>OX030948.1:192197217-192870010 GCA_943735915.1 Pherbina coryleti
TGCGTTGAGCCAAAATCAAAGAACACTTTCAAAGCATAACAACACAAACAGCACTCGTTCAGTGTTCAGCACATTTTCCAGCGAACTCTACAAAAACAAATGCATGCAAAGCAGAAATAATAAGAAACGCATACTCTATGATGTCGATGCTGAAGATGATTGTTCCGTTACTTGTGTTTCGAGTAATTTTTCATGCAAGCATTGTTATTGTTATAGAAATTAAGACTTGTAGCAGTGCACTGGCAGTGTACTTCATGATATGTAATTTTATTGCATTTTAATTGTTTTTTTTTTATTTTTTGTCAAAAGCACCGAGTAGCAACATTGTGTGTTTGTTTTGTTTTTTTTAGGCATTGGCCCGCGCTTAAAATTTCTTGGGCCTCACTGATTTAAATCCATGAAATAAGCTTTATTTCAAACATGGTTTGTTGCATTAATGTTTGAATATGATTTCGGGCAGGTTGCCGCCACTTCTGGCGCATATACCTTCTGTTCAAAGTTGAACCGGACAGTGCAAATAAAACAATAACGGGAAATTATTCTTCAATATTTACTTATATATTATCACCTCCGAAATAATCATCATCGAAGGTGACACACATATCGTAGACCTGGGATTCATTTGGTCCATACGCCATTTTGACAAATTTGAGTTAATGGTACTATTCCAGGTTATTGATACCGAAATGAAATGAAATGAAACAGAAATTATTGGTAACCTTTTACCTAAAACACCATTCGATGGCGAATAGAGCAAAATTTCAGTACAAAATTTTGTACTTGATTTAGAAAAACCACTTTGCTCTACGTGCATTTATGTCTAGTTATTTTTTTTTTTTTTCAACTAATTTTTTTGTGTTTTTATTTTTAATATTTTGAATGATAAAAAAGGTGAAAAAGTAGACTATAGGGGTATTCTCTATGCCTAGCATATAACGTTGCACGGTGTAGGATGTGGAAATGTATAAGCCCTGCAATGGCGGAACAAGAAAAGCGAATGGTACTCATTTCCATTCCATGATTTTGATTTTTTTTTTCCTGAATTTCGACATAGCATTTTTACATTTCCCAAAGCATTTAATATATGACTCTGCCAACTTTCTGCAATCTGATAGCTAATCTAATGTCCTTTAACTTAATCCTTGACTAATTGTCAAAAGAAAGTTTTTACATAAAAAAGCAAGAAAATTTCTCCTACACATATTAATTTTGGCTTAAAAAAAATGTGAATGTTTTTATGCGGTTTTTTTTTTATTGGTCTGATGACATTTACATGCACGTCAAGCAGACGCATAACTGAATATTTATAAACATACACGCGCCTACTTTTGGTTTTGAGTATGTGTCTGTGTGGCTGTGTGTGAGTCTTTCGTGTTAGCCTAGCATAATTATTAGCGCACCCAGAAAAGGAGAGACATGAAATAAAAATAAAAATATTCACAAAAAAAGACCCTTCAGCAGATGCTGTCTTAATTCCCAGCGGATGTCTTTATTACAGCAATAAAATCAACAACAAGCCCAACAACAACAATAACAACAAAAGACTTTTTCTTCACATTTAGCTAATGAGCGCCAAAGATAGGCGCAAAAGTGAGCTAATTCAATGGTTTTAGCTTAATTATAAGATGTTTATTTTTAACGTCCTGTTTTGCTTGGTTTTCTGTTTATTCAGATGTTGTTCTTCTTGCTATGTTGGTGTTCTTGATGACAACACGTTTCTTACTTTCATCTAACAAAGCATAGTTTTAGGCATTATATAAAATACCTAATTTTATTGCAAGAAGTTTTCGCATCTAACTTCTTTGGAGATTTGAAAATTGCTTTGCTGCTTGTGGCAACCCTATCGTGTGCGCCTTTACAACAACATCTTCTCTTTTGCTGCTATTATGTCTGTGTTTTTATTTGTCTTGAATGGGTGTCTTAAAGTGCTGCCCTTATCTACTTTTGCATTTGGAACGCTTGCCACGTTTGAATCGGCCATCTCCCAGTCTTGTGCACAAAACTATCAGGCGTTGTTTATTACAACAAGATATGTCTGCAAGAATGTATTTCATAATGCTTTGATAGCTTAAAATGACCTGTCAAAATGTTCTCCAGAATGCATTTGCTTTTTGCTTGCTCCCATTCAAACACAATAATTGCATTTCTGTTTGAGAGATTTTTGTAAACGCCATAACTTGAGCATTATTCTCGCCTTAAACGGCTTTGGCAGTTCAATTGTAGTCAGCGATAAGCACAACTGCAATACAATTGCATGTAAAGTCTTTCCTGCATAAAACATTTAATTTTTATTTAATTTTTTGGCACTACAAAAGAAGTTGGTTCTAAAAGATGCAGTATTGTAAGAATAGAAATTAAATTTTTGGCCAACTACCATTCCAAAATATAGGAAAAAAAGTTGCGCTATGTTGTAACAATGGACCTTCGTTGTCTTATTGGAATAGCCACTTCATCTTATCTAACACAACTTTTATAAACTGCGAGCAAAATTGGAACACCTAAATATACCTTTAAAATGTTTTCATTAAAAAGCCTATTCCTCAGATGTCAGGCCTAAAAATTTTAATAACCAAAATTTCATGTGTTCTTGCTCTTAAAAAAAAGAGTGATATGTAACTTTTTCAGTCTTCCCAAATAGAGAAAAACACAATGCTTTTAGCGCTGTTTCGTGTTCCATTGTTTCACGCCTCTTAGTTTCTTTATATTTTTACCGTTATTATAATATTGACCAATATTTTTTGTACATTTTTTTACTGTCAGTCTAAGTGTAGACGTCTTTAACTAAAAATCGATCACAATGTTAGCATTCAAACAACGTAAAATTAAGGTTTTATTAAAAACTGGTGAATCCAGAAAAAATATTGCGAAAACCAAAATTAGGACGCACAAAAAATATTTATGATAGAACTTGTCGCCATATTGCGAATTTGGTAGCAAACGGCAATAGTATATGTCCTCCTAAAGGAGCCAAAAGTCTTTAATTTGAAGAAAGTGCGTGAACTATACGTATAAGCTTACGCAGTATAGGTTTAAAATTATTATTATTATTATTATTATGCTTTCATTTTATCAGTAGGCTAAGAACTTAGTTTTTTTAAAGTACAAAGCTAAGTGACAGTTTTGATTATAAAATTTGATCTAAAATTAAACTGTAACTAATAAACCTCTGCACGAGTGCGCTTGAAATGCGTTTCAAAGCACTTGTTTGTAGTGCAAGCTTTTGCTATGTTTTGCTCTCATCAATGAAAGCAAGCCTAACACTACAGAGAGCACTCGTCGCTTGAGCAGAACAAGAACAAACTAAAACCAAAGCAATGTTAGGCACGATTCGAAAAAGAAGTGTGCAATGACTAGAAAGTTATGTTGTTATGTACACAACAGCAGAACGCTTGGAGTTATGCTGTCTTTAAATAACTTTGGAAGTAAATGCCGTATAACAATGAAACTCAATATGTATGGAGTTATTACTTGGTGATATCCTTCTACTAGAATGTAGAATATGGGAAGTAGGGTACTGGGATGGGTACAACCTAAAGGGTTGCCACCTTATAATGTATTTTTTACGAGTTTTAAACATTGTAAAACAGTTTTAGGGGGGGTCGCTGATTTCGAATCTGATGTCAGAATTTTAAAATTCAAGATGGCTGATAGGGCTGCCACCTAATTTTTTTTTATTTTTACGAATTTGATGCTGGGGCGAACACTGGGTAAAAATGGGTCGCTGAATCCGAATCCGTTGTCAGAATTTCAAAATTATGAAATTTTTAACCCTTTAGGATTGCCACTTAAAAATTATGAAATTCTGACAACGGATTCGGATTCAGCGACCCATTTTTACCTAGTGTTCGCCCCAGCATCGAATTCGTAAAAATAAAAAAAAATTAGGTGGCAACCCTATCAGCCATCTTGAATTTTAAAATTCTGACATCAGATTCGAAATCAGCGACCCCCCCTAAAACTGTTTTACAATGTTTAAAACTCCTAAAAAATACATTATAAGGTGGCAACCCTTTTGCTAAACATTTTATAATATTAAAATACTGACAACGATTTCGGATTCAGCGACCTAGTTTGACCTAGTGTTCGCCCAAACATCGAATTCGTAAAAATAACATTTCTATTTGCCAATGGTAGAAATATTTACTTCGCCAAGGTTCTGTTGTGTTAGGTGTGATTGGTGCATTTTTCGATGTTAGTAATTGTTCTGTTAAAGCAAACCGAAAACATGGTTTGATTTGAAGCTGACGAGTGCTCTGCAGTGTTCGTTTGTTATCATTAAATGTCTTGGATACGCTCTGCTTGACTAACAGAGTTCTGTCAAACTCTGAACTCTGCACTGTTGGATCTACTGTTGTGGAAAAAACGAGTGCATTTGTGCAGAGGTTAAGTAACTAAGATAGGTAACAGAAAAAGTTACATAAACGATTAACACTTACATGATATTAATGATAAAGATTAAGAAAAGTAAGATAAAGACAGATATGAAGAAGAGCACAAGAGAGAGGTGGAAGAGAACTGACTTTTTGATCAGAATTAGATGATGAAAAGTGTTTCCGAATTGCAAATTTTAAAAGCGTTACTGATCCATAATCGAACAGCGTTAACAAAAAATAATTTTGTGGAGTTCAGGTAGTTAAAACTTTGTAGAATTAGCGCTTCCTTACAATTGGCTTCTATGCGATCGAGAAAATTGCGGTTTTTCAAACAAGTACTGTGGTGTTTTGAAGTGTATAAGTTTATATAGTTTATAGTTTACACGCCTGCGTGTAAAAATTGAATAAATTTTTTGTTTATTATTACTAGGGTATGTAACTATTCGACATTATAAAAAACCCGGTTTCGAATAGTACAATTTTTACAAAACCGGTTTTCGAATTATTCGACCAGAAATAAACCGGTTTTTTTCAAATTAAACAATTTTTTGACTTTATTTACCAACATATATCTTTGTAGTTTCTATTTAACAAAAATAACAACTATTTTGTAATAAAATAAATAAAGGTACTTATGCAATACTACCCACTAAGCCATAAGCGAAGGTTTCGCATAAGATGAGAGTTTTGCGAACGTTTTTGGGAAGAATTTTTTTTTTAATTTTATATTTATTATTTTGTTGCTTAAAACTACTTGCTATCGAAGATAGAATTCGTGAAGACTGTTCTCCCATAGCTAAAAACTGTACTCCTTTTTCGGAATTCATAAAAAACTGATTTAGAGTCCAACAAGAATAATTTTTTTATCATTTTAGTAGGTAAAAATGTTGTCTCGTAAATAAACCATTTTTGATCATAAATGAGTTCATAAATGAATAATAAATGTTTTTTTTTTCTTTGCATTCTTAAATGAGTTCAATCATAATAATATTTTTTTATACAAATCATCGATATATAATAACAAATAATATAGGCAATTCAGTATGGCGACTGATTCGAAAAAGGTGTATTTCCGAGTGCCGAAAAATAACTTTTCTATGGTTCTTTTTTAACTCATTTCGGAACAAAAAAGGTTAATTTTTTAGAGACATTTTAATCCGACGAATGATACAAAAAAGGTTAATTTATGAGTGCTGAAATTGAACGTTTCTACCCGAAATGGTTCATAAATGAATTCGAAAACGGTAGTTTTGATTCACTGGGTAGAATTATGTTTCGAGTTTTTCTTTCAGTCTTTTTAACACATGTTTTCTATCCTTCAATGATTATCTATATTTGTAATTAATGCTTTTTATGTTTTTTGGGCATTTCGTGCAAGAAGCCTTGTTGAATTTCCTATCTTTTTTAAAATACTTCCAGACTTCGAAGTTCATGTCAAGCTGTTGATAATTCAATATATTTTGTAAAAAACAATGCATTGTTAAATAAAAATCATGTTAAAGTTGCATTAAATATGCCAGCCGCTTGTTAATTCTGTTTTAACAAAAGAAAGCAAAAAGAAATGACCAAAGTATATGTTTAAACGACCTAAAATAAAGAAAAATTAAATAGAAGCCAGAAATAAGAAATTGTTACGCGCAAAATCTCTCGCTTGTCGAAATCGAGTTTGGCTGACTTAGTGGATAAGGCCGTGGGTATATTTGTTGTTGTTATTTTTGGGCGCCACGCGATGCACCCAATTCCGACCGGTTTCAGATATCGCGATCCCTGGAAACCGTAGCGATTTTTATTGAAAATTCAAATTTTAAATATACAAAATCTATGAATTTTATTACAAATTAACTCCTTAACTACAAATTACCTCTTCAGAGTAAATTGGTAGATTTTGGTTCAAATTTACAAAAACATTCAATTTAATTCATAATTGGACATATAGCTCCTAACCCTATTACTCCTCACGTAAACAATCGATTGCTGACCAAGGATCACAAATTCAAAAATAAAATATATGTATGAAAATCCAAAAGAACTTATGCACTAATGTTTGAAATCCTTAGTGCCACAAAGTAAAATAAAATATTTGAATAACATTATAATAAACCGCCGAAAAATAAAATTGTATGTGTGTAACCAATACACCATTAATTCAATAGAGTTCTGTTAAAAATGATAATTTTAAATACTCGTAATAATGTTATATATCTTTATACTATTAGTATTTTTATACTAATAAATGATATTCTTATAAAAATATGTATATAAAAAAATTAGTTATAAGGTAAATTAGTAAATAGTTAAAATTGCGTCAGGGCGGAAATCTGACATCGCAATTAATAAATTATTAATAAAAAAATATGATTTTTATTTGTTTTGATTAAAAAAATAACTAAAACAAAAAATATGTATCCTCGATCGGGATTCGATCCCGGGACTTTCGCGTAATATGCCGATGTCTTAACCACTGGTCTACCGCGACTCTTGCTAAACGTTCGGCCAAAGCTGCATTTAAGCTGTGCGGTTGTATACGTGTGCTCACGATACGTAACAACGATATAGCCACGCGGAAAAGCACAAATTTAATAGTTTCCACTTAATGGGAAAACCTCAGGACGTAGTATTGTATCTATAAAGAAAATTTAGACGTTATAGACAGTTTTTGTCTTTATCTATGTCCTGGGGTTTTCTCTTAGACTTCCTACCTTGCACTTGGACTCTCCAATATACATAAGATGACTGCGTTTTCCTCTATAAATACGATTCCAATACTTTTATTCCTAAATGAAACTGCAATAAACTCCTTATTAATTTATTATAATTTATTTATAGATTTTTGAATTCACCTTTATAAACAGTTTCCACTTAAAAGAATCTAAAAATAACTCCAAATTGTTTCAAACTCTGCCCCAAATAAATTCCTCAGCTTAGCTTACTACACTCGACCTTTCTCAGCTCTATTCCACGACTCAATCATTTTGATCGTCATCATTGGTATCATATAAGCTTCTCGTATGATCGCGCTGTTAACTGTACCGCTGAATAGCCCAACTATCGACTCTTATTACCCTTATATTCTTCTTGTTTTTATTTTTAATTCCTTACTTCCAATGTTAGCTTAAGAAAAAAAAGAAAAAAACGAAAAGACAATTTTCATCCGTTTGGGGAGTCGATCCTGCTACCTTTCGATTACTAGGCCAACACACTACTGTCACGCTATCGCTCTACGTCATCAAATTCCGTCTGCGAGGCTTTTTTTTTTTCGGTCGCGTCGTTTTCTCGCCTGCTTGTAAGCAAACTCCCACGCGCACTTGTATGCAACTTGACCGCAATCTATTTATAGACCAAAATAGATATAAATAAACAGGCGGTAGTGATGAAAACTTCTCCCAAACAAAAATAATAGTAGTTTTTAATATTTATTATTTATTATTTATTATTTATTATTTAATTTTATTGTTTTATATATTTTTAAGTTTTTATTGAAAAATTCAAACCGTAACACTCCCCCCTACCTTTAAGAAGTTTTCATTCACTACGCCCATAATAATTCTTTAAATCCTTGCTGTGCCATATTCCGGCCTCCTTCTGAGCAAGGGTTTCTAGACTATAAGTCCACGGTGACAGCCTTTTCTTAACCCTAAACGGACCAATAAAAGTGGGTGCTAACTTGGCGCTAAAATATTTGGTTGCATCCGATAGTACGTAGTTTCGACGCAGCACCAAATCGTTTGGCTGATATTGGGCATCACGGTGCCGCAAATTGAAATTTTCGCGAGCTCTATTCGATGCCTTTAACATGCGCGCGCGTACATCATTGAGGATTACGCCCATATTTTTAAACCAAGGACAACTTCCGTTGCTTCGATCTATCAAAATTCCTTCAGCAGGAAGTGCTTCTCTATCCCGTTTCAGCGTCATTTCTCGACCAAAAATAATGGAAAATGGGGTTCTTGCCGTTACCTCATTCCGCGACGTTCGAATAGCGCAGGCTATTTTTGGTAACAAGACATCCCAATTTCGATGATTTTCGGCGACATAAGCTCTCAATTTTGTTTTCACAGTCTGGTTAAATCTTTCCGCAGGGTTAGCTTGAGGATGATAAAAGGGAGTGAAGGTCGTTGTTACCCCATAGCAATTCATCAAAGCAGAAAACTCTCTACTACGAAATTGTACGCCATTGTCGCAGACTATCCATTTCGGCACTCCAAACATCAAAAACACATGATCCTCCAAGGCTTGACACACCGACTTTGCTGTAGCGGACCGCAATGGAAAGAAAAGAGGAAACTTCGAAAAATAGTCCACCACGGTTAGGATGTAACAGAAACCGCGCGTACTTCTTGGCAGCGGCCCAATCAGATCCGTGCTCAGCATCGACCAGGGTTCTTCCACCTCACTAGCCCTAGATCGCATAAAACCCCCTGGCTTTTTCAAATCAGGCTTTGTAGTTTGGCAGACTTGACACTCGCGAACATACTTTTTAATGTCCTCTTTCATACGCGGCCAGAAATAGTTCAACTGCGCCTTACCAAGTGTCGTTTTAACCCCTCCATGCCCACCAAGGATATCATCGTGAGTTTCCCTAAGCACCGCAGCCCTCTGCCTATTAGGTACCACCATTTTCCAACGATTTTCCTCATCGCCGATGGTCAGATTTCGCGGTGTAAGATACCGATATAATTTATCACCATCGACTCTCCATGACGAAAATTGGTCAGGATTGTTTTTCACTTCTTCCAATTTATTCGTGAACCACGCATCCTCTTCGATGCTATCTACAGCTTCTTCTGGCACCGCTCTGGATAGAGCGTCCGGCACTAAATGCTCCTTTCCCTTGCGATGTACAATTTTAAAATCGTATTGCTGCAGCCGAACTGCCCACCTAGCGAGTCGGCCTTGCGGATCCTTGAGATTCTGCAGCCATACCAATGAATGGTGATCGGTGATCACCGTGAATGTAGTACCCTCGAGATACGGACGCAGTTTTTCAATGGCCCAGAGAACTGCTAGGCATTCCCGCTCCGTAGGCGAGAAATTTTTCTCTGTACGAGACAATGTTCGACTTAAATAACACACCACTTTCTCGCTTTCCTCGTTTTCCACTCTCTGCGTTAAAACAGCGCCTATACCGAACCCTGATGCATCGGTATGTAGAAGAAAAGGACGAGCAAAATCTGGACAAGTCAAAATCGGAGCCTTTATTAACTTTTCTTTGAGGTCCCTGAACGCTTCTTCGCACTGATCGGTCCAGTTAAACTTAGCCTTTTTCTTCAAAAGTGCTGTTATTGGCGCTATAACATTTGAAAAGTTAGGCACAAACTTCCTATACCACGAAACCATCCCGATTAACCTTCTGACTGCCGTAACCGTACTTGGGCGAGGATACTCGACCATAGACTTCACTTTCTCTGGATCTACCGATAACCCGTGTTTATTTACAATATACCCCAAATATTTTAATTGGCTCTTGCAGAACTCGCACTTATCTTTATTAAGAGTCAACCCAGCTTCCGTAAGCCCCTTAAGAACCTCCTTTAATATCGCTAAATGCTTAGAAAAAGTATCCGTGACAATTATGACATCATCAAGGTATACGAAAACATATGGATCTAACTCAGGTCCCAAGACCTTATCAATAAATCTTTGCCACGTACTAGGGGCATTTGAAAGACCCATGGGCAGACGTCGAAACTGAAACAAACCCTTCCCCGGAATGGTAAAAGCGGTGTATTTTTTTGAACTCTCTGAAAGAGGAATTTGAAAATATGCGGATTTTATGTCCAAAGATGACAGAAAATGGGCATTTCGCAGTTTATCCAACGTTGCCGACACATAAGGGATGGGGTAAGCATCCCGTTCTGTAACCGCGTTAAGTCGGCGATAATCCACTACAAACCTATAGCTGCTGTCCTTTTTTTTAATTAAAAGGATTGGTGCTGACCAACCGCTATCCGATGGCTCTATTACCCCGTCTACTAAAAGTTGGTCAACCTGCTCATTGATGTGCTTTTGGAGCACTGGCGAGACTGGGTAATAGCGACTTTTAATGGGAGGTGAGCTCGTTTCAATGACATGCTCAATCAATGAAGTGCAACCTAGCTTCCCATCGTTTGAACCAAAACCCGCCAGTGCCACCTGATCTAACGCTGACCTTTCAACCTCGGACAGTATATCTACATCCATTATCGCCGCAATTTCTGGACTGAATTCCCACTTGTTGTTGCGTAAGTCTGGTTTTATCGCGAATTCTTTCCAGAAATTAGTACCCAGAATCAATTTGTGAGGAAGATCCGGCACTACCAAGAATTCAAAGACTCTGACTCTGTCTTCGACAGCAACCGGAACACTCACTGACCCCCATACGCGGACCTTATTGCCGTTAGCCACCGTCACCGAAGAATGAGATTCTCGAAGGCTAAGCTCCTTTAAACTCAGAATGTCCCACCCTGGACCTCCGATAAACGAACTAGTAGCCCCAGAATCTAGCAGCCCAACTATCTTCGTTCCATAAATGCTTATTTCTAAATAAGGCCGATTATCACCGCCGTTTTGAATAAAAAGATAATCAGCCAACTCCACTGATTGCTGCCTACTCGCTTCAACGGAAACCCCCGACCTTTTCCGCCCTGATAACTTTTCCCTACCTAGAGAAGTAAAATCAGCGGATAACCCCATAACCCTACTCAAATTCCCGCTATCTATTGAGGGGCCCGACCGTTTCCCGATGGAGTGCACGTATTACAGCGGCTACATATAACGCCAACTGCTCCGCAACCATAGCACTTGACAGGCTGAGGGCAACTGCTGGCAACATGACCCGGCTGACGACAACGAAAACACTGTATTGGCTGTTGAGGATAATTCACAGCATTAACCTCCTGAAAATTTACGGTCGACGTATCTACGTAGGCTAGATCAGGTTCTAAAAGTTGACCATGACGACGTGTGGGTGGCGGAGCGTAACGACCTACAGTATATTGCGTCATTTCCAGCTTCCGGCCTACTTCAACCAACTGTCTGACAGAAGAAATGTCTACAAGAGCAAGCGACATTTGATAAAAGGGAGTAAGATTTCGTCGGATGACTTCCAGGACCCTCGCTTCCCCACACTTCTCATTCAACCTCGAAAACAGACCTTGCATCACACTCACGAACATACCTATCGATTCATTTGGCCCTTGTGTTCGGTGTTTTATTTCCTCCCATAATCGTTCGTCGTAGCCTGGAGGTTGAAATTCTTGTTTCAATTCTATCACCATATCTTTCCAAGTGCGTATGAAACGCCTATTAGCGCGAAACCAAACTGTGGCCTTTCCCTCGAAAAGGTCAATTGCCGACCGATACAGCTCTTCCTCCGAATAACCCCGAGCAACCCTTAATTCTTCTACTCTTTCCAAAAATGAACTAATGGATTCGTTAGGTTCACCACGGAAATGAACGTTCCACTTGTAGATTGGTATTAATTTTGCAGTTGTCAGCCATTGACCCGGCGATGAGCCCCCGCCCTCACTATCTATTGCCCTATCCTCGTGATCAAAATTAGGTTGGCGTGGTATCCGAGCAGACTCTGCGTTACAGATCTCGCCACCGTTCGCTGCTTTTTCGTCCATTTGAGCACATAAATCTGCTATTCTTTTCCTACTTGCTGCAACAAACTCCTTCTCAGTTACCTCGGTAGCCATGACACGGCCTAATCTCCCTAACAAATGTGCGCATTTGGCCTCAATTTTGAGTTGGTCGTTTGCGTTATCTTTCTCTCCAAACTCCCCAACTAACTTTTCTATGTCCAACAATTTTTTTCCTATGGCCTCTTTATCTTCTTCGAAGGTGTAAGGATAATCTGAATCCAAGAATGAAGAATTACGCTTCAAGGCTGCGCGAAGTAGCTTCCTCATCTCATCAACACTATTCCCTGCTAAACCCCGTACATCCATTTCGTACTTCAACTCCTCGCTAGACAATCGATTCACAAAATTTGGGTCCATAGCGCAAAATTTTTTTTGTTTTTTTTTGTTTAAATTAAATGTTTTTTTTTCTACACTTGATTAACTACTTTTTTAATCCTGAGGTTTTCCCAAATTTAAGCAGAAAATATTTTAACCGTAATACGATAAGAATTATGAATGACCAAAAAAATTTAATTTAAAAATTAATAGTCAAATAACCGAAGCACGAATAAAATTTATGTTATTAATTCTAATTTTTTTTTTTTTTTTTTTTTATATTTTTTTTTAAATTTTTTTTTTCTCCCCACCCAAACTTAAAAGAAAATTTAAAACTGAATTAAGAAAACAATAAAAAAATATTATATAAAAAAAATCAAAATAATAATGCGCGTAAAGTTGGCTTTTATGAATATCTATTTGTTTTTACTGGCCCCACGTTGGGCGCCAAAATGTTACGCGCAAAATCTCTCGCTTGTCGAAATCGAGTTTGGCTGACTTAGTGGATAAGGCCGTGGGTATATTTGTTGTTGTTATTTTTGGGCGCCACGCGATGCACCCAATTCCGACCGGTTTCAGTTATCGCGATCCCTGGAAACCGTAGCGATTTTTATTGAAAATTCAAATTTTAAATATACAAAATCTATGAATTTTATTACAAATTAACTCCTTAACTACAAATTACCTCTTCAGAGTAAATTGGTAGATTTTGGTTCAAATTTACAAAAACATTCAATTTAATTCATAATTGGACATATAGCTCCTAACCCTATTACTCCTCACGTAAACAATCGATTGCTGACCAAGGATCACAAATTCAAAAATAAAATATATGTATGAAAATCCAAAAGAACTTATGCACTAATGTTTGAAATCCTTAGTGCCACAAAGTAAAATAAAATATTTGAATAACATTATAATAAACCGCCGAAAAATAAAATTGTATGTGTGTAACCAATACACCATTAATTCAATAGAGTTCTGTTAAAAATGATAATTTTAAATACTCGTAATAATGTTATATATCTTTATACTATTAGTATTTTTATACTAATAAATGATATTCTTATAAAAATATGTATATAAAAAAATTAGTTATAAGGTAAATTAGTAAATAGTTAAAATTGCGTCAGGGCGGAAATCTGACATCGCAATTAATAAATTATTAATAAAAAAATATGATTTTTATTTGTTTTGATTAAAAAAATAACTAAAACAAAAAATATGTATCCTCGATCGGGATTCGATCCCGGGACTTTCGCGTAATATGCCGATGTCTTAACCACTGGTCTACCGCGACTCTTGCTAAACGTTGGGCCAAAGCTGCATTTAAGCTGTGCGGTTGTATACGTGTGCTCACGATACGTAACAACGATATAGCCACGCGGAAAAGCACAAATTTAATAGTTTCCACTTAATGGGAAAACCTCAGGACGTAGTATTGTATCTATAAAGAAAATTTAGACGTTATAGACAGTTTTTGTCTTTATCTATGTCCTGGGGTTTTCTCTTAGACTTCCTACCTTGCACTTGGACTCTCCAATATACATAAGATGACTGCGTTTTCCTCTATAAATACGATTCCAATACTTTTATTCCTAAATGAAACTGCAATAAACTCCTTATTAATTTATTATAATTTATTTATAGATTTTTGAATTCACCTTTATAAACAGTTTCCACTTAAAAGAATCTAAAAATAACTCCAAATTGTTTCAAACTCTGCCCCAAATAAATTCCTCAGCTTAGCTTACTACACTCGACCTTTCTCAGCTCTATTCCACGACTCAATCATTTTGATCGTCATCATTGGTATCATATAAGCTTCTCGTATGATCGCGCTGTTAACTGTACCGCTGAATAGCCCAACTATCGACTCTTATTACCCTTATATTCTTCTTGTTTTTATTTTTAATTCCTTACTTCCAATGTTAGCTTAAGAAAAAAAAGAAAAAAACGAAAAGAAAATTTTCATCCGTTTGGGGAGTCGATCCTGCTACCTTTCGATTACTAGGCCAACACACTACTGTCACGCTATCGCTCTACGTCATCAAATTCCGTCTGCGAGGCTTTTTTTTTTTCGGTCGCGTCGTTTTCTCGCCTGCTTGTAAGCAAACTCCCACGCGCACTTGTATGCAACTTGACCGCAATCTATTTATAGACCAAAATAGATATAAATAAACAGGCGGTAGTGATGAAAACTTCTCCCAAACAAAAATAATAGTAGTTTTTAATATTTATTATTTATTATTTATTATTTATTATTTAATTTTATTGTTTTATATATTTTTAAGTTTTTATTGAAAAATTCAAACCGTAACAAAATATTAGAAACGCTAGTGAAATGTAAAAACGTAAGTAGAAAAAAAAAACAGGGTTGCTCAAATGCAATAAAAAAGTGGTCTGAAGAATTTTACAACTTTAAATTGGAGATTAATATATTTCTTAACTATTCAAACAGTCGAATAATTCGAGCCAAAAAAAAACCGGTTTTCGAATTATTCGAAAATAGCGATTTTCAAAAAAACCGGTTCGAATAATAAAAAAAAAATTTAAATGCCGAATAATTCGAATCGGTTTTGCATGCCCTAATTATTACTTTACTTTACATGACTTTAATTCTAATTATGAAAAATAATGTCAGATAGATGACCACCATTTTCATCAATGCACAATTGGGCTCTTAAACGGGCGTTTTCCATAACAACTCGCAATGTATCAGGCTCTATTGCCCTAATTTCAGTTCCAATATTTTGCTTAAGCTGCTCTATAGTTTGAGGCTTGTTCACATACACTCGTTCTTTGAGGTAACCCTATAGGAAATAACCAGGCGCAGTTAAGTCTGGTAAACGAGCTGCCCAATTGAATGCTGAATTTTTTGACATAATTCGGTCATAAAAAATTTCACTAAAAAGAGTAATTGTGGCACGGGCCGTGTGTGCTGTGGCGTCATCCTGCTGGAACCAATTGTAAGCTGCAACAGGGCGTACAAAATTATCAATCATGTTTCGATACCTGTCCCCATTCACCGTCACTGCATTGCCATCATCATTCTCAAAGAAGTAGGGCCCTATAACCATTTGTGATGTCACTAAATAAATTGTCAAACAATAAATTGTCACACAATAAATTGTGTTGGCCAAAATAGAAAAAAAATATGAAAAATAACAATATATATCCATTCTAAAAAATTATTCGCCAATTCCAACTTGAAAAAAACGGACTTGCGTCTGAAAACGTAAACCTTCAACACGACAATGACTCAAAGCATACTGTTGAAATAGTAACAAAATGATTACAGGATTAACCTTAAAATTTTCTATTTTGAAGTGGCCTTTAGTCAAAACGAAGTTGGCAAAATACTCTGAAGCTCCTAAAGGTGTTAATGAAATTTGGGAACGTGTTGCGAAAGTCTGGCAAATAATTTCAGATGAAATGATTGTCAATTATTGCAGTTGCAAATCATTGCAAAATGCCAACCTGACTTTACCATACCACACCTCTTCTCTGTAATTTGGCTTATTACTCTTAATTAATCTCTTCAATACTGCGCACCCATTCTGGCATATACAAAAGATAGAGAACAATCGATAACCGTTTTTGTATCTTATTTATCAACCAATTACCATCTAACTATTTAGTTTTTCATAAAAAAAAGCACATCATGTTATACCTATCATACCATATACACAAAAACTTTTTTCCCATATCCAAGATATCATACCTTTTAGGCCATACCCATCACACCATACCCATCACACCATTCCCCGAACACGATATTCCTTTACCATACCCCTATTACCATACCATACCATACCATATCATATCCACCATGCCCACGAACCCATCACAATGTACCCTTCAAACCACAATCACACAAAACCCATCATACAAAACTCATCATCCCACATCCTTCATACCTTCATTCCAAACTTGTACTCTTGCACAACGCTACCATACAATCTCCTTTACTTTGCATGGGGTAATCAAGCGCATGTCTTGTAAAAAAATTTAACTAAAATCTTTATATAGAGAAATAATAATACTTAAATAAGACGTATAACGGTATATAAAGTATACCAAAATTATACCCTTTCAAAAATAATACGACCAATTTCGCAAAGCTGGGCTTGCCTTTGCATTTTCAGAGTTTACAAAAACATAATTATATTTTCTAGTTTGTACAGAACTAAAGGTGATTTTTCCAAATAACCTTCATAAGACGGCAATGCCCTCAAACTCTAATTTTTCCATTTCTATACCTATAATAATTGTATCTAATCTAATATATAAAATTCTTCTGTCACGGGGTGCGTGATCGAACTCCTCCGAAACGGCTCGACCGATTTTCGTGATCCTTAGCGAGGATATTAGTCAGGGGTGAGAATCGAACAACATCTATTTTTCATCCCCCTAAAATAAGGGGGCGTGGCACCTCCCATACAACCCAAATCTACGGTAGCGAATAGCTCTGAAGTTATAGGTCGCATAGTATCGGAATTCGGTGTTCTATCTCAATTTACAAGAGCCGTTCCACACGTAAAATTTTATGGGCGTTGAATGTGGGGCGTGGCAATTTTTCAGCCAAATTTTCAGTATAACTTTCAAGCTATAAGTCACACATTAATGAAACTCGGTTAGAACGTTCTATTTAGTCGTGTCTTTCGACTTGCAAAATTGAGCCAGTATAGGCCAAAGGGGTGTGGCACCGCCCATACAATTAAAATTTATGATATCGAATAGCTTTGGAACTAAATGCCGTATAATAATGAAATTCAGTATGGAGTTGCCACTTGGTGATATATCTACTATAAAACTGGGATGGGTTTTGAAAAAAGGGGTGTGGCTCCGCCCATACACTTTAAATTTTTGATATCAGATAGCTTTGGAACTAAATGTCGTTTAACAACGAAATTCAGTATGGAATTAATATTGGTTGATATTCTTCTACTAGAAAACTGAGACGTCATTGAACAAGGAGGTGTGGCTCCGCCCATACAATCCAAACTTGCGATATCGAATAACTTTGGAATTGTAAGTAGCACAGCCTCGAAATTTGGTTATCAATTTCCACGAGTCTTTCCAGTTAGAGATAGAGATAGAGATAGAGATAGAGATAGAAATAGAGATAGAGATAGAGAAAGAGATAGAGATAGAGATAGAGATAGAGATAGAGATAGAGATAGAGATAGAGATAGAGATAGAGATAGAGATAGAGATAGAGATAGAGATAGAGATAGAGATAGAGATAGAGATAGAGATAGAGATAGAGATAGAGATAGAGATAGAGATAGAGATAGAGATAGAGATAGAGATAGAGATAGAGATAGAGATAGAGATAGAGATAGAGATAGAGATAGAGATAGAAATAGAGATAGAGATAGAGATAGAGATAGAGATAGAGATAGAGATAGAGATAGAGATAGAGATAGAGATAGAGATAGAGATAGAGATAGAGATAGAGATAGAGATAGAGATAGAGATAGAGATAGAGATAGAGATAGAGATAGAGATAGAGATAGAGATAGAGATAGAGATAGAGATAGAGATAGAGATAGAGATAGAGATAGAGATAGAGATAGAGATAGAGATAGAGATAGAGATAGAGATAGAGATAGAGATAGAGATAGAGATAGAGATAGAGATAGAGATAGAGATAGAGATAGAGATAGAGACAGAGATAGAGAAAGAGATAGAGATAGAGATAGAGATAGAGATAGAGATAGAGATAGAGATAGAGATAGAGATAGAGATAGAGATAGAGATAGAGATAGAGATAGAGATAGAGATAGAGATAGAGATAGAGATAGAGATAGAGATAGAGATAGAGATAGAGATAGAGATAGAGATAGAGATAGAGATAGAGATAGAGATAGAGATAGAGATAGAGATAGAGATAGAGATAGAGATAGAGATAGAGATAGAGATAGAGATAGAGATAGAGATAGAGATAGAGATAGAGATAGAGATAGAGATAGAGATAGAGATAGAGATAGAGATAGAGATAGAGATAGAGATAGAGATAGAGATAGAGATAGAGATAGAGATAGAGATAGAGATAGAGATAGAGATAGAGATAGAGATAGAGATAGAGATAGAGATAGAGATAGAGATAGAGATAGAGATAGAGATAGAGATAGAGATAGAGATAGAGATAGAGATAGAGATAGAGATAGAGATAGAGATAGAGATAGAGATAGAGATAGAGATAGAGATAGAGATAGAGATAGAGATAGAGATAGAGATAGAGATAGAGATAGAGATAGAGATAGAGATAGAGATAGAGATAGAGATAGAGATAGAGATAGAGATAGAGATAGAGATAGAGATAGAGATAGAGATAGAGATAGAGATAGAGATAGAGATAGAGATAGAGATAGAGATAGAGATAGAGATAGAGATAGAGATAGAGATAGAGATAGAGATAGAGATAGAGATAGAGATAGAGATAGAGATAGAGATAGAGATAGAGATAGAGATAGAGATAGAGATAGAGATAGAGATAGAGATAGAGATAGAGATAGAGATAGAGATAGAGATAGAGATAGAGATAGAGATAGAGATAGAGATAGAGATAGAGATAGAGATAGAGATAGAGATAGAGATAGAGATAGAGATAGAGATAGAGATAGAGATAGAGATAGAGATAGAGATAGAGATAGAGATAGAGATAGAGATAGAGATAGAGATAGAGATAGAGATAGAGATAGAGATAGAGATAGAGATAGAGATAGAGATAGAGATAGAGATAGATATAGAGATAGAGATAGAGATAGAGATAGAGATAGAGATAGAGATAGAAATAGAAATAGAAATAGAGATAGAGATAGAGATAGAGATAGAGATAGAGATAGAGATAGAGATAGAGATAGAGATAGAGATAGAGATAGAGATAGAGATAGAGATAGAGATAGAGATAGAGATAGAGATAGAGATAGAGATAGAGATAGAAATAGCGATAGAGATAGAAATAGATATAGAGATAGAGATAGAGATAGAGATAGAGATAGAAATAGAGATAGAGATAGAGATAGAGATAGAGATAGAGATAGAGATAGAGATAGAAATAGAGATAGAGATAGAGATAGAGATAGAGATAGAGATAGAGATAGAGATAGAGATAGAGATAGAGATAGAGATAGAGATAGAGATAGAGATAGAGATAGAGATAGAGATAGAGATAGAGATAGAGATAGAGATAGAGATAGAGATAGAGATAGAGATAGAGATAGAGATAGAGATAGAGATAGAGATAGAGATAGAGATAGAGATAGAGATAGAGATAGAGATAGAGATAGAGATAGAGATAGAGATAGAGATAGAGATAGAGATAGAGATAGAGATAGAGATAGAGATAGAGATAGAGATAGAGATAGAGATAGAGATAGAGATAGAGATAGAGATAGAGATAGAGATAGAGATAGAGATAGAGATAGAGATAGAGATAGAGATAGAGATAGAGATAGAGATAGAGATAGAGATAGAGATAGAGATAGAGATAGAGATAGAGATAGAGATAGAGATAGAGATAGAGATAGAGATAGAGATAGAGATAGAGATAGAGATAGAGATAGAGATAGAGATAGAGATAGAGATAGAGATAGAGATAGAGATAGAGATAGAGATAGAGATAGAGATAGAGATAGAGATAGAGATAGAGATAGAGATAGAGATAGAGATAGAAATAGAGATAGAGATTGAAATTGAGGTTGAGGTTGAGATTGAGATTGAGATTGAGACTGAGTTTGAGATTCAGATAGAGATAGAAATTATGTCCGCTACGACAGCAACGCGTCGGGTACCAGCTAGTATGTATATAAAATTCTTCTGTCACGGGGTGCGTAATCGAACTCCTCCGAAACGGCTCGACCGATTTTCGTGATCCTTAGCGAGGATATTAGTCAGGGGGGAGAATCGAACAACATCTATTTTTCATCCCCCTAAAATAAGGGGGCGTGGCACCTCCCATACAACCCAAATCTACGGTAGCGAATAGCTCTGAAGTTATAGGTCGCATAGTATCGGAATTCGGTGTTCTATCTCAATTTACAAGAGCCGTTCCACACGTAAAATTTTATGGGCGTTGAATGTGGGGCGTGGCAATTTTTCAGCCAAATTTTCAGTATAACTTTCAAGCTATAAGTCACACATTAATGAAACTCGGTTAGAACGTTCTATTTAGTCGTGTCTTTCGACTTGCAAAATTGAGCCAGTATAGGCCAAAGGGGTGTGGCACCGCCCATACAATTAAAATTTATGATATCGAATAGCTTTGGAACTAAATGCCGTATAATAATGAAATTCAGTATGGAGTTGCCACTTGGTGATATATCTACTATAAAACTGGGATGGGTTTTGAAAAAAGGGGTGTGGCTCCGCCCATACACTTTAAATTTTTGATATCAGATAGCTTTGGAACTAAATGTCGTTTAACAACGAAATTCAGTATGGAATTAATATTGGGTGATATTCTTCTACTAGAAAACTGAGACGTCATTGAACAAGGAGGTGTGGCTCCGCCCATACAAGCCAAACTTGCGATATCGAATAACTTTGGAATTGTAAGTAGCACAGCCTCGAAATTTGGTTATCAATTTCCACGAGTCTTTCCAGTTAGAGATAGAGATAGAGATAGAGATAGAGATAGAGATAGAGATAGTGATAGAGATAGAGATAGAGATAGAGATAGAGATAGAGATAGAGATAGAGATAGAGATAGAGATAGAGATAGAGATAGAGATAGAGATAGAGATAGAGATAGAGATAGAGATAGAGATAGAGATAGAGATAGAGATAGAGATAGAGATAGAGATAGAGATAGAGATAGAGATAGAGATAGAGATAGAGATAGAGATAGAGATAGAGATAGAGATAGAGATAGAGATAGAGATAGACATAGATATAGAGATAGAGATAGAGATAGAGATAGAGATAGAGATAGAGATAGAGATAGAGATAGAGATAGAGATAGAGATAGAGATAGAAATAGAGATAGAGATAGAGATAGAGATAGAGATAGAGATAGAGATAGAGATAGAGATAGAGATATAGATAGAGATAGAGATAGAGATAGAGATAGAGATAGAGATAGAGATAGAGATAGAGATAGAGATAGAGATAGAGATAGAGATAGAGATAGAGATAGAGATAGAGATAGAGATAGAGATAGAGATAGAGATAGAGATAGAGATAGAGATAGAGATAGAGATAGAGATAGAGATAGAGATAGAGATAGAGATAGAGATAGAGATAGAGATAGAGATAGAGATAGAGATAGAGATAGAGATAGAGATAGAGACAGAGATAGAGATAGAGATAGAGATAGAGATAGAGATAGAGATAGAGATAGAGATAGAGATAGAGATAGAGATAGAGATAGAGATAGAGATAGAGATAGAGATAGAGATAGAGATAGAGATAGAGATAGAGATAGAGATAGAGATAGAGATAGAGATAGAGATAGAGATAGAGATAGAGATAGAGATAGAGATAGAGATAGAGATAGAGATAGAGATAGAGATAGAGATAGAGATAGAGATAGAGATAGAGATAGAGATAGAGATAGAGATAGAGATAGAGATAGAGATAGAGATAGAGATAGAGATAGAGATAGAGATAGAGATAGAGATAGAGATAGAGATAGAGATAGAGATAGAGATAGAGATAGAGATAGAGATAGAGATAGAGATAGAGATAGAGATAGAGATAGAGATAGAGATAGAGATAGAGATAGAGATAGAGATAGAGATAGAGATAGAGATAGAGATAGAGATAGAGATAGAGATAGAGATAGAGATAGAGATAGAAATAGAGATAGAGATAGAAATAGAGATAGAGATAGAGATAGAGATTGAAATTGAGGTTGAGGTTGAGGTTGAGATTGAGATTGAGATTGAGATTGAGATTGAGATTGAGATTGAGATTGAGATTGAGATTGAGACTGAGTTTGAGATTCAGATAGAGATAGAAATTATTTCCGCTACGACAGCAACGCGTCGGGTACCAGCTAGTATTTATATAGAATAGGTACTCCTACGTTTTTATCATTGGCTGTGTCACTCTTATTATTGGAAACATATTTTTACCTTAAAATTTAGGGATTAATAAGAAATTTATTTTTGCTATTGTGTTCACTATAACAAATATATCGTTATAAAAATCTATAAAAAGACTCTCTTTTCTGATGGATGTGTCCTGTAACCTTTTTATATATGTGCTTTGTAATAATCCTATTCGTTAAAATTTCAAGCTCTGTCAACATTAAAAAGTTTCATTTAAGGTTTATATTTAATGCCCAGTTTAAATTCTTGGTCGATTTACTTTCGATATCACTTAGGTTTGAATAAGTTGCCGCCTCATACCCAATCTACATTCCAAGTTCATCCACTAAGTGTAGATGGAGCCATACTTATTTAAGTCTAAATACACGTCCACTTTACTTGCTGAACTTTTATCTGAGCTATCAAAAGTTTCACTTCGAAAATAAATACTTTGGTTAATATTACTGGGCGTTCTCTGTAATTAAATCCATTTAATCCTGATATTTTCTAGCTTGCCTTTTGTGTGACTCTTCTATGACTTTATTTGCATAAGCATGCAAATTAAGTGCCACTCGTTATATCTTCATTTTTATTCATCCGCCAAATTTCATAAGACTTGTTAACTATTTTACTTTATTTTCCTTTCTTGAAGTACTATTAAGTTCCATTAGAAATAGAAATCTCGTCTAATTAGGCTACAATTACCGCTATTGTTGTCGCCATTGCAAAACAAATGATGCCACAATAAAAATATGTATAAAATTAAACAGTTTCAACAAACGGCAAACCCACAAGAAGCTATGTAAAAATACAAAACAACAACAAGTACAAGAAAAAAAAACACAACAACAACAATAATGCATGAAAAAAGATTAAATGGCTTCATGCGAGCGCCATTTAAAAGCTTAAAATAATCCTGATGCCACTTGCTGCTGCGCAAATATGAACGGCGACTTTTTCACTTTGCAGCGAAAAGGCAAAGTCTTTGCGTCTGTTGGACTTTTTGACTACACTGGCGCGCCCCGACTGTCTGTCTGCCAGCGTTCAGTAATGCAATTGTCGCAAAACTTTACTTAATATTCAAAGATATTCAGAGTGAAACTTTATTTGTGAACGCATTTCCGTTTCCGCTCTACCATTTGTGAAAAAAAAAATATAAACTAAATTCATGCTGAATTTTAAACAGTTTTTGCTCAATTTTGCAACAGTTTAAGAAAATGGCTATCCATGGCTTTGAAATTGTTGACTATGATTGAAGCAACAAAAGGATATGTTAACAATTTGCAGCGTCAGCTTGTTTTTAGAGCTGCCACATGGGCGTTTTTTTTCTTTTCTTTTCGTTTCTTTTCCATTTCCATTGCATTAATAATGTTGCCACTTCTTGCTAGCTTTGCAGCTCTTTTGCAATAATGCTGTGTGAATTATTAAACACTCTCGACCAGATGAACTTCAACGACTACCGCGAGCACTGGCGGTACTATGTCTATTAAACGCATTTTTGATTTTTTTTCGCTCTTAAATAAAAATGATTTAGAGCGCATTTTATATGAAGAAACTTTGACCATTTCACTCACGTTATGGCTGCTTATTACTTTATATACTATATATATATATTCCATGGTTGGTTTTAGTTTGGCCAAGGCTATACTTGGTTGGCCATAAATGCGGCCATTTATTTTATGCAGCAGACTTTATAATCTGCCTTCTTATGGCTAAATTATAACCGAAGCATTTAAGCATTTTTAGCTGCTGTCGTAGGCGATGCACATTGAGACAGAATGACATGACTGTGGCTTTTTTTGAAGAATAAATATAAATTCTTGATTTTTTTTTAACTCAAGGCCCAGGACCTCCACTTAAAGTTTTAAAACTTTGAGCTTGGATTTAAAATATAAATTTTATAAGCATCTATTAGCATAGGTGCATTTCAAACCAAGTATTTTTATGACTTAAGGGTACCTTTATGTAATATAAGCGATTCTGAAGGCGTTTTGACGTGATAAAGTTACGTTTTACCGCGCAGGTCTCCAAAAAAAGTTGAAAAATGAATTCTTTCAAAATTCATCGGCGTTGCATTCAATTATTATTCGGTGAGTAAGAGAGCTATGATTAAAAAAATGGTACGACTCTAAAGGCTAATTTTTTGACTTCATTATAAAAACAAAACAAAAATTCAAAAGTCATCGGGACGCGGTGGGAGCTGTTTAAGCAACGCAACTGAAAATTTGTTACATTGAATTATTACTCGCTGAGTATAAATGCCAGGATTAAAAATATGATACACCAATAAAGGCCTGTTCCAGGCCCTCACAAAAAAATTCAATAAAAAATGCAGCAGCGTTGCATTGAATTTTTTCTCCCTGAGTATATAAGCTACTGTAAAGTTTTAAAAAGGAAAATGAAGGATTTATATTTGGCCTTACGACAAAAATAAAAAAAAAAATTCCGACGTCACCAGATCGGGAATATAGCAGCATATGTAACAGAAATGTAATATCGATGCATGGACTTTTTACTTCCTCGGGAGACGTGCTGCGGTAAATTTAGATTTATGAAATCATAGACATGTTATTACGCCTCACAACTAAATTACAAAAACAAATTCTTGTCATCAAGTTTTCAGGGTGGCAACCTCATAATGCAGTAAAAATGATACAACCATGAAAAACGTTGCATGGAATTTTACCTCTGTGACTACTGACGTAACGGTAAATTTTAAGGAACAAAAATGAAGATTAGGACTTCGGACTCATGATAAAAATAACAGAAAAAAATTGAAGGCGTCATGAGGTCCCTCAGGGAACCGCCTTATGTGACGCATATGCATCACTTTTACTGGATTAATTGCATGCAGCTAAGACAAAGTTAATGAACCAAGGAAAAGCACAACCAATGAAGAAGCAAATAAAAAAAAACGAAAGCAAAATCACCAACATCAACATCAACATCGACATCGACATCAACATCAACATCAACATCCACATCAACATCAACATCAACATCAACATCAACATCAACATCAAAATCAACATCAACATCAACATCAACATCAACAGCAACATCAATATTAACATCAACATCAACATCAACATCAACATCAACATCAACATCAACATCAACATCAACATCAACATCAACATCAACATCAACATCAACATCAACATCAACATCAACATCAACATCAACATCAACATCAACATCAACAACAACATCAACATTAACATTAACATCAACATCAACATCAACATGAACATCAACATCAACATCAACATCAACATCAACATCGACATCGACATCAACATCAACATCCACAGCAACATCAACATCAACATCAACATCAACATCAACATCAACCTCAACATCAACATCAACATCAACATCAACATTAACATTAACATCAACATCAACATCAACATGAACATCAACATCAACATCAACGTCAACATCAACATCAACATCAACATTAACATTAACATTAACATTAACATTAACATCAACATCAACATCAACATCAACATCAACATCAACATCAACATCAACATCAACATCAACACCAACATCAACATCAACATCAACATCAACATCAACACCAACACCAACAACAACAACACCAACAACAACAACAACAACAACAACAACAACAACAACAACAACAACAACATCAACAACAACATCAACATCAACATCAACACCAACAACAACAACAACAACAACAACAACATCAACACCACCAACAAAAACAACAACATCAACACCACCAACAACACCACCAACAACAGCTACAGAACCAACAACAACAACAACAACACAAACAACAACAACAAGAAACACCGTCACGTCAAAACCTACGGGTGCCTCCACGACACAGCCAACTCTTTTTTTTAAAGAATACTACAAAAAATGGTTAAAAAATAGAGATGTTTATATAAAGTTTATTTATATTGAGTTCAACAATTATTAAAGTACATAAAAAAAAATTGTTTACGTCATTTGCGTGTACGTGATGTTGTCATGAAGCTATGCGAGAAGAATAAGACCATTTTTAAAAAGAATATATAAAAATTTTTTTATGTACATACTTTAATAATTGTCGAAATCAATAAAAAAAACTTTATATCAATATCTCTGACCGTAAAAAAAACCTTCAGAATCGCTTATATTACATAAAGGTATCCTTAAGTGTCTAGAAACGAGATTTCCATTCTTAATTTAAAGACAATTAAAGACATTCATAAAAATAAAGACAATTACTTTTAATTAACTTAAACTTCTTAATCATACACCAAATATTAATAAACTCTGAGGTCTGCTATAGATTCAGGACATCCATTTTCAATTTTCGAATTCTATAAAATTTTTTTAATTTGATTTGAAATGACGATTTTTTTCAAAAAATGTTTGTTTAAATAAGAGATCTTGAACCCAACACATCCATATTGAGTTTCGAAACTATTTGAAAAAAACTTCATGCCAAACTTTTTAGAGGTTTGAAATAGTTTTTAAAAAAAAAATTTCGTTGAAATTGCATACTTTTGAAAAAAAGTTCTAGGCCCAGAACCCTCAGTTTTAGATTCAAATATTTTACTGGAACGAACTTTTTCGACGCAAATTTGATACAAAATCAACTTGAAGCCTACATATAAATTTTAAAATCTTTTATCTGAAATTATTTCAATATTTATTATATTATTTTTTTTTTAATGGCTAGTATTATATTCTCTACATTTTTATCATATTGTTTACAATTATATATGATATATTTTAAATATTGAGGACTAGTTCCGGGTTTTTTATTTAGGTTGTTAATCTTTGAAGTTGAATTTGAAATAACTTATTTATGTGACAATCATTCTTTGACACATATTTGGATAAAAAAAAAAACATTTTTATGAAATACAAAAAAAAAATATAAATATTCAAACATAAATCCTCATAATAATTTAGAAAATTTTTACCTAGAATAGTTCGAAATTTATTTAACATATGAGGTTAAGCCAAGAATATTTAGGGGCTAATACTACAAGGCTATTATTTATTACTAGTAATGCCTGCGGTCGGAACGCTACCATATGAAAATCGATTTTTGTTTTTGATTTTATTGAAAAAGGTTTGGCAAAGTTAAAAAAAAAATTAAATTGAAAAATACTTAAGGGTAATAAAATGAATGAAATTAAAATGACTTGCTATTGAAGTGAATCGAGAACTAGTTTGATTTATTTCGTAAAGATTATATTGAAAAATTTAATTGGCATGCATGCATAGTGAACTGTTGTTTATGTTTAGATTTCATAGTCTTCTGGATTCTGGTAACAATACATTTTCCAGAAGATTAAAATGCACAAAGCATTTTATTCAAAACAAATTTGAAATTTTAATTGCATTGAAATGTAGTTCAATATAAAATAACTGTAAAAAAAATGATTTTTCCATACATATTTGTCATAAGTTTTACTTTCCTAATAAATTCGCCACCAGTTCTCTAGCAAAGAAGAGGTGAACTAAAAATAGAAAAAGAGTATATTTTTGCGTCAAGTGGAACTTTCTTAGTTTGTAAGTTCTGCGGCCGACAAATATACAAATAGAACATTTTTCGACTGCATTTATATTTTTCCGTTTCTCTCTTTTTTCGTTCATTTGCGAACGTAACCGAACTCATCCCGCAGTGTGAAAAAATAAAAAATTTGACGAAACAATCCGAACATTTTTTCTTTCTCTCTTTTCGTGCGGATATTCTACGTGCATATGAATCCACAATGAGGAAAATACATCATACATTATTTCACCTGTTCAATATAGGTAGATTTTTTCACAAGTGTTTTTTTTTATTTTTGCTTGTGTTAAAAATTCTCTCGCAGATTGTCAAAATGTATACTAACCCCTGGGTCTACATGAATTGTTGACAATCATATTTGTAATAAGTTTGATAAGTATGAATTGACCTTAACATGTAAAAGACTATTGTGAGTTAACCAATTATGGAAATTGATTCATTGTCTTAATTTTGCAAGAACTTGTACATCACACAAAAAGTCGAGCTAATAAAAGCAATCTAATTGAACATAAAAACTTGTTTATTATTACAAATAAGTGACTTCTTATAATATTCACCTCATAAGTGTCAAATATTCTAAACCAGACTGTCAAAATTTCATCATTCGAGTGAAAAGTTTCCGAATAGCACACAGCCTTAGACCTACGATTTTAAAGTTAGTACTTTTGCAAACTTGCATTAATGCAAAGTCAGTTTTTTTTTTTTTTTTTTTAATTTTTATTTATATTTGCAATCTGTTTATTATAACAAACAATAAGCAAACAAGATGATTATGCTAAATTGACATAAAGTCGTACATTTCCATTGAAATACACGACAAGGTATTATACACTAGTGGTAAAGATTTAGTTTAGAAAAGGTAAATCTAAAACATGCTTCCGCTTCAGTCTTCTCGTTTCTTCGCTGTCATCCAATAAAGATATCGCCAGAACATTTGAATGGTCGCTGAGCCTTTGCAAATATTTTGTGCTAAATCTGCTGATTTCTTCTTTTACAGGTACGACGTTAAGATCTCTATTAATAGTTTTGTTGGATATGAACCACGCTGCGTTTGTTATAAGCCTAAGAGTTTTTGATTGGTATCTCTCTAGAATTTCTACATTTGAATTGCTGGCAGTTCCCCATAATTGTATTCCGTAGGTCCAAACCGGCTTTAAAATGGCATTATAAATTCGCACCTTGTTATTGAGAGAAAGCTGCGAGTGTCGACCTAAAAGCCAATAGAGTTTTCGATTTTTCATGTTCAGCTGTGTGCGTTTGGCCTTGATGTGTGGTTTCCAAGTCATTCGTTTGTCTAAAGTAAGCCCAAGATACTTTACTGAGTCACTTTTAGGAATGCTTTCACCGCTGATGCTAACAGGTGGGCAGTCACCTCTTCTTAGTGCAAAAGTTACATGTGTTGATTTATCGGAATTGACAACAATTTTCCACTTTTCAAGCCAAATGGTAAGCTGATCAAGTTCATTCTGAACGAAAGATGATGCGGTGTAGGGACATTCGTTAACTCCAATAATTGCTGTGTCATCTGCGTAAGTAGCTATCGTAACATTGTCATCTGTGGGCATATCCGATGTAAAGATTGTGTATAGTACAGGTCCAAGTACGCTACCTTGAGGAATACCAGCTTGAATTGCCTGGATTTCCGAAGTTTCATTTCGAACCTTAACATAAAAATGTCTGCCGGTAAGATAAGATCTACAAAAGCCAAAGTACGGTGCAGGAAGTATTTTTTTAATTTTGTATAACAATCCGTGGTGCCATACGCGATCAAATGCTTGTTTAACGTCAAGAAATACGGCTGAGCAATATTTTTTTGTTTCAAGGCTGTCCGTTATAATATTCACTATTCTGTGACATTGCTCAGGAGTACCATGCTTGTGTCTAAAACCAAACTGATGTTCGGGTATGACATTAAGGTTTTCTAATATTGGTAGCAGTCGTCGCAAGAAAATTTTTTCGAATATTTTGGAAAATGTTGCCAGCAAGCTAATTGGTCTGTGTGATGTAAGAAGTTGTTCTGGTTTACCAGGCTTTGGTATCATTATCACTTCTGCACACTTCCATTGTGTTGGGAAGTATTCTAGTCTTAATATAGAATTGAAAATTAATGTTAAGAAAATGATAGATTTCCGTGATAAGTTCTTTACCACTTTTCCACCAATCATGTCATACCCAGGAGACTTCTTGAGGTTCAATTTTTGTATCTCGCTTTTAACTTCGTTGGGCGAGATGTGTCTAATTGGAAGATCCATTTGACAAGGTGACTCAAGAAATTTAAGAATATTGTGTTCATATGCCGTGTTGTTTACATGAAAGGGCTTAAATATATCTTTCAGATGGATGGCAAATGCTTCGGCTATATCTTTATCTGAACGACACCATGATCCATCCATGTTCCTAAAGGGGGTGATGCGTTTAACTGGTTTTTTTAAATACTTTGTAGCCTTCCACAGCAGGTGCTCATCGTGTTGTGAGTTCTTGATTTTATCAAGGTAATGGGCAGTGGAAACATTTTTAAATTCACGAATCACCTTTTTTAGCTCTTTACACGCCTTGTTAAAATTTCTTTTATTTGATGGTGTTCTGTTATCTTGCCAAACCCTACGCAATCTTCTTTTTTCATTTATTAAGTTGCATAATTCAGTTGAGACGTTGAAACCAGTGCTATGTGATTGGACCGAACTTCTTGCAGTAGATATATACGCGGCGTTATGGATGATATTCGTAAAAGATTCTACGGCAGAGTCTAATTCGCTGTTGCTTTTTATTTTAGTATTAAGGTTTATTCACATTTCACATTCGTTTTATGTGAAATTAATTGACGACTACTAACATTTTGTGCAAAGTCAGTTTGAATTGATTTTTTTTTTTTTTCAATATACCGAAAGAGGTCTTGATTCGGGTATAATATCTAAAATTTTTTTCTGACTTCGACATCACTTTTGAAATTAGAAATTTATTTTCATTTATTCATTTAGAAGCCAAAAGTCCTTTGAACTCAGCAACACTTTAGGCATCCGTTGCCCCAATGTGCGGTGGTTGAGAATATTTTTTTTTTACATTCTTTCAAAGTTTATGAAATAAACATCAGATTTTAGGTAAATTTTTAGATCAACCACTAAATGTCTTTAAGGTTCATAAATAATTAATTTCTTAAAAGAAAAAAATTCTGACGTATTACAATTTAATTTGTCTAAATCATTTGAGAATTATATAAGCTGCTGAAGAGACATTTATGAGGGTGAAATTATGCATTACTACCAAAGCAACCCTGCACTACATATGAAGAAAATTCAACAAAAGCCGTCTTATACCAAACTCAATCAATTGCTAACAGCCTAGCCTAGCTAGGTGTAGTATGGTGATGTATGGTGTCACATCATCACATCATAGCATCCTCATCTCACCCAACTCGCCCCAATTCAACTCAATTCAATTTAATTTTCATTTTCCAAATAAGATGACTTTCACTTAAAATACGATTACGCAAATTTTCGGATAATGATAACGATAATGTTCGACATGCAAACCTGGTAATACCCGAGAATAGAAGAAGTACCCCAGGGAATGTGAATTTTTTAAAATTTATTTTTATATTTTTTTGTTTTTATTTTATATAGGTAGCAGAAAATTTACGAAAATTATTCATGTCACTTCTTGCAAAAGTAAGCACAAAAACGAAAAGTTTCAAAACATAATAAAAGAAAGAGGGAAAAGCGAAAAGTAGCTAGCAAAGAAAAAGTTCTAATTCAATAAGCGAAGAATGTCAGTAGAGAAGAATGCTACAAAATGGTAAAGCGCAAAAAAGTAATGCAGGCAAAGAATAAAAATATTACGGAAAATACTTAAGAAAACAGATAAGAAGGTTCCTCCACTCAGCGCTTTAACAGTAGCAAGCAATAGTTAAGCAACTTTTGGCACAACTTAAAATTTAAACTACAAATAAATAAATACTTTAAAACTTGTCTTTCTAAGCAAAACAAACAAGAACGATAGCAAAAAAACCATGACTAGGCAGTCACGGCAAAAAAAAATAGTAGCAAACGAGGTTACAAAAAATACAGCAGCACTAAAGCTTCTTGAGTGGGAGGTAAAAGCAGAAAAAAAAAAGAAAAACTGAAGTTTTCCTAACAATTTTCATTACTTAAGTTAATGCAATCATTCTCCAGGGAATTGAGTGGCTCTCTATATATGCGGCACATGCTTTAATGGTATGCGTGCTTAATGGTATTTATCAAAAGCTTAATGTTGTTGTAGTTGTAGCTATTGTTAGGTTGTTGGTTTTTTTTTCTATTACGAGTACGGTGTTAGTATAAAAGTCTTCTAAGATATCGAGAAAATCAAGCAAGTGTGTGGAATTCTTTTAAATAGAGACTTTGACTTGTTTTGGCATAAAAAATGAGCCGCTTGCTTTTACGAGAAACAAAAAGGCAAAAGGCAAAAGAATGATGCCTATTTTCAAAGTGCTTCAACAAAGTCAGTTCAACAAACTACACCTCATGGCAGCGTCTGTTTTCGTTGGTTTAAAAAATAAAAGGAATTGGCTAAAAAATTTTTTTAAATATCAAAAATCTTGAAAAAACCAAAAATTTGATTTTTATTTTGGCTTTGATTTTGATTTTGACTTTGAATCACAATTGTCCGTATCAATGTCAGCGTAAATGTCAAAGTCAATTTCAATATCAATGTCAGAATGAAAGTCAACATCAATGTCCACAACAATGTAAATGCAAATGTTAATGTCGAAGTCGATGTCAATATCAATGTCAATATCAATATCAATATCAATGTAATGTGAACGTTAATGTCAAAGTCAATGTCAATGTCAATGTCAATATCAATATCAATGTAAATGTTAATGTCAAAGTTAATGTCAATGTCAATGTCAATGTCAATGTCAATGTCAATGTCAATGCCAATGTCAATGTCAATGTCAATATCAATGTCAATGTCAATGTCAATGTCAATGTTAATGTCAATGCCAATGTCAATGTCAATATCAATGTCAATGTCAATGTCAATGTCAATGTCAATGTCAATGTCAATGTCAATGTCAATGTCAATGTCAATGTCAATGTCAATGTTAATGTCAATGCCAATGTCAATGTCAATATCAATGTCAATGTCAATGTCAATGTCAATGTCAATGTCAATGTCAATGTCAATGTCAATGTCAATGTCAATGTCAATGTCAATATCAATGTCAATGTCAATGTCAATGTCAATGTCAATGTTAATGTCAATGTTAATGTCAATATCAATGTCAATGTCAATGTCAATGTCAATGTCAATGTCAATGTCAATGTCAATGTCAATGTCAATGTCAATGTCATTGTCAATGTTAATGTCAATATCAATGTCAATGTCAATGTCAATGTCAATATCATTGTCAATGTCAATGTCAATGTCAATGTTAATGTTAATGTCAATGTCAATGTCAATGTCAATGTCAATGTCAATGTCAATGTCAATGTCAATGCCAATGTCAATGTCACTGTCAATATCACTGTCAATGTCAATGTCAATGTAAATGTCAATGTCAATGCCAATGTCAATGTCAGTGTCAATGTCAATGTCAATGTCAATGTCAATGTCTGCGGCAATGTCAATGTCAATGTCAATATCAATATCAATGTAAATGTTAATGTCAAAGTCAATGTCAATGTCAATGTCAATGTCAATGTCAATGTCAATGTCAATGTCTATGTCAATGTCTGTGGCAAAATTTGCGTCAATGTCAAAGTCAACATTAATTTCAATGATAATTTCAATGGAAATGTCAACGTCAGTATTGTCAATATCAATACTAATTTCAATGCCAACGTCAATTTCAAGATCAATGTCAAGCAAGTGTGATACTCTTTTAAATAGATATTTTGACTTGTTTTGTCGTAAAAAATAAGCCAAAAATTTTTCGAAAAGCAAAAAGCTAAAGGCAAAAGAATGATGCCTATTTTCAAAGTACTTCAACAAAGTCAGCCAACTACACCTCATGGCAACGTCTATTTTTCTTGGTTTTTTAAAAAATTTTTAATTTTTTTAAATTTTTTTGTTGGCCACAAAATTTCTTTAAAATTCAAAAAGCTTGAAAGATCCAAAAATATGATTTTGATTTTGATTTTGATTTTGATTTTGATTTTGATTTTGATTTTGATATTGATTTTGATTTTGATTTTGATTTTGATATTGATTTTGATTTTGATTTTGATTTCGATTTTGATTTCGATTTTGATTTTGATTTTGATTTTGATTTTGATTTTGATTTTGATTTTGATTTTGATTTTGATTTTGATTTTGATTTTGATTTTGATTTTGATTTTGATTTTGATTTTGATTTTGATTTTGATTTTGATTTTGATTTTGATTTTGATTTTGATTTTGATTTTGATTTTGATTTTGATTTTGATTTTGATTTTGATTTTGATTTTGATTTTGATTTTGATTTTGATTTTGATTTTGATTTTGATTTTGATTTTGATTTTGATTTTGATTTTGATTTTGATTTTGATTTTGATTTTGATTTTGATTTTGATTTTGATTTTGATTTTGATTTTGATTTTGATTTTGATTTTGATTTTGATTTTGGTTTTGATTTTGATTTTGATTTTGATTTTGAACAAAAGAATTGAGATCAACTTGAGAATTGAGACCAAAAAGAAGAATTTAAAGGGAAAGATATCAAGAAAAAAATTAATATCCTCTCTAAGTGTATGCATTGCAAATAATCACACACACATACACTTTCTCAAGTTTCAATTCCAACATCAATACATGAAACAATACATCTTCCGCTACTTTTCAGGAAATAAAGAAAAATGGCATTTCAATTTCCGTGTATTTTTAATGCAACTGTAAATATTTAATATGAGAAATAAACAGAAAATGCTGGAAAATGTGTTCAAATGGAAACACGTTTCATTGACACACACGCAAACAAAAATGCTGAACATGCGAGTGAAAAAGGAAACAAATAAAAGCAACAAAATAAAAAATAAAAAAGATCCTTTTAAAAAGATACTCCCTAAGGATAAATTATTATCTTTTGACATTGACCCAATGACAGTTGCTTTGTTTTCGGTGGCTGTTGTCATTGTTGTAGTTGTTGTTGTTGTTGCTGTTGGGATTTTTTGTGTTATTTGCCTTGTCCGCTGTTCTGTTAAACACGAATGCGCATTGTTTTGGTTGTTATGTGTTTTGTAACATGTCAGGCGTCAAACCGGAAGTGTGGGTATTGAACACATTGGGGTGTGTGTGGATGTCGGAACTCTTAGATTTCAAGTTAACTATTATTTACGATTTACTTAACTTTTGAACGGCTGTGTTTTGAACGAAACACATTTTATTTATTAGACTCGTGACAAAAAACGGTCTAGTTTTAAAGTTGTCCCATAAAATTAAGGTTTCTAAGGTTGTAAATAATAAAAAAACAAACAGTTTTCAGTTAAAAAGTTAAATTTTTTATACTAAAGCTGAACTTGAGCATTATCGCGAATCTTGGATAGAAGCAGGTATTACATTTAGTATTACTACGTGTGCGATTTTACATAAAGTATCTAATGCATGTCTGGGTTGCATGTCCTGCGAACGTTAAACAGAGCAATAAATAACGCTTGTGTATGATAAAAATCGAAAATAGCAACAAAACTGAATTTAGGTCCCAAACATTAAAAATTAGCTAAAACGGTAGAATGGCCTTAACATGGAATGAAATTTATTTTTTTTTTTTTTTGCAATAAAAAGGGTAGACGATAAAAATAACACAGTTCTCGCAGAAAAAAGAAAGTAAATTATTGCGTTAATTGTGAACTGTGCCGCATCATAATATACCTTCAACAACTAGGTGAAGGGCAAACGTAAAAAATCGACAGTCAAATTTAAGCCGTTGGTAAAAGTTAACCACTTTAACTTTTATAGACTTGATTTGAGCCTCCGAGCTCATTAAGTTCAAAATTTAATTACTTTTACACAGTTTCGCGCCGAAAAACTTTTCAAATAAATCAAATTTGAAATTTCCGTCAGCAAACTTAAGTTGGGTGTTCAAGTCGGAAGTGGCTGCAAAACTTTTCGCCAAATCATGACTATCGTGAGGTGACGGCAAACGCGTAAGAATAACGTTAAAAAAGTGCCTACAAGGCGTTAAACATGAAAAATTAAACGATTCATTGGGTTGCCTTCGCTTAATTTTAGTAATTTTTGCAACATAGACAGGGTTAACTAGATGGCGTTGATGGCCTTCATGCAATTAGCGCCAAAAAACTTGCTGCAGACGCTGAAATGTTTATGGTTAGCTTTTTTTTATTTGACTTCTTGTAACTTCTCTAAGCCCTTGGGAATATTCGAATATTTATGTTGCTTAATTAAAAACGAAGTTGAAAGAGACGCTGTTTAAAAGATTAAGGAAAACTCTTGCATTAAATTAACTAAATTAAACTGTCTTCAAACTTAAATTTGAAATTTTGAATCTTAAATCAAATATTGAAGTCAAGACAATTTAGTTGAGAACACACAAAAAACAGAACAAAGCCAACGTCAACGTCAAAGTCAAAGTCAAAGTCAAAGTCAAAGTCAACGCCAATATCAATTTCAATGTCAATTTCAATGTCAACGTCAATATCAATATCAATGTCAATGTCAATGTCAATGTCAATGTCAATATCAATTTCAATGTCAATGTCAATTTCAATGTAATTGTCGATGTCAATGTCAATGTCAATGTCAATATCAATTTCAATGTCAATGTCAATGTCAATGTAAATGTCAATGCCAATGCCAATGTCAATGTCAATGTCAATGTCAATGTCAATGTCAATATCAATATCAATGTCAATGTCAATGTCAATGTGAATGTCAATGTCAATTTCAATGTCAATATACATTTCAATGTCAATGTCAATGTCAATGTAAATATCAATGTCAATGTCAATGTCAATGTCAATATCAATTTCAATGTCAATGTCAATGTCAATGTCAATGTCAATGTCAATGTCAATGTCAATGTCAATGTCAATGTGAATGTAAATGTCAATGGCAATGTCAATGTCAATATCAATATCAATGTCAGTGGCAATGTCAATGTCAATGTCAATGTCAATGTTAATGTCAATGTCAATGTAAATGTCAATGCCACTGTCAATGTCAATGTCAATGTCAATGTCAATGTCAATGTCAATGTCAATGTCAATGTCAATGTCAATGTCAATGTCAATGTCAATGTCAATGTAAATGTCAATGCCAATGTCAATGTCAATAACAATTTCAATGTCAATGTCAATGTCAATGTAAATGTCAATGTCAATGTCAATGTCAATGTCAATGTCAATGTCAATGTCAATGTTAATGTCAATGTCAATGTCAATGTTAATGTCAATGTCAATGTAAATGTCAATGCCAATGTCAATGTCAATGTCAATGTCAATGTCAATATCAATGTCAATGTCAAGGTCAAGGTCAATGTCAATGTCAATGCCAATGTCATTGTCAATGTCAATGTCAATGTCAATGTCAATATCAATATCAATGTCAATGTCAACGTCAATGTCAATGTCAATGTCAATTTCAATGTCAATATCAATGTCAATGTCAATGTCAATGTCAATGTCAATGTCAATGTCAATGTCAATGTCAATGTAAATGTCAATGTCAATGCTAATGTCATTGGCAATGGCAATGTCAATGTCAATGTCAATATCAAAATCAAAATCAACATCAAAATCAAAACCAATATCAAAATCAAAATCAAAATCAAAATCAAAATCAAAATCAAAATCAAAATCAAAATCAAAATCAAAATCAAAATCAAAATCAAAATCAAAATCACAATCAAAATCACAATCAAAATCAAGATCAAAATCAATCAAAGTTAAAATCAAAATCAAAATCAAAATCAAAATCAAAATCAAAATCAAAATCAAAATCAAAATCAAAATCAAAATCAAAATCAAAATCAAAATCAAAATCAAAATCAAAATCAAAATCAAAATCAAAATCAAAATCAAAATCAAAATCAAAATCAAAATCAAAATCAAAATCAAAATCAAAATCAAAATCAAAATCAAAATCAAAATCAAAATCAAAATCAAAATCAAAATCAAAATCAAAATCAAAATCAAAATCAAAATCAAAATCAAAACCAAAATCAAAATCAAAATCAAAATCAAAATCAATCATATTCAAATTCCGGATATAAAAAAAAACAAATTATCAATAAAAAAATAGACTGCCTACATTTTTTTAAGCCATATCTTAAAAAAGCTTTTCTTTGCACTCATCTCGACTGGTTATTTGGTGCTTTACAACAACTTGATATCAAAGCCACAATAATTTCAAAATAATGCATATGCCTGCAAGCCACACGGGAAATGCAGACATTATTAGAAATGTTGTGTCTAATATGCAAATTTTTGGGATCCACTCTACAGTGGAGTGAATAAGAGTTCCCCTTCATATTGATATCCACGACATCCTTATGTAGCACAAAAAAGAAGATGAAATATCTTGGAATTATGAAAAGTTATTTGATGCAATCAAAATGGGAATTTAATGCATATAAACCGTTTGTGCAATAGTCTGCTTGGTGTCAAATACGTAGACAGTGTTTTGCATACTTTTAGGGTGCCTGATAAATATGAAGTAGTTTATTGAAAGTGTTAACTTAAAATACTTTGTACCTATTTAAATTCCGTAACTTGACAGGGAATAAAGTACTCTCACGCATCCTGTTTAGATAACCATATAATTTAAATGTTACTCATACGTGACGTTGTACAAGAAAAGTAAAACTATAAGATATAAAAAAGTTTCTTTAAGCTTTTGGAAGCACCTGAAGAATGCAATGCAGCTTTATCTTGTAAAATAACAACGGTACAATACAACAAATTTAACTGACAAATTTTGCTAAAGTAAGCAAAAGAAAGTTTCACACACTCGCAGGCACACGATCATTTTGAACAAGTAATTTGCATCCGATACGTGTCACATGACACGCCGTATAGGTAACCACACTGACAACAACAACAGCAAAAACAACAGCTGCATAAAATTATTGCGAGAATTGCAAGAATATGAAAAATAACTACAAAAAAAAAACAAAAAAATATAGTAGCAACTTCATAGTTTTAGCTACGAGCTTGTCTGCAGGGGATTTCATAAAGTTTAACAGCTAGCTTAAAATAAAATCCTTTTTTCGTGCCCGGATGCATATCAAGGAAGCTGCATATGCAAGAAAGTGTGTGAACGTGAGTATGTGTAAAGCTATGTTTGGAAGAGTGTGCATTAATGTTCGCTCTGAAACCATTTGAATGCTAAGAAAAACAAAGAAGCAACACAAAGACAATAGCAACAGCAGCAGCAGCAGTAATGTGCACGCCTTGTTAAAGTTGACACAAGAAACTCTTCTTGCATAGCTTCATGTAAGCAACTCACATGAAGATAAAATCAAACGCGAACATTTACACTGCGCTCATCCTTGTGTGCAAGGATTAAGTTTTAATGTTGCGGCATTTTGCTCGAGTATGAGTTACCTGCTGCGTTAGTCGTTAACAGGGCTTCATTTAATAAGATAACTGAGGGTATTGTTGCTGGGGAAATTAGGGTGGTACAAATATTTGATAAGTTAACTTAAAATTTAAACGCAGCAACCTTCTAATCTCCTTCTGAAGTTGTCTGTAATCAGTTCAAATAATTTGTTTAAAAATAAAAACTTTTCTCTATCAATATTTTGCAGCTGGTTAAACGAAACATTTTTGGTTTTTTTTTTTTTTAAGTTAAAGTATTTTATTTTTTATATTTTGTTTATTACTTTTATTTAAACCTGAACTTGTGAGCTTTTTATTTTACATATTTATGCTTTTTCTCCAACTATCTATAAGTTTTCTTACTTGTAATTCTCAAGTGTTGTCTGCTCTTACGAAATTGCTAATTGCTTGATTTGTGTCATGAGTTTCAATTTTTTATATTTCAACTTTTTAATTTCTTTAGAATCATGAACTTCAAAACTGCAAAATTTGAAATAAACTTTTCATTATAAATAAATATCTTCTATAAATAAAGTTTTTTGCTCTATTGATTGGAATTCTTGCAGTAAAACTTTTCGAAAAGCTGTCCTTACGAGAAAAGCTTTGTAAGCATGGCATGCATTCCCAAGAATGGCTTTAAAAAAAAAGCGAGAGATATAAACTGTTTTTTTATCTAGCGCAAGAAATAGCTGAAGTTCTTCTGTAGACAGGGTGCTACATACACTGTTGGACAAAACAATAAGAACACCCTTAATTATAAAATATTTTAATTTTTTTTTTTTCTTATGAAACTGTATATATCGGAAATCTCTTTTATAAAAAAAATAGTATATGTTTTAATAGCTCAGATTCCTCTTAGCTATAGGTGGACTGTATACTTACTTTAATTTTTCCTTGAATAAATAAATCTAATTTTAAATTTTTGATGTTATTTTCTTGAGTAGTTTTTTATTAATGAATGAAAATATTTTAAGTCTGACATTTTAAGTCAATGTGTTTTTTGATTCGTACAAATTATAGAAATTATAGAAAGTAAAAGTGAAAAACAGTAAAGTATAAATCTAATAATAATTAAATTATGTGTCGGTTTCAACAGTATGTCATATACTAACAAAAAAATTATGCAGCTCCACAGCTTTCTGTGACACTGCCATTCGACACAGGAAATGTCAAAGCGAAGTGCATTAAGGTGGACAATAAAATAAGAACAGCAGAAGAAAACGTTCTTTTATTAATAGTTTTTTTATTATTTGTGGCGTCCGTGCCGTAGTTGGTTAAAGTGTGTGGCCGCTATGTCAACGAACTTTGGGGACCCAGGTTCGAACCCCAGCAGCGACAGAAAATTATTTGAATTAAAATAATTTTTCTGTACGGCCGCCACCTCTCTGCAGACAATGGCAAACCTCAGAGAGTAATAAATGCCATGTAAAGCTTCTTGAGAATAAGAACATTCCGTTCATCACCGTTCGGAGTCGGCGTTAAGCCTGTAGGTCCATTTCTTGGTCAATTGTGTACAAACTTAATAACACGCACAACACAATTGATCATAAGAAGCTAGGTGAAAGTCCTTTCAAGGGCTGAAATGGCCAGTTATTTATTTATTTTTTTTTTATTATTTGTACTGGTAAGTACTAAAATATTAAAAGTAAGACTAGTTTGGAAGATTTAATTAAAATTGATCTGAAATTCTGCAGCGGAATGGGACGAACAAAGCATTGCAGCAAAGAGGAGCGTGATTTAATAAAAATACTAAGAAATGAGGGACAAAGTATACGAATAATAGCTAAAACTATTGGCAGATCTTCGACACTTGTCTATCAAGCCTTATTACCTCAAAAAGTTCGTTGCAAAGGAGGTAGGCTGCAATTAGAGAGGAGACAGGTGTCCAAATCAGAGATTTGCAACAAGTCAATTGAAAATCAAGTTACTTGAAAATAATCAAGTTTCGACTTGACTTGTAGAACTTGATATCTTTCTACCCTACAAGTCACGACTTGCTTCTGAAAAACGAATCATAAGTCAGACTTGATTCTTTCCAAGCTTTCTACTTTTCAAGTCTATGCGACTGCGCTGCCACAGAAAGCCACTGACGAGCGTCTACTTATACTTTTCTATACAAAGTGAAAAAATAAAATATAAACCATAACAACAACAACAAAAACAAACAAACATACTTCAATCCAATACTTTAAAGCAGTGTCGACCGCGTAGTACACACGAGTGTGTAGCAGCACTTTGTCTTTTTGAATATACACGAAAGAGTAAATGAGACAAAAGCTTTTGTTGTGGTCGACACTTCTTTAACTCTGCAGTGGTCGCGTACCTAAATGTGACGAGAGTGGTCGCGCGGATTACATATGTAATCCGTTTTTTAAAGTTTAAAATAAGAGATGGCAATTTGAAAATGCTTAGTTATTTGTTTTAATTTTTATTATTACTTTATTTTATATTATATTTATTTAAAAAATCAACATAAACATAATTCTTATAGTACGTAAAATCAATGAATATCGATTGCAGACAATTGTGAAATGCATAATTTTGCATGACTGGATTACATATGTAATCCGCGCGACTACTGCAGGGTTAAAGCAATGGTCGGCAACGCACACAACCATATAATGCTTCGTATTTTAATGTAACGATGTGCGTACACTGAGGCAAATTGCACGATGAAAAGAAAACATTCGCGCCGATAATTTCACAAAAAAAAAAACACAGTTTCGATAGTATCGTAAGTGTAGACGTAGAATTTTTTGTTTGATATATTTGGTGATGAATTTGTTGTTCTTATAAATTTTTATGTTGATTAAAAATAAATGTAATTCAATTTTATGTTTAATAAATGGAAACAAATATTTAGGTAAAATATGAATTTATTGTTCTTCCTGCAGTAAAGAACTTAAATATATTTTAAATTCAATTGAAAATTTAAATATAAGCAAACAAATATATCTTTGTATATATTATATACATGTGGCGTCCGTGGCGTAGTTGGTTAAAGTGCGTGGCCGCTATGTCAAAGAACCTGGAGACCCAGGTTCGAATCCCAGCAGCTACAGAAAATTATTTGAATTAAAATAATTTTTCTGTACGGCCGCCACCTCTCTGCAGACAATGGCAAACCTCAGAGAGTAATAAAAATGCCATGTAAAGCTTCTTGAGAATAAGAACATTCCGTTCATCGCCGTTCGGAGTCGGCGTTAAGCATGTAGGTCCATTTCTCGGTCAATTGTGTACAAACTTAATAACACGCACAACACAATTGATCATAAGAAGCTAGGTCAAAGTCCTTTCAAGGGCTGAAATGGCCAGTTATTTATTTTTTTTTTTTTTTATATATTATATACAAAATGTAATATATTTGTATATATCAAATATATATACGACAAAAATGAAAGCAACTGTTATGCATATATATGTATGTATATGTAAATTTTACATACGTTTTAATAACAACAACAACAATGGTGTCTTTCGACATTATACTTTTTCTTGGTAACTTTACGTCCACATATTAAGCATTCTGACTATTCTCAGAAATTCTCAGTAAAAAAGAAATTCTTTTTCCCATTTAACCTCAAACATGTTATTTAAAATAAAAAATAAGCTATATTATAAAAAAATGCTAATATTTTCTGATTCAATATGAACGGCTTATACTTTCTTTTAACAGTGTAAGCACCCTCTCTATGCGACAGCTTGTATCTGGCTGAAAATAAACACGCAAATTTGCTGAAGCAAAAAAACAATCTGAAGAAAGCATGCGACGCGAACCTGCTCACTCGACAGTTGACATAAGACTGAAGTTCGTTAATTTAGCTTCGGCTTCACATGCATAAGGCACTAATACTGATGCGTTGCCCGCGGGCATGCTTTTGCCGATCACTGCTTTAAAGCAGTGGTCGGCACACACACACAACCATACAATGCTTCGTATTTTAATGTAACGATGTGCGTACACTGAACCAAATTGGTCGTTTAAAAGAAACAACGAACTGAAACAAAAAACAAAAATGTGAAGAAAGCATGTGACGCGAACCTACTCACTCGACAGTTGGCATAAGACTGAAGTTCGTTTATTTAGCTTCGGCTTCACATGCATAAAGGCACTAATACTGATGCGTTGCCCGCGGGCATGCTTTTGCCGATCACTGCTTTAAAGTCATGGTATAATAATACAAGGTAGCATTGACAGTTGCTTGGGAAACCATCACCTGTCAAAAAATATACTCAAAAAGAGAGCGCTCACTATCCGCCATTCATGGTGTAATAATAATAAGGTGTTAGTGAATTTTTGACAACACCAAGAATAGCTTTCTTTCTGTCAAAAAATTGTGAGCGAAAGAGAGGAGCCGTTGATAGTTGTCAAATTGTGTTATTTGTTTGAGTTGCTAGATGATGATATGTTATAGTTTTATAGGTTATTGTGCGAATAAAGTTTAAATAAATATTTAATTCAATTAATTGTGCCGTGTTGTGTTGACAAAAAGTTATTGCAGCTGTCTTCGCCCATTTGCCAAATTCGCCAATTAATGGTTTTGTCATTTTATCGAAAACGTCCGCTGGAAGGTGCCGACATGAAGCTTTGGCCAGCATGCAAATTGTCTTGCATTCACATCGACTGCTTCAAGAAAATATCGAATGACATGAAAGAATGTTCAATACCTCAACTGATAATATCCATCAAAAGAAGTGGACATGGCATTGAGCTTCGACCGACTGCACGTTAGCTGATTTATTTTCATTCCAATTCACCATCAGCTGTTTTTGACAGGAGCGGGGCGAAAAAATGTATAATTTTGAGAGACAAGTGTCAAATTCACTAACACCTTATTATTATTACACCATGCCGCCATTGAAAAGACAAACAATGTTGAAAACGACGAAGTGAAAAAAACAACAACTTCAGCAGCTGCAGATGCATTTGCACAAACAGTTGTTTTTGACAGGAGATGTTTTCTTGTAGAAGAGAAAATAAGCAATTGTCAATGCTACCTTGTATTATTATACCATGGTATAATAATTACAAGGTAGCATTGACAGTTGTTTGGGGAAACCATCTCCTGTCAAAAAATATACTCAAAAAGTGAGCGCTCACAATCGGCCATTGAAAACACAAACAATGTTGAAAACGTTGAAGTGAAAAAACAAGAACTTCAGCAGCTGCAGATGCATTTTCACAAACAGGTTTTTTTGAAAGGAGATGTTTTCTTGCAGAAGAGAAAATAAGCAGATGTCAATGCTACCTTGTAATGTTATTATACCATGCTTTAAAGTTAAACTGTTTTCTCAACTCGAGAAACGAAGTTTGCATTAACGACACGAAGTTAATTCTACGAACTTCGTAAACAGACTTGAAAATAAACAATTTGTAGGCAAAATAATTGCTTTTTCCCTACATTTCAAGTTTCTACATTTCAAGTTTTCTACATATCAAGTTTCTACATTTCAAGTTTTCTACATTTGGCGACTTGATTTTTGCTGCCTATGATTCGCGCAAACTTGTTGTTTGCCTGCCTCGACTTGCAGGGAGTTGAAAAATTAAAGGAACTTGAAACAGCAAATGAATCCATTCATGCAGATCTCTGGTCCAAATTTGCGCTCGGTCTGTAAGGACGCGTTAAGTGGAAAGAAAACTTTATGGAAGAATATTTCGGAAAATACCAATGTTGACACAGAGACATCGAAAGTGTCGCATCGAGTTTGCTAGAGCGCACATTGAGTGGGACGGTCCAATAAACATAAAAAAATGACGTAACGTGTTATGGACAGATGAAAGCAAAGTAAATCTAGTTGAAAGTAATGGCGAACGTTGGGTTAGACATCCGAAAAGTGCAGAGTTTAACCCGAAATATACACTGAAGACCTTTAAACACGGAGGGGGAAGTATTATGGTATGGGGATGCTTCTCATGGTATGATGGAGGACCTCTGTATTGGATAAAAGAAACTGTGGACAGGTTTCTCTACGTCCACATCCTTGCGGAGGTGATGCTTCCTTTTGCAGAGTGGGATATGCCTCTAAAATGGCAGTTGCAACAGGATAACGACCCGAAGCACACTTCAATTCTTGTGTGGAAATGGCTTTTGGAGAAGAGGATTGATGTTATGACCTGGCCTTCCCAATCTCCCGACCTCAATCCCATTGAGAACTTGTGGAGCATAGTTAAAGAGAAAATTGGAAGTGTCCGATCCACAAGTAAAGATAATTTATGGGAAAATATCCAACGAGCCTGGTATTCTATACCCCAGGCTACTTGTGCGTCTCTAGTGGACTCAATGCCCAAAAGGTGCAAAGCTGTTTTGAAAAACAAAGGCTATTCCACGAAATATTATTATTGAAAAGCAATTTAAGATGCCGCCTAAATTTTTTTCAATTAATTTATAAAATGTTCTTATTTTTTTGTCCCTTTTAAAAGGGACCTTATGTATATTTTTCTTCCTTTTTTTTTTTTGTCTTATACTGAAATATACTGGATTTTGTTGTTAGAAAAAATGAACAATTGAATAAATAAATAAAAGTAAAAACTCATTAATTTTTTCGTTATTTTAAACAAATATTTTTTTATGTTCTAAATGTCCACCTTTGATCAAAATTCGACCATTTAAAAGATTATTTTTTTTATTTTTAGTGAAAACATTTTTTTTTCACAATGCGCGCCATCAGCAGGAAATCACATAATAGTAACTCCATTCTGAGTTTGCATGTTCTGTGTATTTAATTTCAAAGCTATTCAATATCAAAAATTTGGCTTATCTACGCGGAGCCACGCCTTTTTGTTCAATGCCCGACCCAGCACCCTACTTCTTATATTCTACTTTCTAGTAGAAGGATATCACCAAGTGGGAACTCCATATCGAGTTTCATTGTTAGACAGCATTTACTTGCAAAGCTTTTCGATATAAAAACTTTGAATTGTATGGGTGATACCAAGCCCCCTTGTCTAATGCTCGTATACTTTTTCCAGTCGAAGAATACGACTAAATAGGAAGTTAATACCGAGTTCCATTGATTTATGACTTATAGTTCGAAAATTCCACCGAAAATTGAAAGTGCCACACCCCTATTTCAACGCCCATATAATGTTACCAGTGGAATGGTACGTGTGATTTGAAGTCGAATACAGATTTCCAAGGCTGTGTGACCTATAACTCTAAAGCTATTCGATATGGCAAATTTGGGTTGTATGGGATGTGTCACGCCCACCATAGTAGGTGTACTTCTACTCCCTACTCTTATTGATTAAAAAAAAATTACCAAATTGGTTGAGAAACGCGGGAGAATATGGTTTTGACCTGTTCTGCCTACGCCTATATTAGATACCCAAAGAATTTTGAGAGAAGTTTACACATTTACCAGAGAATAGCAGCTGGAGTGCATTCGCATTACCTTTCGAATGATTCGTTAATATACGAGCCACGAATGTACCTTCTGCATTAAAATTAAAGTGCGAATTCATCTACCAATCGCTGTGGATAAAAATGCAATAGAATTGATACTTGCTCACGCTCGCGATTACGAACGTCTACGCCACGAGAATACCCAACAAAGCAACACATAAGTTACATTCGCCAACAGCAAGAAAAATTCATGTAAAAAAAAAATGTACTTAAAGGAAACAAACAGCACAAAGAGGAGCGTTTATGATTCGAAAAAATTACGAATGGTCTCATCTACTCAAACTAACTCCGCTCAGACGGAGTTCTGTCTGATTCAATTCTGCCAGAAAGGCGGTTTTAGTCATTGGAGTTCAATATCATGGCGTCATATCCAACGAAAAAATTTTGTATAAATGTGGAAGACTGATTTCTTGCGGCACCTTTAATTTGCTTTTTTTTTTTTTGAGATTTTAACAGCTCTAGAAATAAAACAAAGAAAGGAGATAAGTCCACCAGTATAACAAATAGTTTTCGAAAAATTCTTCGAAAGAATAGAGTCGAGGCAGTCATTTGTTAGATGTTTTAATTATTTTACGCAGAACCTCCATTTTCTGGCTTTATTTTATTAGGCATAATTTGTTCCTGACCAACTTTCCAATAAATAAGGGTTTTATTAAGAAAATAGAATATTAGGTATGTTAGAGATACTCTGTATCTCTAGGTATTATATGAGGTAAATTGTTTATAGAAGGGCCGGTTTTTTTGTATTATGATATTCTGCAAAGTTATAGATAATATTATGAAAATATTGTCTGTAGAAGTAAAGAAAGTGATATCGCCCAGAGTTTCCGAGATATAACATTTTTTTTTTTTAACTTAAGGGGGTTTTTGGCCCCCTGTGTGAATATTAGGGGAATATAATTTTTCCCAATTTTAAAGGGCATTAAATTTGCAACAATTTTATTGAAGGTCGTAAATCAAAATTTTACTTAGTTTAGGAGTTAAAGGAAATTAACTACAGTCCCATAGTATAAAATGTGACCTTAAAAAAATCGGTTATTTGAGAAAAATCCATATCGTCCAGAAAAATCCCTTGGACGATATGTTCTATAGACCAAGGCTACCAATTGTACAGTCCAATTTGTAATTTGGTATAACTTTTTCTTTAGCTTCAATAAATTAGTTTGAGAAAATCTAGGACAGTTTCGATAAAGTTTCCATAAACTTTCATGGAAACACTTTCCGAAGCTAATGGAAATCAATTACTACCAAGAACCTTTGCAAATGAATTTTCTGAAGCTTTTGTTAAACTTCAAGTCAAACTTTTACAAAGCTCTCCATTATTAGAGAGATTATCCATCATTAATCTCTCCAAAATAAGCTTACAACAGAATTTATATAAACTATGGTTTCGTTGTTGTGGAGGATGATCCTCACGTACGATCCTCACGTATAATCCTCAGTACGCTATTAAGAATCCAAGCCCTCTCTCCTATTGTATGCAGCACATATCTGGACTGGAAAAAAGATAACACTTAACGAGGCTTCACGAGAAAGATACTTCGCCAGAACTTCGATACAATAAATTCTTCAATCACTTCTTACCCTGTTTTGCTTCACACTCTTTAACTACGCATCAAATGCCACAAGTTTAGAAGTTCTTGGCAAACAATTTCAATTAGTCGACAGCCAACGAAAAGCTTTTAAACAACAATAAAATCAATAATTTATTTAACTTTAATTAATTGAAGCAGGAAAAATTAAGAAACCATACAGCGTGCATCTGAAGTTTGAGCAGTAGTTTCAACAAAACTTATACAATAAAAATAAATAAAGTGTTAGTAGATGTGTGTATTTTTACACTTCATTTATCAGGTCTAGAGTTTATAATGATTGATTTGTGAAGTCTTGTGCTTTGAAAGTTGCTTCATGCATGATTTAAACTATACAAATAAACAAAATCTTACACACTAACATATCGTTAAGCTTACATTAAGCTTACATTCGCTGCCTAGTGGTTTAAAGTTATTTATTATTGTGTAAGCGTTAAATAAGAATCACAAACAAACAGTAGCGTTAACTTCAACACGTATACTTGTGGAAATGCGCATGTATACAAAAATAAAACATACATATGTAAACTTATGGCAAACAAACACTCATGAGCTTAATAACAGGCTTGTTCATTCAATATGGATTTGTGAAGAGCTTTTCTTGCGGCTGCTTTCGGTGTAAAGAGAGTTTATTTGTGTAAAGATGCCTTCATATATTTTCATTTATAATTTTGTTTGTGTAGTTTTTGTCTACTCTTTTGTTTTTATTTTAAAGTATAGTGTATGTCTACATCTAAACTTACCCAGCGGGCTTTGGAGTGAAGCCCTTAAAGGCCATTACGAGCGTTCCTTTTGCAATACGAAGCGCTCCATCTAAATTTTCATCTACATTGTAATTTGAACATAACATATCATTGGAAGGGAGCACAACTGCTCCATTTGTGCTTCAAACTACAGTGAAAGTATAGCACTCAATACCGTGCTCCGTTTGTGCTCCTAAACAAAGAGTAGCAGGAGCAGTTGTACTTCAGTCGTTCGTTCGTAATATCGTCCGTTCTATATAGTTGTTCCTCTGCAGTGCTCCTAAGTCTTTCCAAAGCGTAATGTAGCAGGATCACTTGGACTTCTTTTTCTTCTTCTTCTTCTCTTCCTGGCATCACACAAAAAGAGCTCAGAAAATAGTGCTCTTTGAGATCTCCTGTTGGAAGCACTCCAATTATATAAATATCCAGGACATAAATACTATTACATACGATTTAATGCGATCAAATCAAAACTTCAAAGTATTTTTCTACAAACTTATGTTCCATTTACTGAGATATATATATAAAGTGTAAAATATCCGCCATTGGCATTCATATATGCTTTAAGTCATATCTGTCAAGCGTCAATTGCAGCACGTACCTCACGCATTTGAAAATTGGCCACAGCTCTCGTCAACACTCCCTTCAAAGACTCGACGTTGGGGTATCTTTTGTGGCACACAATGTCCTCTTAAACAATCCCCAACTTGTAATCCAATAAATTAAGATTCGTGATACCAAAGGGTCAATCTTGGGTGGATATGAAAGCTGGTAAATTTTTTTCGAGCCAGATCGGGATGGTTGTAGCCTTATGTCGCGGAGCAGAGTCCTGCTGAAAAGTTTACGGCTACTTTTGCAACAAGGTATTATAAAGAGCCCTCACGACAGCTTCCAGAACCGTTCCTTCGTAAACTTTGACCAATGTTTTAACACCTTTTCCGTAAAAATGTAGGTCAGTGGCCCCATCATATAAGACAACCCACCAAACTATGACGTACTAAGATGACCGTGCATAAACGCTTTCATTTTGCATGTTGAATTTTTGTTGGATGGTAAACATCTTTTTGATGGTGAAAAGAATTCTTATTGATTGGAATGGTTCACAGTACTAGAAAACACTTAAAACTATAAGGGGATTCATGTCACTTCGTATATTGTAAGTCCTTCTCTCTTTATGTTAAATTAATATGAAGGAACTTTTATGAACTTCCGTACTTTTTTATAAAATTTTGTTTGTTTTGTTGTTGTTAAACTTAAACATTCTCTATGAAAGAAAGAGCACTCAGGTAGCAAAGTAGCACAAAATACTTATTTGAACTGTTTGTTATTTTTTTCTAATTTTTTCCGAAATTGTTACATTTCAACCAAAAACGTTGCTCAGCAGTCGCTTACTGAAGTCAAAAAAAAAGTAAAAAAATGTTGGTATCTTAATGTTCATATGAAAAATTTTTTGACATTTGTATTATCATACGAAATACGAGCTTGCAAAGCACTTATGCAATGATATGAAGCATCATATTATCTTAAAAAGCTTTGCTATTTAAGCAAAACAAAATATGTGCTTCGTGGCGTATGAGTAACATCAAAGTAAAGACTTGCTGCACATCGTGGCGTATGAGAAACATTTAATTAATATTAAAGCCGTGCTATGCATTTCATGCACGCGTGCACAAATTACTCCGTTGCATGCATATGTTCATGTATATGAGTTAAATAAAGCTTATTCAGAATAAAATATATTCGAAATGAAAAAAATACTTTAGCTCATATTCACGATAAGCTCTTTGGTTTTCATGGATCATCTTTTCAGAATTTTTTTTTAAAATCTCTTCAATAACTTTTTCCAACTGTTCGAAAGACAAAACAAAGCTTTAAAATTTATGATTTCCTCACAAAATAAAAAGCCTAATCCTCTAAAAATGTTGCCTTCTTTTGAGCTATGTAGCAAATATTCAACAATTTTGTATAGATATAAATTATTTTCCTTGTTTTTGACTTCTTTTTCTACGCCAAGGTTGCTGCCTTTGCACTGCGCCACAATGTACATATGCTATGCTCTATGTTTCAGTTGGTTAAAACAATATCTAGCTTTTTCTACTATGAACGGCAACGGAATCAGGAATCAGGTCACCACATAAATCTTAGCGCTATTCTGCTTCATTGTATTTGTTTGGCCAACTTATGCTGCTGCATGTGTGTTTGAGCAGCGCACTAGCATGCTCTTCCAACATTGCTTTATTTGATACTGTGCGGGAAATTCCATCTGTACACTCGACGTGATTTTATTTGATTTTAATTCTATTGCTGACTCTAGTTTCCTTTTCCTTTTTTTTTTTTTGTCTTTTGTTCAGTATAAGAATGAATATTTTTTATATGAAAAAAATTTTGAATTAAAAGGTCGCTGAACGCGCAACTCATTTATAGTGGGAAAACTTTTTTGTAACTGATTTTGTCTCGGCGAATATGTGTTTTATTTTTTCATAACAGAGTTTTACAATTTTTTTTTTAACTACCATCTAGGTTTGTTGGCCTTTTACCATTTTCCTAAATTTAATTTTTTTTTTCTTTATCACCGAGCAATAAAGTGCAATAAAGTTGCATTTATTTGGAAGTCATAAATCTCATTTCCTCTGCATATCCTTCTTTACATATTACCAGTGTGTGCATACTTTTTGCGCATAATTTGAAAAACACACAAAAAACACAATTATGAAAAATAAACCAGTTAATGAATTTAACATGTTGATTTACGTGGTTGATTGACTGCAACTAATTAAAAAAGTAAACATAAGCCGCAAAAATAATCATTATAAAACACATACAAAATTTATTGAACCCAAAGCACTGCTAGTGTGTGTGCATTTTTGTTTTTATGTTAATTTTTATTAAAGTTTATTTAAATGCCGACAATGCTCCTAAGTAACCCAGTTGCAAAAATATTTACCCAAGTGATAGTTAACATCACTTTGAGAACTCAAACTAAAGCTAATTTAAAAAATTTTCTTGTCAAATTTTTCACGACTTGGACCTGCATTTTTGAATATCAATAAAAACTTGACGCTATGCAACAGCCATACTTTATTATTGTATGTTTATGATATGATATAATATGATATGATGTGATATGATAGTTTGATTTTATATGATATGACATGATATGATATAATATCAAACAATATGATATGATAAAATATATGCAAATACGAAAAAATCTCAGCAATTTTCGACTGGGTAAAATTGTTTGTGTATTTACTGATATGCATACATTTAGCCCAAAATATAAATTAAATTTTACATATAAATATATTTATCAATCAATTATTAACTCATTAAATTGTTTTTGTATTGAAATTGCGCAAAAGCTTGATTAAAATTATTAACTATGCAATGAGTAATAAATGAGAAATGACAAGACATTACATATTACATGACAATATACGACACGACACACGACATTACATATCGCATAACATTTGACACGACATGAAATATGACATAACATATGACACGAGATATGACATGGCATATGACATGATATATGACATGACATATGACATGACTTATGACATGACATATGACATTAAATATGACATGACATATGACATGACATATGATATGACAAATGACATGACACATGACATGACACATGAAATGACACTTGACATGACACATGAAATGACACATGACATGACACATGGCACATGATATGACACATGACACATGATATGACACATGACATGACGCATGAATACTGACGATACGAGAACAAAAATGTTCTGTCCGCCTCCTGATGAAATACTGTATGGTTGTTCCGGTGGGATAAACGGGACCATTAGGGGAGGTGTTTTAGCGGATTAAAGTCTCGCACTTCGGTTTTTGATGCTTTCACCTCATAGGAAAAAAAAAAACACATGACATGACACATGACATGACACATGACATGGCACATGACATAGCACATGAGATGACACATGGCATGACACATGACATGACACATGACATGACACATGACATGACACATGACATGACACATGACATGACACATGACACATGACATGACACATGACATGACACATGACATGACACATGACATGACACATGACATGACACATGACATGACACATGACATGACACATGACATGACACATGACATGACACATGACATGACACATGACATGACACATGACATGACACATGACATGACACATGACATGACACATGACATGACACATGACATGACACATGACATGACACATGACATGACACATGACATGACACATGACATGACACATGACATGACACATGACATGACACATGACATGACACATGACATGACACATGACATGACACATGACATGACACATGACATGACACATGACATGACACATGACATGACACATGACATGACACATGACATGACACATGACATTACACATGACATGACACATGACATGACACATGACATGACACATGACATGACACATGACATGACACATGACATGACACATGACATGACACATGACATGACATGAACATTATTTGTGTATTTACTGATATGCATACATTAAGCTCAAAATATAAATTAAATTTTACATATAAATATATTTATCAATCAATTATTAACTCATTAAATTGTTTTTGTATTGAAATTGCGCAAAAGCTTGAATAAAATTATTACCTATGCAATGAGTAATAAATGAGAAATGACAAGACATTACATATTGCATGACAATATACGACACGACATACGACATTAAATATCGCATGACATTTGACACGACATGAAATATGACACAACATATGACACGAGATATGACATAGCATATGACATGATATATGACATGACATATGACATGACTTATGACATGACATATGACATTAAATATGACATGACATATGATATGACATATGACATGACATATGATATGACATATGACATGACACATGACATGACACATGACATGACACATGAAATGACACATGACATGACACATGGCACATGACATGACATATGACATGACACATGACACATGACATGACACATGACATGATATATGACATAACACATGACATGACATATGACATGGCACATGACAATGATATATAACATGACACATGACATGACATGACACATGACATGACACATGAAATGACACATGACATGACACATGACATGACACATGACATGACACATGACATGACACATGACATGACACATGACATGACACATGACATGACACATGACATGACACATGACATGACACATGACATGACACATGACATGACACTTGACATGACACATGACATGACACATGACATGACACATGACATGACACATGACATGACACATGACATGACACATGACATGACACATGACATGACACATGACATGACACATGACATGACACATGACATGACACATGACATGACACATGACATGACACATGACATGACACATGACATGACACATGACATGACACATGACATGACACATGACATGACACATGACATGACACATGACATGACACATGACATGACACATGACATGACACATGACTGACATACGACATAGCATATGACACGACATATCATATAACATACGATATTTAAAATTATTCTAGATTGTGCCAAAAAATCTTCTAGGTACTCTTAAGATTGGATAGAATGAATTTAAAATTTGTTATTTTCTTATTCTTATTAGCCACATTCCTTTGAACTTTTTCGAAAAAAACTTGGCAAATACAAAAATTTTTTAAATCTTACTTTAAACTCGTCCAATTTTTTAAGTTGTTACGCTAGAGAGTTGTTTACTTTTATTTCCTCATTTTATCTTGTACCAACTCTATCACATTAAATGTCTGCTCAAGTCTTTTAACATATTTAACATATTTACCAAATATCCATTAAAATATTTTGTCTGCCCTAGAGTTGAAAAGATTTACAACAATGAATTGTGAAGCGATTTTAATGAATGCCGACAAGTATTTGGCCTGTGTTAACAAAACACATACAAAGACACTATGCACACACAGTCACACTTGCAAACATCGAATATAAATTTATACAGGTATGCAAAATACATGTAATGAGAAAGCAAGCATGCCGTTGACTGTCATTGTGAGGCTGTGTCTTGCAGGCAACACATACATATATAAGTACCTGAGTGTATGCTAATGAAATAATGGCTTATATCTAGGATTGAGTGAGTGTGTGTGTGTGTTAAAGTATTTACTTGATTGTGAGTTTGAATGCTGGAGTTATTGTGATTGTAAAATGGCAAATGCAAATACAATTAGCAGCTACTGAAATTTTCTCTTTTAAATGTCGTTTAAAGCTTTCTCCATTTTGTTGGGTATTTGTTTGCTTTAAAAATATTTAGGCACTTGAAATAAAAGCTTCCACAAATTGGTTTTAAAGTGGCTACAAATGGTGTTAATAATAAGGAACATTGTTTATTGAGCTTAGGATTTTTATAGGATTTATATCCTGGAAAGATAAGCTTTAAAATTGTTGTTTACTTTTATAAATATTAGAACTACGATGTTCTATTTTCTTATATATTTATATTTACGTGTCACATAATAATTAAGACAATTAATATTGCGTTAATGTACACAAAATAAACATTTTAGCAAATAAATCATTTAAAAAAATGTACAGAAATATTAATTTTGAAAGTATTAATAACACAGTGCAACATTCTGATCACACATCTATTTTAAAACTCAAATTTCTTAATCAGATCATGATTTTTGGTACAAGATATATTCAATATCAAAAAATGTTCTCTGTTGAAATCTGCATGAACCGTCGAAACATTTTGTCCGCATTTTTTCTGTGAAGAAAAAAATATTTCAGTAAAGCTATTTGCCGTAAATCAATGAAAATTTTAATATTTCGTATTCACAAAATATCTTCTTTATAAAAACGCAGCATATGTTATATTTCCTTCAACAAAAATATTACCTCACATCTAGCATATGTAGGTAATATGACCACTAATGTCCAATTTAATTTTTATTACATACACCTTTCATTTCAGTATCCATACATGCATTAATAGGTATATATTTTTGTAGAGTCAAACAATTTGATATTTTGTATCTTAAAACCCGATTTTTTCTAGTCCTGACGTAATGAACAAATAAAGATAATCAAGGACGTCAAATATTTTTAAAAAATTTTTCACTTCATTACCAATAAAAAACTTTCTTTTTTGTGCAAAATGTAATTTGAGCTTTTAAGCTCGTCTTATTAAAGGTATATATAAAATTTTAATAAACAATTAAATTTTTGATTTTAGCTTCAAACTTCGAAGTCTTATAAGCTTCGTAGCAAAACTTTTTAAAGCTTTAAGCTTTATGTAATGCATAAACTTTTTAAAGATTTTACCCAAAAGGCATTTGAAAACTTGTTAAATATTATAGTTTAAAGATTTTTGCTGAACTTATCACTTTTCTAAAAGCTCTATTAAAACCTTATAAATCGAAAAGATTAAAACTTTTTGCAAGGTTGACTTAACCAATTATAAATTTGGAAGAATTTTAAAAGCTTTTAGGTTTATTAACTGCCTAAGATTTTGAAAGCTTTTACCCGAAAGACCTTTAAAAACTTATTAAATATTTCAGTTTAAAGGTTTTTGCTGAATTATTCACTTATCTTAAAGCTCTTTAAAAATTTTATAAATGGAAAAGCTTAAAAAGTTTTTGAAAGGTTCACCTAACCTATTTTGAATCTGAAAGAATTATTTTCAACTGAATCTTACAAAGACCAAAGCATATTTTAAGCATATGGTCCAAATATGACGATGATTCACAATCCTCAAACGTTATTATTTTTAAAATGCCTTTTAAAACTTTGAACTGAAACGTTTTTCAAAAGTTGCAACTTTTTTTAAAGCTACTTCTTAAGGCTTATAGTTAATTTAAATTCAACATTTATTTAAGCTGACAAAGTTTTTTATAATCTTTAAAAAAAGCTGTTAAATGATTTTTGCAACTCTCTTAAAGCTTTCACTTTTCGAACAACTTCTTACAAAGCTTAAAGCTTTATATAGACATGTTGTCCACTTGTGACATAGGTTCACAACCATTATACAGCCTTGAAATACTTTATTTTTAAAGCTTTAAGTAACAAAGTTTTTGAAAGAGCTTTTTTAAGCTTTAAGCGGAAAAGTTCTTTAAAACTAAACTTAAAAAATATTAAATCTTAAAGCTGACTTTTACAAGAAAATATTAAAAAACCTGAATGCAGCATATCTCGAAAAGCTCTCAAAAATCTCATTTATCCTAAAAGCTAAAAGAGTTTTACAAATATAAGCTTACATTTTGTGCATAAGCTCCTTAAGCTGTAAAAATTTCAACAAATTTTCTTAAAGCTAACAATTTCTCACAAAGCTCAAAGCTTAATATAAACATGTCGTCCAAATATGACGATGCTTCATAATCCTTAAACATTATAAATCCATAAAGTGGGCGAAATTATTGCAATGCAAAGTTGGCAGCACTGGCGGCCAAATTTGCGACTCAAAGTCATTCAGAACACAGCAAGCACAAACACGCACAAACACACAAACACACATACACAACAACACAGCCCATAGCCAAATTAACAAAACACGCCAACGTCTGCCGCTGAGTGGCGCCAAATTTGAAATGTTTACGACAGCAAAGCTTGGCATGCTTGTCTATGTGGGGACAAGAGGCAGCTGAGGCAGTGGGTGTGGTTGGTTGGAGAGTGTTGCTTGGTTAGAGAGTTCAACACAAAATTGTGAATTTTCAAAATGTTGCCAAATTGCTAAAGTTTTTTGCCAGTGTTGCCAAGCCGTCGGCTATTGAAATGCGACATCAAATTTAAGCTAACGAGGTGCGGGGACAGTTTGACAAAGTGGCGCAAAATGAGTAGGAGTTGATATTAAAATTAAGTAGCAGACAAGTTTTGACATAAATAAATAAACAACAACAGCAACAACAACAACAGTAAACACAAAAACAACAATATGCAACATAATTATGATTGTTTTTATTGTTACAATTTTCGAGAGCGAAAGAAAAGTTGGCAAATAAAAAGCCTAATGTAGGAGTAGCTTTTTTTGATGAGCAAATAATGGGACATACCTACAACACACAAACGCCAGCATATAACCGTCGTCTTACTTCACCGGAAGTATAAGACGCTTGCCACTTTAGCTTCAAGCGATGTGCAAAGGAACTGTGCACAACAACAAGTGGCATTTAAAAGTTTTCCCATTTTAATAAATAATTTTTTTCTAGACTGCTAAGCACGAGATTTAAGTGGTGAATGGATGGAGTAAGTTGGTTGGAGTAATGATGTGTGGTACTTATCAGTAGACGACTCGCCACAATAATTTTTGCATTTAATTATTTCATTATATCTACACCGGAAATGACGTAAACTCTCTTAACATTGCACATACCAGCATTTTTCATCCAAAACTGGTTAAAATTATTTATTCAGTTTTTTAGTGGGGATGAATGGAAATGTATTAATGAATAAAAAAATAGTGTCAACCGAACTGAAAAACTAATGATTTATTTTCGGTTATTAACTAATTCGGACTTAGTTATGACTTATTTATACCCAGCAAACATTTAGACTCTTAAAAGACTCTTTTAAGACTCATATCAATGAGTTTTTATCGTCATAATGCGATAAAAAAGACTCTTTTATGAATACATTTTCGTAGGTTATGGTCTTCAAAATATGATTCACAATAATGACTGTTTTATGTCTCATTTTGGACTCAAAATTAAGACTCTTTTAAGACTCATATTTAATACTCAATTAAGACTCATAATAAAGACTCTTTTATAACTCATACAAATTAGTCTTTTTGGACTCAAAATGAAGACCCTTTTAAGACTCATATTTAATACTCCTTTAAAACTCATTATAAAGACTCTTTAAATACTCATAGTAAATACTCTTTTATAACGTATATAAATTAGTCTTTTGGACTCAAAATTAAGACCCTTTTAAGACTCATATTTAATACTCTTTTAAAACTCATAATAAAGACTATTTAAATGCTCATAATAAATAATCTTTTATAACTCAAATAAATTAGTCTTTTGGACTCAAAATTAAGACTCTTTTTATAGCCATATTTAATATTCTTTTAAGAATTCTGTAATGGAATCGTTAAAAGACTCATAATGAAAACTCTTTCAGAACTCATAGAAGCAAAAATGATCCGTCTAGGTTGAAATATATTTTTAGATTAAAATTTATTTAAAATATTGTATAATTGAAAAATAAATGACAAAAATATTTGCGTTTTTTTTTTAACATTTCCAATAAAAAGTAATTGTAGAAAAATTAAAAGTAAAATTTTCACTTTGCAATATTCGATTCGACTTCATTCGATTCTGCAAGTTCCTCAACTGCACACTGAACGACTGAAAGATAAATTATGACGTGTTGGAGCAGTCACTACGAAAAAAATATTCACATTCTCACAAATTATCATCACATTACAAATTACAGATGATCAACCGTGATGGTCAGACAGACATATGCACCAACGTTTTTACATACATACTAAGAAGATAAAAATATAACTTTAAAGTTTATAAAATCCTCTTAGAATCCTTTTGTGAGTCTTTCAATCCTTTTGTGATGAACAATCATAATACCGTCTTATTTAGGACTTTTTAGTAAGTTCTTTTTATGAGAACTCATAAAGCAAGCATAATATTGACTGTTTTTTTAAGAGTCCTATTTTTGAGCAGTCATTTAACAATCATGACTAAAGGAGTCTTTTAATTGTGTACTCATTTTTTATTTTGACGACGTTACTTTGTATGGAAAGTATATTGAATTTTAAGAGTCAAGATTACGATCAAGGCTTGTGTGCAAAATTTCGTGTTCTCGAAAAATGTTTGTGTTATCTTTAGGCGCATTGCCGCTTCGATAACAGTCAGACAGACATAAAACGGCTTCGGTAGTCGAGTGACAGCACAATTGCCGGGGTTGGAAGTATTCTTTCAAAAAAGGTCTTCATAATCTTCATAAAGGCAACCTTAATATCAGTCCCTTTATCTGGTTAGGACGATAACAACTTCTCCTAAAGACTGAAGGCACAATTACTCGTATGAAAGTATGACCGTGGCCTGGCCAGATTCGAACCCGGATCAAAATCGTAGTATTCTTTCAAAAAACGCCTTGAGGGCTGGATTAATTGCAATTGATACAGAATAGAATTAGAAGACCCCAACATTAGTCGGAAGTGAAAATGAAAATCGCTCTAATCAGATTTTTAAAAAAACAAAGAATTTTATATGAAAACATAACATAATTCATTTAAAATCGAATCAATTTTTGGTTCGAAATCTTCAAAGGACGCTTTTAATACAGAGTGTAACACGCCTTATTTTACAAAAGCAGAGGTACAATGTTTAGAATGATATAATTTGGATTATTAATGGGGGCAAAAAGGTTTTACCCGATATATGAATAGCCGATGGTAAGTATACCCGATGGTATGGGTGTTGTTAAGTAAGGTAATGTATGGTGGAGACATATTAGAATCAGTTTAGTGTGATGGAATGGTATGATGGATGTAGTACAATGAATTTTGTGGGATGGGTATAGGTAGAAAAATTTATAATAATAGACATGTTATGAAGGATTTGATATGGCGAATATGATGTGATTATTGCGGTAAGGTGAGTACCGATAAGAAGGAGCGGTATTATGGGTGTAGTGAAGAATATATTACAGTTGTAGTATATTGGGTATGGTATGAAGGTTATGTTATGATAGATGTTATGTTATGATAGTATGATTAATGCATACAGTACGATGGATATGATATTATTTGCATAAGCCAACAGAAAACGAAAAAAAGTTGTGAGGATTTTTCGATGTGGCCATTGATTTTTGAGAAGAACTTAACTATCTTTAATGTTAATTTGAAGCTGTAGAGCCTAGTATTTAGGAGGATGTGAAAAATGGTCTTCCAAAATGCGCTACAACCGAGACAGCCAAATTCCAGAAATCATATTTAGACACTAATGACATGAATTGTCTTTCTAATAAATCCAATTTTCAGATGAAATTTTATAATAAGGTGCTTCATGTCAATTCGTAAGCTCGTATTTCGTTGGCCGTTTTCAACAGAAACAGCTGCCCTCTCAGATTAAAGCTCTCAACCCGAAGACTGGAAGTGTACAAGCCGTTGTTTAAATTGAAGTCAGACAAGGAATACATTTTTGCAATGATCGTTACCACGTACCAAGTCTGATTTATTATCATCATAAGGTTTCTTTTTAAAGGCTGGGTAATTTTTCTAGTTAAGGCTTCAGCTTTTACCCAATGCAGTGTCGCCACCAAAATTCTCTTTTTCTCACACTTAATTCTCACAAATTACCACACTCGCAAAATACCTCAAAATACCACAAAATACCTCAAATTACAACAAAATACCACAATGCCTCAAATTACCACAAAATACCTCAAAATACCTCAAAAGAAAATTTGAGTATATTCTGGTAATTTGATGTATTTTTTGGTATTTTGAGGTAATTTTTTCCCACGCGTGGTAAATATCGCACATGAGGTATTTTTTACCACGCGAGAGATTTTTACCACAAAATACCATGGGAATTACCACATCCCACAATCTTTGAAAAATACCATAAGTACTATTTATCGTGCTTTTCTGGCAACATAGACCCAATGGCTAACCACGAAAGAGATTTGTGGCCGATTTGTATCCACCACCTGTCATCTTTCATGGCACTACTTGCTTGGTTATGAAGGTTAATATTAAAAATCGGGAAATTAGTTTATTCATCGCTACCTCAGCGCTCAATTATATGGAATAAATTGACATAAACAATTTACAAGAAAGTACGAAAGTTTCTAAAAGTACGTTCATGTCAATTTCATATACGAAGAATACGATTTACGATATCCGCAGACAAACGAATTGATATGAATCACCTTAACATCAGTATTTTATTTCAATTCAAAATTCTAAACTTCTAAAAAACACCCTATAGCTAAAAAGTTCGTAGTGCTAAAACTTAATAGAAATTATGTTTTATTCTAGCTTCTATAGGAGTGATTGTGTAATTGGGTGATTTGTGTCATCGAGGTAATAATCGTGCAAGTTGAGATTTTATTGGAGTGTAAAGTGTAGGGCTTGCATTCCCAGGATCTCGGACTTTTCCAGTCTCAACAGTTCCGGTATTATAAGGGGGATCCAGGGATTATCTTCAAATTCCTGAATTTGGTTGGTTTTCCCGAACTTTTCCATAAATTTAAATGTAATACAGGACAAGAACTAAAAAAACATACTTCAATTAAGCAACCATGTCCGAGAGATGTTTCTCTTAGGCTGGAAATTTTGCGACTAGAATTACTTCAAGTCTGGGGATAACAACTTAGATGCTTTAGTTTTTTTATAGCATATTTCCAAACACAATCAGACTAACTGTTCAAACCCATCTCCAAAAAATTGAATTTTCTTAAATTTTCAATTTTTGATACAAAGTTTTGTGAAAATAATAACGAAAAATCCAGTTGAAACTTTTAAAAGAAAACGAATAGTTTAAGAAATTTTTGACCATTTAGTTGCGCTGAATAAGGTTTAGTTATTACAAAAAGGTGCCCGGACATAACCCCCAAGGACATAGCCCCCAAAATCGATTTGGCGATTATGTCCGATAAATTTGCGATCATAACACCCAAAACGATTTTGGGGTTTATGTCCGTATGTCCAAGAGACAAAACCCCCAACGGGGACTATGACCTATTTTAGAAGAAATTCAAATTAAATTGAACTTTTGCAATTATTTTATTTATTTATTTTAAATAAGTTTATAATAATCAAATATGTGCATAAAAATTCGTCAAAAGTTGTTTTTGGTGGCAGAGAAAATTTGTGGAGATAATCGGTTAGTCTGAGGAAAAAGCTAACACTCTAATCTTTCTACGGCTTGACGCCACGTTTACAATTTCGAACCAAGGCAGACTTGACTAAGTAGACGTAACACCGGAAATACTTGCTTCAAAGCTTAACTAAATAAAAACTTTTTAACAAAAAAAAAACCGACTTCAAAATCACTACAAAGTAAAAAATAATTTTAAATAATTTTTCCTATTCATTTCTTGGTCATATTTTAAAAGCTATTTATATGTATTATAATATTGGAAATCTTATAATATTCATTTTTTCTATTTTGTTTTATCATCATCAATATATTAATTGCTTTATGTACATAAAAGCTTTGAAGTCGGCGCTTATCTTACTATGTCGAAATCTTTTTATTTTAATTTTTTCTAATTTGTTTTATCATAAAAATATTATTAACTTTATGAATATAAAAGCTTCTTAGCGATTTTTTTTCTTTCAATTGGCAATTTTTGAATACGCTGAATGTAGCCAATGTGCTCCATGCATTATTTGTGCAGCTGTTACACACTATGTCATATTCAATATGAGCTTTACAAGCTCACCCAAACCAGTTTAGTGAGAATTTTAATGTGTACAAAGCTTTTAAAATTACTACAGTGTCACCAAGGCACCAAATAGTGCACGGATGGTAAAAGATCATGATTGTGTGTCAAAGATGAGTCCCGACTTCAAAGCTTTTATGTTCATAAAGCAATTAATATATTGATGATAATAAAACAAAATAGAAAAAATGAATATTATAAGATTTCCAATATTATAATACATATAAATTGCTTTTAAAATATGACCAAGAAATGAATAGGAAAAATTATTTAAAATTATTTTTTGCTTTGTAGTGATTTTGAAGTCGGTTTTTTTTTTTTGTTAAAAAGTTTTTATTTCTTCCTTTTTAGAGAATATGAAATATTCTATGTTATAGTATTTTTGAGGAATATTTCAAACATGAGAGTTTGTTCTTAAAAAATTTATTTTATTAATTCCTGAAAGTTTGTTGGATATTTTCCATTTCTGTTTCTTTACAATTTTTAGTGCCACGTCCTTTCTATAATCCCGCCCACTTTATTTACCGTACCTTATAATGATTCTAGCTAGCCCTGTGCCAAATTTCAGTTTCCAAGTATCAATATTAACCTTAATATAGTACTTTCTTGTGTACAATCCCGCTCACTTTTTTAATGATTCTACCTACCTATCTACCTGCATACCAAATATTAATACGCTAGTGTTAATATTAACTAAGATATAGTATTTTTATAATATTGACACGCCCCTTTGTTGAATAACGCCCACTTTTTTTGCCGTAATTTGCAGTAACTGTACCTACCCATGTACTAAATTTCAGCACCTTAGTGTCAATATTATTCGAAATAAAGTGTGTTTCTAATATTGCCACACCCATTTCTTGAATAACGCCCACTTCATTTACAGTGATTTTTAAAAATTGTGTCTACTCCTGTACTAAATTTCAGTACCCTTGTGTCAATACTATTCGAGATACAGTGTTTTTCCAATATTGCCACACCCCTTTGTCAAATGACGCCCACTTTATTAACTGTAATTTGTAATAACTATGCCTACCCATGTACTTAATTTCAGCACCCTAGTGTCAATATTATTCGATATATAGTGTGTTTCTAATATTGCCACACCCCTTTGTCGAATAACGCCCACTTTCTTTACAGTAATTTTTTAAAATTGTGTCTACCCCTGTACTAAATTTCAGTGCCCTAGTGTCAATACTATTTGAGATACAGTGTATTTTTAATATGACCACACCCCTTCGTCAAATAACGCCCACTTTATTGATCGTAATTTGTAATAATTGTGTCTACCTCAGTGTTTTTACTTTAAATTTCAGTATCCTAGTGTCAATATTAACTGAAATACAGTGTTTTTCTTGTATTGACACGCCCCTTTGTCGAATATCGCCCACTTTTTAAAAAAAAAGGACCTCCGCGTTCATGGTATCTATCTGTTGACAAAAAATTACGGAAATCGGGCAAGTGCTTTAGAAGTTATCGATGTACATACATTTAAAAAAAAAAAAAAAAAAAAAAAAAAAGCGGACAAACCAACGAAATTGAGAACCTCCTCCTTTTTGAAGTCGGTTAAAAAGGATCATGGGTTGAAATTTTACGTTTTTGCATCTGATATGACAGCTGAGTTTTTTCATGCTATCTCGTATATAAATAAAAATAGAAAAAAAAAGAAATACAAAAAAAAAAGGAAAATTTTTATTTATTTTATATTACAGGGTGACAAAAAATATATGTATACAAACTTCTTCGCCCTGTTAAAAACGATACATTATATTTACAACGGCTTTTTACTTGTGTTGCTTTTCGACTTATTTCAGAAACCGTTACATTTATTTTCTACGCTCTAGCTTTGCATTAAATCAGCATTTAAAAACTTCTAAAATAGTTCACTGTCTTTGCTGCTGCTTAAACTTATGCTTCTAAAAATGTAGCAGTCACAGTCAAAAACTGTCGACTGTTGAAAAACTGATGCTGCTTCGACTTATGAAAGTTGAGCACAGTTGAACACTGCTGCTGCTTCGACTTTCAAATTTGTCCACAGTTTCAGTCAATCAAAACGACAACTTCCGAAGCTGTCGACTGCTGAAGTGCTTCGCAGTCTATCAGCGATCGGTTTTTGCTTTTGCTTTGACTGCGGCTCACATTGGGCCAGAAATTTAAAAAAGTTGCCAAAACTCATATCTTGGCGATGCATAGACAGAATTAAAAAAAATTGGTACAGAATACTTAAAACAGGACCTTCTTCAAGCACGGGAAAAAATTGGGCGGGACTCAACAATGGGGCGTGGCAATATCAATAAATTACTGTATCTCGTCTAATAGTGGGACTAGGTTATTAAAATTTAGTACAGTGTTTTTTGGGGTCTTTTTCCGAGCATGATGAAAAGTTGGACTGGATTTAACAAAGGGGCGTGTCACTATTAGTAAAATGCCGTATCTCAGTTAGTGTTGGGACTAGGGTATTTAAATTGGGTATAGCGTTGGGTACAATCGTTTCCGAGAATTTTAGAAAAAGTGAGTGGTATCTAACAATGGAGCATGGCACTATTTATATAAAAACTGTAGTTTGGTTATTATTTATTCTGTGGTATTAATAAAAAGGCGGGATGCGAGACAGATCAAGGCGTTGCTTTTACTGAATCTGACATATGATGTGTGAACTAAAAATAAATATACAAGGTTTTAGAAAATAACACTTTTAGAACAATAAATATGTTATGAAATCGAGAAACAAACAAACCCGCAATTAGCGTACATATGTAAATGACATATGTATGTATATAGTTTCCAGGGTCACCACGTGGAAGTTGCGGGGAGAATCCCATGGTTTTTTTATTTTTTTCTGCTTTTTTGTTTTTGTAGTTTTTTTTTTATTTTTTGTTTTTTATATATATATTTTTTTTATGATTTTTTTTCTTCTTAATATTTTTTTTTCATTGCACGCAAGAAAAATGTATACCATAACTTTGAAAAATGTTCTCAGTTAGGACAAAAAAATATTTATTTTTTGCAGCTAATTTTGTTCAAAATGATTTCTAAAATGATTAGAAAATATTTTCTAATTTTTGTTTTTTTTTTCATTATGTTTTATAACAACTTTTTCTAAGCACATTTCCGAAAGATCTATCACGTAAAATCAAAATTACGGATTTTATGACGCTTTCCCTATAGCATGTTTTGGCGTAAATGAGCAAATTTATATGGGAAAATAACAAATTTTTCATAAGTTTCAAACTCAATTAAAGAAAAAAGGCAGTTTTGGTTTTCTTTATTTTTGAGAATGTTTTAAAAAACTCTTTCTAAACAAATTTCCAAAGTGTTTATTCTATTTAATGAAATTCCAGTTAATTTTGTTCTCTACACTTTCTACAACTGCAGATATTGCTCTCTTAATCTTAGGTTTGTATGGGAGTTGGGCGAAGGGCGTGGCCGATATTGATAAAAATTTGTGTGGCGTTATATATTTATGAAATAATGACACATGCTTAATTTCATGTATGTACCTACGATGATTCCTTCTATTTTTGTCCCACATCCCATAGAACTCGTTACACTGTGCGACTTTAGTTTTTTATAAATTTCTCAAAAGTAAATAAAAACGTGCAAAAGTGTGCATATCCCTCTTCAAGTAAATATCTTAAAGAAAGAAATAGCATGTAAATTATTTCAATTACGAGTGGAATCTCGGGGAATCTTCTTTAGGCGCTGCATTTTTTTTTTTTTTTTTAACCCCATTCTTTTGTATTTAGTGTGTGGAAAAAAGGATTAAAAACAAAAGAAAATATATATATGTGTATATATTTTCAATATTGTATTCAGTGTGTTTAAAAAAGTGCTAAAAATTTTAAAGAAGTTTGAGAAATAGTTATACTGTCGATGATTTCAAATTTTAGACGTATGTTAAATAAAAAAAATGCAATTTTTGACTTAAAATGCCTCCCAAATTGTAATTTTTAATTTTATATTAATAATATTTCGTCTCAGAGTACCTTAATGTGTCCCGTTATCAATCGTAAGAATCATTTGTGTACAGAAAATATTTGACTTTGGGCCACTTATTGAAATTCCTGGCCCAATGTGCGACTGTTTGATTTTTCGCAAGCACAAGCTTAAGCTGTGGTCAGTTTTGAAGTTATCAAAACAGTGAGTACTTAAAAAAGCAACAGTTTCACGACTTCGACTGCAGCAATTTAATCACTGCTTTAAAGTTTAGTTCGCTATGTCTTCTCATCGCGGAGGCATTATAGTGTTGCACCAGTTAGGCAAACGAAATTGCGAAATCGCTCGGAGTGTTGGCATAGTACGTTCGCTTGTTTCTCGTGCAATTAAATGGTTTAAGGAGCTTAGCCATGGAGTTGATAATTGACCAGGTGGAGGAAGAAAACAAACCGTGAATACTTCTAAAAACCTAAAAATCATAAAAAAAACGGGTTAAACGAAATCCAGGAGTTTCAAGATGAGAAAAATAGCTCTTGAGACGAGTATTAACCTTGAATCATTGTGACTTATGGCTCAAAAAGATCTTTAACTTAATGCCTACAAACACCAAAGAGTTGTTACAACACACAACACTCAGTTGTTAACGGATAACAACAAGTAAGATCGGTTCCAAAGATGTCGCCTACTTTTGCGTTGGGCCACAGGTTTGGGATGGGAAAAAAATTTCTTCACAGATAAAAAATTGTTCACCTTTGAGCAAAAGCACAACAGGCAAAACGATCGTATCTGGTCAACAGAAGCTCCTGTGTCATCATTCATCATCGAACATCGCCAAAATCCCAAATCTATCATGGTTTTGGCAGGAATTTGTGCCAGCGGCGAGACATCCCTGGTTTCTGTGGACCAAGGAGTCAAAATCAATCAAAAAGTGTACCGTCACGACATCTTGGAAGCCATAATACTTCCCTGGACTCAACTGCACTTTGGCGAAGAAAGATGGATTTCCAGCAAGACTCAGCCCACAGAGCAAAAATAACATTTTATCACGTCTCAAGAATATTCACCGGTCGCAATAGTCACTGGATCTCAATCCTTTGGACTATAGCATATGGTCGATTTTAGAGGCAAGGTTCTGTGCTAAGCAACACCAAAGTTTGAAGTCTTTAAAACAAACTTTACGTCGAGAGAGGGATCGAATAACGTTGGAGGAGCTGCGGCCCATAGCCCAAAATTATGAAAAGCTTTCGAAGTTGTGTATTTGCGCTGGAGGAGGCCACTTCGAAAGCATCTAAACTTATTAGTTATGCATTATATTTTCAGTTTTTGATGTTTTTTCCCTATTTTCATTAACAATAAAGATTTTTTGTTGAAAATTATTATATACACTTATTTTTTGTCACCCTGTATAATGATAATGTCACTTGAAAATCCCATTATTGATGAATGTGCACAAAAGACACAAAATGGATAAAAACATAAAAAGAGTCTTTGAAAATAAAGCTTTTTAATATCATTTATCTTTTTGCATCATCATTGTTGCCTTTTCTTTTCTATTTGATGTCTGAATACTATTTAAAACGACATATGTCAGAGATTTCTTCATTGATAAAAAACGATGTTCTGGCTACTATGCTCAACCCTCCTTTCAACTTTTGCATCCACATAAGACACGTTTGCAATATGGCCGCATACAATCCCACATTCATTGATTGTTATAGTCAAATCCGCGCGTTTATGATGGCATTTTTATTTCGCATGATTTTTTACTGTCGATTGTCTATTGATTTCACATGATGTGCTCAAAAATAATGATGCCAATTCGAGAGTCTATCGTTTACAATAACTATAATAAAAACAATAAAATCTACACAAAAAAAAAAAAAAATAGAGAACAAATATTTTCAATACTCAATGCTCATTGAATTTTTGTTGGCAACATAAAAGGCAAAAAAAAAAGGACAAAGGATATGCAACCAAAGCAAATTCGTAGGAAGTTGTTAACAGAAACAATGAGCACACAAATTTTCAACACAAAGCAAATGAGGGCAGACAAAAATAAATTCGGAATAATTTGCAGTAAATATGTGTGGGTGCTGATGTCAATACTAGTTGCAAATAATAAAGTGAATAAATACAAACAATGCACTTAAAAATAATTCTTTATTGAGGACAATTGAATTGAATTGAAACTGTTTTTTAAAAATTGTAAAAGAAAGACTAGCTTTATATTCTATACTAACTACTTTTCCAAAAAAAATTTTGTATAGTTTGACTTACTTTTTTCCGTGGCATTATTTTTTTATTTTTTGCATAAAAGCCTGGTCATCATGTTCAGCGCAAATGTTTGGCAATTGAATGTGTGCTATGCGTTGGTTGGTAGCTCTTTCTGGCGCCAAGCTGCCTACGTTTAATGGCCATGCATATTTAATGCTATTTTTTGCTGGCATTAAAAAGGTCCTTTGTATGCATATGTATGGCCAAGTCTACTTAAAATTTTTTTCATTGACATGTCTTAAAGCATTGCATAAATTTGATGACAAGTGAAATTTAAGCAAAATTTTATATTATTTGAGGACTATGTAGCTGATAAACCCGGTGCTACTCGGGACAATTCCTTTACAAATCGTTTAAGTTTTTTATTAAAAACGAGGAGATTTACTGGAATAAATGAAAGAGTTAATAAGAGAGATTGTTTGGATATTGATTTTGATATTGATTTTGATTTTGATTTTGGTTTTGATTTTGATTTTGATTTTGATTTTGATTTTGATTTTGATTTTGATTTTGATTTTGATTTTGATTTTGATTTTGATTTTGATTTTGATTTTGATTTTGATTTTGATTTTGATTTTGATTTTGATTTTGATTTTGATTTTGATTTTGATTTTGATTTCGATTTTGATTTTGATTTTGATTTTGATTTTGATTTTGATTTTGATTTTGATTTTGATTTTGATTTTGATTTTGATTTTGATTTTGATTTTGATTTTGATTTTGATTTTGATTTTGATTTTGATTTTGATTTTGATTTTGATTTTGATTTTGATTTTGATTTTGATTTTGATTTTGATTTTGATTTTGATTTTGATTTTGATTTTGATTTTGATTTTGATTTTGATTTTGATTTTGATTTTGATTTTGATTGACCATGTCAATCACTACAATTTGCACGAAAATTAACCTAAGACCTTGAAATTTTTTTATTTCAATTATACATACCTTCTGATCAAAAAATACCCCTTATTCTTCAATAAAAATAACACGAATCAATTATTCATAGTTACTAATTTTATTTTCTTCAAAGTAATCAACATTGCAAGCAGTACACATATTCCAATGCCTTCTCTAATCTTGAAAACACTTCATGGGCTCCATGTTTATAAATTTATCACGCTGAGTCACAGTGCATTGAATCCATACAAAATTGGAACATAAACAGAAGGAGTGCCCCTATGATAATGAAATTTTGTGTGCTGGATTAATTTAAGCTAATTAAGAAAAACTGCAAAAATGGTTGGAATTGGTCAGTTCCTAGGGGTACCTCCCTTGGACCTATATTAATTTTTTACATTATTTTGTATGGGAGGTACATACAAAAATTGAGCGATCTTAACAAAATTTAGTCAAAAGGCTAGACAATTAAAGAAATAGAAGTGTACTTAAAATTATTGAAATCTGTGGGTTCCTAGGGTACCTCCCGTGGACCTATATTGATTTTTTACATTATTTTGTATGGGAGGTATATACAAAAGTTGGCTGATCCATACAAAACTCTGTGAAAAGGTTAGTAAAATAAAGCAATTTGTACATGTGTTCTAGAAATGGTTGAAATCGGTTGGTTCCTAGGGGTATCTCCCTTGGACATATATTAATTTTTTTCAAGATTATGTATGGGAGGAACATCTGTTACTCATAAATATTCCGATTTGTATTAATAAAAAAAAATCAGTTTTTAGGCAAATTTCATTTTATTTACAATAGAAAAATAAAATTGGTAACTTATTTTTATTAACAAAATGTGAAATAAAAAACTAAAAAAAGTAATGTGTGCATACATATGTACAAACAACCAAGAACTCATATCATTGACTTTCATCGCTATTGACTTCTTCGTTAGAATCACTACAAACAATATAAGGGTCATCAACTAATTGAATAAACTTCTCAACTTCTTCATCAATAATTACATTTGATTTTGATTTAATAGTTCTTTTGGATGCTAAGAGAGAATCAGATGTCAGCAACAATATTTTCATTAAATCTGTATTAGACTTAATCCTCGAGCATTTACGGGTATGGCTAGGTCGATTTTTTCTAAATTCTTTGTGCCTTGCTTCCAATGCCTCTTCAGACAATGTTCCGATTGGTAAGGAAAATGCTGAAATGACTTCACATCCATGTTTGAGAACTTTATGAACACTGCTCGGCATATAATACCAGCCATATAAATGTATATACAACTGCCTAGTTTCTTCTAATAACCATTTGAAGTTATTCAGATATATGGGGTAGCCACCTGCCAGAATTCTCAATATATAAAAAAAATTGTTCTATCAAACTTTTGTTTATGCCAGTTATTTGCGAGTTTAGTTCAACGTTATAGAAAAAGCCCCTAGCTGTGTTTCCATCGTTATTAGACCCATATCCTGGCTTTGGTTTGTCCACCAAGAGATCCATTTTGCTCTTAAACTCAGCTTGAATTCTTTTTTTGTTTTGCGCTACCAATTCTTCATTTTCTTTTAATTGCACTTTTATATATAAACTAGCTGAATTACCCTGTGTTACTAAAATTATTTTGTTATCTAATATAACTTTATTTTTATAAGGTGTAGATAATATTTCGGAAATCAAAAGTTAATACTTCAAATAAAATTACAAAAAAGTTTCATCAAAACCAAAAAATCCTTTTTTGTAATTCCCTTTTGAGTTTTGCTAAATTTTAAATATTTTTCCATATAAAATTGAGCATTTTTCGCAAAAAAGTCACTTTTTGAAATCTGCATAACTTTCTTGTTTATGAAAAGGGGCAGATAATATATTGGAAATGGAAAGTAAATGCTTTAAATAAAATTAAAAAAAAGTTTCGCTTAAATCAAAGAATCCTTTTTTTTAATTCTCTTTTGAATTTTGTTAAATTTTGAATAATTTTCCATACAAAATTGAGCATTTTTCGAAGAAAAGTTACTTTTTTAAATCTGCATAACTTTCTTGTTTATGAAAAAGGGCAAATAATATTTTAGAAATCAAAAGTAAATACTCAAAATAAAATTACAAAAAAGTTTCGCTAAAATCAAAGCATCCATTTTTTTGTTATAGCTTATCAAAACTTGCAAATTTTTGAGTTTTTAGGTGTTTTTTTTTTAAGGTAAAGAACATTTTTTATACAAAATATATACTAAACAACATTACTTTCAGAAGCAAAATACAATCTAAAATAATCTTCTTTACTGCTTTTTAGAAAAAACATGATGTAATTTTTAAAACATTAACCCAATTTAAAATTACTTGATTTTCTTAAAATAACAGGGTGTTGTATAAAGTGATCGCATTTGTTTATTATTAAAAATATTTTAAAAAATATTTTAAATTTTATAGAACTAAATAATATAGATCTAAATTGCATACTTTTTTTTAAAAAAAAACAACAATTTTTTTTCTTATTTTCGTACCATTTCGATGCATTGTGTGATTTCACGATAATTGAGCACCAGATAACAAAAGATGTACCAACCCAGCTTGCATCGTCGTGGTGGAGAATGATTCGTCTTATGCGATTGGTTTCCCTGATTTTTCCGATTACTTCTGTCAAACAAATGGTGGTGTACCTTTCAGAATTGACCGTTCTACGTTAGTCTAATGAAACGGTGGCGACATGTCCAGTTATTTCGAAAAAAAACAGGCGATAATTTGGTTCAAAGTGCTTCGTCCGCGAGCAACTTTTGTTGCATTTGGATCGTCTTGAAAGACCCATACAGTCGATTGTTGTTTAGTTTTGGGTTCATATGCATAAATCCATGATTCGTCACCTGTTACGATGTCATAGACATGTTTTGAAGCACCGCGATAGAAGTATTTTTTTATTATTTCTTTCGACCATTTGACGCGAACTTGTTTTTTTTTTTTTTTTTTGAGCGATTGTCAAATTATGCGGAAATTTTTTTGATGGCCAAATATTTATTGAATATATGCTGGTCCCATTAATCCCCTAGGATACCTGTATCTCATGTTAGGTCACATGACGATCTTGCAATATCAGTTCACGCACAGCATCAATGTTTTATGGCACAACAGCCGATTTTGGACGATCTTCACAAAATTCGTCCTGTAACGAAGTGCGACCACGATTGAATTCGGAAAACCAGCGAAATACGGTGGCTCGAGATGGTGCTTCATCACCAAAAGTTGAAGCGAGATTATCGGCACACTGCTGTTGATTTAATCTACATCGAAACTCATAGAAAATAATCGCACAAAAATGATCACGATTTAATTCAATTTTTTTTACCAAGATGAATGTTCCAAGTATAACAACACAAACACAAATAGCGCTCGTATGACAAAACGTTCTGAGTACGTTCACCATTAAAAGTGTTAAACTTTACGATGACAATGTCAAATTTGAGATATTCACATTAGTGTTGTCATATCTCAAGACTTAAAAGTCAACCTACGTACTTCTGATATTTGCCAAAATCGAATTAAAACCACGTCTGATTCCCATACGGAGTGACGTCATAAAAAAAGCAAAGCCTTCATAAATTCTAAAAAAATTGATGTATTAACTTGATATTTTACATATGTATGTATGTACATAAGCGTGGCCGTTAGTTGTATGGAGAATATTTTTTTTTTTATTTCTTATATTCTCTCCCCCCAAATCAGTTCAGTTTTATGCACAAAAAAAATACAAAAAAGTTTCAAAGCGATAAGTTGTGTTTAAGGGGTGTCGCCCGCCCATCAAAGTTGGCCTTCAAGCCCATTTATTAAAATGTAATTTGTTTGTATATGAGTATCTTTTTAAAAAAACATTTTACAAGAATATGACGTATGGCAATATTTTAGCTCTTTTAATCAACAACATTAGCCTCAAAGAAAGTTTTTTGATAAAATCAATATTTGAGATAATAATGAAGAAAATAACCAACAAAATACCAAAAATTATATGTACCAAAATTATATTTATATGGAAATTATTTGTGCGGTAAGCATGTGCGGTAAAAGCTTATGTCTATTAAATTACTTCATACATAGCTATACTACGTATAGTCAAAAGAAAAGCATACAAAAACAAAATTATTGAGTTATATTAAAATATTTATAACTCTTAACTTACAGTAGATTTCTTAGAGTTCGAAAATTTCTTGTTTGAGAAGAAAAAAACTGCTCAAGCAGAATCTGAAAGCATTGGACTACGTCAAATTTCCTTTTTTATTGTCACCGTATATGTTGAAGCCTGGTTTTCTGCTCCCTTAGCAATACAAGCACCACACACCGACTTAAATGTTTTGTCAAAATTAAAAGATTTTGAAAATATTGATTTAGGAATCTCGCAGGTTGCCGTCAAAAAATTCAAAAACCAGTTATGGTATTTAAATGGGGAGGCTATTGTATTTGCGTTTTTTGACAACAATGTCGTAGATGCAACAAAAGAAAATATGGTCGCTGCCTTGAATATTGAAAAAGAAAAACAAATTAACTTTAACCGCGCCACAATGGGAAAACAAACAGTTTTAAAATTCATTAGTGGTGGGCTTGAGCAGTTTGTTTCTTCTCAAACAAGACATTTTTTTGAGAGATTTCAAATTGATACGTCTTTCATGACACTAACTCCATCCGAATGGCCTGCGCAGGATTGCTATATGACAGCGGTAAAAACATTAAAAAAATTAAGAGTCATCAATGATACCGCCGAAAGAGGAGTGAAGTTGATGGATGAGTATAATAAGCTCTTTACAAGAAATGAAGGGCAAAAACAATTTATACTGCAGGTTGTTAGCGACTATCGTCGCCGGTTTTCGAACTCTAAGAAATCTACTGTAAGTCATAAATAAAAAAATAAATAACTGGCCATTTCAGCCCTTGAACGGACTTTGACCTAGCTTCTTATGATCAATTGTGTTGTGCGTGTTATTAAGTTTGTACACAATTGACCGAGAAATGGACCTACAGGCTTAACGCCGACTCCGAACGGCGATGAACGAAATGTTCTTATTCTCAAGAAGCTTTACATGGCATTTTGATTACTCTCTGAGGTTTGCCATTGTCTGCAGAGAGGTGGCGGCCGTACAGAAAAATTATTTTAATTCAAATAATTTTCTGTCGCTGCTGGGCTTCGAACCTGGGTCTCCAGGTTCGTTGACATAGCGGCCACGCACGTTAACCAACTACGCCACGGACGCCACTACTGTAAGTCAAGAGTTATAAATTTTTTAATATAACTCAATAATTTTGTTTTTGTTTAGTTTTCTTTTGACTATACGTAGTATAGCTACATATGTATGAAATAATTTAATAGACATAAGCTTTTACAGCACATGCTTAGAACAAATAATTTCCTGAACCGATTTGGGGGGAGAGAGTACAAGAAATAAAAAAAAAAAAATAACGGCCACGCTAATGTACATATATTTTGATATTTCAAATTTACAACGAGAATGATGCCTTCCCTCCATACAAACTGACGTCATCAGAATAATAAAACCTTTCTAAATTGAAATATTATATATTTACCACGAATGTGGGGATATATTAACTTTGGCCAAGTCAGAAATAATACATTCCTTACTAGTTTTTATTAATCTACGTGAACGAAAAAGCAATAAAAAAAGCAGTCAAATAGAATTTGTAGAAAAGTAATTTTCCAATTCTTTCCTTTTTTGCTCAAAAACAATTTAATCCTCATTTAACTTTTTTGAAATTCAATTTTAACGCATGACAGGACACTTTCAATAGCATGTAGCAGGATAACATACTCGTATATGAGTAAAGTTCGCTTTATAGAGAACAATTTGTAAGAGACAAAAAAAAAGAAAAGGAAACGTTGAGTTTTATTACAGCAACAATTCGATGAAGCGGAACATATTTATATTAATATAGATGTTAAGACTTTGTCTAAGAAAGAAATTCAATTTGTACGAAGTATGAATGTTCACAAAAGATATAAGCTACAGCAATTTCACTCAAGATGTAAGGGAAAAGAAATTGTAAAATTCTTTTTTTTTCTTTTTTGTAAGTTAAATTTTCGTAATAAACAAAATAACAAAAAAATTGACTTTGATCTGGTGCACAACCGTGAAATATTGGTTTTAAAAATCATTCAAGACATTTTTTATTGTAAAATGCTTTGCTGGATTATAAATCAACGCGAAAATTTCAAAAGAAAGCTTTCAGAAATTTTGCGGTAAATTTAAAACTTCATAAAAATTCATGGAATTTAAGAATTAGTTTCCCTGAATCAGCTGTGATCAGCTTCAAAGATTTACAAAAAAATTGCCAAACATTAGCAGCCAAAAATGAGCCAATTTGTCATTCAACAAATCACAATGTAAGCTTTGTTTCAAAAGCAACAAAAACACGAGCAACAACAAGAAAATAAACATTCTATTTCTCCGAACCCGAACTTCCAAGCCGCAACCGTCAAAGCGTCTATTTTCTGTCATTAATCATGGTGATTGTTGGACTTTTGCATAACATGCCAAAGTAATTTAAAATTTAAATGTAATCCTTACAAAAGCAATGCTAACAGAAACAACAACAACAACAACAACAATGACAACACTATCCCTTACACACGCAGCAATTACAACACAATCGTTAGCAGCTCTGTGGCTAAACCTTTAATCAAAAACCAATTTTATACAAATACATGCGTAATTATGTTACAGCCGCCATTTTCTATTCGTATTTGAATTTGAATTTTACGTTAACGCCGGAAGCAGCGGTATTTAGTTGATTTTGCAACCGGAAAAAAAAACGAGTAAGCTCTGTAAATAGTACTTTGCTCCTATTCGTATTTAGTAGTGTTTGTGCACTATTTGAGCTCAAATGCCAAAGGGAATTAATTTGCATTTCACCAGCGGTCACAGCGTACGTGCTCTCCACACTTAGGTGGAAGAGGGAGTAAATTTCTGTTCAGCGCTAAAGTGTAATTTTTACAATATAAAAAAATTTCGCACAGATGTTTAAATTTAAATTTACTTTTACAGTCGGTGTTACAAAAAGTCAATTCAAAATGTGAGGGATAAGGCGGGTAATCCATCAATTCCACGTTTTGATTGCTAGTTACAATATTTATCATTATTAACGTTATCCCCTTCAAAGTAGTCCCCATTAAATAATATGCGCTTGTTACAGTTTACTTGCCAAAAATTCTCTAATTTAACACTTTTGGGACAAATATTGCACTAACCTTCTCGAATTTTTTTTTTCGAATTCTTTGCATATAATTAAGAATTTAATTAAACGCACAGCCAGTCAAAAAATTTGTGTATAACTAATCACAGGAGCAATTCTCCTATTGAATTTGTTTATGGTCTTTCGAGCTGGATATCATACCCAAGATATCCGTGAAAATTTAATGGCACCATGCCACCATCATCAGCAACTTCTCTTATTGTGATTCGGCGATCATCATTATCACTTTTTCACATTTTCACCGTGCGCTAGTCATCTTCAAAGTCTTCAAGGCCATCTTGAAAACGCTTATACCACTCGTAAACTCTTGTTTTACTCATAGCAGATTCGTCGTAAATTTGTTGAAAACAGAATGGAGTAGGGTATAACTTAGCTCCCAGTTGAGTCATAGGATGTTGAACCCTTTGAGTCACAGCGGGACCCACCTTTTATTCTTTGTGGCGCACATCTTTTGTAAATATTTTTATTTTTTTTTTTTTTTTTTTTTGTTAACACCATGGTTCTAGGGGTTTTTTGGGTCAGTGATTACGAATCTGAAGTCAAACTTTGAAATTATACAAATCTAAGATGGTGGATCCAATATGGCGGACCACTATTTGGCTAAAGTTTGCTTTTACAAAATTTTTTAGATCAGTATTCATTTTCGAGGTGTTTTTTAGGTCGCGGAATACGAATCTGAAGTCAAAATTTTAAATTATACAAATCAAAAAAAAAAAAAAAAATAAAAAAGCAAAAACAAAACAAAAACAAAAAAAGGAACCAGGAGCCTCTTCACGTCCACGTCACGTCGTTAGTTCTGGGTTGCACTAAGCGAGAGTTCTTATTTTAATTTGTGAATAGTACACTAAGAATTCTATAGAACATATTTCAAAGAAAAATGGAGCATATGGTCCGCCATATTAGATCCGCCTATTTTCATTTTCAGATTTATCGGAAATGACTTCAGATTCGCAATCAACGATCTCAAGAACCCATACATAACAATGACAACCAATATAAAACTAATCTGCTGAAAAATGGGAACTAATGGTCTACCATTTGGATCCGCCATATTGGATCCGCCATTTTGAATTTTCAGAATTTACAAAAACTAACTTCAGTTTTGCAATCAGCGACCCCAAAAACCCATACATGTACATTATAACCACTATAATACAAATATAATAGAAAATGGATACTAGTGGTCCGCCATATTGGATCCTTCATTTCGAATTTTCAGACTTTTCAAGATGTGACTTCAGATTCGTAATCAGTGACCCCAAAAACCCCCGAGTACGAAAATTCAGACAAAAATATTCAATAGAAAAATGTATGACTCAAAGGGTTAATAGGACCATAGAACCGATATAAGTTTCTATGATTGATCTGAAAACTATAATACGTCCAATTTTTATTAATGCTATTCATTGCCATACATGGCACATAGACGGTCTCACTTCAATGGTCTCATTTGCGTGTAATCAGCTTACCGATGGTCACAGTAGAAATAGAGTGATAAGAGTAGAGTAGTCACAGTTTGACCGCAACTGAATAGTCAGTTAGGTAGCGTGCTTGACTGCCACCACAGAGGTACTGGGTTCGAATTTCGTTCAGGTCATGGTCCTCCGCTTTAACTTTTCCGCATTTCTTTCCTTGTTTCTAATCAACTGAAATTGAAAACTTATCAATATTTACGACTTGAAGTTGTAGTTGGTGGCGTCCGTGGCCTAGTTGGTTAAAGTGCGTGGCCGCTATGTCAACGAACCTGGAGACCCAGGTTCGAATCCCAGCAGCGACAGAAAATTATTTGAATTAAAATAATTTTTCTGTACGGCCGCCACCTCTCTGCAGACAATGGCAAACCTCAGAGAGTAATAAAAATGCCATGTAAAGCTTCTTGAGAATAAGAACATTTCGTTCATCGCCGTTCGGAGTCGGCGTTAAGCCTGTAGGTATATTTCTCGGTCAATTGTGTACAAACTTAATACCACGCACAACACAATTGATCCTAAGAAGCTAGGTCAAAGTCCTATTAAGGGCTGAAATGGCCAGTTATTTATTTATTTTAGTTGTAGTTGGTGGTAAAGAATTTTTTGGATGAAATTGCCAGTGGAAGAATTGTGGATGAAATCCAAGACTGAGGTAAAGGCCATAACACTTGCCTCACATTTAAATTTTCATGTTTTTACGACTTTCCACCATGCTCCTACACCCTACACCCATTTTCACCCCATTTTCGAAACTAGGCAGACTTGACTGAATAAGTAAGTATAATATCTGAAATCCTTGGTTCAGAGCTAAAAAAATAAATGGCTATGTTAAAGCTGGTTGATTTATTTTAGGCAAGCTATGGCCTATATCATCTATACCCGTTATCAAGCTTTCATTGCGATCTATACAGTGGTAGACATTCGTTTATACGCACACCTCTTTTTGCCAAAACTAGCTAAGCAAAGAATTTTTTTCATTTTGAAAATGTAGGATCGTGTATTTATTCATTTTTAACTTAAATATATACAAGAGTTCATTTAAAATTATTCCATTTACTTTATTTTCTACAAAAAGCGAGTTTCAGGATGGACATTTTATATTTGTCCATATTATTTATTTATTTATGCGTTTATACGCATACAATTAAAAATAAACATATAATTAAAAAAAAAAGATATAGTAAGGTAGGAAAGTAAAAGGTAGGTAAAAGGTAAGGTATAAAAAAGGTTTAGTATTTTGTGTGGCCTTCTTCATTTTGAATGACGGAAAAAATTCGATTTGACATAGAGTTAACTAGCCTTTTTAGAATTTCCGACGCGATTTCACCCCAAAATTGGCGAATCGCATTTTTGAGTTCGTTCACACTGTTGTACTGTTCTTCCTCCAGGAATGCAAGTATGCCCCAAAGGTTCTCGATGGGGTTACAATCTGGTTTGCATGCAGACCATTGCAGCAAATGGATGTTTTTTGAAGAAAGCCACTCTTTCGATTGCCTTGAAACATGTATTGACGCATTGTCTTGCTGGAAGATAAACTCTCTCTCAGGATCGTTTTCATAATAAGAAAACAAAACATCTTCTAATAATTTCCGTGTATGTTTCGAAGTTCATTTTCGGTGTTATGAAGCAAATTGGTGTCGCTCCAAAGTTCGAAAAGGCTACCTAAACCATTACCGTTCCTCCACCGAAATTTTGTTTTGAACGTACTACGTTGTGTTTGCTCAAATCATGCCAATAACAACTGTAACAGTCCAGCCCATCCAGATTAAACTTTTTTCATCCGTAAAAATTACTTTTCGCCATTCTTCACTCCAGGACATGTATCTGGGGCCAAACTCCAATCGCTTGGTGCTATGAATATCAGTCAAGCGTGGTTTTCCTTTTAGTTTTGTCCATTTTATCGTAGGTATGGCGCTTAAAACTCGAACGACATGTCGGGAAGTAACGGGTAGATCCAATTTGTCCTAGATTTGTCAAGAAGATAATCGATTCCGGGTAGCTTCGTGACGAATTTATCCTTTTTAGCACAACGTTAGCTTCGTATTTCCTCTATTTAGAGCTTTACCGCCGTAATTTTGGCCCTTTAAAAAAAAAATTCTTATTACTCCCTCACTCCTGCCTATTCTGTTCGCAATTTGCCTGTTGGAATAATTCTCGGCTCTCAAAATTTGAATTATTTCCTATTCAGAATCAGTTAGGCTGCTAACATAGTAGACGCGAGTTGCTGATCCGAGCCGATTGAAACTTAAAAACGCATTCGGGTAAAAGAGATGCATGACTTGCGTACTGCATTGCTCTTATATGTTTTTCGGCTCGGCTCAGCAACTCGCGTTCACTATGTTCGCAGCCTTAGCTTTGAACCTTTATCCATGGTTATAAAATCAATCAATAAATAAACAAAACACAATTGTTGAGAAAAAGTTGCTACACTCACTTTTAATTTACATAAAAATAAAAATTTTCTCTTTTTTCACGTGAAATATCACCAAATTACTCATTAAAACTCAAATGCGCATAGTTTATACACAAAAGGATTATTATTTCTTCAACAACAGTGTGTTTGGTTGTTTTAGTACCAATTTTCAAAATATTTTCTTAAAAATTAAAATTACAATTTCAACATTGCATATGTTGGATAATGAAGAGCCAAGATTAATAAAAATACCTGCAACATCGCAGCAGTTCCTTTAATTTACAATATTTCATAATATTGGCAGATCCTGATATTTACCAAAAAATGTAAAGGTTTGCATTAGTTCTCATTTGCTGTGTGCATGAGACTATGTTAAATTAAAATCTTATCAGAAATAGAAAAAAGATTCAGTATCTCACAATTTTAAGGGGCAAAATTATTTCAAGATTTGTTTAATGGAGTGAAAATATTCTCCAAAAAGCTATTTTTTTTTTTCAATTTTGTCCACCAGAAAAAACTCTTGCGATGTATTTTGTCATCATTTAACCTACCAACATCCAAATAGCGCCCTTGATATGACCTATCATTATACTTAGTGCTCTCATATGTTTTGGTACACGGCTTTCTTGCTGAAAGGTCCACGGCTTGTTTTGAAATATCGTGTAGAGAGGCTTAACAACCTATTCCAAAACATTGGATTCTTACACTTTCGCCGAAGTTTTGACTCCTTGTTCACAAAAGTGGAGCTTGGTGACCCCATCCTAGGCGACTCTCCACCAAACCATCACAGAAGTTGGGTGGTGACCCCTCTGAACTTTCGCAACGAGTTAAGCTGCATGTCGTAATGACAGAGCATACACTCATTCATTGTGTTTATTGAACGATTCCGCAACGTTGAACATTTTTTCGTCAGTCAACAGAATTCGTCTGTGGGCATTATCCGCGTGCTTGAGAAGTAACGCTTTCGATTTTCGCTTACGTTGTTCCTTTAACGCTAACGTAAGAAGGTGCTCGGTGTATCTTTTGTATGCTCTGGCCCCCAGGTCATATTTAAGAATGAGAGAGATAGATTGCACCAGATATTCAGCTCCCGCGACAAGATTTTCTGTTTTCGTAGCGGTTTTCGCTTGATTCGAGACTTCACCGCCTTGATGGTGTTCTTACAACACGCAGATGGCCTGATTTTGGACGATCGATTATTTCACCAGTATATTCAAACAACTTTACAGTACGATACACAAAATTACGGGTGACTCAGAGTGGTCGCAAGGTCCGAAAGATATCGCCTCTTTCCATGCCACATTTCTTTAGGCCAACTATAACAACATGATTTTCGAGCGATTGCCATTGCATGTTATAAACAACTTCCGCCGAAAACTTTTTTGGCGAATAAGAAGCATAAATGCTAAATGTCAAAAAGGCGTCAAAACGAAGCGAGTGCGTTTAGTAGTTCACTCACAGTGAGCACGTTCAGTCTTGTATCAAAACAAATGAGAGTATTAGGCATAAAATGATATTAAGCTTGTGATCTATGAAATTGTGGTCGAAATTTATTGTAATACTTATAATATTTACTTCCTTAATTTTTATTCAAAGTTAAAATAAATACTTCCCAAAAAGTTTTGTTTGACCAAAAATTTTGTATATTTTTTGTTCTACGACCGTTTTTTAATAATTAAGTGAGAAATCAATTAAATTAAATTTAAATTTCATTTCAAAAGCGAGCGCGGGTTGAAGACTAAATTTGATGACTGTTTCAAGATAATATAGTCGACGCATCCATAATTTCAGCCAGGGCATTAGCCTGGATTTTCCTTGGGGGGGTTTTGATATCAAAAATATTACCCAAATCACGCACTTTCGATTAATGATCTGATTTGTATGGATTTTTTGTTCTTTTCCGGCCCTTTGGGAGGTCGCAACCCTTTTAGCACCAATTTCCAATCTCCCCTGGCATTGAATGATTTGACTATTTGATAAAAGTTTGATTCCGTGCCATAATCCGGTGCTTATAAAACTCAGGTTACTTCTCGGATTGAATTAAAATACATAAAGAGGCGAGACAAGTTTCGAGAAGACCTTTAATGTTAAATTGCAAAAAAGAAAATTAAACTTTCTTAGACCTCTTCTCAAAAATGCATAAAATCAATATTAAAATGTTGTAAAAGTGCGTTAACACTTTACTATTCTACTAGTTTTCAACCGGATCAGGATGTTCTCTGGCACATTTTAAAAATTCGAAAAGTTATGCAATTTCCGCCATTGCATTTTCCAGAATATTTCCCAAAACTATTCGCAAGCACGTAGAATATTCGAGTGAGAGAACGTGCTTATGAAAAAATTAGCAAAAGTTTATAAGAATAGACAGTAATGTATGTGCATAAATCTTAAAATAGTAGGACACGATTCTCTAAATGATGATGAAACAATTATTTATGCTGCAGAAAATGAACACTTCAAGCGGTGTTTGTCAGCACCTATTTTTGTATAAACCTGTGTAAATTTTGCACAAGATTCAAAAAACCATTACTAAGAAATTCCATTAACATGTTCCAAATATCCTTAGAAGATGAGTTGGTGGCATGCAAATGTCCTGCACGCTAGCTGCATTCAATCTAAATAAATTCAAAGAAAATTGAAAAAGCATTCAAAGCTGTAACGACTGGTTATATGTGTAGTTTATGTGTGAGTGTGTTGGTGCATTTATGTAAAAATATGTGAGTATGGTTGATGCCACGTATGCGGGTGAAAACCGCTCAAGTGGCTAAACGTGACAGGAATTTCGCCACCTTGCCAGTGGCAATAATAACCACAATGGAAACCACAACAACAGAAACAACAACAACAACAACAACAACAACAACAACAACAACAACAACAACAACAAAAACAACAACAACAACAACAACAACAGCAACTACAACACGAACAGCAACAAATTTTCAATCATTTCAAAACGTGGGCCAAGCGACCCAACCAACAATTTCTGCAAATTTATGCAGAAAATGCAAAATATATAAAGGAAACGAAGAGAAAAGAAGGAAAAATATTTAAAAAAAAAAGTAAAAAAGCTTCACACATCATCAGATCAGGAGGAGCACATTATTGAGCAGTCCTGACGTAGCCGCAGCAGCAGCACTAGCAGTAGCTTAAAGGGTTAAGCGCCCAGAAATATGTGACAAAATTAAAGCCTGTCTGCCTGCCAAGCAGGTAGATTGAGCTCAATGATATGTGAAGCAGGCAGGATATGGTTTCATGTGCCTGTGTAGGTATGTGTGCAAGTATTGAAGATGGTTTTTGTAATGCTGCTGCTCAGCATGAGCATTATTATGCCTATCATCGTCACTCTTGTTGTAAAACCATAAAATATCAATGAATTATGTATATTTCAATTTAGGGCACAACGACAGCTCCAGTACGTGCTACTCATAAAAGGGTGCGCCCATATTTATGCTGCGATTGCAGTTTGTTTTTTTTTTCTCATTCTGGCATTATTGGCTGACTCTTATTGTATTTTATTTTATTACTTTAATTCTGTTTATATTTATTTTATATAATGTTAGGGAATGTGTGAAATATTTTATTATTTGATTAAAGCTGTTTTTTTCCCTAGTTGTATAAAAATAAACAGCATTGGGCTGCTTTCGGTTTTTTTTTTATTATTATTAGTAAAAATTTGTTTTTAAACCAATGTTTCTTTGTCAATTACAAGACCATTTAAACATTACTTTAAGGATTGAGGCTTTTAAAAAAGAATTTTATCTTCTCTGAAGCTGACTTCCCATCCCAAGAATCCATCCAATCCCATCCAGTGGTTGGAATTACCTCATAACTAGAATTGACTTAGGTCAAGGCACAACACTTGACTCAGATCCGAATTCAAATGTTTCTACAGCTTCCTGTCAGGTTTAAAACATACTAAAAATGTTTCTCTTGATGGTCCACTCTTTCTTGCCAAGGCAGCCTTGTCTGAATATGTAGGTATAACACCAAAAATACTTTTATTCAAAATTTATGAAAAAAAAAGCTCATGTGCAAAATTTCTAGTGTGAATCTCTAGTCTAGTTCTAGTGAAGAGATTTTATAATTTTGATGACATCACTTCGTATGGGAGGTAGACGTGATTTTCAACCGGTTTGACTTATTTTCACACTTGATCTTCATATTTTTAAAATGCAACAATCATGCAACGGTATTGCATAGAATTATTTCTGGATGAGTGGTTGAGCTACGGTAAATTTTATAAGACGAGAAAAAGATTTGAGCTTGGCCGCCCGATAAAAATAAAATAATAATGACGTCTTCAAGTCACGAAAGAAGCATCTTATGCAACAAAAATGCTATATTGTCGAATGAAATTATGACTTATGACTAAAAATCATAAAATAAAAATTAAAAATTAAAATAAAATCAAAATCAAAATCAAAATCAACATCAAAATAAAAATCAAAATCAATATCAATCCAATCAAAATCAAATTCAAATTCAAATTCAAATTCAAATTCAAATTCAAATTCAAATTCAAAATCAAAATCAAAATCAAAATCAAAATCAAAATCAAAATCAAAATCAAAATCAAAATCAAAATCAAAATCAAAATCAAAATCAATCAAATCAGAATCAAAATCAAAATCAAAATCAAAATCAAAATCAAAATCAAAATCAAAATCAAATTCAAATTCAAAATCAAAATCAAAATCAAAATCAAAATCAAAATCAAAATCAAAATCAAAATCAATCAAATCAAAATCAAAATCAAAATCAAAATCAAAATTTAAAATCGAAATCAAAATCAAAATCAAAATCAGAATCAAAATCAAAATCAAAATCAAAATCAAAATCAAAATCAAAATCAAAATCAAAATCAAAATCAAAATCAAAATCAAAATCAAAATCAAATCAAAATCAAAATCAACATCAAAATAAAAATCAAAATCAATATCAATCCAATCAAAATCAAATTCAAAATCAAAATCAAAATCAAAATCAATGAAATCAAAATCAAAATTAAAAATGAAAATAACAATGAAAATCAAAATAAAATCAAAAATAAAGTAAGGACAAGTATTGAAACAAGGATTTGAAGAAGAACTAAAAAAGTATGGGGACAAGAATTTGGACAAGCATTAGGACCAGGAACAAGATAAGGAATAGGACAAGGATTTAGAGAACAATGCAAAATTGAACCATGTATAGGACCATGTATAAGATAAGGATTAGGAAAACTATTTTTACAACGCTTAGGACAAGGATAAGGACAAAGATTGTGATAAGGATTATGAAAGGTATTCGGGCAAGAATTAAGACAAGAGGTTGGACATTGATTAACACAAGAATTCGAACACGGATTAGGAAAAGGATATGAAAAAGTATTAAGAAAAATAAGGAAAAAGATGAGGACAAATTTAGAAACCACAAAAATAAAACGGTTAAGAACAAGAACAAGGCTAAGCAACTGTTGTCACGTTAAAATACATACGCGTGTGTCCATGACACAACCAACGGCAACCTTTTTCTTGAAGAGAACTTACCGAAGCATGAATCTTTCGATAACAATTTTACGAGCCGATAAGTCCCTAATTCGAGTCCCACCTGACAAAATTTTTTTGACCTACAGTTCAAATTTGTTTTCAATATAAATAATGAAAGGTCGTATTCAAAATATTAAGATTAAAAATGTCTGGGAGAGCACGCCCATGAAAATGTTAAGAAAAATGACAGTTGTATGTTTCTGACATAAAAACAACAAAGTCTTTCATAACAAAATGGTATCCACACCATCTAAGGTGTACCATCAGTTAAACTAACTGAACCCTCAAAATGGAAGTGTGGAAAAAGGGAGGAGCTAATGCTCTGATAGCGGTAAACCGCTGTGATCGAATTTCGAAGATACACATGAATTAAGGGGGGAGTAAGTTTTGACAACTTTTTTTTTCATTTTTTTTTTATTTTTGTTTCTGAAAGTACAACATCTGAAGAATATTGTATTAAATTTTTAGGTCATTCGGAGCAAAACTAACGAAGTTACAGTAGGTTGAATGACCGTACCTCCAACTAGTGTTGCTTAGTGTACGAAACTTTAAATCGATTTTCCTAAACATGCAATTTTTAAAGTCGGTGACCAGCCTACAGAAAAAACCTCTGAACCGATCGTTTTGAATTTTTTGCACATATTCTTCATATAAGTAGCTCTCTAGTGACGTCGAGTTTTTTTTTAATTTTTTAATTACTAACAATTTTACAATAACAAATCGGTAGATTTTTTTCGTCAAAAATCGTCATTTTAGCTTCGAAATGGTGCCAAAAATTGAAAAATTAAAAAAAACTCGACGTCACTGGAGAGATAAAATAATAAACTAAAGAAAGCATTTTGATTTTTTGGTTTCACATGATCCAGTGATGCTGTAGGCTGGTCACCGCACAAAGACTTTTTTTCGAGGCACCTACGGAGATCTTCAATAAATCCGTTATTTCTCTCTGAAACAAATTTAAATATTAAATAGTTTTGTCAAATATTTCTCTTTTAACAAAACTTTTTTTAAATATTCTTAAAATGTTGTACTTTTATATAATAATAATTAAAATATACTTACTGTTATAGTTTTTTTTTAAAAAATTCATGAAAAAAGGTCTTTTTTTAGACGAAACAAACCTTCCCCCCCCCCCCCCCCCCCTTAAGGCTATGCCTGAAAGTATGATACGATCTAGGTTAACATTGATACAGGGTGCATCGAAGTAGATAAGAACTTAAGCGTTCTCTCTGTCAAAATAAATTCCGGGTACCTTCTCGGCATAATTGGCTGTATAAGTAGAACCTAAGTAGCTTGACTGCATCACAGTGAAAAGTCATACAAGACTACTGATGAGTTGGTGTAGCGGCCAATGAAAGAGTGTGTATAGTCAAGCTGTGTGATTTGCTCTATACAGAGCCGTTGTTGTTTTTGTTGATTGTTGCCTTCTTTGTCTTCATGTTGTCTTGTTGTCAACATACTTGACCTAAAGCTTAAATTTGTTTTCAATGGAAATTAATTATTTGAATCGGCTGCCGCCACTGTGTAGACAATAGCAAGGTTCAGAGAGTAAATAAATACCACTTCTTCGGAACCGACACCTTGAGCACTGAGAACAACGAATGGTACACATCATTTTCTGTTTAGTTTGTGACATTTTGATAAGACTGAAAACATTTTCGTTATGGCAGAAAAGGCAGTGTGTTGATTCTATAGTACACATTTAACGAGTTGGACTGTGACAGCTCTTTTTTCTTTAAGCTGTATTATACGAGCCCATCGTCAGAATAGTTCGGCCACTTCAATTTCTGTTCAAATAAACAAAAGAAAACCCATAAAATTGTAAAAAAATATTTTGAATAAAACAGGATATTTTTCCAACAGAATAACGATATTATATTGAGCCAAAGAAAAGTAAAAAAATCTAAATTAACCAATACATATTATATAACCTAAGCAATAAAAAAAAATAAACTTCATTCAGAAAACATCGGCCACCTTTGGAGTAAGTCATAATAGTTCGGCCAATTCCATCTACCATTGGGTAGCATCCCCTTTCTGACTTATGACTGATGCAGTGCGTCGGGGCATGGTATCCACAAGTTCTTGGCAATACTCTGGGGTAATTGATTGCCAAATATTATATAATTTAGCCTTTAAAGCTCCAATATTTTTAGCAGGGTTTCGTCTAAACTCTCTCTTCATTTTTCCCCACAAGGACTCTGTGGGAGATAGGTCCGGGCTACTGGAAGGCCAGGGAATAACGGGAATATTGTTATTATTTAACCAATTTTTTGTTGTTTTCGCGGTATGACATGAGGCACCATCCTGCTGAAATAAATATTCACCTTCTGCGGTTTGAAGGTTAGGAATGCATGGCAAAAGCTGAGTGTTTAGTATGTCTTGGTATTTTGAAGCGTTGATTATACCATCGACCATGTACAAATTACCAACTCCTCTGGCTGACATGCACCCCCAAACCATAACAGAAGCAGGGAACTTGACAGTGCACTTTAAACAATCTTTGTGATAAGCTTCAGATGAAGTTCGTAGTACTCGTTTTCGACTATCCCCTAGACATAACTCAAACCTTCATTCATCGCTCCAAATTATCGAGTTCCATTGGCGACAAGTCCAGTTGTTGTGATCCTTAGCCCACAGCAGCCGATTTTTTTTTTTGAATGGATGTTAGCAAGGGTTTCTCTTTTGCCTATAAAATCTTCAGTTACATTGAATGAACCGTTCAAAAATTGAACAAAAAACAAACCTTATAAAATTTGTACCCGAGCTTTTTTACACTTCTTATGCACGTACTAACTGATGCTGTAGAATTACTCATTAAATTCCACTCTAATGTGATCTCAGCAGCAGTGGCTCGTCGATTTTTAACCACTATTTTCTTTAAGGCACGCAAATCTTGCGGACTAACTGAAGATGTTCGACCTGTTTTTTTAGCTGGTTCAGTTTTGCCGGTTCTTTTAAAAACATTTATAATATCCTGAACCGTCGTACGAGGTATTTTTATTTCTTCGGATATCTTGCGACATGATTTACCGTCAATAATAGCCTTAATGATTAATTCCCGAATTTCTCTGCAAACCGCTTTACCACGTGGCATGTTTATACACTAATTTTTTAAATGGAACTGACTTGCGGACAAATAAACATTACAATACACAACAAAAAATGCAAACACAATAAAAACGAAACTTCGTTATACCGTTATCACAAAATGTAGCTGATTGGCCGATCTATTATGACTCTGTTTGCAGCTGGCCGAACTTTTCTGAGTTAAGTTTTATTTGATATTGTTGCTTTTGTGCAATATTTTTTGCAAAATGCAATTTTATTATTGGTTTAATATGTTAAATATACTTATCAAGTGTTGTAGAAAAAGTTTTTTTTTTATTTATACCCCTTTTAAAAATGTCTTGGAATTTTTTTGTTCTAGTTTAGATGGAAATTAAGGTGGCCGAACTATTTTGACGATGGGCTCGTATAAGCTATGTATATTAAGCAAGTTATCAATTCGTAAACAGTGCAAGGCTCCTAAAAATAAACCTAATAACCGAATTTAATGTTATGAAGCATTCACAAATCGTCATAAGAAATCTAATTTAAATCTAATTTAAAACAAAAACGTACTTAAAAACAAAGAAAAAGTAATCTGTCCCAATGAATTACCAATTAAAATTGGTTCAAAATATGAGTTCATCGGTTCAATGAATCTCTATTCTTAATTTTAAAAATGTCTTTTGTTTTAGAAAAAATCAAGTTAAGTTTAAAAAAAAAAATAAAAATAAACCAATGCTCATTGTGATAATAAAGAATGAACTTTGATTTATGATGAACTATTTCTTGCAGTAGGTTCGGTTCGGAATTGGTTCTTTAAATCAATGAAATGTTTTTACTTTCGAAAAACAGATTCATTGAACTTAGGGTTTCATTTACTCGAGATAGAGAAACTTTTTCCAAAGATACATTGTTCTTTATCTCAATGAGCCAGACATTACAAGAAGGTAAATTAGACTTTAACTTAAAGAACAGGTGCATTGAATGATAGTGTACATTTTATTGTCCCAAAGGACTGATACACTGCAATAAGTTAAACCTTTATTAAAATTAACTTTTAGAAATTTTTTTAGTATATTTAAAAAAATTTTAAATTTTCTTTAAAAAAAAATTTTGGAAAGGCAGACACGGCTGTTTCGTTGGCAGCTACATGAATGAACCATCAGTTTTCTGTCATGTCTCTAGTCCAGTAACTTAAGAAAGTGCCCAATAATGCATTCTTCTAATCCAAAGCGCAATTATAAGTGCATTCTTTGGAAGTATGTAGAATTAGGTACTGTGATATTTATAATTAATTTAAAATTATAAATTAAATAAAATATAGCCTTCTTTGAAAGCAAGAGCAATATCTTAAACTTAAAGGATTGTACATTGATATCAATATTTTCTACATTAATCTACAATTTTAAGTATCTTATTTTATTCGGAAATAAAACAAAGTATGGTACGACTTTTATGTAGATGCAAGTTATATACATTAGTGTACACTAGGGCGTATCGAATTACAATTTTTTTTCGAATTTCACATTGTAAGAGCTCTCAAAAGTTGCATGGGGTTGTCAAGATCACCCAAAAATAATTTTAAGAAAAAAAAAGGATGTCTTCCTGCACCGCAAGGACAAAGTTGTTTTTTGAGGAAAACAGTAATAAATAACGACTTTAGAATGCTTTGACTTTTATAAAAAAAACTACGTATGTCTTAAAGCAAAAGTAAGTATAGGCTTAAACTAACAATATATTGGTAAACACGATGCCACTCACGATTCTTACGCACAGTGTCCTGTGTGAAGGATATTCGAAGCAAAAGTTGAAATCGAGATAGCACAGAACTTTTGATTGTTACCCAATAGTCTAAATTTTGGTGGTATTGATTATACTGCTAACGTATTCCTTAAAGTTGCCGAATTAATAATTAGTACAATTTTTGCTTATGACTTTTCCTATTTTTGAGAAATATTACCTTGAATATAATTTTTTAACTTTTTCAAAAAAAATGAATATAAGATTTTATATCTCGGGTACCAGAAATGGTACCGAAGAAGCTTTGCTCAATTTGGATTCTTCAAATATTTCTTAACAACACCCTGTCTAAAAATATTAATTTAAAATACCAGCTTAAGGCCACAATTTTATTTTCTACTTTGATATTTTTCGATGAAATTGTTAAATTTCATGTTAGAAAGTATTTTTTTTTTAGTATCAAAATAGAAAATAAAATCGTGGCCTTAAGCTGGTATTTTAAATTAAAACTTTTAGACAGGGTGTTGTTAAGAAATATTTGAAGAATCCAAATTGAGCAAAGTTTCTTTGGTACCATTTCTGGTACCCGAGATATAAAATCTTATATTCATTTTTTTGAAAAAGTTAAAAAATTGCATTCAAGTAAACATTTCTCAAAAATAGGAAAACGCATGTGCAAAAATTATACTAATTATTAATTCGGCAACTTTAAGGAATACGTTAGCAGTACATATAATCAATACCACCAAAATTTATACTATTGGGTAACAATCAAAAGATCTATGTTATCTCGATTTCAACTTTTGCTTCGAATATCCTTCACACAGGACACTGTGGATAAAAATCGTGAGTAGCATCGTGTTTATCAATATATTGTTAGTTTAACCCTATACTTACTTTTGCTTTAAGACATACGTAGTTTTTTTTATAAAAGTCAAAGAATTTTAAGGTCGCTTTTTTTTACTGTTTTCGTCAAAAAACAACTTTGTCCTTGCGGGGCAGGAAGACATCCTTTTTTTTCTTTAAAATTTTTTTTGGGTGATCTTCACAACCCCATGCAACTTTTGAGACCTCTTAGAATACGATCTAAATTTTTCGATACGCCCTAGTGTACACTAGAGTGTCCCTTATTTTGCGATTTTTGGAAATGTCAAGGGGCTGAAAGGTTTTCCTATGCGTTTTTATATTCTAAGAACGAAACTTAAACAAATTTTTTTTACAACGTTTACCCGTGCCAATCGGACCCGAAAGTTTCGAAAAAATGTCCATATTAGACCATATTTGCACAAATTAAAAAAAAATTTTTTCTATACTTTTTATAAATGTTTTGCATTTTTTGAAACACATACATAAGAAATATTATATCTACAAAGTTTTTTATGGTGGGCGTGGTTACCGCCCCTTCTGCGTCGAAATTTCTCTCTCAGCCTTTTCCCACTTTTTCATGAAATTAGTGCAATTTAGGTATTAAAATCAACAATAAATAAATACATTTTTATTATGCTAAAAGTACTATTAAATTAAATTAAATTCACATTATGTAACATACTTACAAAAATACCTACAAGCAGTCTTATTGCGGCTTGACCGAAATCATAGTTTTTTTTTATAAACAAAAAATATCAAAAACCAAAAATGTATGCCCCTGGAGGGTTAAATTATAATAAGAAATACAAATTAATTATAAGTTTTTTTTAATAGTACAGTAGACTCTCACAAATTAGAACCACTTTGTTTCACGCGTGGTTCTTATTTCTGAAATGTTCTAATTTCTGGACGTTTTTTTTCACAGAAATGTAAAAGAAAATAATGAAACTGATTACAAAAATTTATGTTAACACAAAAGAATTTTAAATTATTAATATTTAAATTTTTTTTAACATAAATTTCATATAATTCCCCTTTAATATTTATATCAATGAGCAAAGATCACTTTTGAATTTAATAAATAAAGAAACGTCCAGAAATTAGAACCAGGTTCTGATTTCAGAGCGTTCAATATTGAAATGGCAAGTTCTAATTTCTGAAAAGTTCGAATTTGTGAGAGTGTACTGTATTTTTTTTTCTGACAGTTCGAGTGTATTTTTCGAGTATTTTGGGCCACAAAAAGTAGGTTTTATAACTTCTGAGCTTGCAATGCTGTCACCATACTGCGTTTTCTCTCAATAGAAACCGCAATGGATATTTTGTTAATTGTCTTGTATGTAACCAAATCTTTTAAAAAAGACAGATCCTGATTTGGAGCTTTATGTTATTAGTAGCTTCAAACCAGACTTTGATGTATAGTAGAACTACAAAAATACAGACTTGACGGATTCCGATAATAATGAATAGCATAAAAGCTCCAAATAAGGATCGGTCTTTTTTAATTAATTTGTATTTCTTATTATAATTTAACCCTCCAGGGGCAAACATTTTTGGTTTTTGATATATTTTATTTAAAAAAAAAAACTATGATTTCGATTGAAAACCCGCAATAAGACTGCTTGTAGGTATTAGCTTGTTGCGCGCCCGCCGCAGGGTAAAATACTAGTTTTTTAATTTATTATTAATTTTTGTAAGTATACAATGTGAATTTAATGAAATGTAATAATGTTTTTAGCATAATAAAAATGTATTTATTTAATGTTGATTTTAATACCTAAATTGCACTAATTTCATGAAAAAGTGGGGAAAGGCTGCGTGAGAAATTCCGACGCAGAAGGAGCGGTAACTTTGTAGATATCAAATTTTTTATGTGTGTTCCAAAAAATGCAAAACATTTATAAAAAGCAGAGAAAAAATTTTTTTTTAATTTGTGCAAATATGGTCTAATATGGACATTTTTTCGAAACTTTCGGGCCCGATTGGCACGGGTAAACGTTGTCGTAAAAACAATTTGTTTAAGTTTCGTTCTTAGAATATAAAAACGCATAAAAAAACCTTTCAGCCCCTTGACATTTCCAAAAATCGCAAAATAAGGGACACTCTAGTGTACACACGTATTAATAATTATAATTAACACAACACATACCGATTTTTTAATAAGTACTTAAAAATATTTCGATGAGGCTTATCGATGTTTCTACATTTTTAATTTATTTTGAAGATCTTAAGCTTCACATTCTTTCAAAAATTTTTATATAAACACCCATTTTCAAAATCATATAGAAGTTGAATTTAAAATAACTAAAATTTTTCAAAGCTTTAACAAATGCATCTATGAAATAAAATTTTTTCAGCGACGACGATGGGACGCCTTTAGATTTTTTTTTTTTTTTTTTTTGTTTGCCTCTGATTATTTTTGTATAATTATCATGTTGAAAAATTTCAGATAACAAGCAATAAGCAAAAGGAAGGATAATTCCTTTTTTAAGGGCTTTGTATATGCGTTGATTCATTATTTCATTAGGGCAATTCAAAATCTTGTGTATTTGAGATAGTAAATTTGTGCAATTGTAAAAATTTCCCATAAATTCTGAACGGTATTTTTCGGCTTACTTTGTAACACTTTTTTTTTGTCTTTATTATTTTTTTCCCCCAATCAGCTGTTAGTTTGCAATTCAGTATTGTATTCGTATAGTTAATAAAACTATAGGTATGGTAAGTGTTGCATATTTGCAAAAGCCTAGTAAGTATATTTTGTTAGTGTCGAGTAAAAAATCCTCACCATTTTTCAAATGCTATGATACAAGACCATTTGCACAAGATTGTGACTTGCCCTATTAATTTTGTATGGTATGTGTTCACTAGCTTATTTAAGTTAGAAGGTCGAACCACTAAAACTTAAATTTATTACTCGGAATCTTGGGATAATATGTAATTTCATTTTTTCTATTTGAAAACTCACACTCTTTTGTTGAGAGGTTATAAAAATATTTTTCCTTCGTTTGGTAATGTGGGGATTGACAGTAACACCGTATTATGTACAGTAAATATTGGATGCACCTATATATTTAATATATCGTCGTTGTCAAACTAATAGCTGCTATAAGTAAAAAGTATAACTTTGAGATATTCAGCCCTATCATGGAAAATTTTCTCCCGGGAATTGTAAAAGGGTATTTTCATTTTTAAGATAAAGACCGAAAACTTTTTGAAAATTTTGAAGGAATATTTGTTCATCAACCTTTAATATTTATGAGCGTAAAAAAGAAAATATAATGTCTTTATCTGCTAACTTAAAATCCGAAACTCCCTTTTACAATCCACGGGAGAAAATTTTTCATGATAGGGCTGATTGAAGAAAACGTTCTCCTGTAAAATTTTATGTGAAGCAGATTTTGAAAACTAATTAAAATTAATGTTATATTGTGTTATACGTTTTGTTGCCACAATGGTCAAAAAGTCGAAATATTCAAAGAAGTCCACATAGCATATTTTGGTTTGACAACGAAATCTTAAAAAATTTCTCATATTGGAGGTTATAGAATTAGTTGATTGCTATCCAGTTATTGGTTGAAATCGAGTCCGATTTAAAGTCTCTAGAAAATTAAGGAAATTTCATGCGGTTAAACTTCCGAACTACACGCCATACCATAGCCATTGAACTACCATAGCTAGCACGATACTACCCGAAGAGCCAAACCACAATGGCCGTCCCGGCAAAAGATTCTTAAAAGCACTTTAACACCGCCAAACCAAATAACCAAAAAGGTATATTAACACATCATTGTAATTTTTTTGTCACTGAATTGTTCATGACTGTAAAATAAACATCAACCATTATTATCCAAACATAAAATGCTGTAGACACTAGTCTCCCCCTGGAACGAAACTTCATGAGCAGATCTTTGTGCGAATACTTAGAGAAATACCTATTGGTCAGCTTTTAGTATCCTATGGCCAACAATTTTCTTAAAATTATATCATTATAAAGGTATCTCTGATAATAGAAAATACAATTTAAACACTAGGTCTTGTGTCAATGGTAACTCCGCGCTTAGTCCCAATAGATGAATAAACATTTACTATTAGTATCCCGGTATAAAATACTGTTTACACTATTCTGCGCCCAGAACGCAACTTCATGATCTCTGATAATAGAAAATATTTAAACGCCAGGTCTACCTGGTCAGCGCTTAACCCCGATGGATAATGTTTCCAATGATAAATTATTTTCGTATAATTGGAACTGCTTCGCAAACCAATAATCCCACCTACTACCAAAATTTTGCAACCAAATCAAGGCTCCGAGAAGGCTTTTTCTTTTTACTCAGATCTTAGAGGAACCACAGGGCCTATACGTGCTTTTGGTGGGTTGGCTTTAAACAAACCGGTTGTTTCCAGGTGGTGTTTGAAGAATTTAATCAAATAAGAAGTCATGGGTATATTGTATTTCAAGCCAGTTCAGTTCTACAAGTTCTACAACAAAAATAAATTATCAACTAACTCGTCATTCGTTTGTGTCCTTGAAGGGTTGACTTTGACTTTCTTCTTTGAGCTTCTTCTCTTTCTCTTTTAGATTCTTCTTGAAGCTCAGTTTGTTGTTGCGTTTTTGACCATGGTAAAGGCCGTGCCTTGAAGTTACTTAATCTTGATCTTAACAAATACAATAAGAACATTGAATAATGTTTACAGTTTATTTATTTATTTATTTAAGGCCAATTTCGATAGTCGATATTACATTTTTAAATAAACATTCAAATTGTAATTTCGTACAAAAAATTCGCACATGACTTACAAAAATCTTACTGCTTCTTCACCAACCATCATTATACATAAAAGAATTTTGACATACAAATACAGTGACGTGCAATAAATAGTTAGCGTTAGAAACGATCCAAGATGATCTTAGTTTTCTTTCATTAAAAAAAAAAAGAAAGAAAATTTTTCTTTTGAAAAAAAAAATGTTATTTGACAGTTATGCTGGATTGAGCAATATTATTAAGGTTCTTAAGAACGAAAATCAGCAATTTTGCCAAATGGTGAAAATATTATAAAAAAACAATCCTTACAAAATTTTTAAATTTAAAACAATTTTAAGTAAGGTTTCTTTTGAGAAAACAAAAATATTTTCAGTCAAGTCATAATAGCGTTTTTTGCATTACTAACTAGTTGCACGGCACTGCTTTTCATTTCTTTAAATTAAAAGGAGAAAAAATACTTTTTTTTTGTTGAAAATTAACAGAGATAGAGTAATAAAATTAAGAGAAAGAGAGAGAAGAATAAAGTATTTGATATATAGTTTTATAGCTACAGTAATTATGTTTATAAAATATATTTTACGCAACCCGCCCACATTACTGATGATTTTCTTTACATTGATTATAGATTGTTTATTATAAATCAATTGTATTCATGCTTAACCTCCACAAATGTTTTTTTTATGCCTGCTTAATTATAGTCTTGTTTGTTAAAATTTTTTTGTATTATTTTTCTCCTTCTCTCTTTCTATCTTAAAATATAGCAGCATACTTTTGAGCTGGCTTAGAAGCTCATGTAGCCGCGAGAAGTGGAACGACGACGTGCGCACAAGTACGAAACAAGGATAATCATAATCATTGCAACTAGAGCAATGCCTACAGCAATGGGAACGATGTCTGGAGTTTCGGAACTGTCGCAGTCCCGAGCTTCAGAGAAAGCGGTCGAATTGCTAGGCGAACGGAAAGCCTCAATTTGCACATCATGTACGGTAACAGTGCCAATAATCTTCTTTTCATTTTCCTCGATGACTCTAGTTTCGGTGAGATTGAAAACTTGAGGGCGGGTGCAGTGGTAGGACATTTTCAGTGGGACTCCAAAATCGTCACCCAAGTGCAACAAGGAAATAGTTTGATTTTCTATACAACAAAAAGTAAAAATTATAAAAACATACATCTTTTTTGACTAAATTGATGTTGATGATGATGACTCACCCATGGCATTCGGGAAACGGTCACCAATTATTGAAATAACAAAATGCAACTTGGTCAACCCAGCGGTTTGATTCTTAAGTTCGAATTGAAGCAACATTGAGTTTTGTGCCTCATTAGTTCCCCAGTTGATTTGAATGGTTTGTGTATCATTAAGGCACTGGCCATCATAGTAAGTAGCATTGGTTGGGATGTTGTACAAGGCTGTTGATGTTCCATTTTCTAAAATGATAAAAATTTTAGCAAAACATATTTTAAGCATATATTAAAACAAAAAACAATAAAATTCAAAAAACAATTACCCTTGGTTTCATAAGACATGTTCAGCTGCGCAGCCATTTTCACCAAAATGCAACTGGAGTTCCATTGACCAATGCTAGGCTCTGGATAAGGTGTGGGTGTAGGAGTTGGAGTGGGTGCTGGAGTTGTAGGTGGTAGGGTGGTTGTAGTAGGAGCCACTGTTGTGGTAGTTGTAGTCGTGTTGGTGTCAGGAGAGGCTGTTGTACTTGTTGTCGTGGTGGTGTCAGGAACGGCTGTTGTACTTGTAGTCGTGCTGGTATCAGGAGGTGCTGTTGTTTTAGATGTAGTCGTGCTAGTAGTAGGAGCGGCTGTTGTGGATGTAGGAGGGGGTATTGTGGTTGTAGTAGTAGTTGTGGTAGTCGTTTTCTTTTCAACATCATCTGCAGCCACTGCAGCTGACAGCTCCGGTTTTGCATTGATTTGAGCAGCTTAAAAAAAATGTTTTTTTGTTAAAAATTGTATAAAAAATACATATTTGTAAACTCTTTTAAATATGATTTCTGGACGTGAATAAGCGGTTGCTGTGAATATCACCTACATATAGAGTAGATTAGTTTTAAGTGCTTTCTTCTGCGAAGTCAGAGCAGTAAATGGAAATTCACAATTAATTTTTACAATTCTTGAAGTTTTTTGATGTAAATGTTATAATTAAAACCCAAATTAAAATTAAAATTAAAATTAAACAAACATAAACATGCACATGAACATTATGAACATAAACATAAACATAAACATAAACACAAACACAAACACAAACACAAACACAAACATAAACATAAACATAAACATAAACACAAACATAAACATAAACATACCCATAAACATAAACATAAACATAAACATAAACATAAACATAAACATAAACATAAACATAAACATAAACATAAACATAAACATAAACATAAACATAAACATAAACATAAACATAAACATAAAAATAAACATAAACATAAACATAAACATAAACATAAACATAGAACATATGTAAACATATAAACAGAAATATTTAGCATTAACCATTAACCATTCACTATCAACCATTCACTATCAACCATTGACTATCAACCATTAACTACAAACAATTAACAATTAACCATCAACCATTAACTGTTAACTATTTACTGTTAACTATTTACTATTTACCATTAACCGCTGGCAGTTCACCTTTTACATTAATTACTTTAAATCTTTAGTTAAGGCGAATGTGTACAACTCTTTCATTTTCTTCTGCAATTCTATTTTTACTCAATTTTTCTATTCCATAACTTGTTACCATGACGATTAACTACTTATAATTCTATACATTATTTCTACTCTTATTATTGTCTTTCTTTTGCTTGAGTTTACAACAACATTTGCTACAGTTCTAGTTCAATGCCACGTGAGGCATTCCATTGCATCGTTTGAATTGTACAGGGATGACCTTTAAATGCAAAGCAAACTCAAGTTCTGGCATTTCACGAGATTTATTTTCCAATTGCATGTGGAAAACTAATGTTGAAATAAACCCTATCGGGAAACTATCAGATACTACATAGTTTGTTTAATGAACTAATTGAAAAACTAGTTCATATTAAGTTAGTAGTAGAAAATTTAGTTTTACCAATATTCTAGGTAGTTTTCGCTATTTGTTGTTCTGTAGTTTTCTTCACATCTTAGACAAAATATATGAAAGTTCTTAATATTAATTTGCTTTAAATAATATAGACATATTGTTAACTAATTTCTATAAGTTAATTGTTTACCAGAAAAAAAACAACAAAAAATAAAAACTGTCCTCAGTGAGACTTGAGCCTGGAGCTCTATTATAGTGCATGGTAGTTGCTTTTGCCACTAGCCACTCAAATACGTGCAAATTTATGAAGTAATGTAATTGACGTTATATTTAATCGGAATGATGACATTAAATTTTGATTGAGCTGCGTTAATGAGTACAATAATTAATTCTTAATCGAAGGTGGTATTTGTTAGGAATATCAAATCTTTAATGAATCCTAAACAAAGTTCGTTTGTGAAAAAACTATCACCCAAACGAATTTACTTCGATTTCGTGACAAATTAAAGGGTTACCTTAAAAAAAATAAACTACCACGATCAAGTCAACTATATTTACATATATTGGTTTTCCTATTGGGTTAAAAATGTTTACATACATATTTACATGTAGAAGTTCATTGTCTATTTATAGCAGCAAAACAAAAACGCTGGTTGGTTAAGAAAAGAACAAACACTCTAATTGGCTTTGTTATGTTTTGTCCAAGTCTTAATGTTTTTATTTAAGTCTCGAAAATGTCAATAAATACAAATTTCATTACCATAAATTTGAATATTTCTTAAAGCGAATTGTTTTGTGTTTTGAGTTTATTTATAAAATTTGTAGAATTCATTGAAATTATGCGCTTTTTTACTTCCCAAAAGCGAAGATTTGGCGAAAAGTGAGTGTTTTGCGAACGTAGATATTAATTTACTTTATAAATTTTTTTTATCGAAATTGAAGTTTTAGTGCGTTGTGTCATAAATAAGACAGGATTTTGGAAGTAAAAAAATTAATAAAAAAAAAAAAAAAAAATTAAGTTAGTTTGCGACACTCGTAGAATGAAGATTAAAACTCAAATTGAAAAGAAGCTTTTCTTGGCTTTATACAGTGTCGCAAAGATATCTAAGATGGTTCATTTTCTGTTCAGTTTTATAGGAAAAACACTTAGGAAATTTAATTTTTTTTTAATTCGCAAATGAATCTTAAGTAATACTTGTTTGTTCAGAAATGAGTTTATAACCGAATCATTAATGATACTTTTGTCATAAACAAGTCTTTAAATAAATCATAACTGATGATGGTTGATATTCAATTAGCTCAATTATGTCGTTTTGGTGGCACAACCTCTCATTCCTGAATGTTGACATCCAGCAAGAACTCTGGAAATGTACCTTTAGCGTCTAGACTCAAATCAAGTGCGATTGAGAAACATAAGTAGATCGTTGGTTTTAAAATTCCAAGTTGCTCTAGATTGCCAAAGAATTGTTTAGGTAGAGTTCTTTATCTAAGTGAAAGTCTTGTAGTAAGTGTACTAAAATCTCCGGTTCATTAGGATCATTGAAGCTTCGACAGTAGGTGGGTTGAAGGGAATACCAATTCTTTGCACCAAATGCACCAATGTCCCATAGGCCTATACTGTTAGCCGTGATTCTAGCTACATATATCAACTCGGGATCTTTATAGCTGTTCGCTAGTTATTCGTAAGTCATATAAAAGCCACATTTTTCTTGCTAACAGGTTGTTAGACTTCTTCATATACATCTAGCTATATCAAAATAGTGTAAGTAAACCCTTCCCCTCACTGTATTCAATGGATTTAGAACTGGTTCCGCTCTTGAAACATCCAGGGAGGAGTATAGCGTGGCCTAGACAGCCCAACCGATTTTTCATTCCTATCGATATTGCTGTGGCCGGAAGCCCAAATAATCTTAAGTAAAACTCGGCCTGGCTTGTTTTTCTTTACACTGCTTTACCCGCTTAAAGTTGGATTTTACTGCAGCTAGGACTCGGATTGCAGCTTGGGTGTCCGACAGAAAGTCTGCATTTAGATTGTTAGTGTTGGCATGACTTAGAACCCGACAAGCTTCCCATATCGCAAGAAGTTCTGCCTTAAAAACACTGGCTGAGTTTTTTGAATTTTGTTAGTAAGCACATTACATTCCGGGCTGTCATGGAATCCAATAGATGTCGGAATTGTTTTTAAAAACGACAAAAAAAATTTACTTTGGTGTCATGAATTCAAACATTATTGGTTTTATGTTCGAATCAGAATTAATATCGGTTTTAGGTGTCACAGAAACTAATATTATCGATTTTCTTATCGGAATTAAACCAAGCATTTAACCGTTGACAGGCTGATATTTCGTTGAAATGTAGTTTCTTACATTTTACATCTTTTATAAAAATAAATAAATAAATCCACACAAAAGCTATAACTAAGCTATAAAACCTATTATAACTGCACAGTAAAAGAAAAATATGCTAACGCCGATTCAGGCAGCGCAACTGGATTGCTGCAATCTATCAAAATTCTTCTCTTCACCTTTTCTGAGCTCCTTTCCTCCATTAATAAAGAGACTACAACAGCTTGAAGAGATTTTATGCTTATTTATTGCTTTTTATGTAATGTAAACAGAAAAAAAAACTTAAATTTAATAAAATTGTAAACTAAAGCAAAATAAAATTTGCTTTAGTTTAGTTCTAGTCTTTGACAAGATGTGAGAAACAGCTGATTCGAAGATGGGTTTTGTTTATGTTCGAAAAGAGCTAAACCAATACGATTTTGTTACACCAAATGAAATCAGTGGTAACATGTTGTAACTTCGAAAGTTTCGAAGTTGTCGAATTTATCGAAATTCGGTATGTTTTAACACTTTCGACAGGCGATATTTGCGATAAAATATTACTTTGGTGGCGGTGAACGAGAATCGAAACAAAAATAAATGTAAGTATTTATTCATTTAAACTCTTCCTCTTATTAAGGGGACATATAGGTTACAAATTTTTAAAAAAAATTTTTTTTTCGGGAATTGCTTTTCATAGAAGGAAAAAGATATCGTTTTCAAATTTTGCACATATATTTATTAACATTTAAAGAATACAAACAAATTTTTTTCAGAATTTTTAAAGCGGTTTTTGACGTTATTTGATTTTTTTTTTTTAAATGTCAAAAAATTGAATGGCGGCCATTTGAAAAACAAAAGAAAAACAAAATGGCGGCCATTTGATAAAAAAATCCATTTTCGAGGTTACAAAATCGGTCGCCATTTTGTTTTTCTTCGGCGGATAAAGATTATCCTAGTTCAGGCGGTGGCCACTTAAATAAGGATTAAGTGGCGAACCAACAACCAAATAGTGCATAGTTTGTGGCAAGAATTAACTGTCACATTAAATGCGGAAGGACCACCCACAAAAGACAAGGAAATTTGGAAAAAGGAAAAGTAAATAAATAATTTTAAGATTTTATTTAACTTTTAAAGCAAAACTGATTTTCTTGCAGGTGTACGTTGATTTAAAAAAAAAAAAATTAAGAAGTCCTACATCGAGAGTAGAAAAACAAGTGGTGGATAGTTCATTAGTTTTTCTTTGTTTTCACTTTCTTCAATAAACATTGCAATCGCAATCGCACTTGAATAATTCATAATCGTGTAATTTTTATTGTATTTTATTATCACTGCATTTTATTTATTTTATAAAAAAGGCTTGCGTGCAACTAACAAATGTTCGAACATGACTTCGAAACAAACCAAATCGCCTGCCGAACGAAAATGTTGTAACATACTGCCAGATCGAAAACTTCGATTTCAATAGCGAAGTTAGAACATGTCGCCACAGAATTGGTTTGCAATTCCGACAAAAAGCAAAACCGTATTGGTTTCTATGACAGCCCCAATTGATTGATTTCAACAATAGAGGACATTGATGTTTTATAGTATAGATTGGTTATAGTTAGTATATATCAGGTGTTATAACCGCTGATATAATGATTATACACTAACTAATGATATGATTGACATAATTCGTTAACGAAAATAGGTTAGTGTTTGAAAGGTTTTTACCTAAACAATAGGTGTAATTTTTGTAAAAACTTGTAAAAAATCTTTTGAAAAACATCTTTTCCGATAACCTCTCGTACCTCTCTGCCCGAAAAGGTTTATAACGAATTAAAAAAAGAAACTTTTGGTTTACTGGGTAATTACACAGGTCAACAAGAGTCAAGAAGCAGACACATTAATATGTATTCCCGAAGAATATTATTTTTTTTTTTTTTGACAAAGACTAGATGGCATTACTACAAAACCTCACGTATGACGAAAAACAGTGTTTTATGCACTTTTAGGTTAGAATATCTCAAAAACCTGACATGATAGAGCAAATCTGCTGCCAGATTCGAATTCAGCTCACCTGAATCCTTCGGAAATATATATTTAAGTTTCTGCTTCAAAAAAAAGTTAAATTTTGTTGTTCTGTGTTGCTTGCAATTTTCCGTATATTTATCATTCGTATTGTTATAACTATTTCTGGTATGGATTGATTCAATACCATTGATACATGGTGCATTGATCTACCTTAAATTATTAAAATAAATTAGCTTTGGTGACATGATAAAGATAAGCCTGTGTTTTTAAATATCAAGCAAATGTTGTAAAGTTCGTCTTTGTTTATTATTATTTTAATTATTATTGTATGTAAGTTTGTTTCGCTTGACTTACAAATAATTTGGTTTGAATAAAAATAAACTCAGTTTTTTCACTTGGCTTAAATATAAATTAAGCATTCTTTGTACTGCGATAAGATTAAACCTTGTGATAAGATAAAAATATCATTTTACACATAACTTAAGATGGAAGAGCTGCCCCGTGTTTTGTGCTAAAGTTGGTATTTTAACTAAATCTTATTTCATTACCCCACAAAACGTAATGATAAATACTGTTAAGCCTCAAAAACCTTAAAATTTCGAGTAATCTTCTAAAACCTTTGCATTGCAATATTGAATATTGGTACCTATTATTAAAGGTACCTTATTAAGAATGCATTTCTTTTCGTATGGAACTCTATAAGTATGAACTTTAGTCCCACTTACCTTTTGTTGTTTAACAGACTCCAGTAAAACATTTTTGTTGCTATGTATTTGCTCAAAGTACTTATTTGTAGTAAACCTGTTTTACTGAGTTAATTGGGCTTAACTTACAAAAAAATAAACAAACTGTATATTGAAAACAACACTTGTGTACTTTTTTTAATCAGTACAGAATGATTGCAAATGTTAAATTAAATATCAGAAAGCAAAAAAAAAAATATAAGATCGGGCTCGTGGCATTCCCTAGATCAAGTTCGGTACTTCTCAAAAGAGAGCATGAGAAGCAGCAACAAGAAATTGAAGTTTCGTAAAACGATGAATAGAATAGTTACACGAAAAAAACCGGCACATAAACAGCCTTATAATAAAACAGTTGGTACAGCTCGAGGTCTGGCAAAAATATTGTTAATAAGGTGGAATTTTTTTTTTGGGGTGGTATGGACGTCATATTTAAATTATTTTTTTTTCTAATCTTGATAAATATGTTATTTCTGATCAAAGAAATATACAAATTTTTTTAAAATCTGAAAATGCACTGTAAAACCTCCAACTATTTTGGTACAAACTATACTTTGCTACTTTTAATTTGGCATATTTTTAAACTCTTTAAGAAATTAGAGCTAAATTATGTCTTCGACGCCTGTTCAAATGATCCCAATCTTTCAAATATAAAAGTCAAACAACTCTATCGGTAGTTTTGGTTCAAAAAGTTAAAATACTCGTAGGATATAATTTAGACCTATAATAAAAACCTCATAATAAGAACTTTTTTAAACAGAGCTCGGATTTTGGTACTCCTTAAAAACATACAAAATTGACTTAAAAAAAATTACAAAATATCTTAATATAAAAATGTCCTTTTATATTAACAAAAATGCCTTCTAAACTAAATTCATTGAATGTATATTTTGCTTTCTAAATAAATTTTTTTGTAAAATGTGTCTTAGCAGCATAAAGAAAAATAAACAAATAAATTTCAAGTGCAGGTGAATTTTCTGTGAGTGTTATCAGACAATTGATATTAACAATGTTTATCAGATATAATCCAATATGTTAAAAAGAGATAAAAATGTGTACATGTCACTAAGAGACCATATTTTTTAATTTAAAGTTGAAAAATTGCAACCAATTTTTCGAATTTGTAGGTAAATTTTGGCGAATTGGTGGAAAGAAAAGGAGAAGAGTACACGTGGACTGTTTTCAAAGAGGTGCAAGTCCCATGGAAAATTTGTTTAACTATTTACATAGTTTGAAACGGCCTTAGAGAAAGCCTTCAATGTCTAAAAAACTCACAGAGAGGAAGGTGGCGCAAGGTTATCATATGATTGTTTAAATAACGTTATTGAAAGAACTATGCAACTAGAACTACTCACCAGACAATTTTGTATCTAAAATAAGAAAAACAAAACGTACCAAAGTTAATTGGTAAAACGAGTTTCATCTTCAAGCATAGTATATGCTATGAACATGTAGAAGAGAGGAGTGATAACACCGATTTTAACCTGATATTAGAATTCATCACCAATGATAGCTTTTACATACATAAACTATCCTATCTAAGGAGATTTTCTGTACAACGACAAAACCAAGTATGTACATTAGACCGTATCACCTTGTATGGCAAAAAAGTAAACCCATTTTGACCCCGCCTCAATCATTAGACATTTAAAAGACATTTTCAAAAAAAAAAATTTTTTTGTTTTGGTTCTTTTTTCTTGTTTTCGTTATATCTTCTGTGTTTCTTGTCCGATCCAAAACATTTTTCATATATGTGTTTATCGCGTTTTTGCAAATTTTTTCTGATTTTATTTTTTCGCGAATCTTGTTTTTTTTTAATGGGAAAGTTCTCCACCAACTATGTACTTATCTCCCCAGCACGAACTGTCATCCCACTCCTGTCTTAGAATTTTTTTCCCATTTCTTTTAAGAATTTTAAATGAGAACAAGGTCAATTCTACCAAAATTGAGAAAGACACCGTTTCCATCTCATTAAGAACAGCTACTATAATATTTTTCTTCATAAGGATCGATTCTTAACAATGTAGAGAATATTTTTGAGCCATTTATAAAAGTTGATCCATTGATATGGAAAATTTTTAAAATATTTGACAACTTTCGCTATTGAAAGATGTCAGTGCGTAACAGTCCATCAATGGAAAGCATTTCGAACTGATGACTGATGACTGATGACTATCAATACTATCACTACTCTATCAGCCCTATTATGAGTAAAATTTCGCACGGAATTGAAAAAGGGAATTTTCATTTTTTGGACAGGGTAGCTTTTAAAGATTTTTTTTCTAGTGATCTTAAACATTGGCGATGAATGCTAATATTTGTGTTCAAATTTTTCAAAAGATCAGTGAACATTGCTAAAAATATGAAAATTCCCTTTTTTAATTCCGGGCGAAATTTTATTCAAAATAGAGCTGTATATCTTCTGCATCATATAATAATACTGCTCTATTTTAGCTGCAAAAACTTTGTCTGTTTTGGAGTTTACTTCGGTAACTCTTAGTGAAGATTTTTAAGAAATGTTTCCTCATCTTTGTTACATACAATAAAAACTTTGTCACAACGTTTATAACGCCGATAAGGAGGCGTATTAGGTATAAAAAGTATTGATTGAGCCATGACCGTCTGTGTGTGATCATAATTGCAGCAATCGATTTAAAACATAAAGTACAAGTTCGAAAATAACAATCATAATGTTCAAGTTTAAAAAGAAACTTAATCAAAGTGGTGGTCTCTACAAATTCCTCAAAAATTTATCAAAACTTGAATGAATGAATTGCTCATTACAATAAATATACGCACCCCAAGTGAGACATCCAGCAAAATTTAACGAAATCTTCGCCTACCTCCCATGCAATATCACTCATCACAAAAGCAAAGTCTACTCTTCAAAATGGCACTAAAATTATTCTATTGATATCTCTTGATATTTCACAGATAAACATTCATATTTAAAATGTATGCAGAGTTTGAAATTTGGATGGAAAATTCGTCTAACCCCCATACAAAGAGAAGTCATAAAGATAATGAAAACGGCCGTTGCGGTTCTTTAATATCGACTAAGCCGAAGATAGTTTCTTACGAGGTTAATATAAAATTATTATTATTCAATAAAAAATTATAATTTTTATAATGTTTTTATTTTTTAAGAAGTTAAAGAGAATTTTTTTTACAAAAACGGCCAATGGTCAGGTTAGGTTATCATATGACGAATAATTATTTTAAGTATTACTTGTTTTTTCGATTCCGGTTCAATGCTCCATTTTTTGTATTATTAATTCCATATTGTTGGAAATGAGAAACTGTCACGTATTGTTGTTGCTTTTTCAAAAAAACTGCAAACGTACACACTCGTATTTAGTGCTACTTACTACGTTTTATTAAATATGTCATTACTTCTTAATATTATATTAACCAGTTTAGCTCGAAATTTATCATTCTTCCTAGACGTGACTTTTTTGCTGCTATTGTTGCAGTTCAACTCGTTTTCCATTCCGCCGCCTCCTGTAATTTTTGTTTTTAATGCAAACAAAGAGTTGCTTGATATTAAAAACATTTTCTGAATACTATATGTTTCTGATTTCTGTAACTCGATTTTGCTTATATTGCTTAAATTTTTATTTTTGCTTTAAGCTGTTGTTTATATCTTCTACATATCGTTATAGCTTATCATCATTTGCATTGTGCGAGACTGTTGTTGCTCAGTTTGTTTGTTTTTATTTTTTAGTTTTTTTTTATTTTTCAACAGCACCTTCTCTCATCAGCTGTATTGAGTCATGAATTTAAGAGTGTGACTGCTTTGAATAATTAAATAATTGAGCTGTCATTATGTGATTTACATTTGTGAAATTCTAGCTTTCTGTTTTTCTAGCTGATCGTTAAACGTGTTTAAGTTTGCTTGATAAAAATTTTTTCATTAGAAATTATTCGTGCCTTTGTTGGAATTTGTTTCCTTGGTAAAACATTTTAGTTTACAATATTCTACATCTCTATTGCACGAAATATCAGCTAACAGCTTCCGTCATTTCTTTATCAGTTTTGTTTTGATACTCAGTTGATGTTTTGATCGTCATAAACTTTGTCATAAGACTGTTTTTTGCATTTGTATAATTTGCGAAGCTTACACCAAAAACCCTATTTCCTACTTCTAATCATCTCGAGCTCTATTATTCACCAGATATCCAATTTCGATAATCAAATTTTAATTGTCGTCATTAACCCAGATATTTTGTTTACGAAGCACCGACTCTTGAAGATAAAAAAAAAATATAATAAATTTTATTTTTCACTTTTGAAGAAAACTCGGTAAAACATGTCGACAATCCTGCTGAATTCCTTTAATTTAGTATTTCATGCATGCTTTTCTACCTGATACTCTATTGTTAGCTAACCAACTATTAAGCATATTTCAAAAATGTTAAAAAACAGCTTTGTTTACGATGTATATAACAACTAAATTCTACGCATTGTTATTGAATGTATGTTCAAAAATATATGTCAATAAAATCTGCCGCAATGACTCACACTTGAGCCAATTATTATCAACTAAGAAGGTAGCAGCAAGGGAAACAAAATACAAAGCAAAAATAAATAATTATAATAAGAATTAAAATAAGAATTCAAATTTTCCAAGAATAATGCATTAATATGCATAAAGCAAATACGAACAAGAGAACTTGCAATACAACAAATGGAAACTATGAACCACAGTCAGCAACAGAACGTTGTTTAAGAGAAAAAAAAAAAAAAAAAACATGCTTTTGTTGACGTTAAGTTGATGATTAGCAGTTGTTATACAATTGTTCGCAATGAAGCAAAAACAACAACAACGACAAGTACAGCATACAGGCAACTATTTGGTTGTTGTAAATAAAACTTATCTGTCAGACCGCCGCAAAACACAGCTACAAGGTCCAACACCATTGCGAGCATTCATTCTTTCTCTCTCTCTATGATAACTTTCTTGACGAAACAACTGGAAAATTTTTCTTTCAATTTAATTTCCACTTAAACTATAGAGACCTAAAAATCAAAAGTTTAAGTTGTATAAGTTGTTGATATCGTACAATGTCATTGCTTGGAAGAACAATGGGTTGACCCGTTTCCATGAACTTATACTGCGGGTTGTAGCTGCAGCCTGCAAGTGGCTTATCTTGGTACGCTCTGTGAATCTGTCAATTCTTAATTTATTTTTTATTTTAATTTAATGATCAGCAAAATTGCTTTTTTGTCATCTTTTTATTGTTTATTATAAATCATAAAATTCTTATCAAGCAACAGCTGATTAATTACTCAATTTTAAGAAAAAAGGGGTTTACATCTTATTTAAGTCCCAGTACAATTTTGTCACATACTGGGTCATTGCAATAATGAGTTCAATTGATAAAAATATTTTTTTCTCAATATGAAAAAAAAATATCAGCTTACGAGAAAGCTTTGACTTTTTTTACAAAGATTGCAAATATCTCAAGGGTAGGTTTAAAAAAGCATGATAACTGAAAGCTGAAGTTGTGATAAAAGTACTCTCGGTAACAGTTTTTTTAACTTGCATTAAATTTTTTGAAAGGAAGTGGGGTAATTTATTTTTTCGTATTCCAATATTTATACAGTCTGTTGTTTATTAACCGCTGGCATATGCTCTCCGGTTTTACCCAGAAAGAATATTGTCGATGAATTTGCAGTCTTAACTCTCTGCAACTTAACACTCAGCCATAGTTGCCAGAAAAGCACGATATTTATTTATTTATTTTCAAATTCATCTACTGGGCTAAGCCCTCACAAATTACTTAAAATAATACTTAAAAACTAAGTTAACAAAAATACTTAACCTAAAGTTTGAGAGCATAAAATGACTTATTTTAGGCTATTAACAAAACTATCTCTATCAACGCTGAAGTCTAATTGATTCGCAGATTTATTACAATTAGAGAGGCACCGAGAAAGAGGTTCATTAGAACCATAATTAGTTCTATGGAAGGGAGTATAAAATAAGTTTGGTTCTCTCAAATAACGTGCCGGGACATTGTGTGGAATTAAGGCTAACAAGTCGGGGGAATCAATTTTACCATCGATTATATCCTTGACGAACAGTATGTTGTTAAAAATTCGTCTATCAGTCAAACTACTTAAACCTAAAAGTAGGCATAGTTTCCCAAGAGTATAGTCTTCTCAAGGCAAATCTTGTGAAACGTTTTTGAATGTTCTCAATGCGGGTACTCGAGACATCGTAAATAGGGTCCCACACAACTGAATTATACTCTAGAAGAGATCTAACCAGACTGAAAAAGAGTGTCCTAGGTGTAAAATGATCAAAAAATTCTCTGGAATTCCTTTTTAGAAACCCAAATTGGGAGTTTGCTTTGGCGATAATGTATTCCAAGTGAGTATCAAAAGAAAATGTATGGTCAAAATAGACACCAAGGTCTTTGAGTTGACTCACCCTGCAAAAACTGTCACTGGTGTTATACCTATACTCATACTCAATAGGAGTTGTTTTCCGACCAAAGATAAGTACCTTACATTTTTCGAAATTAAGATTAAGTTGGTTAGTATTACACCATCGCAACAAAGATGAAATATCATTCTGTAGTTTAATATAGTCCGTACAATCCTTAACTTCCAGAAAAACTTTAGATCATCGGCATATAAGAGACTCTTGCTAAACTTGAAAGACCCAGTAATATCATTAATGAACAAATTAAAGAGTAAAGGGCCCAAGTGACTCCCTTGAGGAACACCCGATGTAACCTTAAAAGGCCTGGAGTATTTTTCACCGATCTTGACAACTAGCGTTCTATCAGTTAGATATGAGTGAATCCATTTTAAAAATTTTGAGTGAATGCCCAGAGATAAATAGTACTTATGGTATTTTTCTACGATTGTGGGATGTGGTTATTCCCATGGTATTTTGTGGTAAAAATCTCTCGCGTGGGAAAAAAATACCACATGTGCGATATTTACCACGCGTGGGAAAAAATACCTCAAAATACCACAAAATACCTCAAAATACCATAAAATTCCTAAAATTATCACAAATTCCACAATACCTCAAAATACTTCAAAAGAAGATTTGAGGGATTTTGTGGTAATTTTAGGTATTTTGTGGTATTTTGAGGTATTTTGCGAGTGGGGTAATTTGTGGGAATTAAGTGTGAGAAAAAGAGAATTTTCATGGTAATTTCATCTGGCGACACTGCCCTCAGGTATATTGTGCTCCAAATTAACACAATATACCTGACGTGGGGTCTAGCAGACCTCACTTTTAAACTTATTTCCTATGATAGCACATAATAATTAGGCTTACATAAGAATAAAATTTGAAATAAAATACTTTTTTTTAAGATTTGGTTTCTTTCAATTAGTTTGATTTTCGGTTTTGATTGAACGAAATTCTGATTTTCGTTGTCTGTCAGACTACGACGTCATCTGCAGAGGGTTAAAATAAATACTGAAGCCCATTTACATCAGATTTCAATATATGCTGGAAAAAGGAATACAAATTTTATAATAAACAGGAATTGTGGATCAGTAGGTGGGATAAGAATGTCATTATTACAGTCTTTAATCAATGCAATTATGTAACATGAAATAAGTTTTCGAACAGAAGTAAATAAAAGTACTCGTATCAATAGAATATTAAGAAATATTTATTCAACTAGGGAAGAAAATCCATATTCATTGCATTTGTCTTTTACAGTTTATCGGATTAAATAGATAGGAAGGCAGTTAAACACACCAGTTCACTTAGAGCGGTTAGGTGCACGGTGATGCCTGACTCTTGTCGTTGACAAATCATCAAGTCCTCAAGAGTCATCAGACGCCCAAATTTTTGAGCCGTCTTCTAACAACCGCATCACAAGAACATAGAAGATGAGGGATAGTTTCCTCTCACTCTTCGTCTCTGCAGTAGAAGACTCTCATATAAGACTTCTACAGAAGACATTTGTAGTGATGTCTAAACGGGCGGTGTGTGTGACTATCAAACATTGCCATGTCATGTAGGCCACCATAATGGCCTGTGGTAATCCGGTGGATTCTGACCCAATCATTTCACCAAGGTACCATTTTTAGTAAGTAATAATATATTTTTGTATTCAGGCTAAAGTTTGGATGCAGGCTTACAGATTAGATGGTGGAATTTAAAAATTCATAAAATAATATTAAATTAACGCCTCCGACTGCACCAGACCAGATCTAAAGAAGCCGATTTGGTTTAGTTTTCTTTTAATGCAAATTGAAGATGCATTAAAAGAGAACAACAACAGCTTGTTGTTGTCATTTATTTGTTGCTTCAATAAATGTATTGCCTTGATTTCATTCATTCATTCATAACATAGAAAAAGTTTGCTTGTTCGTGGTTTCCACTTACCGCAAATAAGCAACATACTCGTATGTGATAGAAATAGACTTGTTTTTCTCAAGTATTTGATAATGTGACTGCATATCGGCTAAGAAGGGAATGAGCAGTAAAGTTAAATCGAGAAGCTAAATTAAACGGATCAGCCGTAGTTAAGCCGATTCTTTAAAAATTAATATAAAAGCCCGTTCATAAACAAAATACTTGATCAAATATATGTTTTTTTTTTATTGCTAGAAAACTTTCCAGTGGAATTAACGTCAAGGCTCATCTTTATTAAAAAGCATTCCTTTACATCAAAGTTTTCATTTTTCAAAGCTTCAGTATTTGGGTTCTTGGGAAGAAGATCCAATGTTTTTGACTAAAATTTTGTTCAGCGATGAGCCCCATTTCTATCTCAATTGTTGCGTCAAGCAAAACTGCTATATTTGAGCTGAAGACTAATTCAAAGAGATTCAAGATCTGCAATAGAATCCAACAGTTTCATCTGATTTTTGGACTTGTGGAATCATCGGTATTTATTTCTTCAAAAATAAGGCCAGTCGATCTTATAGAGAGAAGATAATAAATAGGCTATTTGCTGTCTGAAATTGGAGACCGTGATCTCGACATTCGTTTCCAACAAGACGGCACTACTTGACACACAGCCATGGGTTGATTGCGAGAATAATTAGAAGAACAGTTCATCGTACGCTTCGGACTGGTGATTTTGCGTTAGCATTTTGTTTTGTTGGTGTTGACGCGCTCATAAACGTCTCTTATCTTCTACTGACTTAGTAAAAAAAGCCTTTTCAACAGGTCGTCCGGCTCGATGACCAATTTCTTTTTTTAATCGTTGTAGATAGTTTGCTTACTTATTGCTACTGACTTTTCCTCCATTATTCCTTCACATTTTCCTTCCCTTCAAATTGATCCTTTCCATGATACCAAAACTTTCAGATATAAGTCCTCGTTATCCCTACGATATAACATCGGACATCAAAAATATGAAAATGATCCAATTTTTCAATATAATCTAAAGTCCAGAAATATACATATCTTTAATTTTTTGTTTTTATCGATTTATTCTCAATACTGAATCATTGTAGCCTCCCCCCCCCCCCCCCCCCCTACCACAACTTTGTTTCAGTAAAAATCAAATAAAAATTAGCAAAAGTTGGCAACTCACTCATTGCACTACGATTAAAATAACCTTTACGTTGCAAATAAATAAAAATTATTAAAAGATAAATAAAAATTCATTAAAGTAGGCGTTTTTCGAGTTGACAACAACAAAGCTTACTAAGCTGATAAATTGTACATAAAAAAAATATATGTAATTTCAGAAAAGTTAACTTTGCGCATATTGCTGCATTTTTATTGCAATGGCTACTTCTAATGGCTAATTCTACAACTTTATAAAATCCATTTGATGCTTATTTGGTACATATATTTCACCATTTTCATTCTATTTTGAAAGTTTTTTCTGAGTCTTACATATGGTGACTTTGTCATCCTACCTATTGCGTTTCGTTATCAGCTGGCAACTCTGATTAGTTTGTTTAGTATTTTAACGAATGGTAAATAAAAATACTAACTGCATTTCTATATATTTCATCTACAATTAACTGGATTATTTTTTTACATATGCTAAATTATCGTCACGTTTGCTTTGATGATATTTGTTTTTTGTCTAGTGAAGCTGCGCATTCGTCAGTTGCAGCAGCAGCAGCAACCGCGACGTCGACGTCGCAGCACCGTAACCCCTTCGAGACAACACATTCAACCAAACACACACAAAAAAACGAGCCAGCACAGACATTGCAGGTGCTCCAGCAATCAAAGCAAAGCGCATCGCATTTCAATTTGCAGTAGAATCATTCGAATCAAGTTAAATAAAAACCAAAAAAAAAAGACACTCACCCTGAATCATCGAGTGGCTGATCAGCAGCAGCAAAGCAAAAACTATTAATTTATTATGAAACATTATTGTTCAATGAATTTGCTTTATATTTCTTCCAATATGATGTGTCCACCAGGTAGCTAGTACTTTTCGAGTATGCTTAACTTTTCCTCCTTCAGGATTCAATTTCCTCCTTTCTTTGGTTCACGTTATAATTCCTTACTTCGATGTTTGTTTCGTTCGATTTCTGCTGTTTAATTATTTAATTTAAAGAATTTATTTAATTTGCGCGTCAGACGCACTACACAATATTCAACGATGAAGCGACAAGAAACAACGACAATAAACGAATGTACTCATATTAAAAAATTAAAACTAATGGCGCCGCAGCGAACAGCTGTGCAAATAGCGAGCCAAAGTGATGGGTTGCAATTACAGGCGAATTGAACACACAATAACGAGTAGCGCTGGTTTCCTGAACTCGCTGTTAGCACAACGAAAACCACAGTGATGCCAAATTATATTTTGGGAATTGTTAGGCAAAAACTGACACAATAGCTGCATTCCCGTGGGATTGGATCAGATCAAATCTCAATGGATCAACTTTAGTTCAATTTTATAACAATTTGGCACCACTGTCTTGAAACAGCTGTTTGATAACAATAGAAATCAATACATAACAGCATACTTTAGATTTGCCAACTATGTTCGTTTTTAACAAAAAATACATTAAACTTGGCAGCATTTTCAGATCAGAAATAGAGCCAGGCAAAGAGCTGGTTCTAAATTTTGTTTTTGCTTTGTGAATAAAATAGAGTCGCGCTCTAGATCAACGACCACGGGAATGCAGCTAATGTTAGTCAAATCATGTATTAGGGTTTAACCAATTGTATATATACTTAAGACAAACGTCAAACGCAATTTTCTTAATACTCATTGAGCAAGAGTAAACTATTCAGTGATTATTATATTAAAATGATTAAAGTAAAGCAGAAGTGATAATTATATTATTAAATGATAGCCCGTTTATTGTTATTTTCTGTATATATACAAAATAGTGTCAATTCGAGACGAACACACAAACAGTGTTGCTCAGTTATATAAATTTTTTAATTGATACATGAATGTGTTGCACATTGAAATACAACATTATTGTAACGAAAATATATTAGCCCCTAGATATATTTTTAAATGACTTCGAATAATTTTTACAACAATTCGTACCATTTCGACTAATGATATAAAGCAACTGAATAATTATATTAGGTGTGTTTTTTTGGCATCGCTATATACGCTTGTCCAACAAAACGCTCATCGGCGCTTAACATTTTGCTTTACTTTTTTCTTAAAAACTTGGCAGCATTGCGTGTTACTGTCAAATATTGAACATTGTTATTTATAATAGCAACATTTTGCAGAAATATTCATAAATTGTATTCTGTGAAGATTTTTGCTTAAATGGATAGCTCGGAGGAAACAAAAGTAGTAAGAAAAACAAACTTGGCTATAACGCTGGGAATGTAAAAGAAAATATCAAAGAGAAATTCTATAATCACATGTTTTTGTATTTCAGGTATTGGCTTTATTATTGGAGAACTCAATATACAACATTTAGGATGTTAAGAGGGTTCGCATTTGCCCTTCCAGCGCAGTGGTTGAAGTCCTGAAATAGAAGAAAATCTATTGTAAACTAATAGTACGTTCGCACTGGGCCGAAATTGAGCAATTTCGAGCATATTCTCAATTTCGGCTGAAATTGAGTTGAAATTGCTTAATTTAGCCATAGAAATACTTTCAAATGAAATTAGGAACCAATCTCAATTTCATCGAAATTGACCACGAAATTGAGTTAAATTGTAAGGCAACCCAGGTATTTTGATGCCAAATTTGGCAGCACTGCCAATATTGTCAATATTGTCAATCAAAATAATCCGTCAAAATATTAATAATTTTATCGTATTTTTGAATGTGTTGGAAAATATAATGAAACGTTTAAGTGATGAACGCGCAAAAATTCTCTTTGAAAAGCTTTCTAAATACATTGGCACCAATGTGAAGCAGTTAATAGATCGCCCAGACGGAACCTACTGCTTCCGCGAGCACCGTGATCGTGTCTATTACGTTTCAGAGCGCATTTTAAAACTATCAGAATGTTTGGGACCTGATAAGCTAATCTGTTTGGGTACATGTTTTGGCAAATTTTCCAAAACAAATAAACTAAAGTTTCACATCACCGCACTCTATTACTTGGCACCCTATGCCCAATACAAGGTGTGGGTCAAGCCATTTTTCGAGCAGCAATATCTTTATGGTAATCATATTCCTACATCTGGTCTGGGACGTATCACAGAAAATGCTGGTCAGTACCAGGGTGTTGTAGTCTACTCAATGAATGACTTGCCTCTTGGCTTTGGCGTTCTGGGCCGGTCAACGACGGAATGCAAAGCGGCGGATCCTATGACGGTGTGCTTTCATCAATCAGATATTGGCGAATATATCCGGTCAGAGGATACGCTTTCTAGTAGTTTTTATGTTATTTTAATCTACAGTTTCTTAAGTTGGATCTAAATAAAAATTTTGTACACATCATTTGAATTTTTGATAATTTATAGAAAAAAAAGGAATTTGTGGACTCCTGGAGCTTCTTTTAAATGTGTGGATGGGAAAGTGGATGAAATGCTTGGTGTCCATAATAATAGATGACAACATTGTGATGATAGTCTGGCTGCAAAGACCATAAGCATCCACTGCTGTCTTCTTGAGTTGATATTTATTTGCAGGTTCTTTATTCTTTCTTTCAATGACCGGCGTTGTCTTTAGTGTATTTTGTGCTGCATATTTCATTCAGCTATATCATTAGTCCCGTATTCTGTTGATATATTATAGAGATTTCAATAAACGATGCAATGTTTTTTCTCTTGAATAAAAACGTAAACAAATAAACAAAAAAGTAAACAAATAAACGTCAAACGAAATTACTTCAATTCAGTATGAACACTCACAATTTCGACCGAAATCATCTCACAAATTTAAACAATTTCGGGCCAGTGCGAATGTACTATAAGCAAAATACATCCTGCAGAAACCATACCTTTCAGAATATTGCTGTATGCAAATTTTTTTTATTTCTGGCGTGCTGAAATTCATCCTTGCTTGCCATGTAGCATCTCAGGAGACAAAGAGTCTTTTCACGGCTCCATTGCAAATATATGTGTAAATATTTACAAATAAGCAAATAAAGGGTGATCCAAGTAGAGACTTCGGTGAGCAGATAATTTCACGTTTTGGGCCGGTCGATTGGTATGTAAAGTTTAAAGTTTATGCGGACAATCCCGCTTCGATTCAGGTCTTGGAGCAAAACATCACACGTGTCATTCGCCAGTTACCAGTCGAAATGTTCGAACGAGTCATCGAAAATTGGACTCAATGGATGGACCATCTGAGACGTAGCCGCGAACATTATTTTATAGACATTATCTTCAAAAAATAAATGCCAAAGAATATTTTTTTCAAATGATAATAAGCATTCCCCATTAAAATTGAATTTTCTGTGTTCTTTTCTTTACAAAGGTAGGGAACCTCAAAATGGATCACCCTTTATATGTTTTTCTGATAAAGACTTTTTTTATATCACCGGTCAGACGTAAACATGGTTGTTTTCCAAAAAGTGCTGCCAATAAATTATGTAAAATACCACTTTCTTGATCTGGCAATAGTGTTTCTATCGGCGACTATGAGCTAAGCGGCTAAAACTATCCTGTCTTAGCTAAGCATTTTTTGTATGAAAAAATATTGTTAAGCGTATATAACGATGCCAAAAAAACGCACCTATTAGCTATTTATTTATTGAAATTAGTTTGTTGTTAATACGGTTAATACGGCTTGACAGAAGTCACAGTTCAAATAATCAAAAATCTTACGATATTTTTTCCAAGAATTTTAACACTTCTTATACGTTAGAAATAAAAAAATATGAACGAGCGTGGAACTAGATGAAACACATTCGTCCAAAAGAATTAAATGCTCATTTATTAATGCATTTAAATGACTAGGACTGAAAAAGTGATGGACATTAAATGAAATATGTAATTCTCTTAAAATGTCTAAAAAAAACCAAATATTACTCATAACAGGTTCTAATACAAGAGTTGATTTTAGTTCCATTTGGAATCTACTTTTCACATCACAAAAATTTCATAGTCATTCAATTCAAGTATAAAATATAGTTGGAGTCCCTAACATTCACTCCATAGAATCTTTAAATTATATAATATATAGAAAATATTTAAAATTTATAGAAAATAAATATTTGACGTGCAAGAAACGTTCAGAAACTATTTTGGTGATGGCAAGATCGGCAGAGATTTTAACTCCGGCAATAACGTTTCGAATGTTGGCTTTCAAGTGCTCAATTGTTTTTGGTTTATCGGCGTAGACAAGCGACTTTATATACCACCAAAGAAAGTAATCTAACGACTTCAAATTGCACGAACAAAGTTTACAGGTCTATTTCGTGAAATTAATCATTCGTCAAATGTTTCTTTCAGTAAATTAACTGTATCGCACGCTGTGTGCCGCACAATGGTTTGAAAGTGGAAATAAATAACAAGATTCATGAGCATTTTGGTAAAAATTGATAATTTTCAAGAGTATTACAGACAAACGAGGAAATATAATGCTTTCTGTTTTTTTATATACATGATAATCGTTTAATCGGTGTTCAAGTGATTTTTTTTGTTATTTGCAATATGAAACTATCAAGAACCATTGAGAGTTAGAGGGGATGATTATTTTGAACAGCATGCAAAATATGTTTATTCCTGCATGCTATAGCTACTAAAGAGCTTCATGAATGTATTCGATACAATAAAGTGCATCGAGCATTTGATTGTCTTGTTCTCTATTTACTTTATTCTTTAAAGTACAAACAAACATAATACAGCATTCTCTTAAAAAAAGTGCTCACTCTACAGCATTTGTTAGCCTCTCACCAAGATATGTACTTTTTCATTCTTTTTAAATGCTTTATATATTCGATACGATCAAATCGAGACAATCAAATCAATGCAAAAAACAACGAGCACACCAAGTAAAACAACTATGTTATAGAGAAATAACAACATTCGATGTTTTTTTCTTTGATCTGATATGAAGCAGAAAAACCTTTTAAACACAAAACAATAACAACACACAATATTTCTGTGCAAGTTGTTGTTTTTTTTTTTCGTTAATTCTATATTCGTTTTAAAAGTTAGATTTTCAATTTCATTGTCAAATAATTTTAAAAAATAAGCATAAAATACACCAGTTAATAAAATACACCAGTCTAGCACCGAGCATATCAACACATTTCAATTTTACTTTATATGCTCGCTTTGAAGAAGTTCTCGTTTGTCTTGTTTTCGATATGCTTTATGCTCATTTGTTCTTGGTCTCTATCATTGTGTAATAATAATGTGTTAGTGAATTTGACACTTCTCTCTCAAAATGGTAAATTTTTTCGCCCCGCTCCTGTCAAAAACAGCTGATGGTGAATTGGAATGAAAATAAATCAGCTAACGTGCAGGCGGTCGAAGCTCAATGCCATGTCCACTTCTTTTTATGGACATTATCAGTTGAGGTATTGAACATTCTTTCATGGCATTCGATATTTTCTTGAAGCAGTCGATGTGAATGCAAGACAATTTGCATGCTGGCCAAAGCTTCATGTCGGTGGCACCTTCCAGCGCACGTTTTTGATAAAATGACAAAACCATTCAATGGCGAACTTGGCAAATGGCCGAAGACAACTGCAATAATTTTTTGTCAACACAACACGGCACAAATAATTGAATTAAATATTTATTTAAACTTTATTCGCACAATAACCTATAAAAACTAAAACACATCATCATCTAGCAACTCAAACAAATAACACAATTTGGCAACTATCAACGGCTCCTCTCTTTCGCTCTCAATTTTTTGACAGAAAGAAAGCTATTCTTGGTGTTGTCAAAAGTTCACTAACACCTTATTATTATTACACCATGGGATATTGTTAGTGTTTAAATGCTGTTAAAGATGAGAGTTGAATATAGTGAGCATGCAAAAACAAACGAATGTCTTGCAAACACATCCGTGCAGCTCTTTAATAGATACAGCGTTTTCCGCGCACAGTGTTGCTGGGTCGTGAATGAATGAAAAAAAGTCAAAAGTTGCTCGCCGTTCATTTTCTGCAGCGCAACCTACCAGCGTGAAAAGATTCATTGAACGCCGATCAAACGGTGACCGTATAACTTCAGCATTACCTATCTCATAGTTCTTAAGTATTATCTGGCATCACTTCTACTCGTTATGCTTACTTCTAAGTTCTCGTCACTAGTTCATTTTTAACTGTACAGCGGCTGATATTATACCTCAAAACTCTTTTACATTGGTCAAGAATTGAAAGCAATTTTTTGACGTTCTCTTTTGTACTTGACGACAGCTTTTACATTGGTCAAGAATTGAATTCAATTTCATATCTTCTTTGCTTGTTTTCTATATACAAAAGCCTTACAATTTTCAACTACAGAACACCAAACACACTCAAGCAAAAGAAAAATAAAACGTGAAACTCTTTGTCAAAAAAGTGAAAAGCACAAAAGGAATACAAAAAAATTTCCGGTACAGCGCAAGTATACTCTTCCCCTTTCGCCACCACCAATTTGATGCAATTTGTCTGAAATCTACAAATGTTGCTTTCAATTTTTGACCAATGTATAAGTGGCCAGACTAGAGAAATTGCTTTAAATTTTTGATATACCTTTAACATTGTTCACAATAGGAATGGTATACAATACTTGATTGGATAGGTCAAGTATTGCATGCACATATATACATTTTTTTTTTTAAATACGTCTCCAACAAACAGCCAAAAGAAAGCATGCTATTAACAATTGCAATTAATTGTTAAAGTAACAACTGCATGCAATTACCGATTTATTTGAAGGAGAATTCCACATATTGGAATTTAAGGACACTGTTCATATTAAAATGTTTATTCAACTTTTTTTGGTAACCATTCAACATGATGTTAGACTGATGTTTTGAGCATCTAAGCTAGAACTGTCTATCACTGTCTAATTATCTATAAATCTACGTTAACCTCTTATTTGTGTTCGATTTTATATTTTCAATAAAAATTGCAGCATTCTAATCAAACGTGGATTTCAAAATTTTTCAACTGCTTCATAACTTATTTGACGAAAAATTTGACAATGTGAACAATCGTAATGAACCGGAGAGTATAAATTTCTCCAAAACAATGAACATTATTTAATTTTTTCGTAATTCAACGAATTGAAAATGTAGTCCTATATCAAACTCTTTGAAAACTATGAATACCAAGTACACCCTATATACATGTACTTACCAAAATTTTCCTTTTATTTTCATCTCTTCAAACTTAAGTAAATTTTATTTTACTTAAAACTTAATGAATCAAATCTTATGTGTGTTCGATTTCATTAAATAAAATAGAAAGTCCTGTCGGATAAAAACCGTATAAGTCCCATTTAATAATAAACTTCTTAAATCAAATGGTCTTTCTTTTAAAATTAATCAAAATAAAATTTATTCAAAAACTTTCCTTATTGAGCAAAGAAGTTTTATTTTGTTGATTAATTAAGATACGAAGATAGATAATAATTAAATCATAAAGAAGGTGTTTTTCTATATTTTTTTTTTTTTTTTTAATGTATGATTACACTGTGTGACAATTTAAGGGTCAATTGGAATAACCTCAAATATCTAAATGGTTTCTTATAGTGGATGGTCTATATATTATGGCCTCATACTCAGTTTTATCGGATTAGGTCAAATAAGAGAGAAATTCAAGGTCAAACTTCACCTTTAAGCCACAAATATTTACTTATAACTCTTAAACTAAATTCAAATTCTATGTAGTAACTGCATCTAAATATTTGCAATGGATGATTCTTTACATTTTGAGACCATTTTTTGCTCAAAAAGTTACGTAAGGGGTTTAATATTTTCTTCGAAAACAGGGCTTTTTAAACAAAAAATAAAATTTTCAATAGTTCAGTTACTATGTATTTGTCTTCAAAAACAATCAGATTTTGCTGAATTTTTGCATACACCTTAAGTTAAATAAAATAACGCACCTGTGAAAAGATCACAACAATTACATGTGTGCATCCAAAGATATTCGGATTCAAAGACTACCAACGGTGGTAACTTCGTTAATGTAAGCCCTAGCGTAAAATCATTCAAATGAAACTTATAGACCCAACAATTTTCTTCAAAACTGTCCTTAACATTTTAACCGAAAGAGTTACCGTTTTAAAGATATGCGCGTAAATATGTAATTAAAACATATATGAAAAATTAAAACGGTTAAAATAAAAATTTTTTTTTTATTTCTATATCTTCTCAAGTTCATATATTTTTCATATATGTTGTAATTACACATTTACGCGCATATCTTTCAAACGGTAACTCTTTCGGTTAAAATGTCAAAGACAGTTTTGAAGAAAATTGTTGGGTCTATAAGTTTCATTTGAATGGTTTTACGCTAGGGCTTACATTAACGAAGTTACCACCGTTGGTAGTCTTTGAATCCGAATATCTTTGGATGCTCACATGTAATTGTTGTGACCTTTTTACAGGTGGGTTATTTTATTTTACTTAAGGTGTATGCAAAAATTCAGCAAAATCTGATTGTTTTTGAAGACAAATACATAGTAACTGAACTATTGAAAATTTTATTTTTTGTTTAAAAAGCCCTGTTTTCGAAGAAAATATTAAACCCCTTACGTAACTTTTTGAGCAAAAAATGGTCTCAAAATGTAAAGAATCAACCATTGCAAATATTTAGGTGCAGTTACTACATAGAATTTGAATTTAGTTTAAGAGTTATAAGAAAATATTTGTGGCTTAAAGGTGAAGTTTGACCTTGAATTTCTCTCTTATTTGACCTAATCAGATAAAACTGAGTATGAGGCCATAATATATAGACCATCCACTATTATAAACCATTGAAATATTTGAAGTTATTTTTTCGTGTCGCACTGTGTTATCTTTCATTGTTATTTTTAACATGGTATGCTATATTTCTTACATCTCTCAAAAAACAAAGGTTGATGTGTTTTTGGTAAGCATTCCTTCCATAAGGAAATTAACGAAAACAACTTTTTTTCCCTACTATGAAATGATTTCAACTTTTTGTTATTGTAATTGCCTCAATTTGCTCTTGAAGTTTGCATGAATCTAAAAGAAAATAAAGTTTGTTATTAAAAAAATTTAAAAACTTCGTTTAATGTTTCTTTTTCATCTGTTTACCTTTTTCCAATTTTATTTCTTCTCGTATTGTTCAAGTATTGCACAAGATTGTTAATGTAAGTTATTTAGAATCTCGCTCCGTCCGAGTTCACTTTGCATCAAGTCTGATTAAAGTTTATTAGTAAGAATTTTGAAGTTATGTAGGTGATTTTGTTTTCAAACTCAATATATTTAAGTTTTAAAATATTTGATAAAAAAAATATCTATTATTATAGTTTGTGTGTAGACATAATCTTGCCAAAATTTGTTCACGCGAATTTTCTTCTTTTTTGTACGGGCCTGAGCTAAATCCTAAATACTCACCAGATTCACTTCAAATTATCTTTTTATTTGACAAAAAAAAATATTTTAGACTGAATTTTTTGTTTCCACATCTGATTTAAATACATCTAGGGTGTATATGGTATTATGGTCCATAAAGTATAAAAAAATAGTATATTAGCATTGGTATAACATCGCCTATTTGTGAATACTTGCTGCACATGCGTCTTTTTTCTATAACAGTGCAAACTGCAAGTGTAAACAGCAATAGCAACAACATCAACACGCTTAAGTAATCGAAAACAGTTCGATACATTCAGCTGAACTTTGTCCACCACCAGCATTTTAAGAATTTATTGTATTTATTAACAGGTGTTACACGAAAGTGCTGAAATTTGGAATTCTAATTTTTAAACTTTTTGATTGAATTTCATAAACCTATTGTTTATTTTGTTGTGACAAAACTAGAAAATTAGTCAACTTAATTGGATGCAGCAACCACAATTAAAAAAGGCTAGAACGGTGGAAAGTAAGTCTTTGATTTAAATTATTTTTTAACCGACTTCAAAAAGGAGGAGGTTCTCAAGTTCGTTGGTTTGTCCGCTTTTTTTTTTTTTTTTTTTTTTTTTTTTTTTTAATGTATGTACATCGATAACTTTTAAAGCACTTGCCCGATTTCCGTAATTTTTTGTTAACAGATAGATATCATGAACGCGGAGGTCCTTTTTTAAAAAAGTGGGCGATATTCGACAAAGGGGCGTGTCAATATTAGAAAAACACTGTATTTCAGTTAATATTGACACTACTGTACTGAAATTTACAGTTAAAATTCTGGAGTAGGCAGCACTATTACAAATAACGGTCAATAAAGTGGGCGGTTTTTGACAAAGGGGTGTGGTCATATTAGAAAAACACTGTATCTCGAATAGTATTGACACTACGGTACTGAAATTTAGTACAGGAGTTGACACAATTTTTAAAAATTACTGTAAATAAAGTGGGCGTTATTCGGCAAAGAGGTGTGGCTATATTAGAAACACACTATATATCGAATATTATTGACACTAGAGTGCTGAAATTTAGCACATGGGTAGGAATAGTTATTACAAACTACAGTCAATAAAGTGGGAGTTATTTGACAAAGGGGTGTGGTCATATTAGAAAAACACTGTATCTCGAATAATATTGACACTAGGGTACTGAAATTCAGTGTATGGGTAGGCACAGTTACTAAAAATTACGGTAAAAAAAGTGGACGTTATTCAACAAAGGGGTGTGGCAATATTATTAAATACTATATCTCAGTTAATATTGACACTAGGGTACTAATATTGGGTATTCAGATAGATGAGTAGGTAGAATCATTACAAAAGTGGGCGGAATTGTACATAGGGTGTGGCAATTTAAGGAAATTATTATTATCGGTTATCATTGATACTTGGGAACTGAAATTTGGCACAGGGCTAGGTAAAATCATTATAAAGTACGGTTAATAAAGTGGGCGAGATTAGATAAAGGGCGTGGCACTTTAATAAAAATTGTGAAGAGACAGAAATGGATAATACCCAACAAACTTTCAGGAATTTATCAAAAAAGAAGATAAATTTGTTCTTAAGAACAAAGTGTCATTTTTTAAATTTTACTCAAGAATGCTATTACATAAAATTTTTCATATTCTATAAAAAGGAAGAAATAAAAACTTTTTAACAAAAAAAAACCGAGGTCAAAATCACTACAAAGTAAAAAATAATTTTAAATAACTTTTCCCATTAATTTCTTGATCAAATTTTAAAAGTTATTTATATGTATTATAATACTGGAAATCTTATCATTTTCATTTTTTCTATTTTGTTTTATTATCCCTTCCGAGGATAGCTTGGGCTGAGGCAGATCTCGAAAATGTCAACAAGATAATAAATGTATACCAAGTATAGCACGCATTTAGTGAAATATTTGTTACTGTATTATACTCTCCTTCAACTTTGTAGTCCTCCCCAATCACCGCACTTAAGCCCAATTGAACGTGTTTGTAAACTATTGGCACGAAAAATTGATCATGCAGCTTCAAAGAGCAAAGAATCTTTAAGGGATAAAAAAGTTCTAAAAAAGGTCTGGTCAAAAATCACACCATTAAAAACATAAAATTTGGTTCTATCTATGCTACGTCATTTGATAGCAGAAATTGAAACTGGTGGAGGACAGACAAAATATTAATTTGAGTTTTCTTTTTTCAATTTTATTAGAAATCAGTAAATGAAATAATATCTTGTTTTGTATTTAAACTTTTGTCCAGCGATTTTTTATGTTTTTGTTGAATTAACAGTTTTCTCTCCGAAAAATTAATTATTTTTTTTTGTTTCCGTTATTGATTTTTATTCAAATACTAGCTGGTACCCGACGCGTTGCTGTCGTAGCGGAAATAATTTCTATCTCTATCTGAATCTCAAACTCAGTCTCAATCTCAATCTCAATCTCAATTTCAATCTCTATCTATCTCTATCTATATCTCTATCTCTATCTCTATCTCTATCTCTATCTCTATCTCTATCTATATCTCTATCTCTATCTCTATCTCTATCTCTATCTCTATCTCTATCTCTATCTCTATCTCTATCTCTATCTCTATCTCTATCTCTATCTCTATCTTTATCTCTATCTCTATCTCTATCTCTATCTCTATCTCTATCTCTATCTCTATCTCTATCTCTATCTCTATCTCTATCTCTATCTCTATCTCTATCTCTATCTCTATCTCTATCTCTATCTCTATCTCTATCTCTATCTCTATCCCTATCTCTATTTCTATCTCTATCTCATCTCTATCTCTATCTCTATCTCTATCTCTATCTCTATCTCTATCTCTATCTCTATCTCTATCTCTATCTCTATCTCTATCTCTTTCTCTATCTCTATCTCTATCTCTATCTCTATCTCTATCTCTATCTCTATCTCTATCTCTATCTCTATCTCTATCTCTATCTCTATCTCTATCTCTATCTCTATCTCTATCTCTATCTCTATCTCTATCTCTATCTCTATCTCTATCTCTATCTCTATCTCTATCTCTATCTCTATCTCTATCTCTATCTCTATCTCTATCTCTATCTCTATCTCTATCTCTATCTCTATCTCTATCTCTATCTCTATCTCTATCTCTATCTCTATCTCTATCTCTATCTCTATCTCTATCTCTATCTCTATCTCTATCTCTATCTCTATCTCTATCTCTATCTCTATCTCTATCTCTATCTCTATCTCTATCTCTATCTCTATCTCTATCTCTATCTCTATCTCTATCTCTATCTCTATATCTATCTCTATCTCTATCTCTATCTCTATCTCTATCCCTATCTCTATCTCTATCTCTATCTCTATCTCTATCTCTATCTCTATCTCTATCTCTATCTCTATCGCTATCGCTATCTCTATTTCTAAGTGGAACGACTTGTGTAAATTGATAACCAAATTTCGAGGCTATGCTACCTATAATTCCAAAGTTAATCGATATCGCAAATTTGGCTTGTATGGGCGGAGCCACACCCCCTTGTTCAATGACGTCTCAGTTTTCTAGTTGATGGATATCACCCAATAGTAATTCCATACTGAATTTCGTTGTTATGCGACTTTTTGTTCCAAAGCTAGCTGATATAAAAAATTTAAAGTGTATGGGCGGGGCCACACCCCCTTTTCCAAAGCCCATCCCAGTTTTATAGTAGAAATATTTCACCAAGTGGCAACTCCGTACTGAATTTCATTATTATACGGCACTTAGTTCCAAAGCTATTCGATATCATAAATTTGAATTGTATGGGCGGTGCCACACCCCTTTGGCCTATACTTGCTCAATTTTGCCAGTCGAAAGACACAACTAAATAGAACGTTCTAACCGAGTTGCATTAATGTGTGACTTATAGCTCGAAAGTTATACCGAAAATTTGGTCTATTGAAAAAGTGCCACGCCCCACGTCCAACGCCCATAAAATTTTACTTGTGGAACGGCTCTTGTAAATTGAGGTAGAACACCGAATTCCGATACTATGCGACCTATAACTTCAGAGCTATTCGCTACCGTAGATTTGGGTTGTATGGGAGGTGCCACGCCCCCTTATTTTAGGGGGATGAAAAATAGATGTTGTTCGATTCTCACCCCTGACTAATATCCTCGCTAAGGATCACGAAAATCGGTCGAGCCGTTTCGGAGGAGTTCGATCACGCACCCCGTGACAGAAGAATTTTATATATTAGATAAATATGCTGGTGTATTTAAACTTCAGTTCCTGGCTGTATATAATTATAATCGGTAAATTAAATGTTTTCTTTCAAAATAAGAAATTTGATTAAGAACAGTTAAAGCCCACCCATTCATCGATTTAAATTATAATCTATGGTTACACCCATCTATTGTTAAATGTTATTTTGGTTTTTTATAAAAAAATAGTGGGCGTTATTATGATTTAATATTATAAATTATTATTATATGTATATATGAACAACTGATACGAGGGTTGGCTTTTAAGTCTTGCCCCCAGCAATGAAAGTGATTATGAAACAGTGCAAATGCTCTTATTTGCCCAAAAATGCTTTACGTTTTGAGTGCTTAAAAACTCTTTTGCTTCAGCTGATGTGTGGGAACTCACATTGTCGTGATGGAGGATGATCTTTCTTCAGTGGTTGGTTATCCTCATTCCTCCGAAAACTTCCGGCTTACAAATGGTTGTGTACCATTCAGTATTAACAGTTCTCCGTTGCTCGAGTGGTACAGTTGCAGCATGAGCGGTTTTTCTGCAAAAACTGGCAATCATTTTCGTGGATGAGCTCCGACCGCGAACAACTTTTGTCGGGTTTTGCTCTCTTTAAAAGACCCAAACAATTGACTGCTGCTTGGTTTCGGTCTTATAAGCTTAGATCCATGATTCCTCAACAGTGGTGATGTCGTAGGCGTGTTCCGAACCATATCCGATGTATTTTTTCAGCATTTACTTCCACTGATCGGCACGAGACTTTTTTGGCTACAGTCAAATTATGGAGTATCCAACGAGAACTAATCTTCCTGACACCTAAATGCTCATGTAAAATCGAATAGTGGGTTTTAACCCCACTAATGCCCAAGGATGACTCCATTTTACAGTATGTCACATGCCAGTCTGCTTTCAAAAGTCAAGAACAGCGGTTCTTGAAAGACCTTAACGAAATTCGTCTTGGAGAGAACGACGACTACGCTTTTACAGTCCATTGAACCAACGTTTTACAATCGCTGGGTGTCGTGCTTCATCAACAAAAGTTGAACTAAGTTGTTCGATTTATTAATTTCTTGTCCACCAAAGTCGAAAATCCTAAAAAATCAACTACCAGTGTAAAGTATAGAATAAGCGCACATACACCAAAACGTTGTGAGTACGTTTATGCTAGAAAATGTTTCGATTGGAACTATCGAAACTCATCTGACAATGCCCTTGTGTGCATAAAATGTTCTCATTGTTTCAATAAATTATATACATTCCTTATTTGTAAAATAATGCGTAAAAATCACCAAAAAGTCGTAGTCCTAAGCCTCTTTTCCCCCTTAATTCGAATTTCGGAGTGGAAAGAGTGTGAAGAACAAAAAGCAAAGAAAACAAAAAAATATAAGCATACAGAAAGTACGCACTTTAAGGCCCAGTTTCAATTTTTTGAGTAAAAAACGGGCTTGTTTGAATGCCTGTATTTTTTTTTATTTCAGTCTTAGATTAACAATTTTTTTTTTTTTTTCAGCCAAATTTACGGTTATACAGCGCGTAAAAGTTGAAGTCGCGAACATGAGGCCTCTTGCGGCATGCACGATATCACCTCTTCAGGTGATTTGATAAAAAAAAGAAAAAACCAAAACAGTTTTGTCTTGTGCGTGAACCAACAAAAAGTGTAAAATTAAAAAAAAATTTAAAAATGCCGCATAAAAGAAAAAAAAATCTATTTTTCATACACGAAATTGGACCTTATAAATGAAATAAAAATCAGAAAAAATATTTTTTTTTATTTGATTTTGTTGGTTCACGCACTACGTATTCAATTATTTTACAAAATGAAAAAAGATTTAAGTTAATCGAACATATACTTTTCGAGTTAGAGTGCAAGCCGTTTCAAAAAATGTCATTTCGAGAAAAACTAAATCAAATAGTAATAAGAGCCAATAATCAAGCTGTCTTATAGAACTGCAACAAGGTGTATGTCTTAAACGGTTTTGAATTTTGTTCTGAAATTTTTTGTACACATTCTTAGGATCTTTTTGAAAATAATAAAAAAAAAAGTTCGAAAATATATAAAAAAAAAATTTAAACTGGGCCTTAAGCACCACCAGCTCAATAAAACTCGCACCACGGCTATGTTTATAGTGCTTGATGATGCTGGTGCGAGATCTACATTTTGTGTAAAAAAAATTATGAAAACTTTGCGTCGACGAAATTTGTCCGGTTATGGCATGGTAGGATAAACACTATAGTCTCATGACTGAAAGTCCTCTCTCACTTGGTAGTCGAAATTGTCAAAATCAATACAAAAAAATTTCCTCCGCCTTGTGCTGTTGTTCGTTGTTCAATTTTTTTTTTTTTTTTTTGACAATTTTGACTCTTGGCTCTCAGCCACGAGTCTATTTTGTTTATTCTAGGGTTATGACAGCTGTTCGGTTATGGAAGCTGTCCGTTATTGAAGCTGTCCGTTATGGAAGCTTCACTGTTTTTTGTTTTTGGCTATTAATAATTACGCTAGCGTAAAACCTACCCACAGCCCAATGGTTTTTGGTTTTTTAATCCATTATTTTTGTTCCCGCAGTACCTGCACTATAATCCCTTCCAGCTTAATAAAATTGATTCCAGCTGCAAGCACAATCTCGCACCAGCTTCAGCGCGCACTATCAACGCGGCCTAAAGTATTCAGCCCATTCAGCCTCCCTCTCATAGATTTGCCTTAAATAGATTTAAGCTTTTTAAATATTAAGAAATTTAATTAAGAAAGGCCCTGCCCCTGCTTATCTCCTTATACGAATATCCCTCTTGTGCCACATGGAAATGAAACATCTCTGTTTTTTTTTTTTTTTTTTTTGTTTTTGTTTGTTTCTGTGGAATTTTTTAATAAAATTCCAATCAACACTTTTATTGAATTCAGTAAAATTTTTCAAACGTTTTTTCATTGTTATTTCATTATTTTTTAAATTTGTTAGATTTTCTCGCTCCGCACCTGTTGCTGTTGATTTTACTACTACTTCTCTTCTCTTGCTTCTTCTTCATCTGCTTCGACATCATCTTCGTTTGCTTCATTTTCTTGTTCTTATACCTCAACATCTGTGTGTCTTTGTTTTTGGTTTTTTTTTATATATTTGTTCTTCGTTCGATCCGCTCCGCACCTTACAGTTGTTTTTTTTTTTATTTTGTTACTCACTTAATTATTTTTGTTTTAATTTTAAATTTATTTACTTATATTTTGTTTAAATTTTAACTTAAAACAAATTACAAAAAGCAGTGTTTGTTGTTGTTGTTGTTTTAGTTTTACTATGATTTCTTTTTTGGTTTTTCTTTTTATATAATTCTTTATATATAGTTGTTGTTTTTTTTTTTTTTTTGGTTTTTGTTGTTCATGTTATTTTTAGTTTTTATTTTTTTATAATTTATGATTTAAATTTAAATCTAAATTAAAGCAGTTTTATTTTTTATTTTCTTTTTTCCCTTCTCTTTAATATTCAAAAAGAAATTAATGAAATTAATTAATTAATGCATGTGTCTTTGTTTCTTTTTTTTTTTTTGTTCTTACTTTTTCTTTTTGTTTTTTGGTTTTGACTCGCTATATAAATAAATAATTATTGTGAGATTTTGTGTAGTACTTTTTGTTGTTTTTTTCATAATTTATTTAATTTTATTACTATTTATCTGTTCAAGGAATTAAAAATGAAAAGTTTTTATAATTTTTATCATATACGCTACAATTACAGTAATAATCATAATAATTAATCATAATAATCATAATAATCATGATAATAATGATAATAATAATAATAATGATTCTTGTTGTTGTTTTACTTTTTATTATTATTATTATTAATTAAATTTTGCTAATTATTTAATTAAGTAAAAACTAAAGTTTATGTTTTACTTTTTTTCACTTACAAAGCTTTAGCGAAGTTTTTTTTTTTATTTTTGTTTTGTTTCTAACAACAAAAACAAACTCAAGGTATGAGTGTGAAGTGTTGATGATGCGGGTGTGTGTGGGTGTAAATGTATTGGGTGTTTGTGGGCGAGTGTGTTGTTGCCTTAGACGCTTTAGTTTTTTATGTATTGCTGCTAAAAGCTAAACCTTTGGTTGTTGCTTTGCCTTCTGTTGTTGTTGTAGTTGTTTTTGTTGTTGTTGTTACTGTAGTTGTTGTTGTTACCACATACAGCTATGCTTAAAAATTTTCTTTATATACTCACTATGTAATTTCTTAAATTTTTTGTTGTTTTTGCATTTATATATAAACTTGTATCTATATATATAATATAATATATAATATATACTATATATATATATAAATTTAGATGAATTTTTTGTTGTTTTACTTTGCTAGATTTTTGTTTTGCTTTTGCAACATCTGTTTGCTTGGTTTTTACTTTTGTTTTTATTTATATATTTTTATTTTAGTTTTTAATTTTATTTTTGTTTTTAGTTTTATTTTATTATTAATATTAATAATACTTAAATTTTTAATTACAATTTTTTAAATTTCTATTATATTTATTTTTATGTTTAGTATTGTTATTATTTCAGTGTGTCTTGTTGTTTTTGTGTTTCTTTGTTTTTTTTTTTCAATATTTATATAATCTTAAAAGCTAACAGCTTGTTTGCCAGGCATACATATACATAAACATATGTACGTATTGTTATTCAAATGCATTTGCTTATGTTTATGTATGTACGTGTGTGTGTGTGTATAAATAATTATCATTATTTATGGTTTATGCAAAAACTTTCTTTTGAAGATTTTTGTTTCAAAAGTTTGTAGTTGTCATTTTTTGCACTTTCGGCGTATCCTGACTGCGCTCTTGTTGCTCAGGCACACACAAACACACAGGCTGCGGCAGATGACGTTCGCACTGCACGACGTTAAACTGACATATTTTCAAAAAAGTTGTTTGTTTCTTATACAATATTTAAGCTTATCTCGAAACATTGCTTTTCTTAGTAGTAGGCGTGTGTGTATGTGTGTGTGTTTATATGATTTTGAGTGGGTGAATGTGTTGGTGTGAGTGTGTGTGTGTGATGCACTGTTTCATTGTGTCTCAATAAAATGGCAGTTTTATTAATATTTGATAATTTTTTCTAACATGAACGCGTACGCAACAACAATTTGTTTTTGTTTTTATTTTTTATATAATTTTCTAAAAATACTTAAAATTTTTTTTAATAAAAATAAAATTTACTTAAACACTATTGCTTCGAAAAAGCAAAAGTTCTAAATATAAATGAAAAGCTTTTGAAATGTTCTGAAAATCTTTAAACTTGTTTTTTTCTAATTTAATTTTGAAAGTTGATAAACTTCACAGAAACTTTGTGAAGATAAATTTGAGCTTTAGTCCATTGGCGATCATTCTAGCGCAAAAGCTTTCTCTGCTTTCATACGAAACTCACGATAGCATTGAAAGTTCCTTGTCCGTGTGCGGCAAATTGCTTTACAGAACTCTAGTTATTTATTTCTAGATAAAAGCTCTTGAAATACTTTGAATTTTTATCAGCATTTGATCATACTTAGCATGGAATTTTTTTTTATTTAAGAGATCTGAAAAACTTTGCAAATATTTTGCATTAAGAATCTTTCACAATTTCATTAAATTTTATCGAAGCTTTTTTTTAATGCTGTTAATAAAAATTTCTTGAGTTTAAAACATTGGTGGGCATTCTTACACAGCCGCAATCTTGGCGTTTATATGTATTTGTGCATTCAAAAGCTTTCCAATGTTAAAAAGTGTGTAAAAAGCTCTAACAGCGTACGTGTGAAGCTCTAGCAGCGTACGTGTGGTGGCAGAGAAAGCTCTTTGCCCGCGAGCGACAGAATGCCCGACATTGGTTTAAAATAACGTTTGGAAACAGTAGAGCTGTTGTAAATTTTTCAAACAGACAGAGAAGCTTTTATTTTGTAAATATTATTACATTTGCTCAATACTTTACACATTTCCATTAGAAGTTACTTATTTTAAGAAAGCTGTTAGTGTGGGGAGCTCTTTTGTTGAGCTTTTTGTTATATAGCTTTGTAATTCAATTTTAATTTTTTTGCTTGATTTTATGTTCATTTAGATTTATTGTGCTAGAAACACCACTAACACTACATTTGTGGCTTTGGAGTTATTGTACGTGACCCTGACTTACAACTTGGTGAATTTGGCAAAGCTTTTATTTAACCTAAAAATTTCACGAGTGAAAGCTTTAGGTTTGGATTTATTGCATTCTATGTAGCACTGTCTTCAAGTCAACTTTGAAAGTATAGTCAAAGCTTTTATCTTGCCTAAAAACTATAGCTTTGAAAATCTGCTGCTATTTTGGCAAAGCTTTTAACTTCTAGAAACTTCAGATGGGCTTTGGCTTAAAAAAGTGTTAATCGGCTCCTTGCATATGATTGCATTAAATTAATGAACATTAGTAGTTGTTTCAACTTTAAAAGCTAATATAAGCTTTTCTGATAATACTTAAAAGATTTCACTTGAATAATTGTTGCATTAAAGCTAAACGTTATAACGTTTAATGAAGATGATTTATGCATCAAAAAGCTATTAAAAGCTCTTTTATTTTTATTTTGAAATCCAATTCAAAGCTTGAGTTTAGCTTTATTTATTTTTTGAAAGCTTCGCATAATTATATTTATGAGCTCATTTAGAAACAAATTTTTACTGTGGAAACAAACTTGAACAAATGAGCTTTTATGGGCAGTGACCATTCTATAACTTCATTTAAGCTTCCTTTGAAAACAGTTTTTGCTACACACAGTGGCGAGCAAAACTGGCTAAATGTTTGCCACTTTCATGCATTTTTGACTCCTGTAGTCATTTTTTAATATAACGCTACGAAATTTTCAGGTTATGTACTTCATTTATTAAGAAATAAAACATATTAGTTCAAGTTTGCAAAATGTATAAAAATAAAAAAAAAATATTACAAAAGTAACAAAAAATTCTATTTAGATAGTTTTGCACGTGTTCAAATTTGTCAGCGACGGTTCATTATTTATACCGTTATCCTTGCCGTTTTGTTTTTGTTGCTGAAATTTACTGTTACTTTATTCGCGACAAGCAAAAATAAGTTAACTAATTCAGTCGGTTTACTTGATACGGCGTCAAATTTGCTGAGTCGTTTAAATTAAAAAGACTGTTTTTATATTTTTATCAAAATGGGGAAGATTAATAAAAAGGCTGAAGATGAAATTGTTTCAATGACCGAAAAGAGTCGTTCATGAAGAGAAATAGTACAGAGCTTACAAATTTGCCAACAAACTGTTATAAATGTACTGAAACGACGAAATATTAAGGCTCTAAGGGTTACGAAAAATCGCCCCAATATACTTTCGGTCAGAGATGCTCGAGCCATGGAGCGCTTATTAACCCAATAAGTCCCCAAAAGAAGCTGCACAAAATATTGAAAAGCCAGTTAAGAGCCAGTGGATACTAGGTGGATAGCGTTGAAAAAAATCGGGTTGGGGGCCGCCATCAAGCCACAAAAGCTAGCATTGTTTGACAAAAACGTGAAAGCTAGGTTGAATTTCTCAAAAATCTTGGCGTGATCTTCCACATGCAACTATTAAAAAACTAGTCGAGAGCATGCCGAGACGTATTAATAGTGTCATTAAGGCCAAAGGACTTTGGAGAAAACATTCATTTTATATTTTAAGTATTAAAAATTACCGCCGTGCAAAACTAGCTAAATAGAATTTTTTGTTATTTTTGTAATATCGTTTTTATTTTTATACAAATTGCAAACTTAAACTTACACGTTTTGTTTCTTAATAAATGAAGTATATAACCTGAAAATTTCGTAGCGTTATATTGAAAAATGACTCTCCAGCAGTCAAAAATGCATAAAAGTGGCAAACATTTAGCCAGTTTTGATCACCACTGTATATAACAAGAACTTAGGAATAAGCTTTTATACTCTTTTATGTTCACAATCAGTTAAATTGTTTTGTGGTCTTCTTTTGGAAAATGTGACGCTTTTATGCGAAATTTTATTTTCTTTTAAAATTGTCTTTTTAAGTCTTAAACGAAATTGTACCTACAATTAAGCAAGTATTTTTTTTTTCTTACACAGAATAAAACTTGTTAATACTCAAAAAATCAAAAGAGCTTTTCGCATGCTTCGAAAATAAGCCGTATTTTGACCTTTAACTTACTCCACATATGTGTAAAAAAAAAGCCGTTTTCAAATCTCTCAACGGCAGTATTGACTGCCGCCTATGCCCATGGGCATTTGTGCTTAAAAGCTTTTTGCGTATTTATTAACTCACCGATGATTGATCAACTACATTAGAGCCTGAACAGAACCAAAGCGGCTGTCGGTCCTCTCTTGGAGAAATCCGCTGAGAGCACGTCCAGAGTAGGACCTGAGAACAGGTCCAGGAGTTGTCGGTTGTCGGATCAGCTCCTAAAAATCGCCTCTATTCTATTTAATTTTCTGCTTTAATTTTCTTTACTGAGCTAGCAAAGCTTTCAAAAAGCTTCAAAACATACACAAAAAATTTGCTACAAAATTTGCTAGTGTAGAGCTTGGATTCTGCTGCTCTAAGTCATTAGCAGCTATAAAGCTTTTATAGTTTTGCTCAAACGAGAAATTCCAGTAATATCCGACGTTTATTGAAAAGCTATGAAAATGTCAAACATTTAGAGAATGTCAGTTTAACGTCGGCACGTTGCGCTGTGCTCATGCACACTACAGGGTGTGCTGCAGAAGCTGCATATTTTCTTAGTTTCAAAGCTTTGCGGCCTGAAGTTTTTTAATCTTTTATTTCTATTATATTTTTTCATTTCCTTCTTTGTTTTTGCTACAAATTTACACTAGAGAGTGGATGGAAAAAGGAATTAAAGTATAGCATATTTTTAGGCTGCTTATTGGGTGCTATTTTTATTTTTTTTACGTTTAATTAATGCTGTCTTAAATTTTATTACTGTTTTTATTTAGTTCACTCTTCCGAAATTTTATTTTTATTATTTATTTATTAAGTTCTTTTTATTATTATTTGTATGTATTATGCTTTTGTTTAGCTATGGTTTTTTCTTATTTGTTGTTGTTGTTGTTGTTGTGATGGTGGGTGTATTTAATTTTTAATATATTTCAAAAAATTGTCGTGTCTTTTTTATGTTGTATTCGGCGGCAGGGAAAAGCTTCTTCATCTTTTTATTTATCTTCTTCTACTACATCAACAGTTTTTTCAAATGACTTTCATTATTTTATTTTTTTTTTTATTTTATTATTTACTGCTTAGTATTCTTATAGAAAATACAACAAAAATAAAAAAACATTTATAGCAATAGGCGCAGTGGCAAAAACAAAAACCTAAGTGGGCGTGACAAGTAAGTAATTTACAGTTAAACAAAAACAAGTAAATACAGTTAAAGTTTTTATTTTTTATTTTCGAAGCAAAAAATTATTTATAAATTTTTGTTTTTATTTTAATGCTTAAGGAAATTATTATTTTTATTTAAATTTTTAATGACGTGTTTTTACTCTAGCTGTTGTTGCTGTTGTTGTTGTTGTTATGGTTGTGTTGTTATGGGTGTGGCATGCTTTTTATTTATAGCTGCATTTTTATGCTTGATTTTAATTATTTTTTAAATTTTTTATTTATAATTTTACTTTTTTTTGTTAAGTTTTATTTTATTTAAGAGCAGAGATTTTTATTATGTATTAATTATGAAATTTAAATTTATTTTTAATGCGTTGATCTGTTTTAAAAATCTACAAATATTTATTATAATTTGAAATTTAAATTATTTTTACTAAGAACTAAAAAAAATTTGCTAAATATTTTTTTTTAACAAAATTTAACAATTTTTTTTATTTGTATTACTATGTTTTTATTGTTGTTGTTGTTGCTGTGTTTGTGTGTGTGTATGTATGTGTCTGTCTCTGTATGGATGTATTCCATCAATTTGCGGCCAATTTAAAAAAATTAACATTTATTTTTTATTTTTTAAAATATGTATGTAAATTTTTTTAAGTACACAGTTTCTATAAGTTTTCGCTGCGCTGATTTTCGTTATATTTTAAGCATATTTTTTACAATTAAAATTAAATAATATAAGCGAAAAGCTGGTTTTCAAAAAAGAATTTTTAAATAATACAAAATAAAATAATTAAAATAATTGAAAAAAAAATCTTAAATCATTTTTAACTATCTCGAACTTCAAAAGTCAAAACATTTTCCAAAAATATTGAAAAATTCATAAATTGAACTAAATTTTAAGCTTTAAGTTACTTAAAAAGCTCACAACTTTACAAAAGCTTAAGCTTGCAAATTTGTTGTTTTTTTTTTCAAAAATATATTTTAATTGCTTTGAAAATATTATTAAAAATACACTTTTTAATTTAGAAAAAAAATAAAATAATTTCAATTTATAAAAAGCTTTCCATGTAAGCTTAAATAAAAAATTTTTGCTGCAGTGTTTTGTTTTTTTTTTTAATTTTGCTCTAATTTTTTATTTATGCACATTTATTACTATTTATATTTCTTGTTTAGTTTTTCCAGCTATTTTTGTTGCTTCATTTATTTTCTTTTGCCTTCTTCTCTTCTCTGCGCTTATCTCTTTCTCATCTTCTCTTGTCGTCTGCTCTCTATTTGCAAAGTAGTTTAGCTGTTGTTGTTGTTGTTTAGTTAGTATTTGTTGTTGTTGTTGTTGTTGCTATTCCTCTTTTACTATTGCCTTTATGCTCTTATTCTATTTTATTTATTCTTTTAACTTAACCCTTGAAATCAATGTTGTTTATCTCTGTGTGTTTGTGTTTATCTGTGGTTTTTCTATGTGTGTGTGTCTGTGTATATGTGTTTATGTTTTTTTTTTTATTTCATTTTATTTTGCTCTTCTTCTTTCTTGCTTTCGTATCAGCTCAGCTCTATTGTTTTTATTTTCATTTATTATCGGCTATTTTCGTTTTGCTTCTGCTTTATTTTTTAAGCTTTTTCTCAAACATTTTCATAGTATTTTTTTATTTTTTTTTATTTATTTTATTTATATGCTTTTATTTGTTCTTGATGTTGTTGTAGTTGTTTTTGTTGTTGTTGCTGATGTTATTGTTTTGTTTTATTTTATTTTTCTTTGCTTTCTATTCATGTAGTTTTTTGTGGTTTTTTAATTTCTTTTGCTTTCTATTTATTTTTTTTTTTTTGCTTATATTATTTTATTTTCATATCATGTTGCTTTTGTATTTATTTTGCTTTTACTTATGCATTTGCTTTTGCATTTGCGTTTGCCTTTGCTTTAGTTTATCATTTGTATTATTCTTCTTTACTTCCGTTTCTTAATCAACCATCAACTCGAAGTGGACGGATCCTCTCCGCTCAGAACGATCGTGATGAATATTTCGTGCCCAGGCTTTGCATTCAATGTTAATGAGGACGCCGGCTAAAAGTAGAAAAAGAAAAAAGTATGTAGAAAAATATAGGTGGTTGGAAGTACAATCGATAATTCTTATGCATACATCAGGGGCTTATTTGGTAATGCTCTGTAAAGCACCCCATAAACTTATCAATTTACCGAACAACTGCGTTGGGATAAGTTTGGGGTGCTAGTGGAATAGTAAGTTGATAAGTATATGGGGTGCTTAAGATATAAATTTAGAAGGTTCAGATAAAAATATTGCATATTCTTAGGAGTAGGTTAATCCAACAATTTCAATCGATAATTGTATTGCATACATCCAGGGTTCATTCTGTAATGCTCTCTAATGTATTTACAACTTTTTGAATTTGTAAGAAAAGTACAACAATAGACCATCTCCTATGGTCTATTGTTTTTCCAACAATAGGACCTATTGTTATTCCAAAAATATACCAATAAACTCCACTTTTTCACTATTTTCTGTAAGCTGCCAAGAGTTTTGGTACAACTTATTGTACAGGGTGGGCCAAATACAAGTTTTTTTTATTATGCAATAAAATTAACAAAATTAAATTTTTTCCATGCATTATGGCTTTATAATATAAGAGCAAACATTCCCATTAATTATGGAACCCAAAGTCGTTCAACGTCGGCTGCCACGGCTGGCTTCGCTGTAGCGCATTCTCCTACTCCATTTTTCCAAGAACTTGTTGGTGGTTTCGGGCAGTAGCTCACGGATTCCTTTGATGATATTGGCTTTAAGTGCTTGAATCGTTTCCGAATTATTGCCATAACATCGGTCTTTCACGCTTATCCACAAAAAAAAGTCGAAAGGGGTGAAATCGCAGCTCCGAGGCGGCCAATTGACATCGCCAAGACGGCTGATAACACGATTTGAGAATTTGGTGCGCAAAAGACCAATTATGGCATGGGCTGTGTGGCATGGTTCGCCATCCTGTATAAACCAGAGGTCGTCTAAATTCATGTCTCCTATTTCAGTAAAAAAAAATTCGGGTAACATGGCTCTGTAACATCCACCGTTGACCGAAACGTTGTTCCTAGCCTCATTTTCCAAGAAAAATGGTCCAATGATGCCACCACTGCACAATCCGCATCACAGAGTCACACTCTGTGGATGCATCGGCTTCGCGACAATAACGTGAGCGTTTTCCGAGCCCCAAATGCGGCAATTTTATTTGCTTTAGGTAGGCGCCGAGATGAAAATGCGCTTCTTCAGAAAAGTCGATTTTTCGCCCAAATCATCTTCTTTTCAAATAACGCACTGTTTGGAAATAAGTTTCCAATACTTCCCAACGTTGTTCAAGCGTAAAGCGACTCATTTCTTTCCGCGGAGACATGATACTGACTTTATGTCAACAGCTGTCACTGTCAAAATAACATATGATTAAAAAAGAAACCAATAGGCGGCCCACCCTGTATAAGCATTTCATAAAATTCAATTCAATTCAATATCTTCAATTAGTAGATTTATTTAAAGATATCAAATTAAAACCACTTTTGAGGAAATACAATAAATCCTCGAGAGGATACATTTACAATTTTTTTTTTTTCAATAAGCAATAAAAAATGCATTAAAATCTAATTTAGCTTTTATATAACTTTCTTGTCCTTCTTGAATTTCTTACACGAATTTGCACATAGAACAGCCAAGGGTAGCTATTAACAAAAATATCCAATGAATACCAACTGTTTTTAGTTTTATTAAGATTAAAGACGGCTTACGTCGCGTCGAACTCTTAGGACAAAACCATCAGCTAAAACAACAAAACCACATAAGAAAGCATTAGTAAAAGCGAAAAGCAAAGAACGACACGAAACAAAAAAAAAAAAAAAATGAAATAAATAGAGAAAAAAGTGGAAAAAAGAAAAAAGCGTAAAAAAGTAGTTGGAGTTATAAAAGCAATGCCAGCAAATTGAAAGCATAAATTAATTCTCAGGAAAACGTAAGACAAAAAAAAGAAAGAAGATGAAGAAAAATCAATCAATAAATCACCCGAGAATTGAACGCACACAGCGTACAATATACGCTGTGGCAAATAGGTGGCAACGCTTGGCATTGCTGCATAAAACATATCTATACGTTACGTTATTGACTAAAATGGGTGGCATAGCGCACCCATTGACAAGCGCACAATAGTCCTCGGCGTTCTTGAGGAAACAGAGGAACAATAAATCAATAATTTTATTTCTAACACTTAAAAAAACGAAGTTGTACTTCTTAGGTGCGAGAAATTTTTTAATGAGACTCCTACAAGACAACTCAGCTTAACAGAAAAAAGTTTTTAATATCATAATGTAAAAAGTGCCTAAAAGTATGCAAATAAATTTTCAGAATACAGGAATATGTTCCATTCTATTGACTTTCTGGAGACACATTTTGAGAATTCTGCACTTATTTTTGTATCATTAAAAATTTAAAAATTTAACGAAGCTCATTGAAAGCAAAAATTTATAGAGCACTTATGGGCAACAGTGGTGGTCAAAAAAGCATGACCAAATTGGCAATAATTGCGCCATAATGGCATATAAATAAGCTCTAAAAGTAATGAAATTCTAGAATAATACCAACAAAAACAACAGCAATAAAATAATAAAGGTACCTATTATGACAAAAATAAAAAACTAAAATAAAAAAATCCAAAAATATGCTCCAACAAGAGCCAACAAAACAACAAAAACAGCCTTGAATTCCACAAAGCCCTTGGCAAGTAGAACTTAAAAGACCAAAAAAAGAAAAAAAAAACAAACATATATATATATATATTTATATATATATATAAATAAATAAAAGGTCTTAATATACAAGGCAGCAGCCAACAATAAGAAAATCCTTAGGAATTCGGTCTCATTTTGGCCAGCAGAAAATCGCACTTAATTCAATTTCAGTTTGTCCAGCGTTCTGTGACAAAACTTTGGCCAGCGTCAAGTTCGAGCCTAAATACTTTGCAACACACCAATCCACTCTATGCCATTCAGCACACATACATACACACACATACATACATAGCATGATTATGTTGGCGCACAATTCTTTTTACATATTTAAGCAAATGCCATAAGCAAAAGCTCTAGGGATTTTCTACCGATGGAAGCAGTATTTTGACAGCGTGTGGTAATAATAGAAATATTTTTCCCGTTACGTTTCCACATTGCTTAAGTGTCATATTTTCTCTTTGTTATAAACAACTTATTAGGTTGAGTGGTAATGAAAGGGCTTGATGGGGCAAAAGTTGTGGGTAGTAGTAGATGAAACTTTATCAAATATGAAACTACGTTATGGCATTACAATCACACCAAATTGAATCTTAATAATTTATAGATATTAGTGCGTTTGGTCACGAAGTTGGAATAATTGATATGTAGCACTTTAATATAGGAAAAAGAATTGTTCACATAAAAAAAAAAAAAATATTATATTAAGAAGCTTTTAATGATAGTTACACTCTGTTGACACATAAAGTCAACATTTGTTGAGCCAGCAATACAAATGTGATTTATGCCACTTAACCTGAAATAAACTCTTGCGTTATCAGTGAAAGATAACTTAAGTTTACCGAAAAATGTCCGAAAATTTTCAATATCTTAATGTCGATATAAGTGCCTAAAGTATGCAAATTTTCAGATGGCAAAAATATGTTCAGTAGGTGGGTGAATCGTTTCGCTTTTGTTTTGAGGCTCACAGCACCCCTAAAAATTATAATTTTTGAATTGTTTTTGGGTTAAATCGCAAGAATGGACTTTTTCTGAATTCCTATGAACTCGGATTTGTACATTTTCGATTTCAGCAAAAAAATTATGAGGATACTTCGAAAATGTTCGTTTTGATTTTTGAAAAATGGTGGGGAGAAGCGGTTTACCAAAAGAATCTTTCCAAAAGAATCAACATAAATCACTTTAATGGCCTCGGGCAGGCTCCTTAGTCAGCAAGAAACTAAAATACAGAATAAAAGTCATCGAATCCAAATTTACTATTCGTCAATAATATTGAGGTCAGAGTCGCAGTTTCGACATGTCGACGCATTTCAAGTGATATGGCGTCGCATGTCTTGCAATGAATTGATAAATGCCTAAAAACCAATAAAAACGCATTAAACACACACAAAAACTCTGAATACGTATTAAAACGGAGTTTGTGGAGTGAAGCGTTTTATTTTGAAAACACGGCTGGCATCACACAACCACTCGATAGATAGATTTTTACCGCTGTTTTGTAAGAGCAACACAATATACGTCTGAACGCTTCGCTGTATCGTGAAAAACTGTGCGGCTATGAAAGCAACACGTGACGGTTTGACACTTGGTTACATGTAAGCGCGCTGTCAAAATTTCATAGGTGAAACACTAAACCCACCGAAACGCTTCACCCCACTGCACCCTATTATCAGGAGTGCCAATATCAGAGTATAAACCAAACATTTCGGCTTTTGGAAAGTGCGGTCCTAGCGTTAAGCAGTTGTCAAATGTCCCTATCATCTAAATTGGATTTTCTATAGTTAAAGATTTTTCCATTTTACAATATGGAACGTTTCACCACCAAACTATGCGTAAATATTGTTCAATTATTTTAAAAAAATGCTGATTTTTCGAAGCAAATTTTCTTCAGCGATAAGGTGGATACGTGACAAAGCAAAATTGCCATATATGGGGCTCTGAAAATCCACAAACGATTGTGAAGAAGCCATAGTATCCGCAAAAATTGATTGTCTAGTGTGCATTATGGTCTAGCGGTGTCATTGGTCCGTATTTTCTTGAAAACGATCAAGGAGCAACGGTTACAGTCAATTCTGAGCTTTATGGCCATATGTTAACCGATTTTTTTCGATCTAGATTTGAAGATATGGATCTGGACGGTATGTGGTTTCTACAAGATGGGACCACAAGCCACACAATAGGCCCAATTAGGGCTTTGTTGCAACAGAGATTTCCAGGACGATTTACTTCGAGATTTTGCGATGTCAATTGGGCTCCGAGATCGTGCGATTTGACGCCTCTGGGCTTTTTTTTTTTTTGTGGGGCTACGCAAAAGATCGTATTTAAGTGAATAAACCTCTTGAGCAATTAATTAAAAACCAACATTCGTCAAGTCATGGCCGAGTTTGTCTCCTTGTTGTGAACAAAAATTATCAAAAACTAGCTCAAAAGAATTTGCATCTGCTTCGACTTTTTACGAATTTTTCCGATAACTTGTGGCAAGCAAATGATCTTGTACTATTTAGAATTAAACGTTCTACTCTAATGCTCTAACGCCACTGTCAGCAAATGACCGACAAAGCCAAAGAAACAGGAAACGATTTGCTTTACTTTTGTTGGATCAAGCTCGTTTTGGAAGACCCATTCACTAGAGTGCTGTTTGGTTTCGAGCTCCATGATTGGTCACCTGTGTAGATGTGTAGCCTTTGATGCATTTTGATTGTATTTTTTTCAACATTTCCTTGCACCAATTGACAGAAGTCTTGTTTATATCGTTTGTCAGATTATATGGGATCCAACGCGAACAAATCTTTTTTACAGCCAAATGATCATGCAATATCTTATTATTGCTTGTCATACTTACAATACCCAAAAATTCTCCAATTTCACGGTAAGTCAAATGACAATCTTACTTTATCAGTTCACACACAGCATCGATGTTTTTTAGCACAGCAACTGATTTTGGAAGGCCTTCACGTAATTCTCCCTAGAGCGAACATCGGCCATGATTGAATTCGTTTTTTACAATACCAGTTTTTTACTGTGCTGTAGGATAGTGTTTTATCACCGTAAAACAGTGTAATTATAGAATTAAGAATTAAGTTCATCGATGCAGATAAACCACGTCGAAAGTTATGAAAAATAATTACACAAAAATGTTCACGAGTTAATTCCATTTTTCTCCCGAGATAAATTTTTCAAGTTACGTTAAATAACACAAATCGCGTGCAAATGTCAAAATTTTCTAAATAAGGATATGTTCAACAATGTCAAGTTTCCAATGAAAACAACATATAGTAAGTGTTGCCACTTACTGTTGTCAAGGCCAGAAATATAAATAGCAAGCCTTGTAGTAATTCAACTAATAAGGTTTGTATTATCTTCGGCTTGGCCGAAGTTAAAATACACTCGTATCTTATATATAATATTCGAAGTTATGAAGGTTCTATTATTTCGATGACGCAAGTTTGTGCGGGGAGTAGGCGTGGCCTTGGATTTTAAATATTCGATTCGATTACGATAAATTTCAAACGTAGAGTGCGTATTTGAACTATAAGCTTTTTCTATAAGACAAAATTTTAAGGTTGTAGACAGGGGCGGTTCCAGGAATATATTTCGGGGGGGGTTTCAAAAATATTTATGTACGTTATATACATGAAGGGTAGTTCAATTTTAAAGGCCGATGTTGATTTTGAATAAAACACAGATTATTAAGGAAACTATTGTCGTTTCTTTTTGTTATGATAATATTGGTATGGTTCAATTATGCATGGAACAAAATATCGTTTAAATGGCCGCCGCGACCTCGGCGGCACACCTCCATCCGATGGTCCAAATTCTCGATGACGCTGAGGCATAAGTGAGGTTCTATGCCGTTAATGTGCCGAATTGGCGGGGTGCAATGAGGCCAACGGCAATAAGGCCGAATTGGCTTTATTTCCTTTTCCAAGAGAAATAAGGCCGAAATTGTGAATTTGGTTTTATTTCCATTTGAAAAGGAAATAAAGCCTAAAAAAAATTTAGCAAAATGGTAATAAGGCCGAAAAATAATTTTTGCAAACTAAGGATTATTTTTTATAATTATTTTTAATAAAAAGTACGCACCCTGTGGTCTGTTGTTTGAAAAGTTACTGGACTCAGCGTAGGTACTCAATTTGCAAGAGGACAGTTGCCATTGTCAACCTCAATGGGCTTGTTTTCGTATCAACGCGAAAAATTTATTAGTAGTAGTTCAATAGTGAAGGTGAAGAAGTTTTAATATTATAAGGAATGAGCGCCGCAGGCAAAAAATTTTTTTAAAAATCGCGGCGATTTATTATAAACCTGCGGCGCTCATTCTTTGTAATATTAAAGCTTCATTATAAATTTTAGTAAATATCGCGCATATTTTATAAATTTTCACTCATAACTTTTACGTTTATTTTTTACATTTTTTTCTCGACCACTTACAAAAAGAAAAACCACTCAATAAAAAAATATGTAAATTTTTCAGACTTTCTCGATTTTTATCTTCTAAACCATTTGAGACCTACCTATTTTTTTTTTTTGCAGCATTAGATTTACAAGTTCCATACACATTTAAAAAACAAAAAAAAAAAAAAAAGAAGCGTGTACCTAGAGTGCAATTATTCCAAAATATGTACATTTTTCAAACTTTCACGTTTTTTATCTCCTAAACCATTTGAGACCGACCTTTTTTTGCAGCATGTGCATTAGGAGCTCCAAATGCAGATTTAGAAAAAAAAAGAAAAAAGGAGCATGGGCCCTAAAGTACAATTATTCCAATACCTTTTTTTTCTTCTTTAATCTTTAATTTTTCATCAAATAAAACTAAAAAACTTATTTGATGGCGTTTTAATATTGGTTCTTTTTAAAGGGAAATAAGGCCAAATTGGCTTAATTTCTTTTTCAAATGGAAATAAGGCCGAATTCGGTCTTATTGCCGTTGGCCTTATTGCACCCCGCCGCCGAATTATCTCATCCTTTAGCTTTTGAATTGTTGCTGGCTTATCGACGTACACCTTTTCTTTCAAATAACCCCAAAGAAAGAAGTCCAACGGTGTCAAATCACATGATTGGTGGCCAAATGACATCGCCACCACGTGAGATAACACGGCCATTGAATTTGTCGCGCAAAAGAGCCTTTGTTTCGTTAGCTGTGTGGCAAGTGGCACCGTTCTGTTGAAATCACATATCGTCCACATCCATATCTTCCAATTCGGGCCATAAAAAGTTCGTTACCATCTCACGCTACCGAACACCATTCACAGTAACTGCCTGACCAGCCTCATTTTGGAAAAAATACGGCCCGATGATGCCGCCAGCCCATAAACCGCACCAAACAGTCACTCTTTGTGGGTGCATTGGTTTTTTGACAATCACTCTTGGATTATCATTCGCCCAAATGCGGTAATTCTGCTTATTGACGAATCCACTGAGGTGAAAATGTGCCTCATCACTGAAGATGATTTTCTTCGAAAATTGATCATCCACTGTTGCCATTTCTTGCCACCATTCTGACCGTGTAAATGCAAGTCTTTATGCATAATGTTCATCAACGACGAACGTGAGAGGTGCAATTGTTGGGCACGACGACGAGTTGAGGTGGACAGCTCTTCAGCCACACTATCGCGAACAGCAGCAATATTTTCTGCAGTACGAGCATGCACTGGTGTTTTCACATCTCCTACAGACCTGGTTTGTTCAAATTTTTGCACGATTTTTCCAATTGTACGCACATTTGGACGATTAAATTGACCGAAAAAATCATGAAGTGCTCGATATGCATTTTGATTTGAAAGCTCATTTTCATAATAAGCCTGAATAACTTTAACGGTTCAAATTGAGTTAGTCTGAAATTGAGAAATGTCAAATGAAATGCAGAAAAAACTTGACATTTAGGTGTGGTTTATATTCAACATCGGCCCTTAAAATTTAACCACCCTTTATATACATTAGAGCGGGATAATTTTTTTTTTTAAAAATCGTAGGCGTGGGAAGAAACCGTTAGTCTAAAATCTATTTCAAGCCTCTGGTTTTTCAAAAGAAGGTTATAATTTGTGTTTTTCTGCAATATGTGAAAAAATTATTCCACTTATTGGAAAAAACTTTGCTACGAAAAAAATAGCCATCCACATTTCACTCCATATTCACTCCATATGATTGTGTGGTGCTCATTATTATTTTTTTGTGTTAAATACCACAAGCTGACGCTGGGGTGAAGATAATTATAATAATAAAAGTTATTTCTCTGTTTATTTGACTCGACTACAAATCTTAAAGGCCAACATAAAACCAACATCAAAATAAATAAAAACTACAAAAACCGGAATTTTTCTCCATTACTGTATAAAAAGGAATTTTAAGTCTACACTTCCGATACTATCGAAACTGTGGGTTTTTAAATTAAGACTGTGCGGTGTTTGGATATTTTTATCCAAAAAATGCGATGTTTTTGTGATTTCAGGTTAAGATTGTATGTGTGACTGTTTACAGCTACAGGCGCAATATCGCAAAAACAAACAAAAACTGGAACAGAATTCAGTATTTTAGCAATACGTGTAGAAACAGCTACAAACGTTTACAGCATAGGGGTGTGAATATTTAAAGTAAATTATAAAAAAACAATTTTTTTTCTTTTTGGTACTCTTAGCCCACATAATAAACATCAGTACATCACATTTAAATACAGGTTCTTTTAGAATTTCGGGGGGTTTGAACCCCCAAAACCCCCCCCTGGATCCGCGCCTGGTTGTAGAATAATACCTCAGAGAATTTTTAAAATTTAGCCATTTTAATGACGTCACTTCGTTTGGCGTTGTTTTCGTTCAATTTTGAAAGACTTGAAACTTTGAGTGCGTATTTGGAATAAAAGTTCATTTGCAAAATTTCAAGTGTATTGATGAACTTTTGTGCAATTTGTAGAGATTTTATCATTTTGATGACGTCACTTTGCTTAGAGGAAGGCGTAGTCTCCATCCGATTTTGACAAATTTCAAACAAAGAGTGCGTATTTGGAACCAATGCTTATAGGCAAAATTTCAAGGTTTTAAATTAATTTTTGTAGAATTTGTGATAAATTTTATCATTTTGATATATTCACTTTGTATGGAAGGTTGGTGTGGTTTTCATCCGACGTGGCTCATTTTTGAACTTGATCGCTATATCGACTCAGCTTATCGCCGATATCTTTTGGAACCCGTTATATATTTTAAAGATTCAATAAACCTTACTTTTCAAGGAAATGGTAGGTAATGTTGAATAATAAAAAGGGATTTGTACAAAAACTTACGTTTTTCTTAATAAGACCAAAGACTTATTGAACATCCTTGTATTGTAATTTGCAATAGTGGAAATTTAGAAAGCCAGTAATTCTGCATTTGAAATCATAGTTTATGTGGAAGATTTCAAGACATTTGATTAATTTTTGTGGAGTTTTGTAAAAATTCTTACGTGTTAATATGGTCACTTTTTATGAGGGTCAGGTGTGGTTTTCATCTGATTTGGCTCATTTTCGATCTGAACTTAATCTATCTTTTTTTTTGGAGATAGAAGTACATACATCATTAAGATTGCTAAAACACGACGGCTGTAAATGTGATCAAATAAAGACGACTATTTCAAATAGACTCAGGTGGTGATGCTGCTCAAGAATATATAAACTTTTCTATACCTGCCACGCTTTCTAAGGGTAGTATTATAAAACGTGTTACAATGTTACATAACCACTTACACAATGCGCGTAGGAATACAACAACTCACCAATAGAGTTCATGAATTTTGATATTTTGTCGCTTTCCAATACTCTGCAAAGTATTATCCATATTTAATGATAACGGATGCATCTAGAATGTAAAATTAGCACTATTTTAAAAACTTTTCAAATTCTCACGCCATGATATTGATCGACCCCACGATTCTCCCATTAAAAACGGTTCTTAGGAATTTTTGGCAATTTTTCAAAATGACAACTTAATTTTATTTCAATGGTTTGGTTAAATTTTTTTTTTTTCAAAATAAATGGTTTGCTGGTACAAAAAAACGACTCGTACATTTTTTACCTAACCTCAAACTACTATTTTGCACATAACAAAAATATCTCAACTGCAACGCTTTCACATAGTTTCCATTCTATTTTTGCGTGTGTTGCCATATTGAAAGTTTAAATAAAATAATAATAAAACAAAAAACAACAGTAGTTGATGGACACTTAAACGCATAGAGCGTAAAAACCGGAAACGGAAGCTTAAACTTGCAATGCAGAAATAAAAATAAGTAGCATAAAAGTTAAAATATAAAAGTGGAAGTTTTAAAGGGGGGTGTTAGTTGTTTCTCTTTGCTGAGTGTGCGCGTATAACGTAGAATTGCAGCAAATTAATTTAATAAATATTTTATTCAGCAGATGCTTGAATAGAGAAGCACGTTTTCCATACAACACAAAAGCTCTACAATTGCAAGATGAATAAGCAGAGCAGGTGTGTGAATTGTGGCACGATGGATGAAAATCCTTGACGATTAGAATATTAAAATAAAATGGAGACTAGTGTAATTATGACGGAATAACAATGGTTTACATTTTAAACTAATTTAAAGCTCTGCTGAAATTATCTCAGAATAACATAGATCAACTTTTTTAAACTATTTTAAAGAATTTTTTTAGTAAGTATAAAAATAACTGAATCAGCAATAATTATCACAGTTATATGAACATTTTTACCAACGTAAAGATGTGATTGAATTCAGTAGCAGATATTTAAAAATATATCGAAATACTTTGGTTTGAATTTTTTTTTTTTATTATCTCTTAAAGCCTGCATACTCGGAAAAATCTCAGAAATATTTACTCTGCTTATTTATAAAATCTACCCAAGAAACAAATCAACATTAAAATAACTGAGTGAAAACTTTTGAGTTAGAACACGCAGAGGGAAAAAAAACGTTTAACGCCAGTTTGCCGCAAACGAACTATGTTTGTAATGCTTGAAATCGTTATTTGCAAACGTTTCGACAGCGAGAAACACGTCATTTTGTTGCAGGAAATTAATTTCATTTCTTATAAACGCAAGTGATTTTCAAATTGCAGCAATTGAAAAATTTGCTTTTCCCCAACTAAAAACTTCGGTTGTTTTTTCCCTTCGTTAAACACAACGCTTATAGTTCAGAGTTACTTTTTGTACAAACTGTTAATATATAAGTAAATTGGTAATTTGCTTAATATGCGGACAGAGATAGCAACAGAGGTGCGTGAAACTCATCAAACGGACTAATGAAGTTTTGACCGGAGATTTGAGAAAAAAGTTTAATTTGTTTTATCTTAAAACTGTCGTGTTTCTGGATTACAATTTTTCTAGATAAACATTTCTAAACAGTTCCGTACTTTTTGTTACACACAAACATAACTGCCTCTTCTAATTTTCCTAAAATGTGGCTGTTCCTTTTATTGCTGTATTTAATTTGTAAAAATTAAACCATGTTTAAAGTTGGCAATATCGTGAACACACCCGTAGGTTTTGATATGAAAGCGTATCTTTATCCTTACCCTTACTCTTGTACCTTTCCTTTCTTTTCCTTTCCTTTCCTTTCCTTTCCTTTCCTTTTCTTTTCTTTCCTTTTCTTTAATTTCCTTTCCTTTGCTTTGATCCTCATGAACTTATCTTTATGCTTATTCAAACTCTCGATTTATTTCATGACCAAATTCCAGATCTTACCCTTGTACGAATCCCTTTTCTTATTTTTCTCCCACTTCTTTTCCCAACCCTTGTACTAAGTCTTGTCCTTAGTGTGTCCAAGTCCCTGTTTTATTCCTTGCTCTTTTCACAATCTGATCGTTAATATTGTTTTAGGTGTGTCTAGATCTTTGTTCTTATCCTTGTCCTAATTCTTCTCTTAAATGGTTAATCCTTCTCTTTCTTCTCTAAAATGCAATAAAATGAACAAAATCAAGTAAGACTAAATATTTATGGGAAAATATATTCCCATTAATTATGGAACACAACGTCGTTCAAGTGGCTGCCTCGGCTGGCTTCGAGTTGCGCATTCTGTCACTCCAAATTTCCAAGACCTTGTTAATGGTTTCGGGCTGTAGCTCACGGATTGTTTGGATGATATTGGCCTTAAAAGCTTCAATCGTTTCCGGATTGTTGGCATCACATCGGTTCTTAACGGTTCCACACCAAAAAAAAATTCAAAGGGGTCAAATCGCAGCTCCGAGGCGGCCAATTAACATCACTAAGACGGCTGATAACACGTTTTGGGAAATTGGTGCGCAAAAATCGATTGTGGCATGGGCTGTGTGGCATGGCGGCCCATTCTGCATGAACCAGAGGTCGTTCAAATTCAGTAAAAAAAAAGTCGGTTAATATGGCTCTGTAATGCCCATCGTTGACCGAAACGTTGTTTCCAGCGTCATTTTCGAAAAAAAAATCGACCAATGATGCCACAACTCCACAATCCTCACCAAACTGTCATTCTATGTAGTTGCATCGGCTTCTCGACAATAACGTGCGGGTTTTCCGAGCCCCAGATACAGCAGGGGTATAGCAGGCGCGGTGGGTGCTTCATTTCGGTGCTTCATTTCCAAAACATATTTTCAAATAACGCACTATTTGCGCTACACAGCACTCACTTTCGAAATAAGTTTCCAATATTATTCAACGTTGTTCAAGCGTAAAGTGACTCATTTCTTTCAGGCGGAGGTATGATACTGACTGTCAAGATGACTCGATGGCCCACCCTGTATGTACACATATGAAATAGATATATTGTTAAAAAATTGTCTAATAAAAAAATCAAGTAGACTCATACTTTCAACAAAATATTTTGTAAAGGCTGGTTTTTTTTAGAACGAACTTTCCTAAAACAACCGAGAAATGTTAAATCGGCTGTCACAGAAGAGAGTGTTGCCAATTTAAAGTTCTCCGTCTCCAACAAAAAAAAAAGCAAAAAACAATAACACCTTTTAAAAATTTATTCAAAAACCAAAATTTTGATTCCAGCGTTTGGAGCGGAGTTTTAATATCAACCTAAAAGAATTTTTTCGGTAAAAAGGTATTAACATAAGAAATTCTTTATAGAAATAACATATAACTGCAACAATTTTCAGCTTTTAAAAAATTTTAGTCTCAAAAATATTTATATAAATTATAAATATTGAAAACAAATTTGAATTTTTGGCCAAGTACGTTGACAACAAGACAACATGAAGACAAAGAAGGCAACAGCCAACAACAACTGCTCTGTATAGAGCAAATCACACAGTTTGACTATACAGACTGTTTCGTTGGCCGCTACACCAACTCATCAATAGTCTTGCATGATTTTTCACTGTGATCCACTCAAGCTACTTAGGTTCTACTTATACTGCCAATAGGCCGAGAAAGTTACCCGGAAATATATTTTTGACAGAGAGAACGCTTTTATTACATTAGTAACTGAGTTCTTATCTACTTTGATGCACCCTGTGTCAAGGTTAATCTTGATCGTATCATACTTTTAGGCATAGCCTTAACTCATGTGCATCCTCTAATATTCGATCACAGTGGTTTACCGCTATCAGAGCATGTTGAAGTTGTGTTATTCTGTTGCTAGCTCCTCCCGTTTTCAACACTTCCAGTTTTAGGGCTCAGCTAGTTCAGTGGCGGATCTAGGATTCGTCAGAGGGGGGCTGAAACTGCCCTTTTGTATGCCAAGGGGTGGAAGGGGCTGAAACGTCTTTTTGGACTTTGCTCCATTTTTTCCTATACAAAAAATTCTCCAAGGGGGGGGGGGGGGCTAAAGCCCTTTCAGCTCGTATGTAGATCCGCCACTGAGCTAGTTTAACTGTTTTCAATATAAATAATGAAAGGTTATATTCAAATTTTAAGATAAATTATAAACTACAAAAGCATTGATGAATTAAGAAAAAAGTAATTGAAATTTTAAGGAATTGAATTAGTTGACATTTGGACAGTGTTATATACTCTCACTTGTGAGTATGAAAGAATTTTCAAGCTCATTCTCAAGAAATAAAAGAGAGCAAATGAACTTAAAATGTTGAGTTTAGAGCTTGATTTTACCAGCATATCCTGTACATATTAACGGCAATTATCTTTTTAGTCTTACAACTGTTCATGTTTAATTTTCTTTTAACACTTGTTATATTTTTTACGGGTTTTCTCCTTTCCTTTTCCCCGAATTCGAACTTAAATGCAAAAAATAAAAACAAAATACTAAAAAATTTGCATATTATAGCACTTAGGTATGAAAATTTAAGTCACTCGACTGAATTCCATTTTTTTTTTTTTTTTTTTGTGGCCAATATAACTGCAATATGGCGGTAAAATTTTAACATTTATATTCAGAGCAAGTACGTTAAAACGTCGTTAAAAAAAACAATAAAAAATGAGAGTGAGTGGAATAATTTTAGTTATATTATGTACATAATAAAGAAATAACAAAAATAAAGGAAAGACATAGATATATAAGTAAGAATGTATATTTTTGTGGGCCAAAAATAAACAGTTAACAAAAGAAAAAGGCATGGGTTTGATCTTTACCCCATCCACACAACTGAACATAACAAAACACTTATGAAATATACGTTTGCGCCATTTTAACTGGACGAAACTTTGCTATTAGCTTTCAATTTTGAAATATTTTACTTAACTTGAATAAATATAAGGGTCCTTTTTGGTTTTTTTTTTTTATTTCGGAGTTAAGTTTTCATGTAAGGTAGAAGGAAAACTTTACCAAAAAACTGCTATTTTGACCCGAGTTATGAACTCATATGGCCTTAAAATATATGTAAAGATATATTAAGGATATTTTTATTTTTACAAAAAATACATTATTATTCCACAGCAGGTAAGTTGCTTAAGTTATCTAACAACTTCCTTGCTTTACCATTTTTTTTTTTTGACGTAACAACGTTACATTTTACCGCACAGGATTAAAAAAAAGGAAAGAAGCATTTTACCATAACGCATTGGTGTTGCATGGATTAGTTATTCAATGAGTTTAGGTGTTACAATAGAAGTAATATCACAACAGTAAAGGTTAATTCTTTAACTTTATGATAAAATAATAACTAAAATACGTCTTCGGGACACGGAGAGAGCTGTCTAAGCAATGAAACTGCAAATTTTTTACATGAAATTATGACGCGCTATGTATAGATCCTATGGTAAAATCTATACTATTATATAAAATGAAAGTGAAAATTTTTTGTGTCCGCAAAACTCCAAAAGTACTGGTCCGATTTTTTTGAAATAAGTTTTAAAATATCACATTTGTGCTACAAAAGGTTCATTGGTTATTTTCTTTACGAAATTTCAATAATAAGTATCTTTAATTAAAGTGTTAAGTTTTTTAAAAAATCATCCACAATGCCATGCATTGCTTGATCGTTAGCTTTTCATGCGTTTGTGTTGCGATAGCCTCAATAAACTGCATGTTGCTCTCTACTATACTCTTTTTGTTCTCAGCAAGCACAAAACAACAAAACAAACAAACAAATACATATATATACATACTTTGCTGCGCTTAAAGCTAATTGGATCGAAGTACATTCTAATATGTTCAAAGTAGTTTTGATGTGGAGAATTAATCTAACACAGTTTTGTTAAAAGGGGATCACTGACCACCTTTAGCATGTTGAGGATTTTTTTGATGAGAATGAGATTCAATCCGTCTTGATGTATGTATGTATGTACGTATGTTTATTTGTTTCGCTGCATGCAACTTTTCTAATTTATAAATGAAAAAAAGGAACAAACGGCTGACTTTTTACTTAATAGAATTGACATTGTGTGATTCAATAAGTTTTTTTATAAATAAACAAGAGAACTGGGACGGGCATAGGAAAAGGGGTTATGGCTTCGACCACACAAGTCAAATATTTGATATTGAATGGTTTTGGAACTAAACGTCGCATGACAATAAAACTCAGTATGGAGTTACTAATTGCCAAAGTCTTTCTACTGGAAAACTGGTTTGTGCATTGGAAAAGGGGGTGTGGCCCGATTCTCTATACAGAATAGCTATGGAAGCTTAAATCACAGGACATTGAAACTCATAATGGAATTGTCACCTGGGAGTGATGTTCTGCTACTGGGAAACTGTAACGTGCACCACGTGCAAATGAGCGTGGTGTCAGACTAAGGGATTAATAAAAGTTTTGAATTTACTTATCATTTCCAATATACTTGCTGGGTGCAGCAACGCGTGCCGGGTATCGCTAGTATATTATATGTCAGTAATGCCTCTTTGCCCACAGGATAAAAATAGAAAAAAAAATCATGATAACGTGAGCCCACGAAGAGAGCCGATGCAAGACGATTGCATGAAATTATGAGAATTAGTAAGTTATATGCGCTATGGTAAATGTCATAAAACAACTAGTAAGAAATGACCTTCGACTGGGCCGAAGTTAAAATACCCCACGGCGGAACCAAAGTATATTAAAAGTATATTTATTTGTAAAAACATTTTCGTCATAGTTTTAACAGAAAATATTCACTTTTGTTTTTTTATACACCCCCTTTTGTGGGTGTGGTTTTCACTCGATTTGGTTGAATTTCATACACAGGGTACATATTATCTAAGTTCATATGCAAAATTTCAAGTCCATATATTAATTTTTGTGGAATTCTAAGAGATTTTACCGTTTTGATAAAATCACTTTGTATGGGAGGTAAGCGTGGTTTTGATGCATGATTCTTTTTTAGAAAAAAGCTTAAATATTGAATTTCGTGATGATAGCTTGAAAATTACGGCCGTAATCGTGATCACAGACAGACACACGGACAGACGGACATTGCTAAATCGACTCGGGTGGTGATGCTGATCAAGAATAAACGCCTTTTTATGGGCGTTACAAACGGAGTGACACAATTAATATACCCCTTTTACTTTTTTTAAACGTGGCGGTACAAAAATTAAGATTTTCTACTTCACCCTGCGGCAACACCGCCTGTTTTCATGAGCAGCCTGTCTAAAGCCAAGATAAAGGAGGAGACACCCAGCTCTGGGATTTGGTCGCCCAATCTGGGGAGTAGGTGGACCATTCGACTAGATCATCGGTAGCGTATGCCTACGAAGGAATAGCAATGATTCTTAAAATTTGTTAGCACGAGGATAGTCGTTACGCTCGACAGACGTACTGTCACAATTTCCACTGGCACATTGACGTTAGTCTTATGGATGTCTTAAAAAAAGACAAAGTTAAAACTCTGCAAAATATGGTGCATAACAAGAAGTGTCAGAATTGGTACTCCGAGGTGAAAAGAATATCTTATCCAGTACCAGTTTGCAAAGGTGTAAAGTAGTGGTGCATGCTTTGGAGTACAGTAGGTGTCAAATTTGGTCACTCCGAGATGGAAAGTCTATCTTAGTAGCCTCGAAGTGCCAGTTTGCAAAGATGCAAAATAGTGGTGACCATGTGTCACACACAGTCAAATGCGATGTGGTCTACGCTGTAACACATCCAATAGTGTTGGCTTTTGCCACCATAATCATGAACGATGGGTGCAAATGTGTGGGTATGTGTAAGTGCGTGTCAAGGTTAATTCCTTTTGCCCGCGAAGACTATAGCAGGGCTGGCCTTTCGAGGAGTTTCGTGCTGGCTATGGTAGTTCAATGTCGCGGACCGGCCTGTGTGATCGTCGTGGAGTTGCGCTTAGTCAACCGGGTAGCAATACCCTTAAATTTTCAGAGATTTTAGATGAGTCTCGATTTCCATCAATAAATGTGGATGGTGACCCAACAATCATCCATACTTGGTACTGTTGCGTTCCAACAGTACCAACAGGACAAAGATTAGGACCAGGAATAAAATAGGGACTAGGATAAAGTTTTGAACAACGATGAGAACATAGAATGCGACAAGGATTAGAACAAAAATTTAAACACTCAGAAAAAAATAACTCGATTAACAATGAAAACTGTTTAATTCCATCCAACAGAAGAGTTTCTTCAATTTAACAGACTAAAATGTTAAATTAACAGTGGACTGATCAACAGTTCTTTTATCAACAGTTCAGACTGTTAATTTGAAAAAATCGACTGTAGGATGGGATTTAACGCCTCACTTTTAATTTCAATATTAATTTTTTCTGAGTGAACAAGGATTGGGAAAAGGATTATGACAAGAATTGGGGCAAACCTAGAACAAAGGTATAAACAATATATTTTATAGCATAGAGAAAAAGATCGGGACAAGAAATTGAGTCTAACAAGAATAAGATCAGGAATTTGAACATTGATTAAAATAAAAGTTAAAACAAGAAGTAGGAAAACTATGAGGAAAATTATAAGAACAACGATATGGCTGAGGTCATGTTCGTTAACAAAGGAAAGAATAGGGACAAGATTAAAGACAAGATCAAAGATATATTTTTACGTCAAAACCTACGGGTGTGTGCACGCTACAGACAACTTTTTTTATATATTATTCGATTGTTTCTATTCTGAGTTAAAGAAAAATATTATTTTAGTTATGAATTTACTCACTTTCAACGGTAAACTGTACAGCAACGATAGGCGGTATATAACCTTCAATATTTTTGAATGGAAAATAGAAGGCTGGGAAACCCATGCGTGGGTAGTAATCACGTGCCTTAATATTTTCAACATCAGCGGGATTTTCACCTTCGCATGAGACCCAAACAACGCTTGTCTGTAATAAAAGATAATAAAAAAAAGTTTATTAGTAATTTGTATTAATACACTGAAAGAAAAATGTTACGAAAGAAAAAAACGATCATTGTTATTAATTTGACGAATTTTATGTTTAATATAGCTTGCAACAAATTGCGCCAAAGTAAGAGCAAATGTGTTTAATACTTTAAAAAAAAAAAGCTAACATTTTCAATTTTAAAACATGTGTTTTTTTTATAGTGTACACATAGTTTTACTCATAGTGAATCCACAAAGCAATACCTACCTCATTTGGTCGCAAGCTCTGTTTCTCCTTAATATGCTGCTTCAGCTCGTTAGGCATGTGTTCAGGCAAATTTTTCGAGTCGTTGTAAATATCGGGTATCCAGTTGAAAATCTGAAAAAATTAAGTAGCAAAAATAAAAATTTTCTATCTAAACTCAAACAAAATCCTTCGACAAACCTTATTTAACTTCAGGAATATGCATGGTCTAGCAACATGATAGCCAAATTTATTGTCCTCAACGCAAGGACTAAACGATGAAACTTCAACACCGCATACTTTGCCCTCTGGTGGTGGATTTTCGAATGTGCAATTCACTTGGTTCTTCTTGGGAATATCATCGTACGCTGTGCGTGGTAAAGTTGAAGACAAAAAATAAAATAAATAGTATTTATCATGGTAGTCCTATATAGCTACTTTTTATAGCATCCTACTAAGTAATGCATAATTTATTTTTTCAAAATTCCAAACAAAATTCAAAAATGTTACATAAATACTTTTTATAATTACTCTAGCAGATACATCCCAAAATTGTTGCACTTTTTTGGAATTTACTTTTATAGGTTCTTAAAAAAATGTTTGAATATGCAACACTTACAATTGGAAATCGCTGTCACAATGTTTCAGTTTTAAAATAAAAAATTATTTTTTAAATATTTAACAAAAATTTATAAAAAAAAAATCAAACAATTTTAAGGGTAATCACGATGTGTTTTATCTAGTGAATTTGTCGCAGTTTTAATCTACTCGTATAGCAAATTCTGTAGATTCACAAAAACCAAAAAAAAAAAAAAAAATAGTTTTAACTTTTTAATAAAAAATTGGTCCTTATAATTCCGAAATGGGATTAAAATATATATTCGCGGGAAAAAGGGAGCAACTAAGTGGAACATGTGTAGGATGTTCTTAGTGTGGCGGAAAACCATAGAAACATTTGAACAAGTATCTAAGGCAATTTTTATGCCTTGACCTCAGTCAATTCTAGTTATAAAGCAAAGCCATCTACAAACTTCTCTACCAACAACAACTTTTTTCAAGTTGTAAATGTTGATAAATGTTCAATTTCATTTGATTGGAAATGACGAAAAAAATGCAGAAAGCTTAAAGAGTAGGTACACGGTCTAGACAGGTTTCAAACGCGAGACCACTGGGGTGGTAGTCAAGTGCACGTCCTACTACCGAGGCTACCGAGACCGACAAATATTGTGTCAATATAAAAAAAACTTATAGTAAAATAATTTACTACATGTACTTTCTCAATCTATTGTTGATATTGCTTATTATACATTTAAAAAAAAATTAATTATTTCAAAAATAAATGCACATCATGATTACCCCTATATTGAATAAAAATACAAAGTGTCTTAATCATACCAAAAATGTCAAAATATACTGTTTTCATAAATGTAAGTCATGATTTCCAAAACTAAAAATGACGAGTTGTTTAACCAAAATTTTAAAAAATTTGTTTTTTGTTATATGACAGAGTGGAAGAGTCACAATGTGAATGATACCACCCGTATCCCAATAAACTAGCGCCATAGCGACTTTGTTGACCGATAAACCCACTTTGACCTTTTGCGCCAGGACAAGTTCACAGTTTCGACTGGTCTTTGGTCTCTAGTGTATTGCGTTGGATCCATATTTTGTCAACGGTTACGAAACGATTCAAAAACTCATCGCACCTTAACATCGTCAATCACTCTTTTTTTAGGATTTTCACGGTCTCCCTGGTCAATGGATGGTTAAATCGAGGCACTGGGATTATTTATTGGTCATTAAGACTTTTATGGTTAATATGGACACTTTGGCCAAAAATAGATAATTATAATATGAGTAATAGTAATATTCCCGGTTTTATGACTATGACTAATGCTAATGACTATGACTTAGACTAATACTGAATCTTCAACGAATACTGAGTTTGCGATTAAAACTAAGACTTAGATTAAACCAGCGACTTTGACTACGACTTCGATTAAAACTAAGACTACGACTATAACAGCTAAGACTACAACTAAGACAACGATTAAGAATACGACTAAAGCTACGACTAAGACTGCGCATAATTCTACGACTTATACTTCGGCTGAGACTACGACGAAGACTACGTGTCAGGCTACGACTAAAACAGCACTATTACTAATACTATGACCACATCCACGTTCAAGACTACGTCTAATACTGCGACCATTACTGCGACCAAGACTGCGTTTAAGACTACGTCTAAAACTGCGACTAAGATTATAACTAAGACTAAGACGACGACTAAAACTACGACTAAGACTGTTACTTAGACTATACGACTAGCACTACAACTTAGACTATACGACTAAGACTACAACTAAAACTACGACTAAGACACCGACTAAGGTTATGGCTAAGTCTACAACCAAGACTACGACTAATACTACTACTAATACTACGACTAATACTACTACTTATATTACGACCAGTACTACTACTAATACTACGGCTTATGCTTTGACTAAGGCTACGATTACGAATAGGATTAAGATTAACACAAAAACTACTAATAAGGATATGACGAAGACTATGACTAAGACTACTACTAAGAATACGACTTACACTTCAAATAAGTCTATGACTTAGGCTTAGATTATCTATGTCTAGGATCATAACTAAGGCTATGACTATGACTACAACAATGACTTCGACTATGAGAACGACTAATACTACGCCTAAGACTACTAAGACTTGACTATATAGAAGTCTTAAGGTCACTAAGTAAGACTATGACTAAGTATTCTTCTAAGACCACGACTAATACTACGACTGAAACTACGACTTACACTACGACTAAGACTACGACCAAAACTACGACTAAGGCTACATCTAAGCCCACAACTACGACTAAACTATGGCTAACTCCACGTCTAAAACAACAACTATTACAGCGACTAAGACTACGAGTAAGATGAAGATTAAGTCTATGTCTAAGAGCATGACTAAGACTGCGACTTAGACTGCAACAAAGACTACGGCCACGATAACGACTAATACTATGACTAAGACTACTAAGACTTGACTACATAGTAGTCTTAAGATGACTAAGTTAGACTATGACTAAGTACTCTTCTAAGACCACGACTAATACTACGACTGAGGCTACGACTAAGAATACGACAACCATGGAGAAGGCTACGACTAAAACTACGACTAAGAATACGGCTTAGACTACTGCTAAGCCTACGACTAAGGCTACAACTAAGGTTATGACTAAGAATACGACTAAGGCTACGACTCAATCTACGACTAAGACTATGGCTAATACTGCGGCTAATACTACGACTAAGACTTCGATTAAGAATATGACTAAAACCACAACAAAAACTACGTATAAGGCCATGACTAAGACTACCAATACGGCTACGACTAAGCCTATCAGTAAGAATATTACTAAGACTACAACTTAGGTAACGATAAGACGACGACTTAAGAATACGACTTATACAACCTCTAAGAATATGACTAAGACAACGGGTAATACTAAGACTAAGACACATACAACGACTTATACTATGGCCAAAACTAACATTAAATCCACGTAAAAAACCATGACTAAGACTAAGACTACGACTTAAACTTATACTACAGCTACGACTACGATTATGAATATGGCTAAGACTACCATAAAGATTAAGAATAACACTACAACAAGACAACGACTAATACTACGACTAAGACAACAACAAAGACTATGACTAAGTACTCTTCTAAGACAACGACTAATAATGACTGAGACTATGACTTAGAATACGACTAAAAAGCATCCGTTTTTGACCGGGGTGTCCATAGAGCCCATAAAAGTTTCAACGACCCACCTTAGACCTGATATAGTCTTAGGACATTCAAGGGGACATAGAAAATTCTTATTTTGTCCAAAAAGTCCATTTAATCTATACTTGACTCCCTGACCCATCTTGTCGTTCGATTATCTCAGTGTATCCGATTGGCCATGGAATCATCCATTTTGTTCAATTATAGAACCCAAAAATGACCCCATTAACCCAGCTAATCCAGTCCGTCCGATTGGCTATATTTATTTGAATATTTATTTGTTTGTTCGGTCTACATATTATTTCTGACCAACAAGAATCCCATTTAAGTTCTAATAACCCAACTGGGAACTAAGATAAGCCCAGCCTAAAGACTCACGTAGGCCCAAAAAGTCCGAATAACGGAATCTATAGTTCAAACATGCCCACGTAGTGGCCCTTATGGGCCGCGTGGCTCTTCATACAAATTTTATTCTATCGTAATTTTGTCTTTGCGATGAGCCACAACCAAAGAACCCCTTGAGAAAACAACAACACAAACCGCACTCGTTCAGTGTTCAGCACATTTTCCAGCGAACTTTACAAATACAAATGCATGCAAAGCCAAAATAAAAACGCAAACTCGATAATGTCGATGATGTCGATGCTGATCGTCCCGTTACTTGTGTTTCGAGTAATTTTTCAAGTAAGCATTGTCATTGTAATAGAAATTAAGTCTTGTCGCAGTGCATTGGCAGTGTACTTTATTACATGTGATTTTATTGCATTGTAATTGTTTTTTGTTTTGTTTGATTTCTTGTCAAAAACAACGATGAGCAACATTTTGTGTTTGTTTTTAGTTTTTTTTAAGCATGGGCTCGCGCTTAAAATTTCTTGGGCCCCACTGCTATAGTTGGTCAAATATGTTGGAATATCTTCCCCAAAGAATCCTTTTTTCATGCCTAAGTACTCAACTTGGCTCAAAACAGTTTCAATTACAGTAAAAACCTTTAGAATTAGATTAGATGAGTGACGGTACAACCGGTCAACGTGAACCCGTGATCATGTGAACACATGATCACGTACTTTTGTAATTCAAGTTCGTGTATTTCACTGGCTTTTTGATTCGTAAAATCAACATCGAACGGCTCACGTACTCGCACGTTAACGCGTTACACAACGGCCACAATTCGTTCTTAAGATTTTGAAACACAGATTTTTTTCAAAAATGTGTACCCTACTTTGAATTGAAATACATATCTCGCATGCTCAGTTACTTTAATACTTCCCGCCTTCATTTAACTTAATTTAAAAAAAATTTTTTGACGTAAAATTACGTCTTTTTATCCAACGTTACATTTCATAATAATTTATACTTACATTTTAGGAATCGTGCAGTCTCATCAACCCAATATTTGAAGTTATCTGGTTTCGATGATTCGTACCAAACTAAAGTACTCTCGACATTCGCCTCTGGTGGCATTGGCCGGAAACCAAGACCTAAAGAAAAAAAAAAAAAACACAAAACAAAAAAATAATTAAATACTCGAACTGTGGGACTAACACGAAGGAATTTAGAAGGAAAAACGGATAAGCGTTAATTAATTAGGAAAAGTGGAAGATTTTGCGATTCTCTATTTCTTTGCACACTAATGTACAACTTAATTGAACCACATTTCCAACAAGCCATGCATGCTCTAATACAGCGCGGATCGCAGCTAAGCCGTAACCAAAGGGCCGCGGCTTTGGCACCAACAAAGTGTGTGAATCCAAGCAAGTTAAAGCTGGTAGTGTTCTATGTAGTTGTACCTCTTTTGATTTGAAATCCAATTAGTTAATGAAATGTTATTGATGGCATCATAAGCAAATTGTGGGCACATTTTGGGCACATGCAGTATGGAAATGCAGACATACACACAAAAACACTCATTGCGGTGTGAGTGGTTTTGGCTGTGTTCGAATCTGTGTTCATGTTAATTTTGTAATGGTCGTCAATGAAGAGTAATGAAGCGTTGTAATGCAGTTCAAAAAGTTTTCAATTTTTGAGCTTTTAAACTTATAACTGCAATTGAGTGGAATGAATAACAGAATAACACAATAGGTATTCACGAGAGCACATTATGACAAGTGCAGTAAATGTGCTACTCACCTTCATTTACAGCCTACAAAAATCGTTAGTTTGATTTGAATGATTGAGTGACATGGTTGTAAATCAAATATATTCATGCTCATTACTCATTGTTCATTATTCATTAATCATAATGAATTGAACATGTGCACCATTACGCTTCAGTTCATTTTGGCTTTTTCTAACCATTCTCCAAAAATATCAAAGGCTTTCAGTACTAACCTGGATTCGATCCGATTATGCCATCATCCAAAATCCATTTTGGTTTATCGACTTGTAGCGTTTGATAGAATACCGCTAACATGGCAGCAAAGAATCCAGTTAACACCGCGTAAAATACTATATAAAAGAATAGAATTTTTGCTGCAAATAAAAAAATAGAAAAAATTTTCATTAAAACCATGACAGCAGTTGTTAAACAACATTAATATTAAAAAACATTTTATATTAAATAATAATGAAAAAAAGACATCAGATCATCAATCAATCAGTGCGCCCTTTCGAGCAAAATACAATACTTGCGTTCTTTGTTTTAATTGAGAGCAACAAAACTAGTAAATTCTTAAATGTCACCAGCAAATCTCCCAAACCCTTTATTTTGCCCTTTAAAGGCAACACTGAACAAATAGAAATAAGTCATAAAAAAGGCCCATTAATCAAAATATAAAAAGAGAATGATTTCCAAATATTTGAAATTATATGTATGTTGATTTATTTTATTGTAAAAGACTGTCACGAGCTTGTGTTTCTGTGCATATATATATCTGTGTTTATATACATACATATATGCCCTCACATATATATATCATATGTGTATGTCTTTGCATGTGTGTAGTATTGTATTCTCTAATTATGCTGCTGTTTGTTGGAAAATATATTGTTTTTTTTTACAACGCACGCCATCTGTTGGTGTACATCAACGATTAAATACTTTGATATCCCAAAATGACGTGATATAATGTTACATTCGAGTGTTTCATTTTATAACATTAATTATATTCATATGTATGCCTATATGTGAATCATAAAAACAGGCACTGACGCAAAATTTTACACTTTTACCCATTTAGATGAGTATTGATTAAAAATTGCGTGTATTTTCGAAGTGAATGAGTCATTGATGGTGTGCGTTGCCGGAATTTTATGTGAAACCCATTACATTGTAATGACTTTTTTCAATGTATTCATTATAAATACATTAGCAAATCAAAAATTATTAAAAGAATCTTTTAAATTTTAAGAAAAATACAAGATGAGCTCATTTATTCAGTTTTTAGGCCATACTTCTTCAAAACAATCACAATGCTTGTGGCTAAGAATTTAAAATATTCTAAATTTGCTATAAAATTCCATCGAAGAGGTAGCTTTTTACCGGCGCGCGTTGCTGCATCCAGCCACTATATCGGAACATAATAAGTACATTCAAAACTTTTTTTAAACCCATAGCTTGACACCACTGTCATTTTCCACTGCCCGTTACCGTTTCCCAGTAGCAGGACATCACCAAAAAGTAACTGCATTTTGAGTTTGTATGTAAGTAGGGGAGGATGCCCACTAGACCGTACCTCAAAAAAAAAAAGTGTGCCGTATACCAGCGAATATGACGCATTTTACGCGTTACAGATTTTTTTTATTCTTTTACGAGCTTTAAAATTCATCAAAATCAATTTAAGGCCTTCCAAGGACTTGTAGGAATATTTTTTTTTTTTATTTTGGAGAAAAAATAATTGGTCTCTTTCAGACAAAAACATCGATATGACATTCAATATAATCAATCTTTTAATACCGATGATATGATAAAATGAAAAAAGGGAGCCCTACGCTCGGCAAAAAACTTTCAAAAATTTTTTTAAAAATAGTTCTCCTGGAAATATCGAAATACTTTCTGAGCAAAAGATTAATGATATTTTAAGAGCTTAAGTTTTTTGATATTAGGGTGGTGCATAAGGATGGTAGGAACTGAGATCTGGAGGGTAAGTACTAGAACGGTGCACCTTAGATCAAAAACCTCTATAGAGGTCATATTAGTCTTTTTGAAACAAAAATATTGATATACCAAACTTTAAAATCCGACTTTAAACACCAGAGATATGAAGAAATATGTCAATGCGTGACCCCTACGTTCGGTCAAAACAAAAAAAAAATTTTTGTCGTAATTGGCTTGCAAAAATACGTCATATTCGCTGGTATACGGCGCACTTTTTATTTTTTTGCATAGGAGGTGGCACGGTCTAACGCCCACCTACTGAACACTTTTTGTTTGGAGGCCATAACATAATTTTTCGGCATAATGGATACCCTTAAGTCCCGACTTTTTTTTTAATTCAATATTGCTGAATTAACTTAAGTTATTCATCCGTTCAATCAATATAATTAAATCTTAAGGGAAAGTGATTATGGCCGACTGAAGTTGGTTTAAGGTAAGACTGAAAGTGAATTGGTCGACTGAAGATAGTTTTGGGTCCGACTTAAAATTAAATTTTGTTATGAAAATGGCATTAAAAGGTACGACTTGCTTTGATGCATTCATAATGATTGTTAATAAAAATCAATATTTTCAGCAAATTTCAGAAGAAAATAACAATTAGGCCGACGCTAAAAAAGTAAGGGAGTAGCCTACCCCCCTCATCCCCCGCTAGTTTTGCCCCTGACAGTGACTCACTAAACTTCAAACAATAGAGTGGTTTAGGGTCGATTTTAACTTTTTTGAAGGCTGCAGCCATCGCATCAGGATCTATATTCGTTCTGTTTTTTTACTTTTTTTTCGACGTCATTCTGAAATTTTATCTGAATGTGGACGAAATCCATAAAAATATCAATTAAATGCAAAAGAATAACTTCAAGATGATTCCAAACACCATTTGCAATCGTATAAATGACAATTTTATGCATGCACGATGTCTGAAAATCTGTTCAGAACGTGGGCCGATGTTTTGTTCAGCAGGTGGGCAGTGACGCCATCATGACATGATATTAAATATTTATTTCCGATTTCACAATATTGTTCGAGTGCTCGTGGAATTGCGAAAAATAAATATTAAACTATAAATTCCACTCATAATCACCTATTTTATCGATAAAAAACACTTGAAAATTCACTAAATAAAGATGAACTATTTTTGTTCAGCTTAATTTTATTCGAATATTTTATTTCTCAACGACCGTAGGGCTAAAGCAGCACGCGCATTGAAATCAATGATTTATAAAAAGTGAACATTCAATGAGATGTTACTGCGACACTATACATATTGGCGCTTTCACCTATACAGACGTCAGAACCGACAGAGTGTTCAATAGGTGCGCCTGTTCAGTAGGTGGGCATCCTCCCCTACTGTTACTTTTACTTCCAAAGCTATACGATATTACGAATTTTAATTGTATGGGTGGAGCCACACCCCCTTATGCAATGCCCATCCCAGTTTTCTAGTAGGTGGATATTATCCAGTTTTAGTAAAAATGCCGACAGTGAGTATATAAACTAAATTTCTAAGTTTTAGTCAAATACGACCAAAACCATCAGAAATAAAGCTTTTTTATTGATTTGTGGGCTGTAGTATGGGTGGTGGGTGAGGAGAAATCTCCTTCTTGAAAAAATTCTACTGGAATATTTCAGCTCTATCGCCTCAGTAGTTTTGAAGTTTCTAGCCATCACGCAGACAGCATTTTGCTTTTTATATTTATAGAAGATAGATAAGCAAGCAGACAGCAAATGATATGGATATAGATTACACTGTTCAACACGAAAAAAATAATAAGGTTCTGACAACGTATTCTGATAGAAGGGACAAAAAACAATATACGAGATATTGGCGTTTTGAAATTTTACGTATGAGTCTTATTTTAGGAGGGATTTAATTTTCCCCCTTTTTGAACATTCCTATAGTGAACCGACATAGGAAATCATGTTATCCTTACATTTTGGGTATAGGATATATTCTAAGGATTTATGTAAAATACTAGGAGAAATATTTTTGTGGAATATTTTAACTCCCTAACTTCTCAATTTATGGGTCTTTTAAGACCTTTTTGTGATAAAATGCAAAAATTACCTATAAAACAAGGATATAATGGGTTAAAATGTACCACAAAAAAATTTGTCATAAACTTCTACTATAAGTCTCTGAATACACCAAAGCTGAAAATTCAACTTAAATGCCAGAAATAAGTAAAAACTTAAAATGTGTTAAAGGGTTAATTTCGTACTTATTCAAAATTGATGATAAAATGTCGCACAAAACTTGGTTTTAGGGGGTTACTTTCTATGAAAAAAGTATTTTACTCATTTGGCACATCATACTTAGCAATAGCCACGAACCTTATCGGATGCACTTTAGCTAATAAGATCCATTATGTTCAAACAAAAACTATGAAAAGCAAAATTAAAACAAAGTTAATTCTAATCCCCTTCTCCGGTTCCCATTATTTTATTGTACCAAAACTTGTTACCATATACGCCATATACTTGTTGTTGTGTTCACAATTTTTAGCGTTTTTAAAAAGAATCACAAAGAGAAACAATGTATATATCGTTGTACTAAAATTGTTCATAATTTTCAAGATATGTTCATGCTTTTGGTGTCAAATTGACGGAATTTTTTTTATGTTAATTAAATGTAAAATCTTTATTCATCAAATTTTGGTGCAGCGGTTTTGCTAGGAAAGATCTCGCTTCTAAAATTTCATTGTAATAAAAATTTTCGTAGTATTGAAGATATGTAAGTTTTTTTGGTATCAAAATAACGGAAATTTTTTTAATTTTACTAAATTTAAGAAAAATTTTATATTTTGTAAATATTTGCATATGTAACCTAAAAAACAACTAAAAATATGCGATTTTGTAAAATTTTTTTACTACAGCACCATCTGGTGTTCAAGATGGGTCAAAAAAGATAGCAGCAAAACACTCAACGTACATGAAAATCACTATATACTACTTTTCATTCTAATCGCATGAGAGGTTTAGGAGATTGAGGTAGTTTTGTAAAATATTTGTACTACAGCGTCATCTGGTGATCAAGTTGGATCAAAGAAAATAGCGCCAAAATACTTCGTGTAGCTGAAAATCACTATATACCGATTTTCATTCTAATCGCATGAGTGGTGTGTGAGTTTTAGGCGGTTTTGCGGAAAATGTGTACTACATCGCCCTCTGGTGTTCAAGGTGGATCATAATTGATAGTCTCATGCCCCGTCTCACATAGTCTCATGACCCGCCTCACACCAACAAACTTCTATACACATAGTTTCATCCCGATCGGATGAATGGTGTAGAAATTTATTCAGGACACACAAACGTACATTTATTTTTATTTATAAAATAAATCTTCATATTTTATGTTTTACCTCTCATTTTATTTTTATTTGACTTTTTAATTTCGCGTTTTTCCAACTTGAAGTATTCTTTAAATATTTGCGAAAGTTCAGACAACGCACGGTTGTGGTCAACGCACAAGAGGATGACGCCATCTTCGTTGGAAAGATCAAGTATTAGACAACCTGACAAAGCTTGAAATTTCCAACTGACACCATGAAGTAAGGCATTCGACAAAAATAGCTGGTCCAAATTCTTAGATAAAACCAAAACCGAGCTTAGATTAAGTGCCAGATGGCCAAACGAGGTTTCAGAAAAGATGATTCCTTATCGGGCAAATTTTCCAGTCTAATGATGGAGAAGATCAAATACCAAATGCTACTTGCAACCTAAAGTCTATTTTTATCTCATCTTAGCCAGTAAGCAGATAAATATAAATAAAATTTTAAAACAATGCGAGTTGAACAAAAATAAAAAATTCAAATAATTTTGTTCACATGGCGTATGAGTAACTTTAATTCATTGCGATGAGTTAAAGCAAAAAATAATTAAATAATTAAACTTAACAAAGTTAACATTTTAATTAAAATATCAATAAAATTAAAACTAAAATTAGTCAAAAACTTTACAAAATAAGCTTTTTTATACTTTATTGACTTAAATAAACTTCACAGCACAAAGCAAGGCAAGTAGAACTTTAAGAGATACACAAATAAAGCCAAAACAATTTTCTTTAATTAAGAAACTCATCATTTCAAACTTTTGCATTTTAAGTGAGAAGAGGAAAATTTGTTTACTTAATACTAAGGAAAGCTTTCATAAACTTATTTAAAACATTGTATTAAAACTTGACTTTGTAGAGCAGACTGTTTTTTCAGCAACTTTTTTTTTATTATTTTTTTCTTTTATGCACACTAAAAGTTTTCAATAAGCACTAGTGCGCATAGCAACCAAATTGCACGCTATCATGACCGCTTTTGTGGCGCCAAAATGGCGGCGTTTGCACTTTACGCTTACTATCAGAGAGAATAGACAGTATTTTTTGGGGTTTTTTTTTTATTTCTTACATACTTTGAAAATGTATTTTACTTCTCTGAAAGCTGGAAAAAATAGCTAGCTTTCATGTATTTATTATTGAAATAAAATATTTTTTTCAATTTAATTTGGTTTTTTTGATTTATCGAAATAATTGCTTTTGACAATCCTAATAAAAAAAAGTAATTCTAGAAAAATAATAGCTTCGCTTGCGTGCTTCTTAGCTGTGCTTAATAACACGCAATACTCAGCATTTTTAATTTTGTGCAGACAGTTGAGTTATTAGCTGAAATTGGCATTTTAGGTTTTTGCTTTTGTTCTTCTTTTTTTCTAATTATATTGTAGCAATATTTTTTTTTGTTCTACATTTTGTTCATTTTCTTCAAATATCCTTTTTTTAGGAAGCTACTTTCGATGTTCACAAAGTTCATTATCATTATCATTATCGTCATCACCATTGCTGCCCTTTCAGTCACTCTTAATTAGCCAAGCAGAAATGTCAAAATCACATTCACACTTACACCCAACTCAGAGCACACACAAATACACTCAACCAATGACAAACGATCAGTAACGATGGATGGCTGAAAATGTCAGCGTTAGTTAAAAATAAAATGCTGGAAAACAAGCTGAAGAAGCGTTACAATTGCCGGTGGTACTCATCAGAAATGTATTTATTCATGTGTGTGTTTGTGTGTATTTTTGTGTGTGCGTGCATGTTAATGGGTGTTCTTTAGCTTTATTTAGCCATGAGCGACCTAACTCAATCAAGGCTGGCATTACCAGTTGTTGTTGTTTGTGACACTTTCTTTCGTTAGCTACTTATTCCCTTGAGCTTTAGGCCAGCTTTTCATTCGGTTCGAGCCTTTGATAATATTAACAGGCTTAAATTGCCACCATTTTTAATTATAATACTGAATTTTAAACTAAAATTGCAATATTTTTTAAAATTCATAATTTTTTAAAATTTATAATTTTAATGTGTTTTTATTTTCAATTTTATTAATTTATTCTTTTTATTTCGTTTTATATCTATTTAATTTATGTTCAATAACTCAGAAAAATTAACCGATGTGAAATGTATTTCTGAAGTGAAATGTATTTCTGTGAACAAACTACAATATAGACAAAAAAAAAATTTTGTTGGCTGTGTTATAGACACCCTCATAGGTATTTAATGTGACAATCTTTCTTTATGCCTCTCCTCAATCTCATCAGAATCCTTTCGTTTGAACCTTTTCCTCATAAACGAAAAACGGAATGGACCATTTCAGCCATTGAAAGGACTTTGACGGGCCTTGACTTATGATCAAATTGTCTTGCACGTATTAATAAAAGTTTTTTACAATTGATCGAGAACTAGTTTTTATACCCCGAACGTCTCCGACGGTTCTCAAGAATCATTTCATGTCATTACTCTCTGAGGTCTGTCATGGCATGATACAATTATACAAGGTAGGTGTGACAGTTTTCTCGTCTTGCACTGACTGTCAGAAATAGTATAAATTAGAGAACGGAAAACTTAGAAAAGAAAATAGAAAGTGAAATATACAGAAAAATGGCAGTTGGTGCAAGACACTTGTGAGAAAATAGTCAGTTGTCACTCCTACCTTGTATAATTGTATCATGATCTAAGTTCGAACCTCAGACCACGTGGGTCGAAAAATGAAATTGAAATGTCCACGCAATTTTTAACAAACTCTGCCACGGCCATCACAATTCTTTTCCTTGTTCTTGTCCTTATTCTTATATCTGTTATTATACTTGACCTTATCATTTTCCGAATCCTTTCTTATCCTTTTTCGAATCCTTTCTTATCTTTGTCCGATATCTTAAATTCCTCATCTTTCTTCTAATCCTTGTCCCAATTTTTGTACTATTGCTTGTCCTAAGCGTTTCTTAAATATACTTTTTTATTATTTTATAGAAGTTTATATTTTATTTATTTTGTTTTTATTAGTAATTAATTTTTTTTTATTTTTTATATATTTTTAATTTTTTCTAATTTATATTTCTAATTTTATTTCTATTTTTTTATATAGTATTATTTTTTTAATCTTTTGACTTTATGTTTTATTTTTACTTTAATTTTACATTTATATTTTTAATTTTAGCTTATTTTTATTTGTATTTTCATTTTTACATTTTTATTTTCATTTAGTTTTTCGTTTAAAGTTTATTTTTATTTTATTTTTATTTTCATTTTTATTTTAATTTTTTTTTTTAATTAAAAACACAATTAAAATTATTGTATATAATTTTTTATTCTATTTATTTTATTTAAAATAATTATTTCTTTAATTTTTTTAATATTTATATAATTTTAATTATATTTTAATTTATATTTTTAGTTTTATTTCTATTTTTTTTCTATAATATTTTTTAGTTTCTTATTTTTAACTTTCTTTAGGTTTTCCTTTTGATTTTACGTTTTATTTTTAATTTACTTTTTGTATTTATATTTTTATTTATAGCTTGTTTTTACTTTCACTTTCATTTCCTTTTTCTTTTTCATTTTATTTTTCATTTTCTTTTTCGTTTTTAGTTTAAATTTCATTTTATGTTTTTTTATATATTTTTAATTTTATTATTATTTATTTTTCTTATTTTATTTTTTTTTTTTTTTTTGGTTTTATATATTATTATTTTTAATCTTTTGATTTTATGTTTTATTTTTACTTTACTTCTTATTTACTATATTTATTTATTTGTTATATATTATATTTTTATTTTCATTTTTTAATTTTAATTTTCATTTTTTTTTCGTTTTTAGTTTATTTTGATTTTATTTTTATTTTAAGTTTTTTATTTTATTTTTACTAATATATTTTTTGAATTTTTTTTTATTTTTTATTTATTTTTAATTATATATATAAATTCTTTACTATTTTTCGTTTTATATATATTATTTTTTTTTTAATTTGTATTCCTTATTTATATCTTTTCTTAGTTTATTTTTTCTTTTGATTTTATGTTTTATTTTTAATTTACTTTTTATATTTATATTTTTATTTTTAGCTTCTTTTTATTTTTATTACCTTTTTCATTTTCATTTTATTTTTCATTTGCTTTTTCAATTTAATTTTTTATTATTTTTTAGTATTATTATTTTTCTTTTTTATTTTTATTTTTGTTTTTATTTTTTTACTTATTTTTTTATTTTATTTTACTTTTATTAATTACAGTCTTTTATTCAATATTTGTTTATATATTTATTTTTAATTTATTTTATTTTTTATTTAATATAATTTTATTTTTTATAATGATTTTTATTTTTATTTTCATATTTAATTTTTTACTTCAAATTATTATTTTTCCTCACTTTTATTTTTAATCAGGATATTTTATCATTTGTACAATTTCTTAGTTTAAATCGGGATTTTTCTTAAAACTTTAATATATAACAACGGTCCAATTAATCTCGAGACTAACTACTAGGTGGCACCTCTAACGAAATATCGATATAATATTTCGATAGTTCCAACCTTCAAACAATACGTGTAAAAATTTCATGACAATCTAACGTTTAGTTCCCAATTTGAAGTGATTTAAGTGACGCTACTGTTGATATTTTCAAAATATTGGATTCAAAGCAATTCCGTGTGTTGATTTATCACTGTTTTTTTATGGGAAAAAATACCTTTCAAGCTGAGCAATGTCTTTGAAAGTGTTATTCGGGCTCTGCTCCGTCAAAAGCAACCATTTGCCGATGGTATGCTGAGTTTAAACTTGGTCGTACAGACACAAATGATGCTGAATGTTCGGGACGCCCAAATGAGGCAGTTGTTCCATAAAACATTAAAAAAGTACACAAAATGGTATTGGCTGACCGTAAATTGAAGGTGCGTGAGATAGCTGAGGCTTTAAAAATATCGAAAGGCAGTGTGGAAACAATATTACAGGAACATTTTTCGATGAGAAAACTGCTTTTCAAATGGATGCCGCGTTTACTCACACCGGACCAAAAACAACAACGTGTCAATAGCTCGGAGAGGTGTTTGGCACTGTTTACAAAGAATAAACATGAATTTTTGTGTCGGTATGTGACAATAGATGAAACATGGATCCACCATTACACACCGGAATCAAAACAGTCGTCAGCTGAGTGGAGAGCAACCGAAAGGCTGGAAAGGTTATGGCATCTGTATTTTGGGATGCGCATGGAATTTTGTTCATCGACTATCTTGGAAGGGGAAAAACAATCAACATCGATTATTATATAGCATTGTTGGAGCGTTTGAAGTATGAAATCGTAAAATATCGGCCCCATTTGTAGAAAAAAAAATTATTTTTCACCAAGACAATGCACCGTGTCACAAATCGATGAAAACGATTGCTTCCTGATCCACCGAATTCACCAGATTTGGCCCCCAGCGACTACCGGCTCTTTGCTGACCTCAAAAAATACTTGCCGGCAAGAGATTTGGCTCCAATGAAGAGGTGATGGCTGAAACTGAACTGTATTTTGAGGCGAAACACAAATCATTCTACTAAACCGGTATTGATAAGTTAGAAAAGTGGTGAAATGAATGTTTTGCTCTTGAAGGAACGTATGTTGAGGAATAAAGAAGAAAATTAGCAAAAAAAGTTTTTTTATTACTTAGTCTCGGGACCTATTGGACCACGTGTTATATATCTGAGATAAACAATTCCTCACAATTAAGAATAAAGAAAATAATTGGTATGTTGAATAATTTTTAGATATGTAGGATTGTTAGAAAATAGAAAGCTCTAGATACTTAGAGTACAAATAATAGGACTTTTTTGTCGGGAATCAATTTTTTATAAGTTTGCTGTTCCGACTAGGCTCTAAAAAAAATAAAGATCTATATAAATATATCATTATCAGTAAACTATGTATAATTTGAGAGGTCAAAAATGTCAGACTTCTTTAGGGACTTTTTACAGACTTTTTGCACAGCAATTCTTATATAGAAATCCTTATAGATCAGATAGGTTTACATATGAATGACACTGAAATTGAAATTAGAAAAGGTGAAAGTGCTTAGAGCTCCAATTAAAAAAAAAATTGAAAAGTTTTGGGCTTTCATATCTCTTACAATTATTGTCTATTACTAAAAATAATAGCTTCTGTGACTCCTACAAAAATTTTAGCTTCCACAACTTTACGATGATAAACAAATGAGATATTTCATAAACGTGCATAATTTTTATAAATTATCTAAAATTGTCCAAGGCTAAATTTGTTAAATTTGTTGTGTTGTTAAGAAACTAAATTACTTTTCAATCAAATAAGTCTTATTGATTGCCACTGATAAACTTTCAACCGTTCTTAAATGGTTCTAACTTGAGCTTTTATTCCTTTTGTCGCCTTTCATCAAACTTTCGAGCTTGCCAACAAAATTGAATCGGTTGACCTTTATTTAATTGAATTTTAATGGGAATGAAAAAATTACTTATAACTACAAGAGTATCCCAACAAAAATGATGGCCGTTCTATATGTTTATAGAAATTATGCAATCTACCACACAAATTGGTCTCAATGCGTACTCAGAGAAAAAGTTCACAAGCGATAAGGGTTTATTAATCCGGATTCGGATTTTCGAATAACCGGATACTTAAACTCATGGATTAAGACGGATATTTATATGTATAATAGCGAATACAACCGTATAAATATATGTATTGAGACGGATATATTTATGCGGTTGTATTCGCTATTAAACATACGAGTAAATATTTTTGGATAACAAGAATATTCGAATATTTTTTTAAGTATAAAAAAAAAATTTTACATGAGATTTAATTGGTTTAAGACTTGAAATTCTTGACTTTTTCAAAAACCAAGAAGTTGGATTGCTTATTCAATGCTTTATCAATTTGTCTAACTTAAAATTTAAGCAAGATTGTTTGCTCAGTGGCCAATGCTATCGAGGCAAAATTAATTTAACATAATAAAAAAATGAGACTTTTATTTTTTTTATGTTAAACAAAAAATACAACATACGTGAAAAAACTTAATTTTTATACATATCTTAGCTATTTCTGAATTAAGACTAATTTCAATTATTTTTTTTTTTTTTTATTTGATGATTATCCGAATTAGCTGAATATTCTTTTATATTCGCATTCAGTTAACTTTTTATAGTTAATTTTTCCGAATACTTTTAAAATCGATTAACCGGCTGTTTTATTTGTTTCAAATATCCGACAGTTCTTAGCAGCCCTACAAGTGATGCGTGTTTTAAAATAATCTGCAACCTACTTTTAACCTCAAATGCCATTAAAACTACATTATTGTCCAACATTAAGTAACGGTAATTTAACTATCATATTATTATGACAACGCATCGCCATAACACCAGTAGCTATAAATGTCAAAGTATGACAGTTGTGTCGGACATAGATAGAGCATTAGGGTTGCTAGCATTTATTTTTCTCATTCCATTTTCTATATCAACCTGCTGTGGGATATACACCATCATTTCACTATGTATATATTGGCTATTGTGCCTTAAGGTGTGGTATTTGAAGCTTTTGCTAGTTTCGGCTTTCAAAGGCTTTTGCTCTTTTTTTTTTGGGATTTTCTTTTAATGGCACTTCTGTAGATTTCACTGGGCATAAGAAGGGGTTGAAAATCATTTGTGAAACTTTTATCAATTTACATAATAATAATAATAATAATAATATGCTTGTATATCAGCTTAAGTCTCGAACTTAAAATGAAGAACAAAATCCGGTTTGGCTTTTAGGGTTTGGCTATTGAGAAAAGTAAGAAAGAAACTTTTAGAGTGAAACTTTAACTAGCTTACGTATTGATTTTTTGGCCTTCATGAGATTTTCTGAGGGTCCATTTTCTTTGTGAAACTGAATGACTCCCTCGACACAAAGGCTTGCTTATATTGACAGGGTTTTTAAGGATATTTAAGATGCATAACATTGAAGCTTATTTATTCATCCCTTTTGTAAATTAAGCTCTCATAAACTTTTTTCGAAGCGTACTATTATTTAAGTAAATGTATTTTTCATAAATAGAAACATGAGAAGTCAGAAGCTATATCTTTGAATAAATACATTTAACACCCGTCATACCGACTTACATAACTACATTTAAATGTAGCTGAATACATTTTTAAAACAGCAAAATACCAAAAAATATGTTATCCTTACGTAAAAGTAGTAGTAGCCCTACCTAATGTTCAAAATTTGGCACCGAGGTTTGTTTTAAGCGTACGCGTGTATCCAACAAACGCTATTGTTGTCCTGGTTTCATCAGAAACAATCAAACAAACAGATATTTTTGCACAACATAAATGCAATAGACAAAAATTTGAAAGGATTTCAGTTTTGTTGCCAAAATATTTTCAATTTTTTTAAGAGGATTTTATATCAAGATAATGAGGGCTTTTTTATGAGATGCAGCGTGTTAATAAAATTGAATTATTTTCAAAAAATTTATGGAGATTCTGAGTTTTTATTAAAGAAATTTTAAATTTAAAATTATTTTAAACTGTCTTAACATACTTGCACGATATATATTTAAAAATCAATGAAAAATATAGTGAAAAGTTATGTTCAAACTATGCTCAATGTTCAGTTCAAGCACTCGAGTGTCTCTTATTTTCACAGTTCGATTATATGCATTGGTTACTTTAAATCAGTGACGGGCACATTGGCAATTACCAAACACGCGTGCTTGGAAACAAAATGCTGCTAGCCCGATGTCGACACACGCACGCTATAAGCCACTTCCCAGTGGCGAAAATAGTCTCCGAAGACATTGTCTTTGAAGACGTCGTTGACGACAACGAAGTAACCATGGTATAATTAATCAGGTAGGTGTGACAGTTTTCCAGCGAACATGAATTGTCAAAAATCATACAAAACAAAGCAAACAAAAAAAAAAAAAAAAAAAAACAAAAACAGCCGAGTTTGACAATCCATGAACGATCTCGTGAGAAAATAGCCTGTTGTCAAACCTACCTGTATAATTGTATCATGGGAGTAACAAATCTGATATTTGCTTGACATGTCGCTATCAATTCAGTAATAAAACAAAACGTAAGAAGCTTGTGTCTCTATGAAAGGAAGAAAATAAGGAATAAAGAAAAGAGAACTAACTATTGCCAGACTCAATATTATTGGAATGAAAATTAACTTTCTAGCAATGAAAATTTTGCATTTGACAATATTGAGTAATGCAACAAAAATAAAGTGCGGTGAAGTGAAAGTGAATGAGGGCATTTGACATTAAGAAAGACTTTATTGTTGGCTATAAGCGAAAATACCTTGTTCATTTTTTATTTCGATTCAAGCTGTGAATAAAGAAAAATTAAAGATCAAGGAGAGGGGAAAGAGGCATAGAGAGTAAAAGAGTGACATGAGCTTAAAACAAGGAGAGTGTGATGAGAAACAAATTTAAAGCAAACACACGAGGCAGCATTATTTTTGAGCGAACGCATATTTTCTGCAATACGTGGATCCCTTCTGTCGTTAAAGACGTGGTGAAGTAAAGTCTTGCAAGTCATTTTGTTAATTTGTTCGAAAATGTCTTAGGCCGTTGTTATACAGACGCTCATATGATCCAAGATCACGTCCTTTTTTACGCTCTTTTTTCGTTTGATGAGCTCTGTGATAAAAGTATGTTATACCGACGCTCATTTGATCCCTGAACACTAGTACACTTCTTGCTACTTTTAATACTTTATGCAAAAAAGTATCACGAGTATGAGTATGGTGAGTGTTGCTATTAAGCAGGTTTCATTACTGCTGTCATGCATTTCGTACTAAAAGTGCACTATTTTCATGCAAAAACACAAATGTTGTGAATAATTGCACAGCGAAACCCTGTTTTGATCTCGTGATTCCATTTCATTTTGGAATCATTTGGTGACCAGTTTGAGCAATATAAATTTCCTAGCTCACTCTCTAAAATTTCCCTTTTACATTGAAACAACAACAATGCGTGCCCGTGATGTGATCGTGAGCGTCTGTATAACAACGGCCTTATGTACTGAACACATTGACGACGACAGCGACGACAAGCTGTCAAATTAGGAATAGTTCTATATCGACGACACGACATTGCGACATTAGACCAAATTCTCTCCATAAGAAATACATGTAAAAAAATTTGACAGATGTCGTAATGTCGCTGTCGTCGTCAATGTGTTCAGTGCATTAGACGACAGCAATGAAAGTGGAGCGATCCGTCGTCTATGACGGAGTTAGAGTCTTGAAGATGACTTCAAAGACAGATCGATCCATTCGCCACTGGGTTCGTGTGGCTTTTGATCGTGTGCGTTCGGCTGTTATTTTGTATTCATTTTCGCTAAGCAATTCAAGTCACACACCGTATTCTGCTTTCTGTGCTCCAAACACAAGCAAAGTATATGATAATGTGTGTTTGCCCATCACGGCTTTAAATGCTTTATATTCTTCGCGTACTTGCTTTTCTTCATTTTTAATGGATACTTCTAGTACTTTGAGTACATTAGCTACTTGGAGAATGCAAGGTATTTCGGCTCCTCAAATACATTAAATACTTGAGGCACTTTGAGTTCTTAAGTTACTTTAAGTGCTTGAGATTCTTAAAGAACTTAAAATATTTCAATTATGATAATGATGTACATTAGATATTAAAAAAAAATAAATTCTTCAAGTACCTTAGATACTAATAGACATTTAAATGGTTCAAGTTCTTTATATACTTCAAGTTCTGAGCATATTTTGAGTACTTCAGATATTTCGAGTACTTAAAATACTTCGAATACTTAAGATACTTTGTGTACTTGAGATGCTTCATATACTTTAGATACTCAAAAAAATTAGATAATTCAAATCCTTCAGATACTTAAAATACTTTAGATACTTAAAATATTTTACTATACTTTACTTTACTTCACTTCACTTTATACTTAAAATACTTAAAAATATTATATACTTCAAATACTTTAAGTACTTAAGATACTTCGAGTACTTAAGGAATTTCATATATTTCAGATACTTCGAGTACATTAAATGCTATCAATACTTTGAGTAAGGTAAGTGTAAGTCAAGATACTTTCAGAACTTAAGACACTTCAAATACCTAAGATATTTTATTCCCTTCAGATACTTCAAGTTCTTTAGATTCATTGAGTACTTCAGGCGCTTCAAGTAATTAAAATACTTTGAATTCTTATGATGCTTTAGATATTTTGAGTACTTAGGATAGTTGAAGTACTTTAGACTCTTCGAATACATTAGATACAAATGCTTTCAGTAATTAAAGTACTTCCAGTACTTAAGATATTTCAGGTAATTCGAATTCATTAGATACTTGGAATAATTCAGGTGCTTCGGCATAAATTACTTTAAGTACTTTTGATACTTGAAGTATTTAAGATACTTCGAGTACTTTTGATACTTCAAGTACTCGAAATATTTCAAGTACTTAAAAATCTTTGAGTTCTAAAGGTGCCGTGAGTATTTAAAATACTTTGAGTTCTGATGGTACTACGGGTTCTTTAAATACTTCGATTATCTAAGCTCTGAGTACTTCATAGACTTCGAGCATGTCGTATTCATGAACTTTAGATATTTCGAAATCATTAGTTACTTTGTATACTTCAGATGCTTTGAATACTCAAAATGCATTGTGTATGATACTTACGATACTTTGAGTATTTAAAATATTTTGAGTACTTTTAATACGTCGATTTGTTCAGATACTCCGAACACTTACAATATATCGAATATCTAAGCTCCATGTACTTGAAATACTTCTAGTACTTCAGATACTTCAACCAATTTGAAAACTTCGAGTTCATTACACACTTATAATACTTCAGATGCTTCAAGTACTTTAAATACTTTCAGTACTGATGATTCTTCGAATTAAAAATATTTTAAGAATTCGAAGTATTACTGCCTGAACAGAATGGCTGTGGTTGTAGGAGTAGCTGTTGCTGTGTCTGTGTCTGACGGACGAGTCTGGCTAGATACTATGTAAAAAACACCCAGAATGTAGCTTGCTTATGTCGAATTGAAGTGTCGTTTCAGTTTGACTTGACCAAATTTTCATTCAAAGTTTCTGTTTTGTGAAATCTGAAATTTTGGTTAACTTTTTAATAATTTCACAAAGAAAAAAATGGCTATTTACTTTCGTCCATCTTTTTTTAAATTTGAGTGAAATGTCAGTCAAGTAGCGGAACAAAAGTTAAAGTTGAGTCAACTCAAGCTACAGACACGACTACGAGCCACTTGAAAGCTACAGATCTTCGTATTCAGCATATTTTAACTTTTGACGCTCTACAAGCTTCATCATTCCGTTCAGGCAGTGAAGTTAAGATACTTCGAATATTTAAAATATTTTTAACTAGCATACCCGTTCCCAGCGTTACTTGGGAGTATAAATATGATATGAAAACATATTTTAAATAAAGGCTCAAGAATCAAATATGTTTAATTCGTTTTATTGTGAAAAATAAATACAATATATTGGACTTATGGCAACACTGCAGCAGAAATTAACTGAGTGCAACTAGACTTTCATCTCTCTCTCTCTCTCTCAACAAAGAGCTTAAGCTATTGTTTGCTGTTATTTTGCGCCGCTTATACATACAATGGCATCATGGATTAAAATGGATAAATTCTTAAATAATTAAATAAAAAGTTTTACCAAAAACGTAGTACCCAGTAGCAGGGTCGCTTCTTATAGCAATTGAATAGTGAAAGAATTATTAAAATCGGTTCAGTGGTAAAAATACATAAAAAAACGATAAAAATTCGAGAGAACCTTTTTATATAATGGTATAGATATAGATGCTTATGATTCCTTGAGTACTTGAGATAGTTCAAGCTATTTAGATACTTTGGTTACTTATTAAAGTACATTGGGTACCTATAATAATTCAAATGTTTCTTAAGAACTTAAGAAACTATAAGATGCTTAAAAGATATCAAATATTTAAAGTTCTGTAGATGATTCGGGTATAGCAGATACTTTGAGTATTTTATATTCCTCAAGAACGTCATAAAATAAATACTTCAGATACTTCGAACATTTCAGGTATTTTAATATCTTGAGTTGCTTGAGTGATTCAGATACTTTAAGTAATTCAGTTACTTTGAGATTGTTTTAAAATAAATTATTCAAATACTTCGTGTACAGAAGATGAATATTTTAAAACGTTTTGAAATAAATTGTTCAAATACTTCGGGTACCTCAAATGGTTTAAGTGCTGCACTCTAACTATACTTCGAGAAATGTAATGTTTAAGTAAGTACTTTAGTTATTTGTACTTTTTCAGATGCTTTTAGTAGTTCAGATACCTTGAGCATAACAGATATTAACAACTGTTTAGACCCAACAACTGTATCAGATTCTTCAAGCAGTTAAGTTATATTGAGTACTTTAGGTATATAAAATTACTTGAGAACTTCAGATAGTTCGTATTTTTCGAGCTGTTCTCCGCATGCTTCGGAAACGTAACTTACTCCGAGCTCTTAAGAAACTTACTAAAATTTAGAATCTATTAAAAATTAAGATACTAGTTAGTAAAAGATACTTTGAGAACTTCATATGTTACATGGACTTCTTCTGATACTATTTAGCTTTTGCAACTGGTTCTGATTCTCTGAGTGTCGCAGTAATTTTAAGAACGTCTTAAATTACCCGCTGATAAAAATTAGTCAGTGATCCTATTGTAATGCAGAACTGTAAGCAGGCTGTGACAAGAACTGTTTTGTGTTATTAAATAATAACTAGTTAACCCATACGACACAAAAGCGCCGTAGCTGACTTTTATTGCGTTGTTTGCAGACGCTCTATTAGGATGAGACAGAAGAGAGCGAAATGTGAGCAGCGAGAAGTTTTGCTCTGAGTTTGCTTACGTTGTTCGCAGCTACTCTGTTAAGAAAAAAAAGCAACATAACAACATTTATATGCAAACTTTAATACGCTACAAGAGAAAAAATATTAATTTTAAAGAAATATTTAAAATAAATATAGAAATTAAAAAGTCCAGTTTGCACATCTACAGGTCTAAACCTACCAAACCATACTAAATTTATTAAAATTGGACTGGTACTTAAAAAGCCTTACGTCGGACAAATTTTTAATTTGCGTAATATATATAAGATTATAGGATTTTTATTGTTATCTTTATAGTATACTACGTCGGGTATTATGAAAAGAAGTTATAAAGCTAAGTGATTTTGGAAAACCGCTAGTTTTTATTATTAAAAATGAGAATTTTATGCAACTTCACATGTACTCTTCTCTCTTGTGCATCGTTAGCAGCATACCTACTCCAATGCTCGCTTACTGTGTAAGGTAGATATCATCAGTGTTTTGAAGGACAAACATCTATCTAAGGGAAAACATCTAACTGAGATAGAAAACACCTTTTTCAATAAGGCTCCACGAGGGTTTTCTAATCTTACACTGTCATAATTTTCGAAGGTCAATTTTTTGAGTTTGCAAAATGACTGACTTTTAACCCTCAAACTACTCCAAAAGCATGATTTTATATGAGTGATTTGGATGATTTTATGATAATTTGCTTTCTTTACTTCTCCATTCAATTAAATTTGTGATATCTCCACCCAGTTTAAGATAGAATTTTTTAAAACATCCTCTTTTTTTGGGTATTTTCATCGATAAAACCGTCATTAAATTGCAATCACTTTCTTTTTGTTTTAGTCTGTACTTGATTCAACAAAATCGATATAAATAATTATTGCTTATCACATTAAAGAGCAATAAAAAAGCAGATTTTCATCTTCATTGAAGGCAATTAATAAATTTTCATTATTTCCAGTACATAATGGAAAAGTAAAAATAAAAAATAAAATGAGCTGCAGATGGCAAGAATGTATTTATTCACTCTTTATTATCAAGATAGAAATAAAATAAATACGATACACATGAAAGAATATGTCTATATATATTGAAAAATACCAAAGGATGTCCATTTGATGTTATTGTTGTTGTTGTGGGCATTGTTGTGGTTGTTGTTTGCTTTTGAGCTTTTAATGCTTATACAGCAATCAATTAAACAGTCTCATTTTTTATGATTAAAATACATGCAAAAAAAAATACCGATGCTGTGATTATTTTTTCGACTTGCCACCGCTGTGATAGTAAACAAAGAACAATGACAACAGTGTTGTTATTTGTTAAATAAAAAAAATATCTGTTATTAACTCTTGTTAATGTCATGTTGATTGATTTTATAGTCAGCTTGCAGCAGCTTAGGGTTGGTTAACTGAACTTAAAACCGTCTAGATAATGATGTAAGGGCGATATTTCTTAGTTTAACGTTATGTTGATAGACATTTAACGAAAGTAGACATTAATTGAATTAATTGAATCTTTTTGAATCTATAATAAAAAGAAAAGTATATTTTGCTGTAAAATCCTTTATTTCTCCATCACAACATGGCTTTGTACCTGGTCGTTCAACGGTAACGAACCTTACAATCTTTTCCGAATATTGTATATCGGCTTTCCAACAGGGATATCAGGTTGATTCTATCTACACAGACTTTTCGAAAGCCTTTGACAAAGTCTCTCACGACATTTTATTGAAAAAATTAGCGAAAATTGGGTTTCACTCAAATTTATTGAAATGGTTTGGGTCATATCTTAGTAACAGGGTATGTCATGTCTATATTGAAAATAAAATTTCAAGGCCATTTACAGCTTCCTCGGGTGTTCCCCAGGGAAGCATTTTGGGTCCGATACTGTTCATATTATTTATTAATGATATTTCATCCAAAATAATAAATTCACAATGTCTTTTATATGCGGATGATTTAAAAATTTTTCGGAAAATAAATAATTTGTCAGATGCCTCCTTACTGCAATCAGATTTAAATTCTTTAAATGTCTGGAGTTCGAAAAATAGTCTACATCTTAATCACGACAAATGTTTGTTCACTACTTTTACTAAATCTTCATGTCCACTAAGAACAACATACTTTTTGGATAATTTTCCTTTGAAATGTGTTCATGAAATTAAAGATCTAGGTGTGGTTTTTGATTCAAAATTCACTTTCATTTGTCATCTGAATTACATTATTCCAAAAGCTTATTCGCTTTTTGCTTTAGTACGGCGAAATGGTTCTAATTTTAAGGACCCTTTCACATTAAAATTACTTTATACATCTATTGTTCGTTCGAAGTTGGAATATGCTTCATTTATATTTCCCTTTCTATGCATCTCATACATTACGCCTAGAACGAGTTCAGAAAGCTTTTACTAGATTTGTTTATAAAATAAATTATCCAAGAAATCCAGTTCCTTCTTACAACGATCGTTGTAGTCGCACAAATTTAAAAACCCTTCAGAATAGAAGGACCATTTTATCTCTGTTGTTTATTTTTGATATTGTAGTTGGAACGATTGATTGCCCAAAACTACTTGAATTTATAAATTTTAATGTTCCTTGTCGAACCTTACGTCATTTTGATGTGTTTTATCTTGGAGTATGCAGAACCAACTATGCCATTAATTCACCAATGTATAGAGCAATGTTAGAGTTCAATAACTGTATGCTTTATTGCAATATCGATCTTTCTAATTCCAAAGAATTATTAAAGAATGTGTTAAATAACTATTATTAAACTTCTTTTTAATTATTTTATAAATACTCCTATTGAATAGATATTACTATTATTGTATAGATTACTATATTAATTATCATAGTCTGTAAGAACCACTGTTCATTGACTTGAAATAATAAAAAAAAAAAAAAAAAAAAAAAAAAAAAAAAAATTGAAAATTAATAATAATTATAACGAATATGATGGAGAAATAGTTAAACATTTCCATTAGATGCATAAACTTTGCATATTTAATAAACTTGATAATAATTAAATTCGATCTATAATTACAACAAGATATCTTCCTCCTAATTGGTACCTACAATCTTTGGCAGATGTTTATTAATTTAAAGCTGATTTAAAGTATACCACCTTGATCAAAAAGTTCCCGGAATCACCACCGTATCGCTCTTAACCACCCAATTTGAGTTCCCTTTTTTTTAGGTGGCCACATCTGTCATTGACATTCTATGAAATTTTCAGCTTGATAGCTTGACATTTGTAAAAGCTGTATTGAGTACATCTGCAATATTGCGTGTTTCCGATTTTCTATAAATGGAATTGAACTCGCAACAACGAGTTTGCATTAAATTTTGGGTTAAAAACGGTTTCAATGGTGCGACAACATCGCAAATGTTAGAAAAGTTGTTCAGCAACGATACTCTGAAGAAACCAGTCATTTATCAGTAGCACGAACGTTTCAGAAGTGGCCGTAAGTCCGTGAACGATGATGAACGCAGTGGCAGGCCATCGACATCTAAAACCGACGAAAACATCAACAAAATCAAAGAATGGATGACCGCAGACCGCAAATTGACCATTAAAGAGATGGCAGAGGAATTTGGGCCTCAAAAATGTCGTTGCATAGCTGGTGCTGAAAGACCTGAATTTCATGCAAAAAAGGGACCACGTTGACCAGTTGACGTCGCAAAAGACATGCGTGTACCGAATGAGCCCCGCCCGAAAAAAACCACGTCGTTTTCAGTCGAAAAAAAGGCGATGCTCACAGTTTTCATAAATTATAAGGGTGTTGTGTATCATAAATTCCTTCCACCAGGCCAAACACTCAACAAGGAGTATTATTTGGGCGTTATGAGACGTTTGCGTGAAGCAATTCGCCAAAAATGACTGGATGAGGAAAATGAGGATTTGTGGACAAACAACTCGTGGATCTTACATCACGACAACGCACCGTCGCACAATGCCATCGTTATCCAAGAACATTTGGCTAAAAACGAAACGAATACCTTTCAACAACCACCGAATTCACCTGATTAGGTTCCCTGCGACTTTTTCCTATTCGGTCAACTCAAGAAACCGCTCTGCGGAACGCACCAGCACCCAAGATGAGATCATGGAAAAATCGAAAAAGGCTCTGATGGCCATACCACAAACCGAATATAAAAAATGTTTCGAGGATTGGATCAAGCGCTGGCATAAGTGCGTTGCAGTCGATAAGGAGTACTTTGAAGGGAACAATATCGATTTTAATGAATAATCAAAAATAAATTAATGAAATTAATGAAATTAATGAAATGAATGAAATGAATGAAATGAATGAAATGAATGAAATGAATGAAATGAATGAAATGAATGAAATGAATGAAATGAATGAAATGAATGAAATGAATGAAATGAATGAAATGAATGAAATGAATGAAATGAATGAAATGAATGAAATGAATGAAATGAATAAAATGAATGAAATGAATGAAATGAATGAAATGAATGAAATGAATGAAATGAATGAAATGAATGAAATGAATGAAATGAATGAAATGAATGAAATTAATGAAATGAATGAAATGAATGAAATGAATGAAATAAATGAAATGAATGAAATGAATGAAATTAATGAAATTAATGAAATTAATGAAATTAATGAAATTAATGAAATGATTGAAATTAATGAAATGAATGTAATTAATTAAATGAATGAAATTAATGAAATTAATGAAATTAATGAAATTAATGAAAGTAATGAAATTAATGAAATGAATGAAATTAATAAAATTAATGAAATGAATGAAATTAATGAAATGAAATAAATTAATGAAATGAATGAGTCTATATATTACAAATGGATTCAGATCACGATCTTTTGGGTGCAAACATTTAATAACACGCCCAATACAATTTGATCGTACGAAACTTGGTCAAAGCTCTTTCAAGATATAGTATGAAAAAATAAAGAAAACATCAAAAATTGATGAGAAGTAGTCTGTCTGTAGAGCATTGGTGGGCATTCTTACACAGCCGCAATCTTGGCATTTATGTGTATTTGTGCATTCAAAAGCTTTCCAATGTTAAAAAGTGTGTAAAAAGCTCTAACAGCGTACGTGTGAAGCTCTAGCAGCGTACGTGTGACAGAATGTCCGACATTGCTGTAGAGGATGGTACTCTTATTAATTTCTAACTCACTGTCTTACGTCGTAAAACTCTTATTCCTGCAATTTTTCCTCGTTTCACATTGAAGGCGCTATAAGTATACAGAATCTGCTTACTTTTTCTCAATACTCTTCTGTTCGACTATTGCGCAGTCCACTTTTAATGAAAAAGTAATTAATGACTTCAGGAATGGTTACCTATTTCTTGCTTCTCAATAGACCACACATTATACAGCTCTCTTGCAATAACAATCAAAGCTGCGAAAAACTGCACGTCATTTTTTATTCTTCGGACAGAATACAGATTTACAAAACATAAACACTTTTACATTGAATCGATATAAAAATAATAAAAAATTTAGCTAAACTTCAGACTGCACCAAAACCACATTTAGAAAGTAGTACACTTTCTAACTCTATTTTTAAACACAAAAAAAAATTTTAGTTGAACACATAATTCCTACTAAATTAATAAATACCTGACATAATTTAGCAAAAAAGAAAAACTGTAAAAATATTTTGTACACGAGCTCTTTAAAGTTGCTGCTAATAATAGACTTCGTTTTTGTATAACTGCAGAAATACAATTGCTGATGTTTGCATTAACATAACAAAGCGAAAAATGCGTTAAAAGAAAAAATTATACACTGTTATCAACAGAGGACATTTGTCAACCGCTAGCAAACAAATTTCATAAAGTCGAAGCAACAAAAAATTGACTTAATTCCAGCTAGAATAGCCATTGGGACCAATGTGCATCTCCGCAAAATGTTCATAATTTTTTTAGTAAAATTTCACAATTTGTACGCGTTACTCAACCGTGAATTTCTCCATGCTTGCTGTTGACAGCTGTTATAGACTTAGTACTCTACGCTTGTCACAAAAAAAGTAGCGCCCGAATCAAAACGACTTTTGGAACACTCTTTATTTAGTGTGACATATGCAGACAGTATCGAAGCAAATTAAACATATGATATTATATATTTATAAGATATAACTTAAAAGGATTACATAATAATGAGTTGGCGGCGCATGCCTTTAATTTTTCATCGACTGAAAAGTCGCTGTCGTCACTGAAATTGGATTTCTCATATTGAGTAACCCGTGTAGCCTCTTTTGATTTCCGAAGCAAACTCTCACGAGACATAGGTAATATACCGATCCATGATACGTGTCCTGCATAGGTCCAAGGTACACATGAAGGACAAAATTTGCAAAATATCAAAATATTTTTTATCCGTCGAAATAACATGTTCATAAAATAATAAACTTAAATAAGGAATCTTATCGCTATTTCACAGTTGGAACTAATACAGCAGAGTGACTAAATATGTAGTCTTTGACCTTGAAAATCTGCTCAAATACTTACAAATTAAAAGATGATTTTTTATTTACAAATTAAATATGAAGCTTTATTACAAATTAAAAGCTTCTTCGCTGAACACAATTTTCCGATAAAAAGGGGATCTTCATCCAACGTTGCCAGCGCTTATTCACCAAAAGTTAACCGTTGTGGTAGGTCGTGTGGTTTCAATTCTTGCACCAGTTGTATTTTAAAAGGTTTTACACAAATCCTTCAGCAAAATTTTCCACGTAGTGGAGTAACAGAGGCCCAATTGCTGCGAACGGCGCCGAATCGATAATTCATGGTCAGTTACAACAGCCACGATATTTTTCTCTGTCCGCTTTCTTCGTATGCGTATTGGTGGTTTAATGTCCAGTAATGTAAATTTGGTGTGAAATACAAGATTCCGAATAGCCGCCTTAGAAGGTTACGCAAACTGACTATAAAATGGGAGAAGTGCACGATGCACTTTCTGAACCGAGCATGAATTTTGAAAATAAAATTCAATAATCTGCAACCATTGTTCGTTTTTAAGTCGATTCATGGTGAAATTATAGACCAAACTGAACGTGTTTAACAGTAACATGTTACACGACAACAGCTGTGCTGCCAAAAACAGAGTTAGCAAAAAGGAAGTTGCTAACAAATCGCCCTTTACTTGAAAATTTCGTCTCGATCAACTGCAAGCTGAACGTGAACTAAAAGAGCCCAATTTCATCGTAAAATTGTGATGTTTTCTTTTTTTTCCTAAAAACCCAAGCGATAAATTGCCTAAGCTTTGTTTTTCCTGGTCAGATACAAATTGAAGAAGTGTTTATAAGTTTTTTCGTCTTCATAGATAATTATCTAACTCTAACTAAGATGGCTTGGGAAAAATTACTTGTGTTTTTTCGGTTGAGTTCGTTGAAATGATTATACATATGTTTCACTTGATTGCCCCTTTCGCACACTATATATAATATATCACCCCATTTCGAACCAAGGCAGACTTCACTAAATAGGTATTACACCTAAAATTCTTGGTTCAAAGCTAAAAATAAAATCTAATCAACTGAACTTGAAAAATTCACCCAAATTTACCACTACAGTACTTTTCGCTTAAAGCGAACTTCAAGGGACCGGGCAAAATGGTTCGTTTTAAACGAAGTTCGCTTTAAATGAAGACTTGAATTAATCAATTGTATGTGCACATTAACTCCTTTGTAAATTTATTAAAAACATGTTGAGATGTTTTAATTTAAAAAATGTCTTTTTAAAAAAATCTGTTAGTTTAGTTTGCTTAGTAGCAATATTAGTTTCAGTTAGATACACTTCCACTTGAGCCAAGGGGTCAAGAATTTGTTGTGGAGTGTCGCGCGACTGAAGAAAATTTCTTACATAGCTTACGCTTCACACTGCATCCACGTTAGTTGCGACTTGGATTGGCTCTACGTTGTCTATATCGTCATCGTCTAAGGTCGTCATCACCAGCGCAAACAGACTGCACAATAGCTTTTCGTCCAATTTTTCCGTATTTAAAAGGTCGTCATCAAAACATTTGTAATCGTGTTCCAGCAAACAAACATTAAACTTAGGGGAATTCCCGGATTGGAGACAGGAAAAATTAAACACTGTGTGTTACAGTGTTGTCAAAGTAAACATTATTTTTACATAGCGGCACTTTTTGATTCGTTTTAACCGAAAAATAAACAAGTTTTGCATGCAAATAAAGTTCGTTACAACCGAAAGTTCGCTTTAAGCGAGTTCGTAATAAGCGAACAAAAATGCATGGTTTATTGGAATAAAAACGCGTACTTTTAAAATTGGTTCGTTCTAAGCAAAAGTTCGCTTTAAACGGGTTCGCTATAAGTAAAAAGTACTGTAATTAGTTGCACTTGGTTCTAGAAAGGTTTGTGGATAAAATTGCTTAATAACTTGAATTGTTTCGACGGTTTCCTGCCACGCTTAGAACATCCAACGCATATTTTAATTGATTGCCCCTTCTTGACCACTATTCTATCACCTCATTTCGAACCAAGGCAGACCTAGCTAGATAGGTAGAACACCTGAAATACTTGGTTCAAAGGTAAAAAACAAAAACTATCTTCGAATCTCGAAATTGAAACCTAAAGGAAGTGCAATTATTAGCTGGACTGATTATTTAAATTTATCTTCACTCGCATTTAGATAACATGGACCAAAATGAGCATATCTTTAAGGAAATTTCCGAAACTTAGGTATTCGAAAAGAAAAGTTACTTCAATGTTTGGTAGATTTACCAATTAAGCATCTTTTTTCTCGACACATGTTCTATAAATGACTCTTTATAGAGCATGTTTACAAAGCGAAAGTTGTTTTATAGAGCTTTCGACACACTCGCAATGTTTGTAGATCAAAGGAAACTTAATGGGTGGTAAGAATTCAGTTTTTTAATGACAGTGAAATAAAAAGTATAACTGCAAACTAACTTTAATGTGAACTAAATGTGAACTATATAAAAAATAAAAATGAAATAACTGGTCATTTCAGCCCTTGAAATGGTCAAAGGACCTAGCTTCTTATGATCAATTGTGAACTATATATATGAGTTACATAAAGAGCCATCTAATTTTTAAAGGTGGTATTACATTTATTACAAGGTTTAAAACTAGTTGTAATAAATTATGCCTAAAAGGACTTTTGAAAAAGTTTTTAAAGATTTATAAAAAATTTTGCTCAGAGATAATAAGCGCTTATTTATGTCTCCAGATCCTGTATTTTCAACAGTTCGTTTGTAGAACTGTACTGTGGTGCCAACAGCTGGCTATGATATAACTGCACTTGGAGAATGTCTTCAACTTAATAGAATTTTAATACTTCGGAGAGTTGTTTGTAACAAAGTCTGTTAGGGTGGGTGAGTAAGTTTGAAATCTGGCTGGCGTCTGAATTGCAGCAAAAAAAAACAAAAAAAAAAAAAAAAAAAAAACAGAAGTACAAGAAAAACATGTAAAACTTGAATAACCAACGGTTATGCAATAATGCAGTGCTGCCAACTGTGACCATGTACAGGCAATTTTGCAACAAAAACATTAAAAAAAATTTATATAAATTTGCAAAAGACTAACTAAATAAAGACAAGCGCAAGTAAAAGAAGAAAAAAATTTGCCGCCCTTAAGACATGGAAAAATGTGACTGAGCTAGGCGTGCCCTGTTGTTCCGCGTAGAGTGTCTTTAGTAGAGAGAGTCAAAGTGTCGCTTTTGTACCAATTTTCTTAACACGTTGGCAGTTTTTTGCCATTTTATGCTCAGTTTAATGTTCAATATATTTTTACAGAAATACTCAAGGTTGTTCAAATACGTTTTTAAGGCGATTTTTTTCACTTAAGTGCTTTTTGTTACCTTATTGATTGTATTTCCAAGTGTTTCCTTATGATCTAAAAATAACTAGAGTTGCCAAAAAGTTTTCTTTTTAGTCTTGCAGTTTGAACTCACTTTAATTTGCTCTACGAAATGCTTTCAATAAGCGCCATCTTGTTTTTTCAACGATTCAGCTCATTTCCGTTCTACATAATGGCGTAATCTCTGGCGTCAATGTGAATATTCTTGTCTCCTTTTGTACGATTCAAAACTCCATTTGTTGTTGCTGGGTGTTTTTTTTTTTTTTTTGTGGTTTATGCAAATTATTGCCAACCAATAAAAACCAAGTCTGTGTTTTTGTGCACGTATATTTTTAACGGTTATGGCGAAAACTTGGTGTTTTTTCGGATATGACAGGAATTGCAAACAAGCAATTTAATGTAGGCAAGACTAGTTGTGATACATTTTTTTTTTATTGTGTAATTCTAATTGTATGTAAAAAAATGCTCGCCGCAAGCTATCCGATATAAAACACTTTATTATTCATAAATTTTGAGCTTTTTTTTGGTACATTTTGAATTTATTTATTTTAAAAATTTATTTGTAAAAGATGAGGTTCCATAAATGTTTCAGCAAATTCAATTTTACATTGAGTCATTTTTACGCCTTATATTAAATTAGTTATAATCTTAATTCTAATGAACTAATTCATAAAATTCATAAATTCATTATAAATTTACTAACTTTGTTTCCTGAATTTGAAGAATTGTTTACTTTATTTTTCCTACACAAAACGCACTAATTTAACCAATTAAAAGAAAAAAATTGCATTAATGTCCTGTTCTATGTGTTGACATATATTCAAAACTGCATTCAGCTAAAAACTCCTGCTTGCATTTGAAATTGAAATTTTGAAAACAAATTGATTTTTAATTCAATTCAAGCATCTCGTTTCCTCTAGTCTACCCGCTTACTACAGCGTCATGGCAATTTTGCTATCTCTTTCTTTAGATCTAAGCTTGCAAATATTTGCACTCTCATGACATTTAAGGCATTTTGTACAAAGTTCAATATTTGACAGCTTTTGCATGAAAATTGCAGTCCAACATTGTGTGTTTGTGCACTTTTGTGCAAAAACAACAAAATATCTGCAACAACAGCTACAACAAAACAAACGCAAGATAGCTACAAATACATAACTTACATTTTATAGTTGCACTTCCAGACGAAATGTCAACAAAAAGTTCAAACGATGCTAAAACTATTTTTGCAAAAGTGCTGAATATGAAATGTTATTTTTTTATATGCATATGTAGTATATATTTAAATGTCAGGTCGGTGTTTTTTTTTTTTTTTTTGTTGCAATTTAATTTTTATTGTTTCTATAGGCATTTATGCACTCTGCTTCATATTTATAAATCCACAAAAAAATAAACGAATTTTAAATGTGGCAACAATATAAAAAATGTTTGACAATAAAATTTGGTAAAACTTAGGATTTAGTAGAAAAGCTTTTTTTGCAATTTTCTTGAATTTTTTTTATATTTTTTTGAAATTTTTGGTATTTCAAAGTTTTTATTTTACTTATTTTGTAAGTGAATATCACCATGTTTTAATGGTTAAAAATGGTTAAAAACATGTTTTTAATGGTTAAAAAACCATGTTTTTTGACTGGTTGACAAGATTTAAAAAAAAATCACTCGACTGATATCTCTAAATATTTTAAACTATAAGAGAATATTCGATGTAGCTATTTTTTGCAATAGTTGCAGGAACACTGAAAAAAAAGAAACCTTAGCTTAAAATTGAACACAATATGTTAAAAAAATGTGTTCATAATTTGCCTTTTTTCCATATATTTTACAAAATTTTTAAACACATTTGACCTACTTTGACGAAATTTGTTGCAAGCTATTTTTTACACACAAAATTCGTCATATTCATAATGATTGTCGTCAATTTTAAAACTTTTTTTTCAGTGTATGGTTATGTGTATGTTAACTAAGTTAACTGAAAGTAAAAAAGCTTAAAAATTTCTAAAATTTTATTTTTTCCCAAGATGACGTTAAATTAAAAATTCATACAGAAAATACAAAAAAAAAATAAAATGTTTCGCCCCCCTTTTGATTATTTTCTTTACATTTTGTTCATACTTTTTTATATAACATTTTTTTAACATTTTATATTGTAGCGACTCTGCGCGGTCTTATGACTTCATGAATTTTTTGTCTATTTTTATCATGAGGGCTATGATCTTGCCTTTACTGAGGTGTTATATTTTTGACCTTTGCACCTATACATAGCGCGTTATTCTATTTAACAAATTTACAGTTTCGTTGCTTAGACTACTTCCTCTGCGTCCCGGTGAAGTCTTTAATTTTTTGTTTATGTGCAACGACATAGGCAGGATGAAAATTAGAGGGGGCAATCATATCTTTATATCTTTTTACCATATCTAGTTTCAAAGAAAGAGGAAAAACCACATATTAAAAGGGATGAAAAAGGAATTACATATAGAAACTACTTTCAAAGCCATCGATTATATAAAAACTTTCAGATTTTGGGGGACCCCTTCATGTGTATCATAAAATCAAAGAATTAACATTTACTACCGTAGCATTACTTTTATCATAACACCTATACTACTTTAAAAAAGTGAATTTTTCAACTTTTTTTGATACCTGCGGGGTAAAACGTAACGTCACATGCAAAATAACAACGAAAGCACATATAAAACAACTTTTTATATCTGTATTCACAAGCAATAATCGCTTAAGTCGACTTTGGTCAGAATGAAGTTAATAATTGTTACAGTTAACAGTTGTACAAGTTAACAGTTAATATAAAATGCAAATTTTTTGTTGTCGCTAAACTCCAAAACTACTGGTCCGATTTTTATTAAATAAGTTTTAAAATATCACATTTGTGCTACAAAAGGTTATAAGGGCAGTTTCTTTGCGAAATTTTAATAATAACACGGTACAACACTCAAAAAACCCCAAGGACTTTCTCGATGGTTTCTAAAGGTTTTGGGTCCGCTGAATCCGAATCTGAAGTCAGAATTTTCAGGTCACCCTAGGTTTTCGTGCTACAATGAAATCAATATTTCCTACTTAAAGGGGTCCGGAGAGAATTAATATGTATGACCGACCTACATTATTTTTTCAAAATAAACATGTTTTGCCTTACAACCCATCCCATCCGGCCCATCCTAATGGGGGCTCCCATACAAATGATTTTCGTACATTTTTTATATGAAATTTTGCATTTTAGTTTTCACTTGATTGGAAATGAGGAATGAAATTTAAATAGGTTAAAGCGTAAGTACCTTGGCCTGGCCAGGATTCGACCATTGGGGTGGCAGTCGAGTACGCTACCTATTCGACTACCGAGGTTGCCAAAGAAAATTAAAAAAAACTGTTAGCTTAAGTAATTTGTATTGTAGTTTATTAATATTCAAAATGTCATTTCTAATCTAATTGCATTGTGTAATGGGATTAATGTTCAATGGGCAGCATTTAGTCATTTTTGACATTTCATATAACAAGAGAAAACCCACAATTTGGCATCACTGTTAACCCTTCCTTCTCTTTATATATATTCTTGACCGAAGCGAGTCGTTTTCCCCGAAGAAAACTTAAAATTTAATAAATTCATATTAAAAATCAACTAGTAATAACTCAGATGTGGGGTTGCCTTTTACCAAATAATCGAATTTAAGCGAAAATATAATATTTGGTACTCATGTCTCAGAAATTGACTAAGCAAGTGATCATGGATGCATTGGATGCAGCTGGCGTAAATTTTCCTGCATCTGCCACGTTGTCGCAGTTGAAGAAATTGTACGAAGAGCTAAATATAAAGGATGGCGCAAATAAAAATGCAAGGTTTGTCACCTCTACCGAAACAAAAAATGTTGTTCTTCTCAATGCCGAAAATGACGATGCCGATATTTACGATTCTGCCGATATTAACACCTTGGATGACGCAAATCCAGATGAAGGTGCTTGCGGACAGCTACTTAATATAGAAGTTGATGTTCCAAGCTGTTTTGAATATGCTGCTTCAGCGAATGCCGATGATAGTGACGCCGCAAAAATTAGAACAACAATTCCTGATGAAGAAGACGTCGCCCTAGATAAAGAGGTTCAGCGGCTGCGGAAACGCAAAGAAATATTAATGTTGCAGCAACACATAAAAGAGCTTGAAGCAAATACTTCAGTGTCTAGTATGCGCCAACTAGACTTCGGCGATATTGAGCACGCCATCCCAAAGCTCAGTGGCGATGACGTGTCTCACTCAGTACAGCATTTTTTGCGGAATTTTGATGAGCTTATGCAAACAATAAATGCCGACGACCGTTTTACGCCGCTCTCTCAGCGGGACTGCACGTGCGTTTCTGCCTACAACTTCAGCCATCACATACGCCGACTTGTGCCAAGCTCTTAAAACCGAATTTTCAGTAAACGTTTCTCGTGCAGACGTTTATAAAATTTTAGCAATTCGCAAATGGGATCACAATAAAGAAACTCTGCACCGTTATGTGATTGAAATGCAGGCGATTGCTAAAAGAGCTGATGTTTGCGAGCAGGAAGTGGTAGACTTCATCGTTGACGGTGTTCAGGGTAAAATAGCCAACATAAGTCTTCTAATGGGCGCCCGGACGCTAGATGAGCTTAAATCGTTTATCAACCGCTACCAAAATAAATATTTGACCCTAGCTTCACGTTCTGACGTCTCTACCACCAAGCCCAGAGCTCGACTAAGTGCCGACAACAAAAATTTTAAGGACGCTCCACTATGCTTCAATTGCTCCAAGAAAGGCCATATAAAGCCAAACTGCCCATACCCGCTGCGGGCAAATGGTTCGTGCTTCAAATGTTGGAGAATGGGCCATGATCATCGTTCATGTCCCAATCCGAGAAAGGTTCTCGTCGAGGCGGCCGTATGAAGAAAAGAACACCAGGTTGCTGCTGTGGAAGAAGAAGATACTCTTGATGAGCCGAGTGACGTTATGAGTTCCCTAAATTTGGTAAGTGTTGCTTTTGGAACTGATGCGGTGGGAAGTGCAAGATTTAATCAAATTTTTTCTTTTTTCGACACTGGCAGTCCAATTAGCTTTATCAAAAATTCGTGTATTCCCGTTGCCTTACAGTCCTCAAAAGACACGTTAACCACATCGAAATACAGTGGTCTCGGAGGAAAGAAACTAGAAATTTTAAATACAATTTTTATAACCATAAAATTTCGAAAATATGAAAAAAAAAATTTGATTTATGTTTTGCCAGATAATGCAATGTTAATGCCTCTTATCTTGGGCCGTGATTTTTTTAAAAAATTTAACATTTGTTTAAGAAAAATTAATTGGAAGTATTCTAAGGAAAAATTAATAAAACTCAATGAAGAGAAAAAGTCTTGCACTTTTGAGCGTAGTAGTTCTTCAATGCTTCTTGACAAATATGGTTTACTTGCCAGATGTGTGCCATTTCCAAATGACGCATCGGTCTGTTCGGTGGCGACAGTCTTGGAGACTGGGTCAATTGAAAATTTTACTGGACGTAAACAATATGACGATAAAGACGTGCCGAGTATATTTAGTATCGAGATGGCCGACAATGATAATGAATTAGATTCAGTTGAAAATTTTGCTGGACGTAAACAATATGACGATATGGACATGCCGAGTATATTTAGTATCGAGATAGCCGACAGTGATAATGAATTAGATATAGATTGTCTCTTAGATAAAACTTTACGTATTGAACTAAATAATTTGATTATGGAGTGTTATGTGAACCCAATAGATATTGCTATAAATCCGATAAATTATGAAATGAAGATTCGTTTAACATCAGACAGACCCTTCTATTGTACTCCCAGAAGACTCTCTTTTTTTGAGCGGACCAAGGTTCAAGAAATCGTAGATGAATTGCAACGGGACGGTATTATAAGACCAAGTAGTTCACCCTATGCCTCCGCATTAGTCTTGGTCAAAAAGAAAAATGGCCAGACGCGCATGTGTATTGACTATCGTGGGTTAAATAAGCTGACTGTTCGGAATAATTGTCCGCTTCCATTAATCGAAGACTGTATAGAGTACTTGGAAGGAAAATTATATTTTTCGGTCTTAGATTTAAAAAGTGGTTTCCATCAAGTAAATGTGGCCGACGACTCAATTCCGTATACTGCTTTCGTGACGCCATTTGGGCAATATGAGTATTTAAAGATGCCCTTCGGGCTCAAGAATGCTCCAGCTTTTTTTCAGCGATTTATTAGTGAAATATTTCGGGATTTGATAGACAAAAGAGAAATAGTAATTTATATGGATGATATTCTTATCGCTAGTACAAACTTTGACGAACATAAGAGATTGCTGCGTGCAGTATTACGACGTGTAACTAGCCAAAATTTAAAACTCAATCTTACTAAATGTAAATTCTGTTACGGAAAAATTGAATATCTTGGATATTCTGTTACTTCTTCTAGAATTTCACCTAGCGAATCTCATATCAGGGCTATTAAAAACTACCCTATTCCAACTAATCATAAAAACTTGCAATCAGGTATTGGTCTTTTCTCCTACTTTCGGCGGTTTGTGCCGTCATTTTCACGTATAGCAAAACCGCTACAAAATTTGTTGAAGAAAAATTCTGAATTTTGTTTTGACGAAACATGCCTTGATGCTTTTAACGAATTAAAAAGAAGATTATCCGAAGCGCCTGTGCTAGCTATTTATAACCCAAAAAAAGAAACTGAATTACACTGCGATGCCAGTGCAATTGGTTTTGGAGCATTCTTGCTTCAACGACAAAGTGACGGTAATTTACATCCTATATCCTACTTTTCAAAGACTACTTCTTCTGCCGAGTGCCAATACCATAGTTTTGAGTTAGACACGCTTGCCATAATATATGCCCTTAGGCGATTCCGAGTATATTTGGAGGGGATACCCTTTAAAATTGTTACGGACTGCAACTCATTGACGATGACTTTGGGGAAAAAACAAGTGAACCCACGGATAGCTAGGTGGGCTTTAGAATTAGAAAATTACAATTATTCAATACAACACCGTAACGGATCAGCGATGGGTCATGTAGACGCGCTCAGTCGGTGCCAAATTGCATCACTATTCAATATGAACGAGTTAGATTTACACATCCAGGTTGCTCAAGGACGTGATGATGTTATAAAGGGTTTAAGAGATCGTCTAGAAACTGACAATATAAAAAATTTTGAAATGATGAATGGACTCGTTTATAGAAAACACTCTGACGGAAAGAAGTTCTTATATGTCCCTAGTGAGGTAGAAGATAATGTTATACGTTTGATGCACGAGAAAATTGGTCATCAGTCCGTTGATAAATGCCTTGAAAAAATTAAAATGTACTACTGGTTCCCAGAAATGCGTCAAAAAATTGACAGATTTATAAAAAATTGTTTGAAATGCATAATGTACTCTCAACCAGTAAGATTGTGCGAGAAAAATGTATATCCCATTCCGAAAATGCCGCTGCCGTTCGATACACTTCATATTGACCATTTTGGTCCATTGCCTTCCATAAATTCAAAGAGGAAGCATATTTTAGTAGTGGTGGATGCGTTTACGAAATTTGTGAAGTTATACCCAACAAATTCTACAAGTACGCGTGAAGTCACTGCCGCTCTGGAGAAATACTTCAGTTATTACAGCCGACCTAAAAGAATTGTGTCTGACAGAGGAACTTGCTTCACATCGTTAGAATTCGAAGACTTTCTGTTAAGACGAAATATCGCTCACGTGAAGGTGGCTACTACTTCACCTCAGGCAAATGGACAGGTGGAACGGGTAAACCGGGTGATTAAAACGATGTTAGGAAAGTTATGTGATCCCATAAACCATGCAGATTGGTGTGGCAAATTGCTTCACATAGAATACGCCATTAATAATTCGGTTCACAGTACGACAAAAAAGACTCCCAGTGATTTGCTATTTGGGGTAGAACAGCGTGGGGTCATAATATATGAGTTTACGGAATATCTGCAGGATAAGATGAACTCTGAGGATATGCGTGACTTACAACAAGGACGACTTAATGCTGAAAATGCTATCAGCAAATCACAACAATACATCCTAAATTACAATTTAGAACACAACACTGCCGCAAAAGAATACGATGTAGGTGACTTTGTAGTTATACGGAATACAGATACTGTGATTGGTACTAACAAGAAGCTAATACCTATATATAAAGGACCATACGTGGTGCATAAAATTCTTGGAAATGATAGGTACGTTATACGTGACATTGAAAATTGTCAATTGACCCAGTTGCCATATGATGGTGTTATCGAGGCAAATAGAATGCGGAAATGGCTACCATATAATGGTAAGGTGGCCGTAGATGAGAGAAGCCAGAGCAATACTATACCTGGGACAAGTTTAGAAAACTCATAACCTCTGCCGTCTGCCGTTGTCAATTATGAGACGATCGGGGTCGATCGGAAGTCAGATTGGCCGAGTTGTTAGCTTAAGTAATTTGTATTGTAGTTTATTAATATTCAAAATGTCATTTCTAATCTAATTGCATTGTGTAATGGGATTAATGTTCAATGGGCAGCATTTAGTCATTTTTGACATTTCATATAACAAGAGAAAACCCACAATTTGGCATCACTGTTAACCCTTCCTTCTCTTTATATATATTCTTGACCGAAGCGAGTCGTTTTCCCAGAAGAAAACTTTTTTTTTTTTTTTTTTTTTTTTTTTTTTTTTATTTATTTATTTGCAATCTGTCAAAAATAACAATAAGCAAATGTATTCACATATAAATAATATAACAGTATAGTAACACCCCAATGAGTATAACTATATAAACACAAGATAGTTTTACATCTTCAGTTAGTTACTTCAGGACATTATATAATACATTATGTACATATGTAATATTAACAGATTTGAATATGTGTATTATTTAATTAACGATGAGGTAAATCCAAGACATGGTAACGTTTCAGTCTTCTTGTTGATAAACTATTATCTAAAAGAGCTATAGCTAATGTGTTAACATGACTTTCGAGCCGGTTAATGTATCCTTCACTAAACCTTTTAATTTCAGACTTTACAAAAGGAATACTTAAGTCATTGTGGATTTGATCATTACGTACAAACCATGGTGCATTAACAATGCTTCTCAATGTTTTCGATTGGTAGCGTTGCAAAATATCGATATTTGAGTTGCTTGCTGTACCCCATAATTGAATACCGTAGGTCCAAACTGGTTTTAAAATTACTTTATACAGCAAAACCTTATTCTCTAAGCTTAACTGCGAGTTTTTACCAAGGATCCAATACATTTTTTTTGTTTTGATATTAAGTTGTTGTTGTTTAGACTTGATATGATTCTTCCAGGTAAGTCTGCGGTCAAGTCCAAGATATTTCACGTTATCGCATTGCCGTATTTGCAAGCCATTAAGTGTGACAGATGGGCAGTCACCTTTTCTTAAGGCAAAAGTTACTTGTACACTCTTATCAGAGTTAACCATGATTCTCCATTTCTTCAACCATACTTCAATTTTGTTAAGTTCGGCTTGTATTAGGGCAGATGCCTCGGCAGGTGTTGCACTAATTGCTATTATGGCCGTGTCATCTGCATAAGTTGCTATAGAAACATCATCAATTACTGGCAAGTCAGCTGTAAATAAAGTGTAAAGAACTGGCCCCAAAACGCTTCCTTGAGGGACACCAGCATTAATTGAACATATCTTTGAGATTTCCCCATTCATTTTTACGTAAAAGCTACGTTTACTTAAGTATGAGTTTAGTACCATAAAGTAGGGGGCGGGAAGAAGCTTTTTTATTTTATATAAAAGTCCTGGATGCCAGACCCTGTCAAAAGCTTGCTGAACGTCTAAGAACACACCATTACAATATTTTTTGTTTTCTAGGGCATCAGTTATTAAATTGACGATTCTGTGGCATTGTTCGGGAGTACCGTGTGCACTCCTGAACCCAAACTGATGTTCAGGTATAATAGCGCATTCTTCCAAGACCGGTAACATTCTTCGCAAGAATATTTTTTCAAATATCTTCGAGAAGACTACCAGCAAACTAATCGGGCGGTAGGATGAAGTCATGTTTTCAGGCTTGTTGGGTTTTTGAATCATGATAACCTCGGCGCATTTCCATTGGGTTGGAAAATAATCAAGTCTTAAGATGGCATTTAATATTAGGGTTAAGAAAACAATGCCCTTTCGTGGTAATGAACAAAGTACTTTTGCATCTATACAGTCATATCCTGGAGCCTTTTTATGATTTAATTGCAAAATTTCATTGTGTACTTCTGTTGGGGATATATGTCGAATAGGTAAGCACATTTGACAAGGCACATCAAGAAATTGATATATATGATCTTCATTTGACACGTCAGCAGTTGGATGAGGTTGAAATATTGAAGATAGATGTTCTGCAAAAGCTTTAGCTTTTGATTCATTGGAAAGCTTAAAATTCAATAAATTCATATTAATAATATTCATATTATCATATCATACAATAATATCATATTCATCCAGAAGAAAACTTAAAATTCAATAAATTCATATTAAAAATCAAGTAGTAATAAAACAAAAATTTTTATAAAATATATTTCATATAAAAAATGTACAAAAATCATCAAATTTGTATGGGAGCCCCCATAGGAAGGAGCCGGATGTGATGGGTTCCAAGGCAGAAAATGTTTCTCTTGAAAAAGTAATGGGGGTCGGTCATACATATTAACCCTCTCCGGTCCCCCTTAAGTAGGAAATATTGATTTCATTGTAGCACAAAAACCTAGGGTGACCCGAAAATTCTGACTTCAGATTCGGATTCAGCTGACCCAAAACCTTTAGGAACCGTTGAGAAACCCCTTAGGATTTTAAAAAATTTTAAATTTTGTTGTACAGTGTAATTATCTTTACCCACCGGGGAAATGAGAATTGATTGGAATCTATCTATCAAAATTTTACTGATTTCTTTTTATTCTAGCCAAAATCGACTACGACATATATATACGACGTTCTCAAGAAGCTTTATTACTCTCTGAGGTTTGCCATTGTCTGCAGAGAGTTGACGACCGGACAGAAAAATAAATTCAATTGAAAAAACTTTCTGTGTCAGATGGAGTTGAACCAGGTTTCTCTGACGTATGGGTCACGCACTCTACCCATTGCGCCACGGCCGCCACAAAAAACAAGTTTCTTTTTAAAAATCACTTTTCGCCAGGAAATCAGGCAAGCAGTCCGGTATAGTTTTAAAATTTCGGGAGGGATTCAAGTTTTCAATTTTTTTAGAACTAATTTAATCCTAAAATAGTATTTTTTGTGTTCAAAGCGAAATTAAATTTATCTTTTTTAATATTTCTTTAAAAAGTAAAAAGACAGACGGTTTTGTACGGAACCAACAATGGTTTCAACTATTTACTTATATAAAACCATGTAAGCCATTGAGTTTGTCGGTGCTATTAAGGTTTTTTTTTCAATTTATTGCTTGCCTTTTCGAATTATGAATCAACGAATTTAAAGAGCAATTATTTTGTTCGAGCGGAAATTTCTTTAAAGATTGAAAGCTCAAAAATGCTTTCCACTCTAAAGGGTGTGGTGTGGTTCAGTGAGTGAGATTAAGAACGTCAAATTAATGTAGCGAGTAATTGGAATGAACTGATATAATAAGATTTGTTGTTGTGGTGATTAATTTGTCTTGACAGCAATTATTTGTAATGGATGATGTTTATAATAATCTCTTGCTTGGCAGTATTTTCTTGATAAAGGCATGAAAATGCCTAGAAGCAGGCATAAAATTTTTTTAATTTTATTCATTTAAAAATATTCAACAAGATGAGAAAAATATTCGCTATATGAAGGGATAAAATTATATAATCATTAGCAGAAGAGCAGAAAACATGAAAAAAGAAACAATTTGTTTTCAAAAATAAAGACCCATATTCCAAATTATCAACAATTTATACCTTTTTTTTTTTGCGTATGAGATTTATGAAAAATGTTTGTGCTTGAAAATTCAAGGTCTGAATACACAGTTTTACTTTATTTGATCTCTAGCCCTGCGTGCACATAAACCTCTTCATAAAATAAAATTCGCTGATTTTCAGCATCTGCAATTAGCATAAAATGCTAACTAATGATTTTATCACAAGACCCTTAAATCATCGCTTATGACCTCTAACTATGCAAATTTCAATAATTATGTGAAAAATATATGTATATCACAAGAAAAAGTATGATGTCAATATTAATTATATTGCAGAAAATAACAAAATTTCGTTGCCACCTAATAAGAAACTAACGAGCAGTCATAACCTTAACGGATACTTAGCACATATGTGCACATACCCCTACATTTCTACATACCCACATATACAAACATGTTTTGAACAATTGTAGCTGGAACAATTGTAGCAAAGCCAAGCCAACCTCAAGCCATTTGCAGGCATAATCATCTGTTTGAGCCAACTTTATCCCACTTCCGAATAATCTTCAGTTATAGCATACATTATATATTTTTTTCTATACATATTAGCTGCTCTAGTTGTTGTTGTTGTTGTTATTATTGGCACCAGGAGCAAACGAGTAATATATGAGTTTTATCGACAACGACAGTCATTGGCTTTGTTGGTGATGGTGGAACTTGTGCTACTCCACGTAACCACTTTCCACCATATGTTGGCAATTTTCACGCCTTGCCATTAAATACCTCTTGCCTCTTTATTGCTATTGTTGTTGTTTTCCTTGTTGTTGTTAAAGGTACTTTGAAAAGTATTTGCTCTTGTTGTTGTTGTTGTTGTTGTTGTTGTTGTTGTTGTTGTTGTTGTTGCTGCTTTGTTGCCATACATATGCAAATCATTACATAACGAGTTGGTTGGTCGCAACCAACGCTGGCAGTTCATATCGGCTTCCCCTTCCACCACACCGTCAACCTACTTAAATGCTATGCTGCCCCAAGCCACAACAACGAGATGCACTCATTCGGAAGGTTGGCCAATAAATTTTGCACTTAATAGAGGCTGAAATTGCGCTCGAACTTTGCATTGGCGTTGTTCGAGATGTCGGCTGATATCAGTTTGAATGTTTGTTTGAATTTGTGATAATTGATTTCTAGCAATATGTTGTTGATTTTTTTGTGTGTGTGTATGTGTTTGTATATGTAACAATTTATATTCCCCATAATTAGTGTAATTTATAGTCTGATAATAATTGACTCTGATTTTATGACCAATACTCAGATTGATGCTAATGTTTTTTGCTCAATATTTCAGATTTTCTATTTCTTGAAAATTATCAATGATCTTAAAATAGCTGTCTATTTTTACAATATTTTTTGCGTTCAACAATCTTTTTCATTTCTATTTTATATTTTCATTTACTTGCAAGACTTACAAAATTAAGTTTAAAGCAAACAAGAGCATTTTTGTGACAGAATTTAGGTTAAGTATAAGCTTGATTTTCTTTTGAGTTAGATATAAAGTTAAAAATTGTGTTGGAGTTAGAGTTAGTGTTAGAGTTAGTGTTAGAGTTAGAGTTAGAGTTAGAGTTAGAGTTAGAGTTAGAGTTAGAGTTAGAGTTAGAGTTAGAGTTAGAGTTAGAGTTAGAGTTAGAGTTAGAGTTAGAGTTAGAGTTAGAGTTAGAGTTAGAGTTAGAGTTAGAGTTAGAGTTAGAGTTAGAGTTAGAGTTAGAGTTAGAGTTAGAGTTAGAGTTAGAGTTAGAGTTAGAGTTAGAGTTAGAGTTAGAGTTAGAGTTAGAGTTAGAGTTAGAGTTAGAGTTAGAGTTAGAGTTAGAGTTAGAGTTAGAGTTAGAGTTAGAGTTAGAGTTAGAGTTAGAGTTAGAGTTAGAGTTAGAGTTAGAGTTAGAGTTAGAGTTAGAGTTAGAGTTAGAGTTAGAGTTAGAGTTAGAGTTAGAGTTAGAGTTAGAGTTAAAGTAAGAGTTAGAGTTAGAGTTAGAGTTAGAGTTAGAGTTAGAGTTAGAGTTAGAGTTAGAGTTAGAGTTAGAGTTAGAGTTAGAGTTAGAGTTAGAGTTAGAGTTAGAGTTGGAGTTAGAGTTAGAGTTAGAGTTAGAGTTAGAGTTAGAGTTAGAGTTAGAGTTAGAGTTAGAGTTAGAGTTAGAGTTAGAGTTAGAGTTAGAGTTAGAGTTAGAGTTAGAGTTAGAGTTAGAGTTAGAGTCAGAGTTTGAGTTTGAGTTAGAGTTAGAGTTAAGATCAGATTTAGTATCAAATTTGAATTTGAATTTGAAGTTTAATTTGGATTTGAATTTGAATTTGAATTTGAATTTGAATTTGAACTTGAACTTGAACTTGAATTTGAATTTGAATTTGAATTTGAATTTGAATTTGAATTTGAACTTGAATTTGAATTTGAATTTGAATTTGAATTGGAATTGGAATTTGAATTTGAATTTGAATTTGAATTTGAATTTGAATTTGAATTTGAATTTGAATTTGAATTTGAATTTGAATTTGAATTTGAATTTGAATTTGAATTTGAATTTGAATTTGAATTTGAATTTGAATTTGAATTTGAATTTGAATTTGAATTTGAATTTGAATTTGAATTTGAATTTGAATTTGAATTTGAATTTGAATTTGAATTTGAATTTGAATTTGAATTTGAATTTGAATTTGAATTTGAATTTGAATTTGAATTTGAAGTTGAATTTGAATTTGAATTTGAATTTGAATTTGAATTTGAATTTGCATTTGAATTTGAATTTGAATTTGAACTTGAACTTAAACTTGAATTTGAATTTGAATTTGAATTTGAATTTGAACTTGAACTTGAACTTGAACTTGAACTTGAATTTGAATTTAAATTTGAATTTGAATTTGAATTTGAATTTGAACTTGAACTTGAATTTGAATTTGAATTTGAATTTGAATTTGAATTTGAGTTTGAATTTGAACTTGAATTTGAATTTGAATTTGAATTTGAAATTGAATTTGAATTTGAATTTTTATTTGAGTTTGAATTGAAATCAATATTATTTTTAATTTTGTATAAAAATTTTATATATGACCACTTTTACTCAGAATGATGGTATCATGAAATTACCATAAAAAACCCAACAATTTAAAAAAGTGGCATTCCAATTAGTGCCAAAATTTTTATAGAAATATTATGCAACATTCATTTATCATTCTAGAAACACTCAACTGCGAACGAAACCCTTGAGTATCATTTACATTTTGTCAACTTTACAACAATAACATCAACAACTAAGACTTTCTAAACTAACAGTGTCAAAACAGCCCAAACAGCTCATTCTTTAAACTCTTCTACTATTCTAACTTGGCGTTAAAGCGGGGTGTCCTTCATAAACATCAGCAACATCTTCAACAACATCAGCATAGTTTCGTTCGTACACACAAACAAACATACACTTAATTACAACACAAACACATACCAACTCAAGCTGACATATTTTACATTCAGAATCAGTACTGCGTCAATATAGAAGAAGTACGCGATACTTCTTACGCCCCTAGAAGCATGCTACACAATCTTGTGTTTCTAATGTTATGCAGGCCAAATAAAACGCACAACGAACAACGGAAAACAATTCATCATGTTGCTCAACCCTGCATTAAGATGTATACACAACGTGAAGAGGATGAATATTTTGTAAGTTTGTGTGTGTGTGTGTGTGTGAGTTTATATTGCTACCATAGTTGCAGGGCGTGTGTTTTTTGGCCCCAAGGAGTGGTATAAATGAACCATGTTGCATTTATCTACACTTTTCCAAATTCTCAAATGAATGTTTGTGTCGCTCAAATATGTGCCTCGAAATATGTTTGTTTGTTTGTTTGTATGATTATTTTTGCTTGTATGTGACTAAGTAAGTATAAATAAAAGCTTAAGTGTGATCAACACCATTTTTATTCAGCTTAACAACGAGAACATAAAAAAAATGTAAATCAGGGAATGCAGGGAACGACAAACGATTTAACTGGATGACTTGCAGTAACTTCACAAAATGACTTGACATTAAAATAAAATTAAAGCTTGTTAGTGTGAAAAGAGAATGCGAAAAAAATGTATAAAATAAGCTTGATTAATGACATATGTCGATGAAAAAAAGGCTAAAAGGATTTGTTTGTAAAAGAGGAAATATTTTTAAACTATGAATGAAATGATATTTTTTTAACTGTTAACTGATGAAAATTTGAAATTTTGAAATTTGAATTTTAACATTTTTGCTTAATTTTCCTTTTAATGACATGCCACGTATGTATATGTACTATGTACATTTCAGAACTCTTTGAAGTTATTTCGGTATTTCTAGATAGTCTTCAGGACTATTACAACTGTTAGCACTTCTTGAACTTTTAGGAGGGTAAATGTTGAAAGATTCTTATCGCAAAATATAGATAAACATCAATATGCCATATTCAAAATACCGCTATGATACATGACATTTTTATAATTATTAGTATTGACATGGAACTTATTGGTCTGGAGTACAAGAGTTGAATTAGTTTTCAAAATTCATAAATTCTAAGATGTCGGATATAAGATGGCGGCACCAAACATAAAAGTACTATCAAATTAGTCGATCAACCTGGAAATTGGTCGGTGATTATGAATCAGTTATCAAAATTCCGAAATTTCAATAATGGAAATGCTTGAACTTCATGCTTAGCCCCCACATACCGAATTACATAATTATTGCGTATTGTGGTCATGATATATTGTTATTTTTACCTAAAAAGGGGCGTAGTCCATCCACCTTTTCCAAAAGTATAGATCTTCATGCTTAGCCCCCACATACCAAATTCCATAATCATTGGGTGTCGTGATCATGAGATATTGTAATTATCCTTAAAACGGGGAGTGGTCCGCCCAAATTTCCAAAATAAATACATATGTCTTAATGCTACGCCCCCATAGACCAACTTTCATAGTCCTAGCATCCATAGTTTTCACAATATAACAAACTGCTGGATATTTTTGCAAAAATAATCGTTATTTCCTGTAAAAAAAAAATAAACGGCAGAAATTACCAGTTAAATGTTGCCTTTTATTCTTAAAGTCAAAAACTTTACAGCCAAGCATGCCGTTTTTGAGATCAGCAAAGGAACATAATAGTTATTTTCGGTCCCTGTTTAAAATACATTTAAATAATAGACAAGAATGAAGTAATCGTTCTGTGGAACGAAGTATCAATAAATATAAATATCAGTCCGTAAGTCCGGATAGAGAAAACCGTTTAGATGACGAACCTGAAGAAGTTCAGTGGAGACATGATACAATTATTAGATAAGCTCATTTGAAAATCGATGCTCAAATGTGAAATTTGCAACAACAAAGCTGTGAGAGCTACAAACGACAAAAACAACAACAACAATTACAAAGGGTGATTTTGAAAACTTGCTCACCCTGCTCTACAATATGAGCCTACCTTGTAATTGTATCATGATTGGAGAGATGTACCGATAGAGAGATGCATCAGTAGGTAAACCCGGATTGAGAAAACCATGGTAGAATTATAAGGTAGGGCCGACTCGGAGAAGAATGGAGTGGAAAGCAGCGAAAAAGGGTGCTAGTTGTCAAAATCAGCTGTTCATATCGAGTTTCTTTATGTTCATGTTTCGCAGTTGATTTTAGGTTAAACTTTTTACAATCTTTTTTTCAAATTTAACACTTCCGCGGCATTTTATAGATTTATTTACAATGTTTTTACAATATTTCCACTCAAATTAACACAAACTTAACACACGTGTCCGCACTATTTACAAATTGAAAACATGATATTTCTTTTTTCATTTGACATTTCCACCAACTTCGTCAATTTGACAAATACCCAACCTTTTCACTATCCACTCTTCGTTAACGCGTGAGGGCACTGAGCGACTCGGCCCTACCTTATAATTCTACCATGGAGAAAACCAATTAGATGGAGTAGATGAGAGAAGTTCTGTGGAGAGAATATATTAATGAAATAAAAAAATGGGCAACAAGCAACTCTTATCATTTTGGGAAAATCGAGTATTGGATATTGACATGTATGTATATATTTTCACGCTAATATAACGAGCAATGGGATAAACTCGTAGAATTTTGTGGGAATGCCTACTTTATGGAATATTAATACATTAAGCAGGTGAAAATTATGCGTCTATAAAATAAATACATTAAGCATTAAGCAGGTGAAAATTATACGTCTTTATTGAAAATTATACGTCTATAAAATAATTTTCAATAAAGAGCGGCAGGCTAATCCAACTGAAGTTTTCGTATAAGAAATGATGGCAAAGACCCAAGACATGGTCATAAATGAACAAAACGTGACAATTTGACAACTAAAACGAAACGCTTTAGACAATTTTAATAACTTATTTGGATATGAGCAAATAAGGGGACAAAATTCACCAAAGGACTTTATTACACTTCATTTCGGAGTTTTAATGCATTTTTCTTAATTAATATTGAAATAAAAAACTTCTCCTAGGGCATTATTTACTTTCTTTAGTTTAAGCCATGGATTTCGGGTATTATATGTTACCGGTCTCATGACTGATCTTAAGGGGGCTATATACCCAGAGGCCGAAAAAAGGTCATGTTTGTGAATAACCCCCTTAATTTTTAAATCAAAGTTTTAATTTTACAAATTTTAAAAACAAATCAATTAAGTAATTTTTAAGGAACTTATTTAAGGAAGTACTTCCCAAAAAAGATATAATATTATGAAAGCACAATAATTTATACTTCAGCTTAAACTCTTCTTCCTTATAGAAGATTTATTTTTTGAAAATACTTTTTCAGTTTTTCCAATTCCAAAATCCAATTTTTCACGAACAAATTTTGAAAACATATGAATATATATTCTTTGTGTCAATTTTTTTTACAACTTTAAAAGAAATTATTTTGCTTTAATACGATGATTGAATTGACTGGCTACATCCACACAAAACCGCAATATTTACATTTTCAGGCCTTATGTAAGAGATTCGCAAATGTGGTCTCCTAGGTATCAACTCTCCTAGGTAGCCACAAATGTTACCTCATAAGACAGCAGGTCGTAAATTTTTATGGATGTATCTAATTTTGTTGTTTTTTTTTTCTGTTTTACTTCATATATTATTTATATTCAAATTATCTCTAAATAAAAATGTAAAACCGAATATTACTAGGAATGAAAACAAAACAAAATCTCTCAGTTAAGAAACACAAAAGGGGGCGTTATTCTACATAAATATTAATGAGATATATAAAGATTTTGTCCTAAAAGTGAAGGAGGCAAAAAGGTCGAAGTAGAGCACCAAAGCGTAACAACAAGAACAACAGTAGAATAAACCAAAGTGACGTAACGCAATGCAGGGAAATTTAAGCAAAAACAACAAAACATTAACAATAACAAGAACAACAGCAACAACAAACGAGGAACAATTTCCCGTACTTAAAAAGTGAGTGGAGCACGAGTGCCGAAGCATTCCATTAAAAAGAACTAAATTAAAAATAACAAAAAAAAAAATTAATGAGAGCGGCAAATAAGAGCTCCAATGTGAGAGCGCCACAGTTAATTGAGCAGCTATTGCGCAAGTCTGTTGAAATGAGATGCTTGAGTTATAATTGCAGGGCCACAAAGTTTTCTATAGAGAACATTTTTGTTTTTTTTTTTTGCTTTGTTTTTTTTTGTTTTTTTTTCCATACAAAAGTTTAAAAATAACACTTAAGTATTTAATTTCAACTTTTGAGCTGCCCTCAAAAGTCAGTAAAATACTCATACATAAATGCAAAAATGGCGAACAATATGGCGCTCGTCAGCTTCCGTTATGTTATTGCTCTGGCACACTGCTTGTCGAGCCAGTTATGCTCTTAATTTATGTCTCCATTTGGGCCAAAACAATTAAAGAAATAATAAAAAAATAAAGAAAAAAAAATAAAGGAACAAAAAAGTTTACGTAGAAACCACAGCAGAAAATAAAGCTGCTGAATGTCGCCAGCAGACTTGCAGCGGCTGACAGCTAGCTCGATGTGGTAGAAATTTTGCTGAAGTAAGCTTATGGGGCACCTACTGTTGCTGGTTGTATGTTGTTGTTGCTGTCCTTATTGCTGCTGGTGACAGCGTGTTTCATTTTGAGCAGGAGCTGTTTTGCTCCCATAAAAAAAAGCACACACACACACACAAACACACAGTTTTATTTCGCCACACCATCATACATACATAAGACCATGCCTAGTATATTGTGCTGTTGTTGTTGTTGTTGTTGTTGCTTCATTGTGCTTGCTCTGTGTTCTCTTTCTCTGTGCTCTCTGCTCGAATTTGTAATTTTTGAAAATGTCAAAGTTCATGCCTTATGCATTCATGTTGCGGAGTTTTGTCTATTTTTCTGTGCATGTGTATTTCTGTTTCTGTGTGTTTCTGCTTCTATGTGTGTTTGTGTATGTATGTATATATATATAAATATATGTATATGTGTGTGTTTGTGTGTATGTGCCTTGTTTTTTCATATTTCATTTTGAAATCTTGTCTATGTGACAGTTAATCCTCCGACTCACCAGCCCCAATGTCTCTTTTTCATTAGAACAACCAACCACCTTAGCCCCCCACACCTCCTCCCTCTCTCTCTCCCTCCACCTCCTGACCACACACACACACACACAAAAGTGGTTTAGCCATAAATCAATCGGATTTATGTTCGGTTTAATGTGTACTATATACAGCAAGGTATCTATGTAAGTATACATGAGTAGTATCTATGTATGTATGTTTGTTCGTATGTATCTTTATATGCTTGTGTTAGTGTGCAATTTTGTGTTTTATTACAGGTATATCTCGCGTAGGTAAGAAAAATTTGTGTACACATTTGTACATTTGTATTAAACAAAAACCTTGAATTTAATGTGTGTTTTTTTTTCTCCTTCAGTAGTCACGTTTTTGTTTTTGTCTTTACTTTGACACCCTATATTTTGGGGGATCGTTTATATATTGGATTGGTACAAGTTTGTATTTTTTTGTTCCTTTTTAAGCTTTGTGTGAAAGTTTTTAAGAAGGTGTGACATTTTAGAATTTTATGCCCTACGCGGTCACAATACACATCATACATCCTTTACCCATCTACTCGATTTGCACTCAGCTAAAATTAAAAGTTAAAATGATTTTTTCTGATATTACTTTTTGGAAGATGTTAACATTTTGACAGCTGGCTAAGCGACAGGTTGTCGCACTGCTAGCGTTGGGTTCAAATATCCTTAAAGTTTTCCTTTTTAAAAGAAGCAGTAAATGAGCTTTAGGACTTCCACGACTGTATAAGATCTAGACTGAACTATAACTCTCGGTGTTTGGCACATATTTGGCAAGTCATATTCGTGCCCCATGAGTTCAGCCAGACTCCACACAGATGTTCATGCATTGACTTGTGAATATTAAGTTTGAAGTAAAGCATTGAGGAGTATTTTTATATCATGCAAGTTTGTATTTCACTTTTTTTTTCTCAGTGATTTTCGCATGTAAACTACCACTTATTTCCAACTTTAATTTGATACCAAGCATAACCATGTAGAAGATAGGGTTGCCCCATGGCAAATCAAAATTAACCTATTTTTCGGTTCATCTCCTAAGCGAGGGGTCGTTTAGAGGTCAAAGTACTACCATTGGAAAAGTGATTTTTAAAAACTTTAATTTAACAGCAAGCCTTACTCTGTAGGAAATATTAAAATTGCATAATTTTTCATACAAAATATTTGTCGATCTAGCCATGCTCCTGTAGCACGAATAGGATGTATACACAAAATCCGTGTAATTACCTTTGCATACACCCAAAAAAATATTGTTGCATTATTAAAAAGAGTAGCATTGTTAAATTTCTTGTAAAATATTTCGTTAACTAGCCGACTCTTGTTAATGAAATGAAATTGTCTTTAATATTAAGATTTGCCATTTCTGAGTTTTCTGAGTTACAACATACTTGTTATTATTAAGAGATGCTTCTTGTTAAATTCATTACATACATTTTTTTGTAATAATTAAGAAAGCATCTTTAAAATAAAAACAATGTTGTCAATCATTGTACTACTCCTTTTCGATCGTCATTCCTCTCTCTTTCTCTTAAAAAAAACGTTAAGTCTTGTTTTAAGCCGGAAGTTCATTCACTACATTTGCATATGCGTCCGTCTACTCGCTGAACGCAATGCAATAGAAATATGTGAAAGCTTACAGATGAAAGTTTATTTACTGCATTTGCATATGCGTCCGTATACTCGCTACGCAAGCAAAATCTAAAATATTTCAACTTTTCTTGCGTAATTTGCGTTTTAACGTAGAATACGTTATACGGGGGTGTTAATCTGGAGCACAAAATTTTGAGAACATGTTTGTCACTTTCATTATAAGTTTTTAATACTTTATGCATGCATTGAAGAAAATTCAAGTATGGTCGTAACATATTTAATATGTCTTCTTTTGATTTGTATTTAAATAATCATATTGCTACATATAATTTTTTTGATTCTATAAGTAAATCAAAATTTAACTCCTTCAAATTTTGTATTAATTTTCATATGCTTTGTATTTTATGTATTATAACATCATGTGTAAGAGCAGTACGATTATCTGTGTGTTCATCACAGAACCAGTGTGAGAAAGAGAATAAGTATAATGACCAAGTAGCGAACGATGTGTACATACACAACATTGAAAAGCGAAGCAGAGAAACAAAATTGTGCTTACCCAGTTGGCCACGTCTTTAAGACATCCTCAATGTCTTACAGCCTTATTCATAAGCACATTTTAGAGGCAGCGTAACTTTAAACGGGCTTTAAACTAGAAAACGTTATTCATAAACATTTTTCGTAGTTGTTTAAGAGCTGCGTAACTTAAACGCCGAAATTGGCGTTTAAAGGTTACGTAAATACAACCACGATTTTTGTTTGTCTTTTTTTTTAATATCAAAGACATGCTCCATATGCGCCCTTTGCAGCATTTTCTTATGCGGCGGCCATTGTAAATCCATAGGAATTCTTAATTTTTGTAGAGATTTTCTATAGTTCAGACACAAACCTTACAATCATAAGCAGAAAATGAAAAAATGTTTATGAATAACAATGTTAGCAAGGTTGCATAGAATCTGCGTAAAGCCTTAAACAGTGCGTAACTAAACAAGCGTTTAAAGGTTGTTTAAGGAAATCTATTGAATAAGGCTGTTAATGAATAACGTACTCTACGTCTGACCTATGCGCCCGTGTTATCTAACACAGGCTTGAGCTTTTTTGACAGCTCGTTACTTATATCGAACAGAAAGAAGAAATAAAAGAAACGAGTCAGAAACTCATTACTTTTAGGGATGGCTCTTCTAAATAAATCTTAGAAATTAAAAATATCCATAATTTTTTCATTGTTAATTTCTCAAAAGTACATTTTTATACTCAGGATTTAAGATTGTTGTAATTATAAATGAAGACATTTTAAGTATTTTTGTGTACATAAATACTTTAAAAACTCAACATTAAGAATTTACCAAATGCTTTATTATTTTGTAGCCCTGCTATCTCTGAACGTAAAACATTATTTACGTTTCTTGCGTAAATTACTTCAGCGAGTTAGCGGACGCATATGCAAATGCAGTGAATGAATTTCCAGCTTTACTATTAACAACACTGTCTTTAATCGGAACAGTTCCTTTTTGTTTGGCAATGCTTTTTCTCTCTAATTGCGACGATTTTGAGCTCACAACTGCAGTGTGTATCAGAGATAAAGAGATGGGAAACTTCGATTCGGCTGTCATTTTTAATGACTTTGCGCCAAAATGGTGCTTGTTCTTCTCATTTTTTATGTCCTCACGTATTGTGTATGTGAGTTCACCTCATAGTTGTCAAAAATTGCTGTGTCGGCCGTCAGCTGTTGTGAAGTTTTATAATTTTGTAACTTTGTTTTATAAATTGTCTGCTTTTCAAACCTTATTTTTGCTGTAATTTCATTTCGCATTCCAACGTTAGCTCGGGTCGAGAAAAGTTTATAATTGTTTTATAAAGTTGTGATCATTCTTAAATATAAAGTAATAAAACTAAAGAAATATGCCTGCAAAAGCTGTGCGTTATCAATGGCGATGCTAGTGGCACCATCTTTTTTGAACAATAGAGTGCCGACGCGCCCGTCTAGGTTACTGGTGAAGTTAATGGCCTCACCCAGGGCATACATGGTTTCCATGTGCATGAATTTGGTGACAACACCAATGGATGCACCTCCGCCGGAACTCACTTCAATCCCCATGGCAAGGAACATGGCGCACTCGGTGATGAGAACCGTCACTTAGGCGATTTGGACAACATTGAAGCCACACACCTAAGACAGAAGATGACTTTTCGTCCATATCTGGTGATAATATTATAACAACAGAAACTTATCGAAATGAGGAAAAAAGTAAGTAATTTCAATAATTTCCTTCCATTTAAATATATATTTCTATTTGTTAAAGTTGGCAACAAAACAATTGATTGAACAGAAGCAATCATTAAATCAAACGAAGAAGAGTGCTGCTAACACAACAAATAACATTCCGTATCATCAACTAATTGAATCATCTTTTGATGAAACTTGTAACTCATCCAGTGTGTTGAAAGCAACAAAGAACCAACAACTAAAAGAAATGGGAATGGAAGTAAGCAATATTGTTATAAGAGATAACTCTGCATATGTATATTGATAATTTATTTGTTTATTTATTTGCTGCTTCTTCCAATGTCCAAAAAAGTCAGGAAGACACCAGCCTAGAATCGGCTCATTCCTCCAAAAATTTAGAAATTCCGAAATTAGTCAAATATAAGACACTGCCACAGCATGTAGATTATGAAAAAGATAATGATAAAGACGGTGCAGTAAGCAATACTTTATCTGGCAGCATCTTCTTATATTGAGCTTTAAAAAACACTAGAAAAAAGGTTTATTAATTTCATTAATCCATTGAGTCAAACATTAATCTGTAATCATTTTAACAGATCCAAGAAAAAAAGACTGGACAGACACAAAACAACATCAATCAAAAACAAGACTATAAATTTGAAGAGGGTTTAAAAAAGCAAGAAATTTCGAATGGAAATTAAGTAAGTAATATTTAAATAATAATCGACAATATGATGTCGATATGTATGATACTATAAGTCAAACATAAAAAAATAACTATCAATAGGTTGCAGAGAAAATCACTGGGCATTTTCAAACTGAGATGAGAAATAGGCAGGATTTTAAATTTCCTTACTAAACTAAAGAAACATCAAAACAAGAATATTCGAAAAGAAATCAAGTTAGTAAAATTTATAAAAAATATTTATTTCATTATTTTGGGCTGCATTCGACCTAAGGTAATTTGTTTTATTTAATATAAAAAAATTCGTTTGTTTGTTTTCCTGTGATCCAAAATTGTTAAGTTTGTGTTTAATGTTTAATCCTGTCCCTGATGATGAACTCCGGCGGAGATCGAAATATTTGGCTAAATTAATAAATTGAACTAAAAAATGTTAAAAATTGTTTTATGTTAAATAAAAAAATTGAGCCCGAATGCAGTCCAATATAATGAATTAAGGGATCGAAGAAGCATATTAATATTTATTTCATTTAGAAAACTAAGGACAAATATGAGGACAATTAAAGTATAAATTGAATTGCTTAGGACATATGAAGAATTCAATTTATACTTTAATTTAATAATTTAAACAATACAAAATGTTTTGTATAATCATTTAAAAAAAATTTGAAATGAAATTAAATTACAATTATATATTTTGCAGATTCAATTTACTTTGATTGCGGCTGCTGCAATTCTACTTTGCTGGTTCTTGCACAATCGTAATCAAATTGGTAACATTTGCATGGGCTATAAAGCTTTTTCTTGTTTGGACTATTTTTTACTTGGAATGCAATAAGGTTTGAATGAAAAGCAATAAAAATATGCAAGTCAAGCAACTGAAGTGAGTGAGAGGCTGTTTATATGTAAAATAGATATTTTAAAAAATTCTTCTTCATTTTTATTACAGAAAACCTACATGCCAATCAACCGCAACATCCTCACGCACAGCAGCAACAATTGTCCCATAATGCAACACATGCTATTGCCGAGGATCGCATATCCGGTGAAAACCTAAAAATTCTATTGTATTTAAAGCCATTATAACACCAAATATATTGGTTACAAATGCAAGCAGTGCCTCAAAACCTCAACAAAGAAGTACTGGAACAAATTGAGGCAAAACCGGACTCGATAAATAAATCTATGGTACATACTTGCAGCTAATAACAACAGTGTTCATAGCAAAGAAATGGATGAGGCGATTCAGTGCTTGATAGTCCAGATTTTGCCAATCAACAGTAATTTATGTTTTCCCCTTCGATTCCCATCGAAATAATGAAGAAAGAATTTAAGAAAAGTAGTTGCAATTTTTTATTTATTTAATATTTCGTATATTAATATTTTTTATATTTTATAGATATATGTAAATAAAGAAGTAAATCATGCTTTAAAATGAATAATTATAAAATTGTAAATAACTTTAAGCAATAAGATGATTTTTAATTTGTTTTTTGTTTTTGTTTTTAAAAATGTTAAGCATACAAATTTAATTGTTAAACATACAAAAAAATATAATGAATATTTTTAAACAAACTCATAACATAATTGATTACTTTAATAAAGCAGTTTTTATTTGGAAAAATTTTATAGTTTGAAATTTATTTAGTTTTTTTTTTGTAGTTAGAAAAAAAAAAGAAAATTATAAATTATTGCTACTTGAGTACAAGACCAGCAATTTTTCCACTTGTTTAGGTTTTGACCGTGGTCAGTTTGTCTAAGTTCAGTGAAATTTTAAACAGTGGTGAGAACCCGAACCAGCTGAATAACTCAAACTCAACTCAAACTGGCACCCAAACTGGGTGAGTTTCTCAACAAAATGTACGACCACAACTATAATATTGTGTTAGTATTGACTTCAATTTGACATAAAGCAGGCATAGTGCTATCCCTTTCACATCGAAGTTTCCCATCTCTTTATCTCTGGTGTGTATGAAACTCTTGCAGAAGCACGTCGCACGTTATTTTGGGAAAAGTTGGAAAAGCATTAAATTGAATTTAAATAAAAGTGCATCAAATATATTTCATGAAAACAAGTAGGTAGCTAAGTAAATCTAAACATAAATAATATGTGCAACGCATTGAAATTGATGCAATTTCCACACGCATGTTATTTTGAAAATAAATTGTTAAGTACAAGCGGGCATGCGAAATAATGAAATCTACACATTATAAACAAGCTTAAAATAATAAAAAATATTACAAAAATGTGTTCTGTTTTGTGAAATGTGCGAAAAATGTGCAACATCTCAGTTAAAACGTAAATATTTTTCGATTAATTGGCTAACTTGCGTATGTATGCTTACAATGGAGTCCGTTATTCCTGTTAAGTTTTTGTTGTTGTGCCTCACAGACGCAGGGACGGATTAAGTAACGAGTACAGGGACGGATCGAAAAAAAAAATATTTCTAGGAGCGCCAAGTAAAATAAAAAATTGAAATGCTTCTTTTTATAGATAATTGTGCATTTTTTCAATTTTGACGAAATCAGATAAAAAAAGATAACATTTTTGAAATGTGTTAGTTTCGAACATAAAAATTCTCGAAAATTTTTTAAAGGAATTTTTTTTAATTCATTTAACAATTAAACTCATTAACTAAGCATATGTTTATCTTCCTTTTAGAAGCAATTTTTGCTTACCAATGACATAAACCAGAAAAAGGAAAATCTTTCACAATTACTCAATACATGGAATCTCTCTATACTGTTGGATCATTTCATAGGTATGTATACTTTACAACAGTGATAGCAATAATCATAATTGAAAACATAATTTAGGAGAAGGCATTGATCAGCTCCGTCGAATCAAACCACATCAGATTTCAAAAATTGTGGAAAAGTTTCCACTGGGAGTCTACATTGACTTTGAATATAATTTGACTGCATGGATCGAACCCAGGGAATTGAAACCATCGTACCAAACTTACACTCCACATCAATCAGCATATTGTCAAGTTCACCAGGGCCTCCTGATTTATCTAATACTCCAACTGCGTTGTCCGATGAATCTTTTACATCAGGTATTGTTCGCGCTGAAAACACTAGCTGCGTTCGATTCGCCAGTGCTCAACTCAATTACGAAAAAAACGGCTACTCACTTAGCTGTAACTTACTGAATAGTTGGCAACACCGTTGCCAGATTGGGCGATTTATCGCCAATTGGGCGCTTTTTTCTTGTTTTTGCGCTTAAATTTTTAGGAAATCGCCTGGCGATTTTTTGGGCGATTTTTGTGAAAACCACGCTTTTTCATAAACTCATCTAATGTGTTTAAAATTTCAATTAAAGAAAATAAAATTATTTTAAAATTCTAAATAGTTATAGTCTCTAAAAAAATGTTCTTTAACGATAAAAATTCTCGTATGAAGAAAATGAATTAGCTTTTTTATTATTTTTTACAGATATTATTTCAATAAATATGAAAATAAGAAGTTTTATATATCTAATACTATTAACAGATCTCAATATTATTTGAAAAAATGTTTATAATTTTTTTGTTTTTTCTAATATAATAAATTTCTTAGAAAAAATTGCGATTATGGTGATTTTTTTTTTCATTGGGCGATTTTGGGCGATATTTTTTTTTAAACTCGCGCTTTTCTCAAAAAAGTTCTGTCAACACTGGTTGGCAACACTTTTATTTTGACAGACCACAAGAAGTCTGTCAATAAATTAAATTGAAAATTAAGAAACTGCTTAAGGGGGAGATACCCCTAGATAGGGTGAAATTAGTTTTGTTTAATAATTTTTTTCAAGTTGATAACATAATTGGATAATTTTTTTATTTTCCTATATTTTTAGTAAATGGTGGGTCTGCAGAGGTGGGTCCACTTATATGAAACAAAAGAGGTTTTTTTCTTCGAGTACTTATATTTTCAAGGGAAGGATAAACCTGTAATATAAAAAAAAAAATTTTAAAATTTATATCGGCTGTTTAATCGAAGGTCCAGATTCGACTATTTTTTTAACAGTTTTGACTCCAAAAAAATTATTTATTCACACGATATCTTTCAACTAGTAGGTACATCATTCCGGAAGGTACATCCGAGCTGTACGAGCTGCTTTTGTCTTAGAGAAACTCTTTCGGTTCTGCTTCGCTACACGTGCCTTATCGGTATTTTCGGCGAAAACTTTGCAATAGGTGCCAATACTTATACCCAGTTCGTTCAAAAGCTTCAGAATGGAGGTGTAGCCTTCACTAAATATTCCAGCAGCAAAGTTAGCTGAAATTTTGAAACCCAGGCCTCTCGATCCTAACTCACCAAAACTTATTTTGTGCTTGCATACAGAACAAATTAAAAATTCTGATAGTGGAGTAAAAACTTCGAAGATTTCAATAATGCTGTAGCCCCATTCACGTCACGCTGTGTCTTTGGGTCACTATGTAATTTCAAACCAATATAAATGACTTAAAACTTGTTTTAAAGAAAAATTCGAAAAACATTTGAAATTTTTCCGAAACTATGAGGTATCTCCCCCCTTAAAGGAAAATAATTTTGTTTTTGTATTCACATCACATTTTGACAGAATCTATTACATTTTACTTATTCCGTACACAAACCAACTAAAAAATAAGAACTTGGCAACGCAACTTTATTCAACTCAACTGATAATTGACCTACTCTATACTCAACTAGCTGTAGACTTTGTTGTTGTTTTCACATACAAATTTTGAAATAATCGACATGAATTGAGTATAGACTGGCGAATCGAACGCAGCTACTGTAGATTTGAAAACACTTTTACAAAAAACGTCTCAGGGTCGATTGCTTTTAAAATACGCCACGGGAGGAAAAGATTGAATGGAAACAATCGCCGAGTGCTATGTGATATGGTTTTAAACCATTTTATTGATTTACCGCGCAACCATTATTAAAATGCACTCGCTTTTAATTGTAATGCAATAAATTACCCAAAATTTCACCAAGCAATTACTATTTATATGAATAAATGAGATTTTTATCCTAAAAAAAAACTGTTTTAAAATCAAAACCAAAAGTTGTTTTATTTACCAGAAGTGTATTTTTAATAATCATGGGTAAATTTATTTTTACAACAAGGATTTTTACATCAACATTGATTTTTTTGAATTTGAAAAGGTACTATTTGCATATAAACATGATCAATTTTAATTTAACCAAATGATCTTGTTATTAGAAGGATACGGCATTTTAAAGATGACAATACACGTGTTTGCAAAGACGAAGACAATTTTCTTGAATGTTACAACACTTTTTTTTTTTGTGTGGATTTGTTCGTCCGAATTTTTTATAGATCGATAGCCAGTGAAATTTTAGCAAACTGAATAAAATTTCAAGTCGCTAGCTCAAAAAAAGGAATTTACTTAACTCAAAATAAAAACCGAAAATAGTCTGGTCAGACTCATGAGCCAAACGGAGGGTTAAAGAGTGCCCACAATGAACTTAAAAACTACGATGAACCTTATTTCTCCGTAAAATTTCCACACTAAATATGAAAATCCGCACTTATTTTTAGTTTGAGGCTATTATTAATTTAAGCAATTCGGCAAAAAGAGAAAACTGGAATAGAATCAATTAAAAAAATATTCATGTTACTAGTTTAAGAGTGAAATTTTGCTCATTTGACATTTTTACTAAAATCCAACCAAACCAAATTATCTGACTCAAACAACTATCTAGCTGTGTGCTTTGTTTTAGTGCCTGAACTCTTTATAGTTCGCAAAAACTTTTTGGTCAAATTAAAGTTTAGCAGGTAAACGAAGCAAATCAAACTGAACAAAAAGAAAACTTTTTAAATATGAAAGTGGGTTTGGGAGGGAAACAAGGACACAAGCAGTTAACTTTTAAAGTGAGTTTTTGATGTAAGGATAAGTGCTTCTATATATAATTCACACAGAATGTCCCAAATTGTGTATTTTTGTCTATAAACTTTGACATAAACAGATAATTTTGTCGTTTATGGTCTTAAAATAACTTCAATCAAAGGAGCTCTTCCGCTTGATGCCATTAAAAATTGAAAAAAAAGAAATTATGGTTGAAAAAAGGTTAGCTTTTCGATGGCAAATTCTTTAGTGGAGGGAAGAATGTGGTTTTACAACCCAATATGGATGTAAGTCATCTCCATTAAAGTTATAAATTTAACTTTGAGCCGGAGTTATTGTGCTTTTGACTTTTTTCATAAAGAAGGACACATAAAAATTTTCTATACTCATCCAGAAATTTCTAGAAGTTTTAAGCTTAAGTATGGCCAGAAGATTACAGCTTTCTAAATTCCTCAACTGCCACTATTTAAAATTGTTCACTCAATAAAGTTTTCTCTTTTTTTTTTTTGCTTTTGTTGGCTTCAACACCCTCTTAACTACATTTTGCGAATTTTTGCTGACATTTAATAACTCTCAAAAATACCGTTAGTAAAATAATGCAAAGTCAGCAACTCTCAAGAATGGCTGCTTAGAGGGGTAGAAAATTACTTGTGCTTACGCCACTAAATATCTATCTTGCCATATTTCCTGTTAAGCGAGCTTAGCGAGGTGGTTCTCACCCTCGTTCTTGCCGCATTATCCTGTCATATTAATTCATTTTATCCTTGCTGAAGTCAGAAGAATGAAGCATTTTGTTTTGTGTAATTTAATTTTTATTATTATTATTGTTTTTTTTTTCTACTTGTCTTTGCAAGAGATATTCTTAAGACGCACAAGAACTACTTCAGTTCTCTTCACAATATTTTCAAGTTTATTGTAGTTTTTTTTTCTTTTTTTTTCTTACTACTTTTGTTCGAAGCTTTGAGATCCTTTTAGTGAGTGACATGCTGGCGGTTGGGGTAGCGTAGTGAAAGAATAAATATTTTCTAGTTTCACTCGAAGTGTTTCTTACTTATTCTTCATTGTTATGCGCTGAAGCATAAAATGCTCTGATTAACGTGAAGTTTTCCAACCGCAATGTTGGTTGACTCTTATTAGGGGCTTTCACATGGACGTACATGTCAGCCGACATTGTACGACGACAAACTAACGGGAATATTTTTTTTTAGCTTTCAAACGATCGGACATGTACGACGACTTCATTTTTTGCAGACTCTCGAGCGTAACACATCGGTAAAAAAACGAAGTAAAAACCTTTTTTGCTTTGCATAAGCCGATGTTTACTCGATGAAAACTTTATAGAAATGATAAATGCAGCGAGTCGGACCGACATGCTTTCACACGTCGGACATGTCGGACCGACCGGCAGAAAAATCAAAAATTTTTGATTTTCTTCCGACATGTCGGTCCGACCGTCTCATTTGCTTTCGAACGATCGTACATGTCGTCGGACATGCCCAAGTCGGATGACATGTACGTCCATGTGAAAGCCCCTATTCATTGCGGACAAAATTTTTCTTTTGAATTTTATTTATTTATATGTATGTATTCTTGTTTTTTTTTTTTTTTTTGTTCAGTAGCTCGTTATTTGCTATTCCAATAATACACATTATTTTGTGAATTAGATGCGAGAGTTTTCTCCACAGCTTGCAATAAATTTTATTTGCATTGTTGTTGTTTTTCAAGTAAAGAAATGACATTACGCCAAAGTTTTCACGCAGCACTTGCTATGTTGTGGAGATAACAAAAATTGCATGCGATAAAAAACTTCATTTGTCTCTTTGCTGATAAAAAAGCTCTCTGTTGGTATGTTAATCTTTTGATGAACTTCGTTTACATTCTATGCATTTGTTTTGAAGTAAATGAAAGACCTTCTGAGATCTGATAATATCGCGAGTCAAGGCAAAATATATTTATAACTTCTCTACACATCTCTTGAGAGCAAATTGTTAATGTGACGGTCAACGACAGGGCTGTTCAAGAGACTCGCGTGGGGCCTTAAGATGCCCTCAATTCGTGTACGAACAAATGATTTATAAAAACGTCGGCACTCAGGTATAAAGTGTTATTTAATAATTACTTAAATAATTATTAAATTATTAATTTATTACTTAAATTATTATTAAATTATTAATTTATTATTCAATGATTATTAAATGAATAATTATTATTTGATTTTATTTAAGTTAGTTGTTTTCTTCATTAGCTTGCTTGACCTCGAGCTCAACAATTAGTCTTAACAATTGATAATGATTTACTTAATGATTATTAAATTATTAATTAAGTGTAATTTAATAAAACATGAGTATTAAGCAAAAAATAATATTATTTCTTATCAACGGTGCAAGTTAAGAGACCTATTCGTCCCCCAAGAGATGATTTTTTTTTTCTGAGCTCTTCTATCCTTCTATTATCATCTATCAAAACCAGTTCGAAACTCCTTTCCCTTGACTTTTGCTAGTTTTTTTAAATAAATGCCTCACTGTTAGGTGCTTTTCTATATAATATATGCGGTGAATTTGAGCGAAATCCGTCCAACCGTTGAGATTTTTATTCGGGTCAAAAAACAGAAAATGATTTTGATTAATATATATACACCTAATTCTATTTTTACACGGTAGATTGGTTCCAGAAAAAAACGCGTAAAAAAACGGTGTAAAAAAAACATTGATCGTATGAAAAAAATAGGGGATTGGTTCCTTATCTCTAAAACCTATTAAAATTAGTGAAAAACAAGGATTTTTAAGAACAATTATTCATGTTTATTTTGTTTAATCACATATGTATGTATATAATGTGTATTAACACAAGCACAGTTATTAAAGAAAAAAAAGTCTCTAAGCTTAAAAGCAATTGAAATTTCATTTTTTTTTATAGTTCTTACTGTGGCTTCGTTTAAACCGAACATTTTGCCAAGAAATGTTGAGTCTTCTCCATTTCGAAGGCGTTCTAAAACTTAAATTTGGTTTCCAACGAAATAGCTACGTTTTAATTTTGTATTTGTAGTTTTCGACATTTTCTTTTAGGTATACATAAAATATTGAACAAAATTAAAAACATATGAATGGCTGAATGAACATAAAATACTTTTTGGCTTACCTTTTATCTTAATGCATTAAAATGCAATCTAATTCAACGCTAGAAAAACAAATTTGCCTGTTAAAAATGTATTTACCAAACACGCCTGATTGCATTGATAGTTCACAAAATATTAACAGATTTCAATTACTTTGACAAGTAAATTTGCTTGTATCTACAAAAAAGGAATTCCCCTAAATTTGTGATATGAACATATTTTGCAAAAATTAAATTTGACAAAAAAAAAATTTATGACCAATAAAGAAATTTAAAATTTTCAAACCGTGTTAAATCAAATCCGTGTAAAAAATACCGTGTAAAAACAGAATTAGGTGTATATATATACAGTGTTGCGCAAAACAATAGCATCAAAATCAGTGCGCTGCTACAAAATTGTGTATATTTGTGTAATTTGTTTGAATGCAAAACAAAAGCAACAAAACTTAAAAAATGTAAAAAGAGAACAGAAGTTCCAAAAAATAAGGGAAAAGTTCTTTTATTGTAAAGCACATGTTGTTTGTGAGTCATAAACATTAAAGTTTAGTTTTGTTTTTGCGCTAATTGTGACATTGACTGCTCCATTTATAATGGCACGTGATAAATACTGTGGAACTCTAAAATTACAAATTATTCCTTCAATAGTATGTAGATTAATAAATAAGTATAACATCACAAAAGACGTAACAACGGTACATTCCGGAGGGCGGCCGCGGAACACATAGCTGTGTGATGACAGGAACATTTGTGGCGTGTTGAAGCGAAATCCATTTGCCACCTCCAAAAACGTTGTTCAGACACTTGATTTAGATATCCATCACAGCACTATTCGCAGAAGAGCCGTTGAGAACGATTTAAGGAGTTACAGACCGGCAAAGAAACCTTTGCTTACCTTTGCAATTTATTGTTTTTAGACTCAGTTTTGCAGAAGTGCACCTAAATTGGACCGTTCAAAAATGGAAAACCGTTTTGTTTAGCGATGAATCAAAGATCAACTTGATTAATTCAGATGGGATGTGCACTGTACGGCACAGCCCAGGTACACGACTTGAAACCCGAAACTGCAAAACAAATTTTAAGCACGGAGGCGGTGGTATTATGGTCTGGACTTGTTATTCCTATGATGGAGTTGGACCATTTCATAAAATCGATGGTATTATGGATCGATTTGTACATTTTAGAAAGCAAGATTCTACAACATGCAGAGTGGAATATGCCGCTTCAGTGGACGTTTCAGCACGACAACGACCCGAAGCACACATCAAAGCTCATCAAAGATTACATTATAGACAACGGGATTCAAGTCCTTGATTGGCCTGCACAATCACCAGACTTGAATCCCATCGAAAATCTTTTTGGAATTTTGAAGAAAAAAGTTTCTGGTCAAAGGTTTCCTAATAAGACTGCACTGTATGAAGCCTTGAAACTTAATGAGGAACAAATACCTAATACCACTATATCTAATTTAAAACAGTCGATACGGCGCAGATGTGCAGCGGTAATCAAGAATAATGGGTCTTACACCAAATATTAATTATGTTACTTTTGTTTTAATTTAACTTTTAAACACTTTTTTAATTTAAGGGGTTTTTGACGCCCCCCCCCCCCCCCTGGGTGAATATTAGTGGAAAACGATTATTCCCAATTTTAAAGGACATTAAATTTGCAAGAATTTTATTCAAGGTATTAAATCAAAATTTTACTTAGTTTAGGAGTTAAAGGAAATTAACTACGGCCCCATAGTATAAAATGTGATCTTGAAAAATCGGTTATTCGAGCTAACCCAGAAAAATCCCTTGGACGATATGTTCTATAAACCAATGACTATCAGAAACCACTGGAATTTTTGCAGCTATTTCAAATGACTCTTAAATTGTCGCACAGTGTATTTATTAAATATTAAAAAGTTTTTGCTATATCAGCTTGTCCATTCTACAATTTTTTCTACAAGAACTTAAAAATTATAATTTTGACTTTATGAAATGTATCCATTCCACTCGAGCACTCGGCTTGACGTGCACGTACCATTTACTGGTTTTCATATTTGATTAGTAATATCATTGTTTTTTTTATTAAAACCCTCCTCAGGGAAATCCTGGCTACGGGCCTGACTCAGCATTTATGCGATAAACTCTCTTGCGGCGATGCTTGCCGCAACCAAAATGCTGCGTGCAAAAAATCTCTTTCATATCGTGCTGATATTTATATTGGGAATAAAACGTCCATATATTGTAGTTTTAAATGCTTGCGTTGCATACGTCAAACATTGACATCACGTTATCGCAAGCGAATAATACAAAAAAAACGTATAACAAAAAAGAAAAAAAAACATTATCTTCATAAATGTTGAATAATTCATTGAACAATATAAATGCATGAAGTTTCTATGACGTTGATGTTGCCGGCAGCAACAACAACAACAACAACAACAACAACAACAACAACAACAACAACAACAACAACAACAACATCAACTACAACAAATTCATTCGCATCCCCAGCGAATTGCTTCGAGTTGAAAGAATTAAGCTGCGACCGCAAATTAATTGTTGATCAATTCAATTGAGTTCTGGCGACGCACACAATTGTATTACACACACAAGCGACACAAATTGAAAATGTCGCATGGTAATTCCTCTCTCTCTCTCTCTATCTTTGTTGCGATACGATGCGATGTGACGATGTGAAGTTGACAGCAGCAGAAAGGGTATTTTCAATTCATGTGAATTTTTAGTATCGCTACTTTTATTCGTTTCTTTTTTTATTTCAATCTTAACGCAACTCTTCTTGTCTGCAGTGGTAATTAACGAAAAAAAAATTGTTATTGCTTTATTTGTTGAATCTGGCTGTTGTTGTCCGTCCGTTGTACACAATATTGTGCTGCTGATTAATCTTAATCTTGTATAAATAAATTTGTCAACATAAAGCATTATGTGCACAGCAAAAAGCTACTCATGCGTCACATAAATATGCACGAGTTTTTTGAACTAATTTCAATTACTTGACATCGGAAATTTTTCTTTATTCAATGTTTTTATCTAGCTCTTAAGTTATGATTCAAGTAAAATTTTCCATATATTTTTTAAATCAAAATGTTGTTCGTAGAGCTTCAGCTCGAACACCCGTTTCGAACAATACACATGCTCACGGAAGTACGAACTCCGTGTAGTTTGTTTTTTAAAACAAGAACTTGAACTACACGTTTATTTTATTCACGAACTTAAAAATCGTATTCACGTGAATATTTTTTATGTATTTTAGGCATTCCTTGAACAAAAGGAATTTTACGAGTTCCTTTAAACTAAATATTCCTACACCGAGAGAAAACCCAAAGAAAATACACTTTGCCACAAAGACTTTTATTGGTTAGATTGTGCCCAAAGATAAAAAATCGTTACGGCAAAGGCACAAAGGTTGTAAGACTCCCATGAAAAATCTACTTTAAATCAGAGATTTTAATTCTTGTGGCAAAAATTTGATTCCCTTGAACTATCTATCCCTAGGGCAAATTTTTAAATTTTTTGGTATGTATTATTTTTATAAAATATGCACAGAAAACGTTCTTATCCATACCATAAAGCAAGAATATTTAAAAAAAAAAGAAACAAAATTGACTACGGCAATTTTTCTTACCGAACGTAGGGGTCGTCCATTTACATTTTTCTTTCTAGCATCGGAATTTACAGTCCAATCTTTAAGAATGATATGTCGATATTTTAGTCTCTAAGATACCTTCATTTCTTCTTTTGAGGTCATTGACCTCAAGTGACCCCTAGTAGTACTTACCCACAGGATCTCAGTTTTTACCATCTTAAGCCTTCTTACCATCTTAAGATCAACATTACCATTTTAATTTCAGATATGAAAAGCTTGTAAAAAATCATTAAACTTTTATTAAAGAAATTTTCCAATTTTTCCCATGGAATAAATAAAAAAAATATAGATATTTTTAATTTTTTCTTGCAAAACGTAGGGTAATTTTTCATGTTTGCACTTTTTCAAAAATTTAAAAATTTGCCCAACGTTTTGCAAAAATATTAAAAAAAATAATTTTGAATATTACTTGTAGAAATAGCGAAAAATTTCTTCAGTAAAAGTTTAGTGGTTTTTTAAGGGGTTTCCATTTCTGAAATCAAAATGGTACCTTAAGATGGTAGAAATTAAGGTCTGGTAGGTTAGTACTATAACGGGTCAACTGAGGTCAGTGAGCTCTAGAAACAAAAAATAGGCCTCCCTGAATAGACATATCATTCATTAAGATCGGACAGTAAATACCGAAGTTATGAAGAAATATGTCGATGCCTGACCCCTACGTTCGGTAACAAAATATAAAATTTTTTTTCAAAAAATAAAATCTTTCTTTAAAATTTATTTTTTCGAGACGGTCTATGCTGCACATTTCTAGCTATGCTCAGTTTTCCACACAAGGTTAAAGGGGATAAACAACTATTTAAAGAAACATAGGTTGAACTGAACATATAATTTCAGATGTCAGCTTTTCAGTAGTCGTCTTAAATTAAAAAACTTTTAAAACTTTTACCATCATGTTTTCATAATGAATTTCAATCTAATTCAAGGTCACCTAGTTCGAAGCTAGGGGTTGTTTCTGATCAACATCACAGATTTTACAGGATGAAGGTTTTTTTAAAAAAATACACCCCTTCATTGTGTAACATAAGCAAACAGGAACGACGAAAAAGAAACGATCAGCTTTACTTTTTTCCATACAAAAAGCTATTGCTTCTAGTATCTACCTTATCGTTGGTATGCTTTTTCGTGATACAGAGTACAGTATAGTTTTCAATGAAAATGTTAAATATTTCTCAATATAAAATTGTTTTTTTATTTACTTGAATTTGTGATACACGTGATCAATGATAAAAAAACCTTGTGAAACAGTTTTGAAATTTTGTAATGCACAATTATCGATTGATCTGTATCAAAATCGAAAATTGAACATATCACTGCTATTTAACATATTGATAACTGCTGCAAGAAAAATCCTTTTAAATTTTTGACGTAAAATAACGTCTTACAGCGCAATTTGTAAGAATATTCGTAAAAAGATAAAATATACTCCAAAATCTCAGTAATATGGCGAATGAAACGAATATCTATCTTTGGATTTTATCACTTCCTTAATAAAGTCATAAAATGACAAAATCTAAGAATAAAAATCTCTTTTTTTTGTTTGAAAATTGATGCATTAAATGCATGAGTAGCAACTTATTTTGTTATGCTTGTTGAGCATGGTATAATAATATAAGGTAGCATTGACAGTTGCTTGGGAAAACATCCCCTGTCAAAAAATATACTCAAAAACAGAGCGCTCACAATCCGCCATTTAAAAAACACAAACAATGTTGAAAACGTTGAAGTGAAAAAAAACAACAACCACAGCAGCTGCAGCTTGATTCACACAAAAAGCTGTTTTTGACAGATGTTTTCTTGTAGAAGAGAAAATAAGCAGTTGTCAATGCTTATGCAAAGGGAGGAGATCGACTGTTTTTTCACCTTGCACCAACTGTCTAAAATAGTATAAAATAGAGAACGAAACAGTAGAAAAAGAAACAGTACAGTAGAACAGTAGAAAAAGAAAATAGCCATTTGCCACTCCTGCCTTTTATAATTGTATCATATACTATGTTTCCATGGCGAGTTAACTCGGGGTTTACTCGGGGTTAACTCGCTATGGAAACGCGAGTTGAGTTGAGTTTCGTTAAATCCACGAAACTCCACGAAACTTGTAAGATTTAACTGGGTTCTATCTGTCAAAGTGAATGCTGCCATTTAGTATCCATTTCGCTAATAAAACAATAACAAAAATGCAAATGAAATTGACAAGTTCGACTCAACTCGATGCTGTGCATGGAAACACTATCGAGTTAGCGACGCCATTTTCTTAACTCGACGAAAACCCTAAAGGCCTGACCAAAATAGACGAAACGAGACGATTGCAACTTGCCGAACGTTTGCAATCGTTATGTCCGTTTTGACATTTAACCCAAAATTAAACGAGTACCTCTAATCGTCTGAAACAAGAAGAAGACTGCTTTGCACAGCTGTTGTTGACGAGTTGAGACGCTAAAAGTTCGGTTGTTACGGAACAGAACGTCTCGTCGCAATGTTTCGTTCAGTTTCGATCAGTTACGTATGTGCATTTTGGGTTTTAACATTGTCTTCCATTTGTTCGAACTTACTCGTTATGTCTCGTTCTGTCTATTTTGGTCAGGCCTTAACCCCGAGTTAACTCGCCATGGAAACATAGTAATGGTTGCGTTTGTTCGTGCCGAAGTCACGATTGCAACATCGTGTCTTTTATTAAAACGAATCGTTTCACGAATATTTCTCAGTGCGTGTGGTGTTGTTGGTATTATCAATGTATATGTAAAATTTACTTGTAAACATACATATCAGTTGCTTTCGTTTTGACATAGAATAAGACGTCATTCCCGGAGGTAAGTGGGTGGTTGATTGCGAACAGCAAATGATGTTTATCAGTGTTCGAACTTTACTGCCATTGCAGTAGATCTGCTGCGCTTTTTAGCAAAATTTAATGTTTTACTGCGTCACTGCGGTTTTTTCAAATCTACTGCGATTTATTCTCAACAAACATTAATAGGGTTATTTTTGTATTTATCTTATAAATAACAGGAAACACAAGCAATTTGTTATGTAACGTTACATTACGTCAAGTATAACTAAACCTTTAATACCATTATATAAGAAACTAGAAAGATGGCAGCACTTATAAATTAATAGTCATATTAATTTTGAAACCATAAAAAAATATGTTTCTGCAACATGCAAATATATAGTATATAGTTATGTATATATTTATATTTAGGTATTTTTTTTTTCATTAGTATACAATTTACGTACATGGTAGTAAATAAAAAAAAACTACTGCGAAAAAATTCGTTTTATTGCGTTTGTTTCTTTAATTTACTGCGATTTTCTAATTTTCAAGTCCGAGCCCTGATGTTTATGTCACACTTTGAGCGCTTGGTGTGCTAAAAGTATTGACCGTAGATTGTTTATTTAAACACTTGTTAGTCTGTTTGATCATCACTGGGGGAAAAATTCATCTTAGAACTCCCTAACTTTATAAATTTTACACAATAATATGAAACATAACCCTCAAATTGAATGTTTCTGTTTGCTATTCGCATAATTTTTTAGATAAACTTTGTTACCTTCTTAGTGAATGTTTATATCTGATGCAAGAGGGCATCACAAGAGATGAAATACAATCGAGCGCGTGAAATAAAATTGGTTTTTGTATGTACTACTATTGGTGTTCTGAGTGCTGCTACCTTACGCAAGAGGTATTGCAAGTTGACAAAAATAACTCAAATCGACAAGTCAATGGAACTCAATTTATTTTAAGCTTAAACAAGCATAAATATACAAAGAAAATATTCTAAAAGAAGCAATATAAAAAAATGTGTATTAAAAAAGTAGTCTGTCAGTATTAATTTGAAAACTTTGATGCTTTTCTCACTTTTGGCAAATTTAAAACACACACTGTGGGAATAATCACAGATATCAGTCACCAAAATATGGTAACTTTCAATTTGGTCATGAAAAATCTACTCGAAAAATTTCCAAATTGTAACTACATAAACACTGCATTACCGACAAACTTCAAATAATTTAGTTTATAAAGTCAATTTTGATCATTTCGGCTTAGTTTCAATAAGAAGGTTATAACTTGAGTCTTATTAACGTTAGTATTGTTTTTATTTCATTCTAAGTCTTGTGTAACGACATGGTCGAAAATCCTGTCTTTTTTTTATTAAGATTCTTAATATTTCTTTTAGATTGTAAAAAGCAAACATTCAATGTTGTATGTTAACTTTTGTTCTTCACTGTTAATATGTTATAAAAAGTTGTCATGTAAAAGATATGGGAACCCCAACTTCAATAGAATTCCAACAACTTTAAAATACATACTACACACATGAATGCTCCCAGATTTTCTCTGCATAGCATTATAAAACACAAACGTACCCGATATATTTTTCACTTTAATGACGTCATAAATTTATATAACATAACTTACAATGTTAGCTATGCATTAGAATAAACATAAAAAGGAGGACAAAAAAAAAAAAAACAAAATAATATTGACTATCCATTAAATGTGAAATGGCAGGAAAATATTGGCAATAGCTTAAGTGATGACGACGTCGATGGCGACATTATTGCAAATGCCAAGGAGTGGATTTTTTCCCGTGCAATTTTTTTTTTCGTTTCTTTTCTTATTCGAGCTCACAGAAAAGATTCTTTGGTGTGTGTATATCTGTGCGTGCCTGAAAATAATGGTAATGTTCAGTCATAAGATTAAGTTATGGGCTGGGTGTAAGTGTGGTACTTAGGAAATGTGTACAATTCTTGAAAGAAACAACAAAAAAAAAGAAAAAATGAAAAAACTCAAACTCAAGATCAATGGGTTTTGTGGCAGGGTAGTAGGGCGGAAATTTATTTGTTATATCACGATTTGAATAAGTTTTTTTTTCATGTTCTATACATATAGTTGACCTTGTTAGAACCTTTACTTAAGCTCTAACAAATGGCACGAATATTACTAAATTACCGTAAGTTGAGGTGTTTCCGACAACATTTAGGCAATTACTGGGCCTTTTAAAAACTAATAAACGTGAAAAAAGAATGTCATAAGTCAGAAGTTATTTCATGCATTTATGTAAGGCATGAGAACGAAGGATTTTTGTTGTTTTTTTTTTTTCCTTATGAGACTTAAAGGACGTGTAACCAATGAGCAATAATGAAGTCATAAGGTTTAATCTTTGATGTCAATAGGCTCTTTGAAAAGCTTTGATCTTTTATTTGTTCAGAAAATAAGAGGAACAATAAAATTCACCCGCTATAAGAGGACACTTTACACTCCATGAAAACGTTTTTGTTCTTGCAACATCTACCCAGTGAACCAAAAGACTTTAAGTAGAATTTATTTAAAAAGCTTTTTGGGTAGAAAGAACATTTTTGGAACTTCCAAAATAAACATTTAATTTCAATTTTAAATCAAATTGTGGGGTGCTGCTGAAGATCGATGCTGTAAAGATAATTTAGAAGCGTTTTTATCCTTAAGAAGAATATCGTCCAAGCCATTCGTAAGATGTAACCAGAAACCGCGATAAAAGTTTTAGAAAATTGGGTTGATAGGCTGTGTTACTGCGAATCAGCCAAATGCATGAAGTCATCTTCTCTAAATAAAGCCATTTTATGTCAAAAGAAGTTCAGTTTTGTTCATTATATTTCATGTTTAAAAATATGCCTCATGGATGAAATCATGTTCCAGGAATATTGGGAATGATTGTTATTTCTAAATAAGCTATTGCTAGTAAAGCTGTATCGTGAACACCTCTTTTTTAACGTAGAATACGTAATACGGGGGTGTTAATCTGGAGCACAAAATTTTGAGAAAATGTTTGTCACTTTCATTATAAGTTTTTAATACTTTATGCATGCATTGAAGAAAATTCAAGTATGGTCGTAACATATTTAATATGTCTTCTTTTGATTTGTATTTAAATAATCATATTGCTACATATAATTTTTTTGATTCTATAAGTAAATCAAAATTTAACTCCTTCAAATTTTGTATTAATTTTCATATGCTTTGTATTTTATATATTATAACATCATGTGTAAGAGCAGTACGATTATCTGTGTGTTCATTACAGAACCAGTGTGAGAAAGAGAAGAAGTATAATGACCAAGTAGCGAACGATGTGTACGTAAATACAACCATGATTTTTGTTTGTGTTTTCTTTTAATATCAAAGACATGCTCCATATGCGCCCTTTGCAGCATTTTTTTATGCGTCGGCCATTGTAATCCATAGGAATTCTTAATTTTTGTAGAGATTTTCTATAGTTCAGACACAAACCTTACAATCATAAGCAGAAAATGAAAAAATGTTTATGAATAAAGCCTAGTATGCTGTAGAAACGAAAATTTCTTGGCATATAATTCTACACCCGAAATATTATTCATCAAAAATCTATTTTACAAGAAAAGAAGAACTGAAAGTAAATAAAATAAAAGTTTATGGAAGAATACGCAAATGGAAGTTGCGATAGTTGTGCATTTTTTTTTTTTAAGTTGCGTTTATTGAGTCAACAATATAAATTTTTGAGTATTGCGATAATCGAGTGTTGCGTAAAGCGAGGTCGTACTGTTTTCTTATTGAAATGTCAAAATTCTGGTGCCAATTAAATGCCAGGACATATAAAAATAAGCGAAATTTTGACATTTCAACTCTCCACATGGTAGTTGTACTTGCTAGCATTGAACAAATTTTTCACCTCTACAGCGTACTAAGTAGCGAAAAAAAAATTCCGCTGCCTTTTCGCTGTAAAAAACTTAATGCATTCCTTATGGAAAGTTTCTTTCCGCTTCTACAGCATACTGGGCTTAACAATGTTAGCAAGGTTGCATAGAAGCTGCGTAAAGCCTTAAACAGTGCGTAACTAACTTATTATATAACTCTTATTATTTTCCCAAATTTGTCCCTAATATTGTTTTTCGGCGAGTCTAAATATTTGTTCTTGTCCTTATCGTAGTAGTTTTTCCAATCCCTGTCTAAATATTTATCCAAATCGTCGGCTAATTGCATGCTCTTATCTTTGTTATTTTCTTGTACCTACTCCTTGTCTTACTCATAGTCCCAATCTTTGTCCAAATCCTTGCCCTTTTTTCTAATCCTTGTTATACTTGTAGAAAATGTAATACTTGTCCTTATTTAATTTATTTTTATTTTTTATTTTTGTTTTGCCTACTGCATTTGATGCATTTAGGATACTTTACGGGGTTCCGTGAGAAGACTAATGATGCCGTTAATTTTTTTATTTTTATCATTTTACCATTAACCTCAGTTTTACTGTCGCTTTATTAAATTTACCGTATCACCAATAGTCACAGAGTTATAATTCCATGCAACGTTTTTAATATCGTTGCATTTTTACTGCACAAGCGATGCAGTGTCATGGCTTTCGTTATGAAGTCAAAGAACCATTCTTTGCTGTCGTAAAAAAAAAATTTACCGTTACACCAATAGTCATTGAGTTATAATTCTATGTAACGTTTTTTCAATATCTTTGCATTTTTACTCACTAAGCGATGCAGTGTTGCGGCTTTCATTCTGAAGTGAAAGAACCATTCTTTGCTGTCGTAAAATAAAATTTTTCGTAGCACTTATACTCAGAGAGAAATAATTCTATGCAACAGTATTGCACTATTGATGCATAAGCTATAATTTAGGATTTAATAATTTTTTTTAGTTTTGTTTTAAAGGCTAATTAGAAATCATTCATTTGGGTGTTATAATATTAACACTACCGCATATACTCACTGAGTAATAATTCCATGCAACGCCGTTGCATGATAGTTGCAATTTCGATTTTAGGACTGCCCTCTCCGTTGCCTTATGACGTTTGAATTTTATGTCAATTTTTTGTCGTGTGATCTAAGAACCAGTCTGTACTGATGTTTGATATTTTTTACCATAGCATCTATACATAGCGCGGTAAAAAATTAATAATACAAATTTATAGTTCCGTCGCTTTAACAGTTTCGCTTTAACAGTTTCGTCGCTTTAAAGTCAAAATAACTCTCCATAACTTTCCTGTCCCCACGAGTAACAATTCCATGCAACGCCGTTGCATTTTGAAAAAATTTTATTTTTCAACGTTTTTGGAAACCTGCGCGGTAAACCGTAACGTTTTCAAGTGAAAATAATCTTATATGTTACAGTTATAAGCTCATTTAGGAACAAAACAAAAAAACAAAAAATACCGTAAATTTAGTGATTGAAAAAATTTTATTTTTTTATACGTTTTCAATGTGTTGAAATTTTTGTATTAAAAAGAAATTTTTTGAATTTTTGTTTTTTTTTTTGAAATCTTATCTTTTATCGTAAGGATACTCCAAGGGCGAAAACAAAAATTAACAACAGAAACAATATCAGCACAAAAACATTCGCAAATCTCTCACTTTTCATCATACCTTCGCTTGTGTTTCAGTGGTTAGCTACCGCTAGATGTTTTACTTCTGTCATTAAACGCATACAGGCTTAAGTAAATATATCAATACATATTTCATTTTGTTTTATTTTATTAAAATCACAAACCACTACCAACAACAAAAACAACAACAACGCTTTAATTGAAATTTGAACCTCAGTGTATACTCAATAAATAAATAAAATCAAATTTCAATTTTATAAAATAAATTTAAACAAGTATCATCTCTGGAGCATTAATTACTCGTTTGAACATACACACACACACACACACAATCTCTTTGTTAACAGTACAGTTCCAAGAATAACTATACATATACAATATATAATATCTATACTGTATACACTCTACTATGTACACATTGCGACAATTTATGTTCCTTCATAAACGAATGACTTAGATTTAGTGTGATTCATACAAAGTAGTTAAAAATTCATATGATAAAGTTAGTGTCGAGCATATTTGGGTCATTCAGCCTTTTACTCATTCTTCCGATTCATGCAAATTGATTTTATTTTTTCAAAAATATTTTATTGCCCTGAGCTTAGAGTTTCTAAGAAATGTATGTTCTATTCAAAATATTCTACGAACTGAAAGGGATATTTATAGGAAATTCTTAGAAGCTTGGCAACACTAGTTTTTAACTAAGCAGTGTCATCATTGAAAGCAAAAGAAAAAAGTTTAATTTTAAGTTCATAAAAATTAAAATAAACTACAATTCGTCACAAGAGAAAAGTAGAAATTAAAATACTTAAAATAAAAAACAGGAGAATTTTAATATGCGAACAATATATTGTATACGAAATATTTTTGGAGATTTTGTTTGATAAAAATTAATATGGTATGTACGGAGGCGTTTGGAGACATTTTGAAGGAACCCTCCTTATTCGTTTACACAGTTTATTTTAAACATTTGCAAGCTTCGTAGGAACAAATCGAACAATTCTATAAAATATATTTTTAAACCAACCACATAGTTTATGTCTTATCTTTGAAGTTTAAACTACACGGACAGACAAAAATCAAGCATTCTATACTTGAACCAAGTAAATGGGCTTAAACTTAAGCGTAAATTTCTCAATTCAAGCATTTTTTTGCTAGAATTGAGCACATTTAAAACACATGATATTAAGAAAAAAAAATGCTTATTTCAAGAAACATTTGCTTAAAACTCAAGTATATTTTTTTTAGACTAATATTTGCTTGTAGTGAGAAAAATTTGCTTGATTCAAGTAACAATTTATTGAAAACTAGAATAATTTGCTTGATTTGAGAAATTGATTTTCCTTGAATTTGAGTACAATTTGCTTGATTCAAGTAAAAAATTTATTGAAAACTAAAATAGTTTGTTTGATTAAAGTAAACAATTTTCTTAATACTAGAATGTTTTGTTTGATATTAGAAACTTAATTTTCTTATTATATCGAAAATTCTTCAGCAAAGATCTAGGATAACCGATCATAAAAAACTACTCGAATATACTAAATATCTCTTGTAGACGCTTACATCCCACCAAGCAAGAAAAATATTTTTCTCCAAGCTTGGAAAAAAAAAGTGTTCAACCTCCACTTGATCTCCAACTTATTTCTCCAAGTCAGCTCCAACATCTTGGAGTTGAACTGGAAACTGGCTTGAGGTGTATTAGTTTTCAAAGTGGCAGTATTATTGAAGTATCAAAAAAAATAATATTTTTTTTATGTGGCAACACTAGGTTGTTTTGGTTATTGTGTTTTTTGTTAATTTGTGAACATTTGTCAAAATAATGAAGTTAGTATGGCTCATATTACACGGTGTCCGCTTGACCGGCGCGCAATGAATCTTTTTTACTCTGTTTCACATTTTGCACATACCAGTTAACACGGCAGAAAAAGAACGGCGGACAGATTTTGACATTTCATTCAGTTTCATTACTTTTTCTCATACACTTTATTCCAACAAGGGTTTCCTACAACTATTTTCTTCATACTATTATAGTACAATAGTAGCACTTTTCTTCAAAAAATGTACTTTTTAGCTACAAATCTTTAATTTCACCACCCAGAAACTCTGTTTTGCACGATATACGGTGTATCGATGCCGGGCAAAAATGAACATATTTTGCCCGCTGTTCCAAATGTTCATCCTCTCACACTCTCAATTGTTTTTGACAGTATCACGTTGAAAGCAACAACAAAATCGATTGTACGCCGGGCGAACGGACACCGTGTAATATGAGCCTAAGGAACTGCAGCAAATTATTTCAATAAATAAATTAATTCAAATAATAAAAGGTAAGACGATAAAGAGAATAAAGCGGAAAGTGCAGCAGATAGGCATGTAGGGAGAGCACTAGAAGCACCTGGAACTTCTACTGTTGCAGAAGGAGCTACATTGCTTGCAGAGAGGGATGTAATAGGAGCAGTAGAAGTGCCAGGAACGTTAACTGTTGCCCGAGCAGCTCCATTGCACTTTGAACTTGTGGCAACTTCAGGTGAGGAGCAATGCAGTGCAGAAGAAAATGAATACAGCTCAGAAGAAGTGGAATGTAACTTTAAGAAGTGATTCAGTGAATTTGGCCATTGCAAATAACGTTACAAATGTTGCAACAAACTCCTCACTTGAAATATTAATGCACCATGGTAGTTCTCTTGCACTAGATGTAAGAACATTGAAACTGAATTGATGTAGCTGAATGCACTTATTTATTTTATTTTATTTTTCAAATAAGCAAAAAAAAAATTAAATAATCTGAATTTATAAAAATGTATAATATTCTTAGGTTTAAAACTATTTTCAATGATTGAAATAAAAAAATAATTCGAAAAGCTTTTTCTTAAAATACCATTTCTTTTTTTATTTTGGGTTGGAGATCGCTTTGGGAAAGAGCTTGGAGATCAAGTAGAGATCCAGTCTTATCTCTACTGGAGATCGAAGGTCCATTTTTCTGGAGAATAGCTTGGATCTCAAGTGAAGGTCAAGTGGAGATCTAGCACTGGAAATTGGAGAAACGAACTGGAGCTCCAGTTGAGGTCAAGCCAATCTCCTAGGTTGATGTTTACTGGGATGTTTCCAAGAACTGTAACAGATAAGACCCTGCCCCTTTGAACAGTGCCATAGTTTGTCAATCCGCACCATCTTAAACATGTTTTCATGTAAACATGTTGTGAATTATAAGCATGCCAATCAGAGAACTGCAGCGAGTAGTTATAAACAGATTTGACTCGAGTGTATACGCATTAATTAGGATTCAACTTCATATTCATACTGATCAAAAAATTTTATTATAAACGGTATTTATAACACGCAACTTAACTCCTATGCTTCATGCTTCATACTCTGACTCGTGGTTGTGAGTAGTCGGCATGATCTAGACTCGCTTCTAATAAGTTATCTTCACGTATTTGAAATGAATGATCATGACTTTTCTAGCGTTGCTAACTTTGGCGTTGTGAGATATCAAATTGATGGATTTATTTTGTAGCTACATTCATGATGCCATTATGTACGGAATAGCACATCACTTAAATGACCGCCTTGGCTTCGCTGGCAGTGCTTCAAGCGGTCAATGCAATTTTTGAAAACTCGGCTAATTTATGACAACTTTTAAACTTTTTTATAGTAAACTAAAGAGAAACCTCAGAAAAAATAATCGAAGGGTATCAAGTCGCATGAATGCGGTGACCAACTTATGAGCACTCGCCGTGTGATGACCCAGTCGCCAAATTTCTCCTTCACCACTTCGAGCGTATCGTTGCTTGTATGGCATATAGTGCCGTCTTGTTAAAACCACAGCACGACTATATCGATGTTGTCGACCCCTGGCCACAGAAAGTCGGTTAACATCGCTCTATAACGAGGACCATTGACGGTGACGGTGTCTCCTCCTCATTTCGAAAGAACTAACGTCCGGTGATGGTGGCGTGTCATAAACTACAACAAACAGTCAATCTTTATGGATGCATTGGTGCTTGGTCGAAAACTTGTGGGTTGTGGTCGCTCTAATAACGGCAGTTTTGTTTGTTGACATAGCCACTGAGCCAAAAATGGGCAAACGTCAAATGATGCATGATGAATTGGCAAACCAAATATTTTGACAGCTGGGAGTCATTGGTAACTTTGAGAGCTGCTAAAACATAACAATTGGAAAAACTATCTTTGCACTCTGGTCACCCTTTAGCTGAGTGGATCACAGTAAAAATCACGCAAGACTACTGATGAGTGAATGTAGCTGTCTAGTCTGCTGTGTGATAAGTCTATACAAGTTGTTGTTGCTAGTTGTTTTCTTCATTAACATACTTGACCTCGATCACAACAATTAGTCTTGTGTAATCGTATTTGTCAGCCTATTTTAGCAGATCAAAGCCGACGAAATAAATAAAGAAGTGTGTAAGCATAAAATCATGGCCAGACTGGCACTCGAACCCGATAACCCTGGCTGGCAGCTAAGTGCACTGGCACTAGCACCACGGAAGTCTCGAAAATCTAACTTTTTCACAAGGGTTTCATTTTAGATCAAACCAAAATCATTCCACCAAAAAACTGTCTATAAATAATATTTAAAACTACTACATTATAAATCAACCCACAAACCGAATTCGAAAGGATATAAATAAATAAGTTGTAGAATCATTTCTTGAAAATGTGGACAAAATAGCGCTGGTGAGAAACTACATTTTGCTCTCATTCTCATGTTATTAAAAATTTATTCGGGTTACCAAATGGGCTCGCATAGCTAGTCACTCAAATGCTATTTATGTCTCAAGTATCCTTTTTCCACTCAGAAGCAGAGTATAAAAAAGTAATTAAATACATTTTTTTTTTCATACATATAATAAAAGCCTTAAAATTCCTTAACAATGACTCTCACTGCTCGAACTCAAATACAATTCCATCACATAGAGAAAAAAACAACAAAAACATAATGGGAACAAATTCCGCAATACACAAAAGTGGAAGCAGCAAATCGCATGGACAAAAGATAGAGAGCAAAGGCGCTAGAGAGCAGAGAGAGAGTGTAAGTCACATATACATACATACATCCGTACTCACACAGACTACTTCTAACAAGGACAGCAGCTACCGCAAACATGCAAATCCCTCTTAAGAAAAAAAAAAATTTTTTTTGCACATAGTCAAAAGAGGGTGTGAATTATCGATCGAACAAATTCATACATATTTAGATAAAAGTAAAAGAAAAGAAGAAAAAAAAAATATTTACATACATAGATAAAATAGAGAAACAAATGTAAAAGAGATATACACATAACGATAGCAAAGCCAAAAAAAAATTACAAATACAAAAAGAACCGCAGAAACAAACAAAGCAAAGATGAATATGACATAAAAAATATGTGAAGAAAAAATATATCCGTAAGCAACATACTGACACACTTTGATTGCAAAATAACTAAATTTCCTTTGCCCACAGTTCCTTACCTTTCACCAGCATGTTTCTTACAACTGTTCACCTTATTGCTATTTTTTTTCTTTTTTTTTATATATGATTCTTGTTTTTTGGCTAAGAGCTGGGAGTTTTTTTTTTCTCAGCTTACCTTTTGTTTTTGCAGCACTTTGGCAACCATGTCGATATGAGTACAAACACTTCTACGCAACCAAACCAATTTGAAAGTGTTGTTGAAGTTCCACTTCTACAGCTAACGTAGGTAACGGTTAACCTCGTCCAAATGAATTGGGTTTTTGGTTACGGTATTAATTGCTATTTAAAGCTGTAAAATGTGAATTTTATGTAGTTTCTGCAACACAGTAACGTGTGCGAATACGTACAACGTAACGTTATGAGCTGCACAAATGGGACAACACCCCATTTACACCTGGAGTGGTTAGATTGCGTAGCAATGTTAATATCAAAGTATCAAAAATTTGCATAGTTGGCAACATAGTTTTCAGTTTATAGTTTTTATGCGCCTCAAAGTAGACTTTAATTAACGTATGGACTGGCAGTTATGAAAAACGATTATAAAGATAAAAGTTGGGTTCGTTTTAGGTTTTACATAAACTTCCTAATTTATTGTAATTAGAAAAAAGAAGTAACTTTTTTAATTAGTGCTATTTTAAAAATCTTCCAGTATTGGCCAGAAAATAAACCCAAAGGACTGACAGTCATTTCAAAATATAGAATACGAGCTGACCCGGGAAACGTTGTTTTGCCCAAACTGAATATTCGATGGATCTATCTTTTTGTTGAATAGATGTGTGCCTATAAAAAAAGCTTAAAAATTTCGAAAATTTGATTTGTGTCTAAAATGGCGTAAATTTTAATAATTCATGTAGAAAGCAAAAAAAAAATTAAAAATTGTTCGCCACTGGAACTCATAGTACCCACATACCCAGTTTCACTATCATAACCTGTGCTACTCGAGAATTATAATGATTTTTGAAAAATGGGCGTTCCTTTATTGCAACCAGGGCTATTTTTAGTACATTTGCTAACACTAAGCATACGAACTAAATTTTAGTTCAATACGACCAAATATAGTCTGAAATATAGCATTTTTATTGATTTTTTGGCAGCAAAAGGAGGCGTGACATTATCTATATAGCCTATGTTCAGCACAGTAATTTAAGGAATCCTTTAACCCTCTAGTGCGCCGTGATGCAAATTTGAATCATACCGAAAATCTCTCTGTAGTTTCAAAATTTGAAAACAGTTTTGTGTAAATGTTTGTTATATGTTGTCTCCATTTAAGCAGGCGTCGTTTTCTCTGCTTTTGAAGTACCGTTATAGCAGCATTGAATTATTGTGGAATTTTAAAGTGTCTACTCATTAGTTTGTTGTGCGTAGAGGAAACAGTGTGTTATTTGACCTTGCCTGCAACTGATTTCAACAAGTTTATTAAACAGTTTTGATTTTTAGATAAGTTACACTCTTTTTTATTAAAAATCTAATAGTGTTTATTTATTTTTTGTGGTAAGTACTTTGCTGTGTATAAAAAACGGTTTGATGCAAATTTGCATCACTGCGCATTTAAGTGATAGTAAAAAAATTTTTTTCGTATGTAACGAATTTTCAGGATATGGCAAGAAAACAACTTTTAGAGGAGGATATTCTCCGTATTTTGTTGGATCCTGCTGCAAGTGAAGATGAATTAGACGACTCCGATGATGAAGATGAAATTATGGAAGGTAAGCTTCTTAATAATGAAGATCTAGAGCACATTCTGGGTGATGAAAATATTGTGGATCTGATGAACGACTTGAATAGTGAAGATGAAAATGTAACTGAAAATATAGCTCCAGAAATTCCGGAAAATCTACTTGGTGCTTCAAATTTCTTAACACGAGAGGCTTGCAGACATATTGTCTGGAAAAAAACTAAATTTTCTGACAGTGAAGACGAAATAAAATTTGGAGGAAATACCGATTTGCCGGAATTTATAAAGAACTTTCAGACTCCATTCCAATTTTTCAACTACTTCTTTGATGAAGACATTTTTCAACATATAGTTGAGGAATCTAATTTGTATGCGAAGCAAAAAAATATTGAAGAGAGCTTTATTTTGGAAAAATCTGATATATACCAATTTATGGGCATCCTAACTTTGTCATCAATAGTGAATTACACCAATATACGCCTTATATGGGACAGCCAAATTGGTTTGGACTGCGTCAAGGAATGCATGCCCCAAAAAAAATTTGAAAAGATACGATCAATATTTCATTTGAACAATAATGAAAATTTCATTGCCGATCAAACAGATCCTTGTTACGACAAATTATACAAGATTCGCCCACTGGTAGACTGTTTAAAGGAAAAATTTTCATCCATTCCGTTAGAAGAACGCTTATCTGTTGATGAACAAATGTGCGCAAGTAAAGCCTCGCATCACTTGAAACAATATATGCCTGCAAAGCCACACAAGTGGGGCTACAAATTATTTGTACTTTCCGGAGTATCAGGTTTTGCATATAACTTTGAAATATATACGGGCCAAGACAATTTGCCGCATAAACGTTTGCCAAGTGAGCCTGATCTCGGAGCATCTGCCAACGTTGTTGTACGACTATTACGAAAAGTCCCAAATGGATGTAACTATAAAGTTTACTTCGACAATTATTATACTGCCATCCCGTTGCTTGTTTATTTAGGAAAAAAGGGCATACATACAGTTGGAACAGTCAGACGAAATAGGATACCAAATTGTAAATTACCAACTGATCAAGAAATAAAAAAATGTCCTAGGGGATCATCATTTGAATTCGTTGCTGACTTTGAAGGTTTAGAGCTCGCAAACGTTTTGTGGAAAGATAATAAGAACGTAACTCTTCTGTCCTCATTCGTTGGCGTGGAACCAGAAAAAGATATTAGCAGATTCGACCGTCGGGAACGCAAGTCGATCATGGTTAAGTGCCCAGCGATTGTCAAAGAGTACAACCGTCATATGGGCGGTGTTGATCTCTTAGACAGCATGATGGGGCGGAACCGAATCAAAATGAAAACCAGAAAATGGTATATGCGTTTAGTTTACCATCTACTGGACCTAGCAGTTACAAATGCTTGGTTTTTGTATAAGCGAGCAACAGGGAATACGACTCTTACACTATTAAAATTTCGTAAAGATCTGGCATTGACACTTCTAAAAATAAACACAAAACAGAAACGTCCAAGAACCAACGATTCACCTTCTGTCGAAAGATTGCATGTCCAAAAGCAAAAACGGGGTCCAGCATCAGCTATACCATCCGTAGATATCAGGCACGATCATGTGGACCACTTACCGGAATTCCAAGAAAATAGGGTAAGATGCAAGCTGCCGGGTTGTAAGGGCCAAAGTCAACTGATTTGTAGCAAGTGTAACATAGCTTTATGTCTATCAAAAACCAAAAACTGCTTTGTAAAATTTCATAAAAAATGAACAAAATTAAAATATTATCTTTTTTTTTTTTTTAAGTGTAAAATGTTATCTTTTTTTTTTTAAAAATGTAAAATTTCATAAACAATAAATAAATAATACGTTGGTTTTTAAAAAGAAACAAAAACATTATCCATTTAAATCACTATTGAAATATAAAAATTTTAGATTTTGAATTTACAGCTAAATGCGTAATGATGCAAATTTGCATCAAAGGATTTTTCGCCTCCTGCGCCCTTATAAATGAAAATTATACAAACTGATAGAACAAAAGTTTGTTTTTTAACCATTTCCTTTCGTTTAAGTAGTATTTTATTTAATTTGGTTTTCTTGCGCACTAGAGGGTTAATATAGGTTTTATAAAACTCCATCAAGTAGTTTGGAAGTTGGGTTGTATACATACATTCATACATAAAGGGTTTTCCATTAAAGACTTGACCACTTTTTTTTTAAATAGAACGCAAACCATTTGAGATATTTCCAAAACTTTATTATCGGCTTGAAGTACAATCAAACCATTTATGAAAGGAATTCGACTTCGTTGATATGGCCACCGCGGGCACGTATGCAGCGGTTGACTCGTTGGACCCAATTTTCAATGACTCGGCCACACATTTCAGCCGAAACTGCCGCTATTTCGCGTTCAATGTTGACTCTGAGCTCTTCCAACGTCGTCAGCTTGTTGGCATAAACCAATGACTTGACGTAGCCCCAAAGCAAATAGTCTAGAGGCGTTAAATCGCACGAACCAGGCGGCCAATCGACTGGCCCGTTTCGTGAGATAACACGCTCATCAAACTTACTCTCCAATGAATCGATTGTAACGTGTGCTGTGTGGCTTGTGGCACCGTACTGTTGGAACCACATGTCGTCCAAGTCCATATTTTCCCATTCGGGCCAAAAATAATCGGTAATCATGGCGCAATAACGATGGCCATTCACAGTAACGTTACGATCGTTATCGTGGATGAAAAAATATGGTCCAATGACGCCGCCGGCATGCGAACCGCACCGAACAGTTATTTTTTGTGGATGGAGTAGTGATTCATGAAGCACATGTGGATTTTCATCTAACCAATAACGCATATTTTTCTTATAGACGACCCCATTGAGCAAGAAATGAGAATCGTCACTGAAGATAATTTATTCTTTTCTTCTTTGATTCTTTACCATGATAAAATTGTTGAGCTTACTGAAAAAATCGACAGTGACAGTTTAATGATTAGTGAAAGGGTGCGTTCAGAAATTTAATTCAAAGTTGTCAAGTCCCTATTGGAGAACCCTGTACAAACAAAGAGAAGCTTTTGAGGCTTCTTCGGTTTCTATTTCCAAAGACAGTCGCTCCTTATAAAAGAACTCAATCTTACTGAGTAATCTATTAACGCATGTTGCTAAGTACCTATTAAGAAGCAGCACAAAACCTTCTTTTCACAGAACTTCACTAGTGTACAGTATCTGGGTGCAGTGTAGTTTTGAAATAAAATAAAAATGTTCGGTATGCAGCGAGGCCAACAAGACAAGCATTGCTTATTTTGAAAGCTTCTCGTTAGTGTCGAAGCACTGCTTGAATTTAATTATGAAGTAAAATATCACGAGTTCAGCTGTCTTGCTCAATGAGGATCAAACATTTCTCGATAATATGAGAATACCTGGCCAATGGTCTTAATATCGGGGATCTATTCCTGCAAAACCAGGAACAAATTTTTAGCCAAACGTTATAGATATCAAACGTACACTGATGTTGTGGAGAAAAAAAAATATTGAAAATACCACTGTCTTCTATTAAATTTTGAAAAGCGACGAAGCTGACAACAATACCGCCAATCGATATGATGATCTCGGAAACCCCAATTTAAGTTGACAGCATTGATGTACCGCTGTCCGACTAAAATGAGGTTTTAACTCGGTTATAGCTCGGCTTAAGAACAACAAAGCCGTAGGAGCTGATAGCCTATAGCTGATAGGATAGATAGCAAGCTGAACTTGCTGAGTTCTTCAAGAATGGGGACGAAGCTTTACCGTGGGATAAGCCGATAATATCGAGAATATTATGTGAAAGACTGAAGATTATCTCTCATGATCGGGTATGGGCACCACTACATGTAAAGCTTCTATGCTGTTTCTGTGGTTGTCTTTGATTTGTTGTTGCGTTTTATGTTGCTACATAAGCCTTTGCTCTCAGTTCTCTGAATTTACTCTCAATTAATGTTCCCAGAGCGCTCTCTGCCCATAGCTGTTCATGATGAAATGTCATATCGAAGAAAACCACATTGAAAAAAAAACAATTTGAATGTTCGATTTGACGTGCAAAATGTCTCGAGTTGACGTGGAAAAGAACTTAATATAAAAGTTTTTAAATGAATATAAAGTGAAATTATGGTTACGGTCCTGGTTTAAACATTTCACAAAACAAACAAAATGAGAAACAGTTGAATGATAGAAACTTTGAAACGGCCAACAAGCACATGAAATTCAATAAAGTTAAGAAATTTTAATATTTGACAGCTGAAGCTTGTATTGGGCTTCTATAGGGCTTACCACCACAAGTTTACTCGCTAACGAAAACATTATTGATGAAATAACTGATTAAAGGATTTCTAGAAGTTGAATTACGATGTTTTATGGAAATTTAGTTCAAAGTTGCTAATCAGTATAGAAAAAATCGTTTATGGTAGTAATGAAAAGTGTTAACTTCTAAAGAGCTTCGTTAAAAAAAAAACAAAAGGGTTTCACCACATCTTTATTGGAATCATTATCGAATTAACCTTAAATTTTTTATGCAGCTCTTTAAAGCCTGCATAATTTTATTAATCGAAGCTTTGTAAAGTCAGGGCTGGGAACACTTTTTTCTAACCGAAGCTGTAGGAAGTTGTTTGTTTTAAGTGCGTTACGGAAAATTCTGAATACTAACAAAAACAATAAAAATTATATTGTTATTATTACTGTCGAATATTAAAATACTCAACCTTATCAAAGTTTATATGTGAGTCGGACCTTTCATTCGAATATCTCGAATGTATCGAATAGTAAGTGGAGATTCCCTTTAGTTACATAACAGAAGTTGTAAAATACTTCTACTCAAACTTCAGCAGGAGCGTAAGCTTCCAGTTTGTACCGAATATAACCTAAAGCTTTGCACTATGTAGCTTATAGAAGCCATTACCCTCTTTTCATACTCCAGTTGAAGTCTCTCGTATATACCGAATAGAAGCTGAAGCTTCGTACATGATATTGTACGTAATAGAAACTATAACCTTCCGTTAAAACTTCAGCTGAAGCTGAAGAGGCTTACCAAAGGTATGTCACGAATAGAAGCTGAAGCTTCGGTCTTAGTATGAAATAGAGATTTTAATCTCAATAACATGTCAGATGTTATAAAAGCTATAGTTTTCACAAGCATTGTTTCATGCAGTTTTAACGCTTCGAAGATAAAATACTGATCGGTCGATTAGATCATTTTATGAACGTACGAGCTATATGTTGCGGGTTCGTATCCGCTGAAGACATGAGTACAATTTTGTTAAATTATAAAGATAAATAAAAATAAACTGACCATTTCAGCCCTTGAAAGGATTTTGACCGAACTTCTTATGATAAAATTGTTGTTTGAACACAATTGATCGAGGAATGGACCAACTAGTTTTATGCCGACTACGAACGGTTAAATGTGAATGTTCTCAAGAAGCTTTACATGGCATTATTTACTCTCTGAGGTTTGCCATTGTATGCAGAGAGGTGACGGCCCAACAGAAACATTAGTTCAATTGAAAAAACTTTTTGCGTCAGATGGAATTGAACCACGGTTCACTGGCGTATGGGTCGCGCACTCTACCCATTACGCCACGGCCGCCTCAATTTTGTTAAATTAGTCAAATTAACAATTTGCAAATAGAGAAAAAAAATATTACAGGCTACAAAAACAAGAAAATTTTTTCACTTAACTATATGATGACTTTATTTTCTAAATTTTGAAACTTCGGTAAAGCTTCATCAATCAATTCGGAACAGTCTTATGAGAGTTCTATTCCGGAACTTAATAGAAGTGCAAAGAGGTTATAAAATACAAGCTCATGAAATTTTTATGGAAGACGCTTTCCGAAGTTCATTCTAAGTTCAAAAAGCTTCTGAAAAACAATAAAAAGTTCGCCGTTTAGTTCTTACAGAAATCAAAACGAGTTCTTATAGAAGGACCGAAGTTACCATAGTAAGCTTGCCGCAATCTTTATAGGAGCTTATGTGCTAGTTGTGCACTCAGAATTGCCTTAACAATGGTCACTGCCTTCATTGAGTTCAATGTAGTAAAGAAAAAGTTGTATCAATTAAATAAATAAAGACTGTCATTAAATTCAGAAATCAAATCGTTCACTTGACCGACAATTGTCCATTTGTGTACTTATTCAGAATCAATGAATTAATTAAAAGATAATTAAAAATAATGTGTTTTATGTTTCGATTAACGAGTGAAGTATCGAGTAAAAAAGAAAAAAAATTTATTTCCGTTGGTAATGACATCAAGATAACAGCAAAGCACAAACCTTCTATAGTAAAGTGACCTTAAAAAAAAAAGTTACGTTCAAAAAATATTAACCTCAGAGGCGGTCACAATATGTTGGCGCCTCTTGCTTCATCGATCAATACTTATTGTGTATTCCTCAAAACTTGAGCATATTTTCTTTTTGTGTTTTGTGTTTTGTGTCTTGAATATAAAATACATAAATTTGCATTACATAACCCGGAATGAGCTCATTTTTCGTACAATGCCGTTACTTTTTTTTTTTTTGATATGTATGGGTGATTTTTTTTTTATATACCTATTAATTTTTTTTATTGAGCATGTACATTTCTTACTCTATTCACACATGGCAGCAGAAATCAACCAAAAAAACAAAAAAAAAAAGAAAAACAAAAAGAAATTATGCGTTTCAACAAATTATTCCAAATTCACTTACCATCATATATCCAGCTCTATCTATTTGTTTCTATCCCTTTAACACCCACTTTTATATTCTCGACACAACTTCAGTTGTTTTGCTTGAAGCGCCCTTAACAAGCAAAACTATTCAACTTGGACTTTTTTTTATGAGACAATCTTCGCTTTTAATTCTTGTTTTAGCCTATCTCCAAGTTTGTATAAGACTTGTATAAGTCACTCTAAGTATCTCTACATAAAAAAAAACTTTTCCATGTGTATCAATTTTTTCTTTTATTTTCTTTTATTTTCTCTATTCCTATCAAGTTGCTTTTCAATTAACCTGCCTGCACTTACCATGCCCGCAATACTTCAATTTGCCCTGCCCAACCACATGATGTCTCTCTATAGTATAGAGTCTATTATTGTCTTTAATTTCTTGTTGAAAATAAACAAAACCTGTTACCATGGCAACATGTATATCGACAACAAATAAGCAATAAGGCAAAACTTTTTTAATATTCCATATTTTAAATAGGTTTCATTTAACAGACTCTAGCATAGCGCCGCTAAATATTGACAGCAGCAACAACTACTTGAGTAAAAGTTCGGCTCCTAGCAGAAAAAAGTTATGCTTGGAGTGCAGTGTAAATAGGGGAGAAAATCATAATAGAACAAACAAAATGGTGGTAATAACTTTTTGTGAAGTGTATACAAACAGTTATTATAATTATATAGAGAAAAAAAAGAAATTCAATTCCTTTAAGGAAGGAAATATTTATTTTTCATACAAAAGTTGGTAATAATTTTGAGCTGAAAATGAGTCAGTCAAATTTGAGCGCTTATAATTTTGCAGAAAGTTATACAGTTTTCCGCAGATGAATTGTACTTAATTTCACATTCTTTCTGGAATAAATAAGGTGCATTTCATAATCGTAAGGCAATCATAGGAAAGTTTCTGAATTTGTTTTTTTGCATTGATCCAAGAATTGCAGGTGTTATACCCATTCAATCAAGTTTGCCTTGGTTCGAAATGGGATACTAGGTTAGTGGGAAAAAAGGGGCAATCAAGGACAACATATGTAGGATGTTATAAAAGTGGCGGGAAGGCAAAGAAACATGTGAATTAGGGAATCTTAGGCAAGTATTATACCTTTAGCTCAGTCAATTCTAGTTATAAGGCAATTAATCCCATCCAGAAACTGTTCTACCACACAAGCTACAACTTTTAGGTCGTTAATAAAGGGTTTTCCATAAAGGATTTGACAACTTTTTTTAAATAAAACGCAAACCATTTGAGAAATTTCAAAAACTTTATTATCAGCTTGAAGTACAATCAAAACATTTATGAACCCGACTTCGTTCATATGGCCACCGCGAGCACGTATGCAGTGGTCGATTCGTTTGACCCAATTTTCGATGACTCAGCCACACATTTCGGCAGAAACGGCCACTATTTCGCGTTCAATGTTGGATCTAAGCTCATTCAACGCCATCGGCTTGTTGGCATAGACCAATGACTTAACGTAGCCCCAAAGAAAATAGTCTAGAGGTGTTAAATCGCACGAACGAGGCTGACAATCGACTGGCCCATTTCTTGATATAACACGCTCATCAAACTTACTCTTCAATAAATCGGTTGTAGCGTGTGATGTGTGGCTTGTGGTACTGTCCAGTTGGTTGAAACCACATGTTGTCCAAGTCCATATCTTCCAATTCGGGCCAAAAATAATTGGTAGTCATGGCGCGATAACGATGGCCATTCAAGTAACGTTACGATCGTTATCGTCGACGAAAAAATATGGTCCAATGACGCCGCCGCCATGCAAACCGCACCCATGTAAACAGTTATTTTTGTGGATGGAGTGGTGATTCATGAAGCACATGTGGATTTTCAGCCAGAAATTGCAGTTAATGCTCTTAAAGTTAAATTGCAGTTAACGCTCTTTAAGTTGCGATCTCCGACTCCGAATTTCCGTAGCAAATTTTTATAATTTGCAGACGTTCTTCGTTCGCGTTCTTTACCATGATGAAAATGCTGAGCTTACTAAATAAATTGACAGTGACAGTTTGATGATTAGTGAAAGAGTGCATTCAAAAATTTAATTCAAAGTTGTCAAGTCCCTATTGGAAACCCCTTTATTAATGAATTTTCAAGTTCAGTTGATTATAGATGAAGAAATAAATGCAGAAAGATTATAGCATAGTACTATGGTCTGGCCGAGATTCGAACTTGGGAGACCTGGGGTGACAATCAAATGTGCTACCTGCTCGACTACCGAGGCCGCCATTAGTAACAACTCCCAGTTTGCCTCAACAAAAGGATACTTCTGTTACTACTGTACTGTTTTCCAATATGTACATATGATACTACTGTTTTCCAATATGTAGTCAGAATGTAGCAGAATGTAGTCTCTGCTTTTCACCCGCGAAAATGTGAACTGTAATTCAACCGTAGGTTTTAATGTCGAATCAGAAACTACTTCACTATTGACAACACTTCCTTAGAGGTTGTTAAGGGAGGATTCTACCTGAATCGCATAAGGTCTTCATCTACCTGTAATCGAGCATAAACTTCTCCAACGATTTCAGCATTGTAATTAAATGACTTATAACCAGCTATGGGCAGAGAGCGCTCTGGGAGCGTTGAGAGCCAGAATTAAGAGCAAAGGCTTATGTAGCAAAACAAAACGCAACAACAAATCAAAGACAAAAGACAAACACAGAAACAACACAGAAGCTTTAAAAGTAGTGGTGCCCCTACCTGCTTATAACTCTTCTCAATAGGTGCTACTTTGGATTGAGTAGCAATTCAAAAGCAAAGTCCTCTCTCAACAAACAAAACTCATGCTCTATAAGTCACCAATCATCAAGTCACCATCCTATTATAATCTATTGTTGTGTATGCAACACAACGTTAGACCTGAACGTTAAGCAGTTCTAATGAAAAGACTTTCGAGAGAAAGAGCCTTCGTAAGATCTTCAGTCCAATTAGTGCTGCCAGAGAGACGAACTGAAATTTACCACTATTTGGAAAAAAATTTACCACTTTCGGAGAAAATGTACCTTTTCCCAAAATAAAACAATTAAAAGTTTTTTAAATGATTAACAACCGTTATAATTTTTTTGTTACTTTGTATACATATATTTATCTCTCACCAACAAGTTGACCGTCAACTCTTGACCTGTATAATCTGGGACTTACCGTCTATTTTGTTTTGCTATTTTTGAATTCAATTCACTTGTCTCTTTTACCCCTTTTACATTGGTCAAGAGTTGAAAGCAATTTTTTTTACGTTCTCTTTTGATCCCAAAAAGTTGACGATAGAACACAAGCGTACAGTTAATTTCTTCTCAGCCAGTTCGCCGCAATTAGCCTACAAGCTGGAAAAATTGCTTTCAATTCTTGACCAATATAAAAAGGAACTTTGTTCAGCAACTAGAGATGGATAATTCAGATTTTTTTTTTTGTAACACAGGATGATTCACAAGAATATTAAACTACGTGGGTTTATTCAGAGAGGTTACGGTAATGCCAATAACTCAGAACATTATCAAGTCTAAAAAAAGATCGCAGAATTTACCACTTTTGGTCAAAAATTACCTTTTTTACCTCCGTCCAAAAAATGAGTCCAAAATTACCTCAATTGGGGAAATTTACCTTAATCTGGCAACACTAGTTCAATCTCCGTCAAAGACGAGTACCAAATTTGATAGAAGCACTAACTGTATGAGCTGTACGCCGACATCGACATAGTTATGCATAAACAAATCAAACGGTACCTCTAGATAGGTCATGTTGAGTGGATCAAAAATGACGTTCCAACGAAAAAATATTCGGTTCTGCTCCCGGTAGCGGTCATCACAGAAGAGGACGCCCACATCTCCGGTGGAAGGACCAAGTTTTGGACAACCTGACGACGCTTCGTGTTTCCAACTGGTGCCAACAAACGCATAACAGAAATGACTGGCGCTAATGCTTGGACGAGACCAAAACCGATCGACAGTTGTAAGCATCAAATAAGAGAAGGTAAGTCATACTTTTCTCTACTGATATTACTTTGCTGCCCAAAATTATAAGTCAAAATACTTACAACAAAAAGCTACTGTCTTGTGATAACAAAACGAACCTTATGACTTCTGTTTCATCTGTTTTTCAACAAGAGGTGTAAGATTTGATTTTTTTACAAAAAGAACAATTGTTTGAATATCTCTAAAATTTTTATTGGTTTATTAAGTAAGCACATGAAGATTATGTATCAAGGAATCAGCTGTTAATTTAACACCTTTTCAACCCTACATCTCTTGTTGATTCACTCTTTATAAATTTATTTGCGATACTGCTGCTATCTCATAGCAAAGAGTAAAGATACTCTTTGCATTCAAAAATGTACAAACTTTTAAAGTGAAAACTACATTTTTCTTTTAAAACAACTACATTTTTCTTTTTTTTTTTACTTCATTCATGTTTTCACTTTTCATAACAAGTTCATTATGATCTTTACAAAATAAAAAAAATGTAACTTATTGTGAACATTTCGATAAAATATATTTTTGCAAACAATTAACGTGACAAGTTGCGTGATAGAATTCATTCTACATGCATACATATTTTTTATAATTGTATTTGCTTGTGGGTGACACGTTTTGACAGCGTTATTTCAATATATACGAGTATTCTTATGATTGTTCATTTATTGATAGCAAACAAGATAAGGAATGTTTTACAAGCTCCGATTTTCCAGCCCTATATAAATTACATACAAGGTGAGTATGTTAATTTTTTTTGTTCAAATTTATTAGCAAACAAAAAAAATCTAGCCCACTAAAAATGCTAAATTATAAATGTTGCTATAAAATATATAACTTTGTAATTCAAACTTACTAAAAATTTTGTTATTAGATACTAGGCTGTTGTGACACAAAGGGCCATCATTCGTTTGACACATATATCGCATTTTAAATGCAAAAAAAAAAAACTCAAACCAAAGTGCAAGCAAAGGAATGGACTGACAAACTATATGGTGAATCTACTCCACCGAAATCGACCATAACTTATTGGTTTGCTGAATAACAACGTGGTCTTACAAGCACTTCGGATGAAGAACTTTCAGATCGCCCAACAGGGGAAGCAACGGCAGAAATGATCAATAAAATCGCGAGGTACTTACACGACTAGCGTACTTAAGGCAAAACGACCACACTTATGCTTCCTAATCCACAGTATTCTCCAGATATATGACCCCAAGCGACTATTATTTTCTTCCCCAATCTCAAAAGATGACTCACGGAAAAAATCTACATCAAATGAAGAATTGAACTGGGAAACGATACGTATTTTAAAAAGAGTTGAACAGACCGCAATATACAAAAGTTATCGAAATATTGAAAGATCGCTATACTACGTAGATTTGACTTATTTCGAAAGTTAATATTATCAGAAATATGTTTTTGATGCTTTTTTCGAAAGAAATAGTAGAAATGTTAAAGTTTGAATAACTAACATTCAAAACTTTAAACGCGTTTTTCTCAAAACCATGTGTTGTCACAATTTAAACAAAAAAATCACCCGACCATTGCTCTGATTTTTTATTAAGTTGCATATATATATATGTAGGTATATATTACTATCGTTGAACTAGGATTTCAAAGAACTGAAAGATTTTCAGTCGTTTATTTTACTTCAAAAATTTACTTTTTCTTCCAACACTGACCTTTTTTTGACTAAAAAGATCTATTTCTAATCTATCGTGGATTAAAAATTGCATAATATTCGTTTGTTTTGTCTTTCCAGATCAACCAGTCAACTAAAATCATCTCACCCAATGTTTTTTGAGTTGGTAGAATAAGAGAGGTTTTGAAAAGATATCACTTTTCAAAAAAATGGATAAAAAACTGTCTCAAATTAAAAAACTTTTTTATGGTTTTGTACTTTTCAAATATTAATGAACAAATATGGAAAATTTTAAAATGGCATCTCTTTTCTTTCAAATTAAAAAAAAAACAAATTGAAAAAAAAGGTTTTGAAGAATTTTAGATAGAAAGAGTTAAGTACTGCTTCAAGGCTCCCACAGTGGATCATAAGAGGATAAAGCTAAGGTCTTCAAATTTGAAATTATAATTTTTTTATTTCTTTAGAGATTTTTGAAGCCCCCGATGGGTAATCAAAATTTTTTTCAGTTGTTAAATTTAAAAAAAAAAAAAAATTGTTTCCAACCGTCTAAATTATCTTCTTTGAAAGCTGCAAGGTGAAAAGTCCCAAAAAAAACCCTTGCAATGAATAAAAATCACTAAATTTTTTTTACCTTGGTAAAGGTGTTTTTTTACGCACTAGCTTTAATTTTGAACAAAACACATGAAATTTCATAAAATATACATTTATTTGTATTCAATGGAGAGAATACATTCTGCGATTAGTTTCAAAACACAATTTCGTTTATTTGTTCAACATGGCGACTTTCTAGACTTTTTAGACGTCGACTTTTTAAATGTCGAATCTATTAATTTGGATCTTAAATGTAGTATAACACTCGAATCTTTCAATATCTTATAACACTCTCCTGAACGAGTGTAATATACTCTTAAGTACGAAATCTTCTTATGAGTCGTGCGAAAATGATATAAGAATTTCTTTTTTTTTATAAAACTCTGATACCCAAGATACAACAGTGTGTCTCACATGGTCAGTTATGTAAGTTTGACGCACAGCACCATAATTTTGGAAAACTCTGATACCCAAGATACAACAGTGTGTCTCACATGGTCAGTTATGTAAGTTTGACGCACAGCACCATAATTTTGGAACCAAATTTTGAATACTTATTAACATTGTCGAAGAGTTCCAGTCATCACGATAAAATTGCAAGGACTACTGAATAATAATTACACTGACAGTCACAATCTGACAATTGGTTTGACAGATATAACTGTCTGAAGTGACAACTGTCTTAAAAACACCCCTTATTACAAAATAATCCATTTTGTTTAAGTTTTTGAGGCCCTAATATTCACCATTATTAACAGTAATACGAGTATCTGCGTTATATTTCTCAGTTTTGCCTCTTTATAATCTTGGTAGTTACTGGAATATTACACTTCAATTTAATTTAATACGTTTTTGCCCCACTACACTGCGAACGTAATTTTAACAGCAAACTTCTAACCCTACTTCTTGTTCTCATCCACCTCATACAATTAATTTGCGATGCAAATTAACTCCTTGCCTTACAGTTATGAACGCCATAGCATTATTTATAACTTCCAAACAAACTCATTAAAAATTCACACTAATTTCATTATTCAGCAGTTTTGCAAAAACAACAATTTTAGCTACTTATTGTAATAAATTAATTTGATAAATATATAAAACACTGATTGATTGTTGTCGGAAAAGTTAAAAATAACAGTTATAATAATAAACAATATAGTTATTATATAATTATACACTCTATTAATCAAGCTACTCACCCCAACTGGATCCTGTTCGTCCCAGGCATTGGCTAGTTTCACCGTTCCATAGGAATTTTTTGAAACCCTCCCATTTGCCCATTTTTACTGGCGGTGAATAATATTGTTCAGCAATCTTTTTTTCGGCCATTTTGTTGCTGTTGTTGTTTTATTTCTTCTGGTATTTTTTTTTTTTTGTTTTTATTTTTGTTGTTTTTGAGTTCGTTTAGTTTGTTTGTTTGTTTAAAGGTGTAGCTTTACGGGATGGGTTCTTTTATAGGTTGAACTGTTTGTTGTTGTTGTTTTGGTTTTGTTGCTTTTTTTTCTTTAAGATTAATTAACTATTTTATTTTCTAATTAAATTTAGCTTATTTATAGATTAACTGTGTTATTTTATTACTTAGTATAACAACAAATTTTTTTGTTTTTTTTTTTTAAATGTCGTTTTTAATCAACTGCAGTTGAACATTTTTATTGATTTTTGTTCGATACGAATCCGTTTTCACCAGATGAAGAAGAGCTGTCGAGAACTGGTAAGAAGTGGTAATAAAGTGGGTTAGATTTATTTGAAAATGTTTTTCTTATACTAAAATTTTGTTATAATGAGAGTTTATAATGAAATTTGAGGTTATGTTTTGTTATATTAACAGAGTTCATGTTAAAAGATAAGTTTTGAAATAGTCCATTTTAAAAAGAAAACAGCAACAATTTTTGCAAAAAATGTCAACCATTTGCATTTAATTTAAAATATTCACGATTAATAGAACAATTAATTTGAAACATTTCTAAGTTTAAAAAAAAAAACTAACGTAAGTTTAACTCAACCTTATAAATTAACTTAACTTTAACTAAACCTATGTTTTAAAAAGAGAAAATTTTTTTGGATATTCGAATTAAAAATAAAGTATTCAATCTATTATTTCAAATTGAAGTATCTTTTAAGATAAGTACAACTTATTAATCTTAATATTTTGAATACGGCCTTTCATTATTTATATTGGAAACAAATTTTGTTTTGAACTTTAGGCCAAGCATGTTGACAACAAGAAAACATGAAGAACAAAGAAGACAACAACCAACAACAACAAAAACGGCTCTGTATAGAGCAAATCACACAGCTTGACTATACAGACTGTTTCGTTGGCCGCTACACCAACTCATCAGTAGCCTTTGTAAGACTTTACACTTTTCACTTTTTACTTTTCACAGTTTACTTTTTACTTTTCACAGTGTAAAGTCATACAAAGGCTACTGATGAGTTGATGTAGCGGCCAACGAAACAGTCTGTATAGTCAAGCTGTGTGATTTGCTCTATACAGAGCCGTTGTTGTTGTTGTTGGTTGTTGCCTTCTTTGTTCTTCATGTTGTCTTGTTGTCAACATGCTTGGCCTAAAGCTCAAAAAATTTGTTTTCAATAAGTACAACTATAAATAGCTCTCAACTCGCATCAAGAACGTCTTTGCTTTCTAGGTAGACTCTATGTTTCCAAAATAAAAAAAAAAATGGATAGCTCCTATAATGCCAAAAAGTCTTTAAATAGCCTAAAAAAAGTAGTTTCAAAATAGTTATCCTAATTAATAACCTCAACTAAAAATATACTTATCCAGATTTTTCATTAATAACCCGAATTTGAATAAAATAAAAAATAACCCAATAATTATCTAACCTACATGGCGGCCATGATCCTAATCAACTAAAATTCAAAACTCATCAATAGTTGATGTCGGTTAATATGAAGTAGATGATGTTGAGTTGTAGTTTAAGTTGAACTTTAGCGAAGTTTGTGAATGGGGCTGCCTTATACTTAAGTGCGAATTGATTGCCAATTGAACGAGTTAAAGGAACAACACTTGCCTAAGGTTCTAATTCACATGATTTTATGACTTCCCGCTAAGCTTAGAACATTCTACACTTGTTTCATTTGATTGCCCCTTTCTTGCTTCTAATATATCACCCCATTTCGAACCAAGGTAGACTTGACTGAATAGTTATGACCCCTCCGAAATATTTTTTCGGAAAAAATTGTTCTACACCTCAGGACAGATTTATACAAATTTTAATTAAGATCCTAAAACAAATTAAAATGCCTTTAAGTATTATACTCCACTTGATTCCAGTGTCTATTGCATCTAAAACTAAAGGCATATTTCCGCTTAACAACCGAAACACAAAATGAAATTTGAAATAAAATAGAAATTAAGAAAAAGCGTACTTCAACTTTTTTGAAACATTAGATTTTGAAAAGATTCCTTTCTAAAGCTCAAGTTGTATTGTGGCTAGGTATAGGATATGATAAAATAAGAACTTAAACAGAATTTTCCTCTTATTTTACTGTTAGAGGTAATGTTAATATTACTTTCTGGTTTATTTGAAAATTAGGCTTTACGAATATCGTAACTGATGAAAAATAAAAAGAAAATAAGGAACTTTCTGTTTCAGTCCAATAATTTTAAGATGATGAAAACAATGTTCACTTATTTAAAATATAATTTATTCACTTTTTTAAAGTATAAATTATTTTATTTTGTATATAATTAATTTTTTAAAAATATCAAATCTCACTTGATAAACTTTGATAAAACTTCTTTTAAAAAAAATATCAAAATTGATATAGTCCACAGAGCAATCCTACTATACTGCATAGAGTACATCAGAAAGGGCATTAAAAATTATTATTAATTATTAGTTAGTTTTTGACTCTTTCGACACCAAACATCCTATTAAGCAACCTCTAAACTAAATACTTCTTGACCTTTTTTTTCACATATTCTTATACTTATTCAAAATTTTTATTTTTGTTTCTTATTTCTTTATTTGTTTTTCTGTTTTAATTTGCCTTGAGCTTTTTTCTGATTTTTTTTTTTGAATAAAATAAGTCTGGTTTTAAAACCAACTCCTTGTACTTTTAGGAATTGCCAAATAGATCCATTTTATGATGATGGTATTACGACTTTTATCAGTCAAAGCGCGGTTTTTCCTAGTTTCAAAGCTAATCAATTGACTTTTTATGTATAATATACTCAATAAGATATTAGCTATAAGGAAGATATTTTTCTTAACATATAAAATAAGAGATTGAACTTTTAAAAACTTCCTTAACATTTTTTATTTTTTTTTTTTATTCCATTGAAATCCTCATGCCTCAAAACCTCAAGTCCTGAATTGACATTTTTATAAGTACTACCTTCAAAAAAATTAATGACAAGGAATTAAAAGTTATCTACCTATTTATTTTTTCAAAAATGTATAGTTCCGCTTTGGTTTAGAAAAACTACATGTAAGGTAGCTTACAATTTGTTAGTAAAGATGCTACTTTTCACACGCATTTCGACTGGTCTCTGACTGAACCTCGTAAGTAAAAAAATCGAGGGTTTCAAGAGAAGCAAAATACTGATTTTTTTTCCTCAGGGAGAAATATAATTTTTAATCTGTAAATGTTATTTGTAATTTGTAAATTGTAATTTGATTACAAATTATATTTCTGCCTAAGGAAAAAAATAAGTTTTTTGCTTCTCCTGAAAACCTCGATTTTTTTGACTTACGAGGTTCAGTCAGAGACCTCGTACAGTTGAAAAAAAATGATCAAAGTATCAAACTGCTTAAAATCTACTGATTACAAATTGGAAGCAAGGAATTTGCAAAATATCAAAAGTTCTTCGAAATAAATAAAAACTATTGGAATGGAAACCAGAAACATCCCAATCAGACATTTATAAATAGTGCATACAATTAGCTTATATACAATAGAAAAAACAAGCCTTTTTTAAGCACGCTTGCGTATAAACACAAAAAGTTAGTGTTTTTCAATCATACTTGCAAAACGCTAGCCAATGGAATAGTTTTGCAACTGCTGATGTCATTTAAGAGAAAACACAACGCTTATAGTTCAGAGTTACTTTATAGACAAATTGTTACATATAAGCAAATTGGTAATTTACTTAATACGCGGACGGAGATAGAAACAGAGGTGCTATGAGTGCAATCCATAAGAAGACGGACGGACATGGAAAGATAATTAATGTAGTAAATAATAATGACCGAAATAGTTGCTTGAATACTTCCGTTTGAAAAAAAAAATATATGGAAAAGCTTCCTTATAGCGCTTATTTAAATACTTATTTGCAATTGTAAATAAACACTTGCATTAAGCTTATTATAAGCAAGATTATAAAGCTTTAGTGCAAGGGGTCATTTATGTTTATAATGTAATTGTTTATAAGCATTTTGCAAGAAAAATTTAAGCTTTTTTCAAGGTTCATGCTTACATTTCTAAGCTTATTTCAAGCTTGGTTGGGTGATTGTGATGGTAAATTATGTAAAAATTGTAAATTTGAGAATTAATTTCAATATTGTTAAAACTTTTTAGCATCTACACTGCCGATGCTCCACATGCTTTACATCCACCAGCCCTGAAGGTGAACTAAACATTTGTTTGGTGCAAATAATTTGCTAAACTTTTAGAATCATCTAGCCATTCCGAAGATGACGATCTTATGGAACTAGTTGAAGATCAAACCGGGAAGGATCTTATCTATATAGTGCTCGAATTTTTTGTGCCGAAGAAACGCAATTGCTTAAAACAAAATTATTTGCTTGATGTTGTCCCTACTAGACATGGGTAACGCTGCGCTGCGTTACGCTATTGCGTTGAATCACTTAAATGCGTTACTGCGCTAATTCACTTCTTTTAAAAAAAGTAACGCAATAGCGCAATAATACAAATGACGCTTAAAGAAAAATGAGAAAATATTTTTGCAGCGAGCCAAAATTGCACAAGTTTTATGTCGCCTTAAACATGGAGATAAAATGTTCGAAGCGAACAAGGTCGAAGAAGATGCTGTTAAGCATATGAAGTGTGTTTGATTGTGATGATGCTTTGCCGATCACGCAATGGTTTTTTAAATTTGTCGAACGTGTTCGATGTTAAGAGTACAAACAAACTTGAATCCAACTTTAAACTTGCTGCAATGCCAGAATCCTTTGTTGTTTTAGTTTTGTTTGAAGCGCACTCTAAAAACTCACCGCATTCAAGAAATTGCCCACATAACGCAATTCAAAAACAGCTTGCGCAGATAAACATGTTGATAATACAGGTATCATAATATTTTAAACTGCTTCATAACGCAATTGCGTTAAAGTATTACGCTGCTACAGTGAACTGAGCTTGCGTTAGTGTAGCAGCGTAGCATTTTTTTCCAGGTTACCAATCTCAAGTTGTTTTTTTTTAACTATCATCTAAATGACGCATCTTAAGTATTTTCGTTTATATATTTTTACTTTTTTCTATTAATTTATTCACTACTTAATGTAGAAGTACAAATTTTCATGTTATTTTATGAACAGAATTTATTTTATCTGCCATTATTATTATATTGAATATGATTTTAATAAAAATATGAAAAATTCAAGGATAGAAAATAACGGTTATTTTTTAATTTTTACATCAAAAGATCATATATAAAAAGATGTAAAATAATTTTTAATATAGCAATATGAAGCTAGTGAGTCAGAGATTCCGTTTTTGGCATGATTTATTTTTCATGATTTTTAAGAAAGAAATCATCTTCATTCATTTATTTGTGATCGATTCTTTTTTCGATCATATATTAAAATTATTTTTGATCCTTATTTTTTCGATCTGAAATAAAAATTATTTATTTGATCGTTATATTTTCAATCATAAATATAAATTATATGTTATCGTTATTTTTTTCGATTAGAAATAAAAATCATTTTGTGATCGTTATTTTTTCGATCAGGAATAAAAATCATTTCTTGATCGATATTTTTTTCAAGCAGAAATAAAAGTTATTTTTTAATGGAATTTTTTCTGATTAAAATAAAGAAGTTATTGCTTCGAACCCACGTTACCAAGTTAGCTAGTCGTCTTAGACAAGGATTTGAACAACGATTTTGACGAAGATAAGGACAAGATCTTAGACATGGATTTGGAAAAGGATTTGGATTAGTACTTGGAAAAGGATTAGGTAAGGTAAAGATTTGGTCAAGGATTAGGACAAGGATTAGAATAAGGACCAAGACAAGAATTTGAATAAGACCTTAGACAAGAAAATATTAGTAGGATTAGTAGACAAACTGGTAGCATGAAATGGTTGCAAAAAATAGTAGTAGAAAATATTATTTCATAATGAAATAAGTCCCAATTTGTATGGAAAATTTTTTGGGATTTATTTCATTTTTCCATTGGGACTTATTTCATTTGGGAGTTATTTCACTGTACCACAAAATATAAGTAGTGTCTCATCTTGTTTCGTTTTCAAGATATGGCGTTTTTCTAATTTTTAAGGTTATCATATCGACCAACCCCTCTACCTGTGCGTCGAGATTTCGATGCCACCCACCCTCTTTAGAAAAGCCAAAACCACTTTTATTTTTTCCTATATTCTTTTGTTTTCGAGTTATAGCGCTTTTTTAAGTTTTCATTTTATTATAATTTATATCTTTATATGCATGTTACTTTTTTGATTGATTTAATATAGATCAAAAAATAATTTTTTAAATCTGATCGAAAAAATATCGATTAATGATTGATTTTTATTTCTGGTCTAAAAAATAACGATAAAAAATAACTTTTATTTCTGATCGAAAAAAATAACGATCACAAAATGATTTTTATTTCCGATCGAAAAAATAACGATCACAATATGATTTTTATTTCCGATCGAAAAAATAACAAAAAAATAACTTTTTTTTCTGATTGAACAAATAACGACAAAAAAATAATTGTTATAAAAGGATTGATTGATAGCGATAATCGTTATTTGCGGTCCCTGGAAAAATTATTGATATTTTAATTTTTTTATCTTTTTCATATGTTAAGCAGCGCTACTTTTTGTTTTGCGCTAAAGCTAAATATTGGGCAAAAAAAAAGCTCAAAAATAGCGCAGTTACCCAAAATCGCAGGAAATTGTATTTGCTTCATGTACAGTTTTTTCTATAGATTTTCATTGCTTTTAAGGTACATGAAATGAAACTAACATCCAACTTCCAACTTGTCTTGCATACCAGAAATGTGTATGTACATATTGTTTGATATCTAATACTCACGTTGAACAGCATGCAGTCATGCTTGAAGTATAAATTTTTTTCATTTTTGGTTAATGCTAAAAATACGCTATATGTTCAGTAATACTTCATATTAATTGAATAATAAAATGAATTCATAAGCAACATGAGTCTTTCGATAGATAAATTGTTTCAGGATTTTCTAATTTATTTCATTTATGTTTAATAAGTGAAGACAATATGCGCTTAGCCCAACTTGCTACTTCACCACAAAGCTCAGCGCATTCAACAAATTGACCACATAACGCATCGCGCTATCCAAATCAAGAAAACCTGCGCTGGTCTTGATGATACAGATATCATAGCATTTCAAAATGCTTCATGGCGCAATTGCGTTAGCGCATTTCGCTGATACAGTAAACTGCGCTGGGGTTGTTGTAGCAGCGCAGCATATTTTACTGCGTTACCCATGTCTAGTCCCTACATATTCGGAAAAAGAATTTAGTTGAACATTTAATACTTAATTTCTCATCTTCCCTTTTTTATATTTTTTATAAAAATTAATTTAATGTAATTAAAGTGACAATTTTTCTTTATTTTGACAAACGTTTTCATTTGACAGTTTCCCACAATTTTAGTCTGAAAAGGGTTCGCGTACTTTTTATGTTTGTTCTCTATTTTTGAGAGCTTTTTTTCTTACTCTCACGCTTTTGACAGTTTTACCATTTCAATCTCATTAGAATGGGAACACACCATTTGTACACTCTGATAATTGGAAATTTTGTTGTTTACTCTTCGAGCCAAAAGCTCGCTTGGGTTCAGAAAAATAATTTTCTCCGTTTAAGTGAATATCATATCGTAAGAATAATTTTAAAATTATTTAGTTTCTGTTTGTCTCATATTATATTAATCATTATATTAATAAATTATTTATGATAAAAACAAATAAATTTTTTCTACCTTCAGTTGATTAAAAGAATAATCAAAAAGTATCTATCACTTGTACTTGTAAGTTAAAGCAAAAAACTCTTTAAAATAATAATTAATATGAGTACAATTTAATCTCTTAAATATTAAAAGAAAATTTTGTAAATAAATTGGGGCTCTGTATCATTTTCCGATGTTGAAAATAGTACGTGAAAAAAATGCCGATTGAAAAGTTACATAAAAAATAAAAATAAATAAAAAATAATAAAAATAAATAAAAAAAAAAATTGCGTTTTTCAGTTATCTCCTAAAGGTGGTTTCTTGGCTTGGAAACTAAATGAATGTTAGGTCATCAGAGTCAAAAGCCTCTTACTTGATAAGGACTTTGAACTAGCTATTTTCTACATTTTATGAAAAAAAAAAAAAATAGAAAAATAAAAAAAAATTGTAGTCGGTGTTTACTATAAACAATGCTGTATCTAATGAGTTCAGTAGCTTATTAATCATTTTTCTTACATATGTACATACATATGTCACATCAATTTATTATTTTTTTTATTTTATTTTAATTTTGTGTGAATCGCTCTCTCTCTTAATGGATTGCTCGTGAGTTATTTCTTATTTCTCAAGCAATTTTTTTCTCTTCCCGTTCTTTCAAAGTAATAGAAATATGTTTCAAGTTCAATTGAATGCTATTTTGTTAAGTTCAATTCGATGCTATTTTTAGAGGTATAGCGAGTATTCAATTCAGGGATGTAATTCACCAATAAGAAGTAACTAATAAGATATTTTAAAAAATAAATTCTAAGCAACATATTTATCTAATTTATTTAAATATTTGACAAATGTCAAAAAAAAAATTTAAAACTGACTTGTCAAGAAATAATTAATAACAAGGTTGTAGAAATTCCATGTAATGTCTAACTTGTTCAACACACAAATTAAATTGCCTTTAGAAATTATACCTGGTTAATATAAAAGCACTTCTTTGAATAAATGTAAAAGTAGAGTTTTTCCTGTCAATAAATTTATCTTTCTGCGATAAATTATCAACAGGATTGAGTGTTTGATACCAAAAGCAAAACCTACTATCCTAAATAGACTTTAACCGATATTGATCTAAGAAAATAATTCGAAATTTTCACTTTTTTAGAGTGATTTACTGCTCACTTATGTCATATTTATGAGGAAAATTTTAACTTTCAGTGAAATCTAGATGAGATATACAAACAATTTCTTCCGTTATAAGTGGTTTTCTGACTGCAAGTGAACTTTTTGAGTTTAACAACAAAATTGCGAAGAGTTTCAACAAGAAATATTGTTTCATCATCAATGGAGAATCTTTGGAATTCCAACAGGAAAGGTTTTTATTACAATTATTGACCCATCTCCTAAAAACTTCAGCGTATTAGAGTTTTCATAAAAGATTATATTAAGTTAAAAGAAAAAATAATAATATACTAAAAACTTGAGACATTATATTACGATACATTGACTTTCAGTTCCTGATTTCATATATATCATAAGATATCACAAATGATCATTAGTAATAATCGCATATAAGAGATACAAATATTTAGTTATAGTCTGTCGGCATAAGTTAATATGTTTAGTTAAGTAATGTTTCAAGTCCAAAAAAGTTCCTAAAATAAAGTATCACTATAGTTTGTTCTGAACTTTTTTATCCTGTGTGAAAAATACTTTCCAAATTTAACGATTGAAAAACTTTTTCTCTTACTTTTACAAAGAGTCAGTTATCTTTAGACATGAAACATAAATTCTTTATAAAAACGGCTCAAATAACTGCTTTTGAAAGAAAACTCCAGAAAATAAAAAAAAAAACTTTAGAAAATTCCTCGACACTTATGTAAACGCAAAATTGGAAACCCTGGAATATCACTGGTGTGAGTATAAAAATTATGCCTTTACAAGGACATCTATAGAATTTGATATATTTCTCTATTTCAGGTTGTAGTTAAATATCATTTAGCACACATTTTTATGTTTATAACAAATTAACTGTATAAATTTCGAGAATTTTAGAATATTTACTTTTATTTGAACATTTAAATAAATTTTCACACCAACGTTGAACGTTTTTTCGCGTTAAGGCCGAGTTTTCACACACCGTTATGTAACAACGAAACCGACGTAAAGAAAACTTCTTGCGTTGCGCGAACACACACAGCCGCACAGAGACGGACACTAGGACAAAGACTAAAAATATGTTGTACTAAAATGAAGAGTTCCACAAATTCACGAATCCACGAAATTCAAGCGCAAAATGAAGAAAGCTTAATGGAAGTCGCAATTGGAAATTTGATTGGAAGACCAACGCTACAAAGTGGAAGCGTAAGGATAACGTGTAAAAGCTACAAAAGGAAGTACTAAAAGTTAAGTTGGGATGAAAAAAAAATGTGTGAAAATGGGCTAATATAACCGCTGTACTAAATATGTAATAGTTGAAGTTGCTAAAGTAAGGAAAACTGATGTTTATAGTATAAGGCAGAAAATGCAAGAACGAATGTTTCTAGCTATTTGTAGAGCTAGAGAAATAGTTGTTGGAATTAAGTGGGAGAATTTTTGAGTTTAATTTTGACATTAGTCACAATGTTTAAAGTTTCAAATAAAAATAAAAGAATTTTAAACGATTTTACACGATGTCTTAAGTATTTAACTAGAGCTATGGTTTCTATGCACGCTGGCTGCTCAGTACTTATGTCATAGTTGAAAAAAGTTGTTCTCACGCTTTTTCTTATGAAAGAGACATGGGCAATGCTTCGGATAGGCTTATTTTAGATAGTTAGATAATTTTTCTAACGTTATTCAAACGAATATTTTGAAATTAAGTTCCAATTTTTTGATAAAAATCTAATTTTCTTAAATATTCTTAAATTTTGCTTTAGTATCTTAAATAAACTCTGTCTTTACTAGTTATGTTCTCTCTCAATTCTGCTCGCTTTACTTTACGCTGCTTACTCTCTGAATTTTTTTTTATTTTTTTTCTAGTGGGCGTTTGTTAGTGTTGGCGACATTTTTTCCACTGCTTTTGCTGCTGCTTTCTTTTTCACATTTTCTTCTGCTGCTTTCTATCTATCGTCTTTCGTTTATTCATTTCCTTTTCATATATTTTATATTTTTTTTTTCTTCTTTTTTCTTTTTGTTCCTTTAATACGTTTACTCTTTGCGCAAGCTATACACTCCGAAGAAACGGTATTGAAAAAAGTCCATGCACACGCACACACTCACATACACACATACATACTCGCCAAAAAGTCCAACACATGTGCGTGTGTGTGTGTTTGTGTGACACCAATACCATAGCATACGAAAACTGTTACAAAATCACAATTTTTTGCTACACTTTCAGGAAATCTCATCTGCTTTTTTCGTACGAGTTTTTCAGGCGAAGCTTACGAGGTTTTTCTCTTCGTCCTTTTGCAAGGTGTAACACTTTATAACTCCATTTTTTTTTCGAAATAGGCACTTATGTCAGAGCTTTTACTTTTTCAAAGCCAATTTTTTAATTTTTTTTTTATTTTCTTAAAATTTGAGAATTTTATTTGATATTTTAAAAACTTTTAGATATTATTTGTTATTTTTATTTAAATATTTTATTTTTTTCTAGTTTTTTTATAACTTTAGGTCGTCCTTTGCGTAAGTTATTTTTTTGGAGGACACCAACAATACACGCAGCACCAAAAAATCGAATTCGTGTATGTATGTTGCTGCGTTGGGATGTCTGTGTGCGTAACAAGGATTTCCTTCCTTCCTTCTTGGAGTGAAAAATTGTCACTACTGCTTCGTTTTTTCTATTGTTCGTGCCTTCTTTTCAATCCTTACAGTCCCAAAAAATATGCACTTTTTTCCTCTACACTTTGCGTACTTTTCGAAATTCACCTTTTTCTACACAATTTTACTGCTTTTTCACTATATCTTTTGCTTATATATATCTCTGGTATATATTTTCCTTTGTGTGTTTGTGCTTGTACCAATTTTGAGAAAATTATTTCTAAAGCGATTCTTATTACTTCTTCAATTTTTTTTTCCCAGTACACCAAGTGGTATATATAGGCAAAATTTATTCCGTGTTTGTTAAACCCACGTCCACAGTTAAAATGCCAATGAAGGTTCCCAGATGCGACTGAAAGAGCATCGTTTGTTCGTATTCGTTGCTGGTGGTGAGTCTTGAATTTTTTTGTTCTCGTACTAAAATTGTGCTGGACTGGAAGAAGCTTGGAAGCACAAAAGCACAGCTTTTATTTTGGTGTTGGTTAATTCTATGTTTCGCTGGTTTTTTTTTTTAATGTAGGCTTTTTGTTCTGCAATTCTTCTTCTTTTCGTGTCGGTTTCCTTTTAGGGGGTTGTTCAAGTTTTTAGTGTTGAGTGTTGAGTACTCATCGAGTGACGGTCGGTTTGCTTGTCGTTTGTTGACTTAGCGCGCAACTGCACTAAAAATCATCGATGATAAAGCGATTTTGTTCCTGTTGTTGTTGTTGAATAGTTCAAAGCATATTCCACAACAACAACAGCAACAACTCGGCGGCTTGTCGTTGAAGCAGAGCTTTAGTTGATAACGTACTCGAACTTAAAGCTTTCTGTTTGAACAGGTGTTGCCACATTTTTAAGCAGTTCATTTGGTTAAATTTTTAAAAGTGGCTCAGTTTCGTTGAGTTATAAGGAATAGTTAAAACTTTTTATTTGATACTAACACTTGTTTAACTTTAAGAGCGCCGACATTTTTTTAAAATCATTAATGATGTCTCAATCATTTAAATACACACCAAAAAATTTGTTGCTGGCCTAGTTCTCACCCGAAAACAAGCTTCCAACTATGTGCTTTGTAAATGAAAAATTGACAAGTGTGAAAATTATTGTTCAAGTATTGAATGACAATTCAAATTAATCCAATTTTATACTCTTTGATGTTCTCCATTTTCTCCACTCTCCGTTGCTACATAGCATCAACGAGCATGAGTTGGATTAATTTCGAATGTCATTCAACAATAGAACAATAATTTTCACACTTCCAATTTCACGTCCATTTTTTTAGTTACAAAATACGTAGTTCATGACTTGTTTATTTTATTGTTTTACAGTTAATCAGTCGAATGTAATGCGAATTCTTATTAGAGGATCATGTTCCTGGCATCGAGAACTAAACATAATATTTGCTAATAATGCAGTTTAATAAAATTTTATAAATATGGGTCAATGATTGCAGAGGCAGGGGAAGATTTAACAGTCGCCTTGGTTGACTTTATTAAATCTCAGAATATAATCTTTTAAATAGTTAACCACAATGCATCAATATATTTTGTATTTCTCAACCTTTTTTCTACCATGACCTACTTAAGATTCTTAAGAACTTAAGTTAAGAATTGAAGAATCGTCATGTCTGCCATTACAACTGTTGATAAAGACATCACAACATTTACGATTAAGGCCAACGGTTTTGTACTTGCGTTCTTTTTAAAACCACAATAATAACATTAACAACCATTTACAAATGTTGACCCCAGACTTAAAAAAAATAACAAAATGTAGTTAATAACACAGGCCGACATGATTTTTGGTGTTTACGTTGATTCTGAATGTGAATTTGGTTTGAGCCCATCACGTTAAGATTTTTAACGAAATTAAAAAGACTTGGGAGATATTCTGTACTAGAGCAAAGAAGTACCTGACTTCGTTCCACGGGTGGTTCTAATTTCTGAAATGTTCTAAATTCTGGACGTTTTCTGTTTTCACAGAAATTTAAAAGAATAGAATGAAACTGATTCAAAAAAATGTATGTTAAGACAAAATAATTTTTATTTATTAATATTAAATTTTTTTTCTCAGCATAAAACTCATATAATTCACCTTTTTATATTTATATCAATGAGCAAAGATCACTTATGAATTTAATAAATATAGAAACGTTCAGAAATTAGAACCAGATTCTATTGAAATATTGAAATAGCAGGTTGTAATTTCTGGACAATTCGAATTTGTCAGAGTTCGAATTTGTGAGAGTGTACTGCATTATGTTTATTACATTTCAATGGCAACACTTTTTAATTTTCGCATCTGTCAAGGTCAACTTGACGGCATCGGCAGTTTTTTATGAAATAGTTAGTTAGCGTCAGTTGTTTGTAGCATCGAGTTTTGTTTTGTTTTCTAAGTGTTTAGTGCGTCATAATGTCATAAAGAAAGTGTAAAAATAGCCCTGATATATTTTGTTACATGTGTGGTGATTTAACGATAGCAAAGCATCAACGAAACATAACAGAATTTATCAAGAAAGCTTATCGCGCTTACTTCGGTGTAAAGCTTGATGATCAGGACAAACATTGGGCTCCACACAAAGTGTGCTTTCCGTATGTCGAGCTACTGAGAAAATGGACAAAAGGTACACGTAGCTCTTTAACCCTTGGGCATTCCTATGGTATGGAGCGAACGAAAAAATCATGGAGACGACTGTTACTTTTTCTCCTGCGGTGTCAAGGCTTTCAATTCGAAAAATAAACATACTGTTCAGTATCCTGATTTACCGTCTGCTAAATGACCTGTACATCATGGACCAGGAATTCCCATTCCTCGACCTTTTCTTCACACCATCCAACAATCAGATGAAAGTTCAAACGAAAAAACTGATGAAATAGAATTCAATCCTGATATTGGCCAACCTCAACAGTTTATTTAAGCTGAACTAAATGACTAAGTGAGAGACTTGGGCCTATCGAAGGATGCTGCAGTAATCTTAGGATCACGAATGAAAGACAAAAAGCTGTTGGCTCCAGGAACTACATTTTCGTGGGATAAGCATCGTGAAAAAGAGTTCGCGGAATATTTCTTTCAAGATGGTTCACTTGTAATCATGAAACTGGGAGCTGATAATTACGATACTACATCATGGAGGATATTTATTGATTCTTCTAAGAGAAGTTTGAAGGGTGTCTCGTTGCACAATAGTAATATTGTTGTTCACTCCATGCATCTCAAAGAAACGTATGAGAATCTTGATCTATTGCTGAATAATATAAAGTATAGCGAATATTGTTGGCAACTCTGCAGAGGCCGCAAAATATCATAATATCCATGCTTTTGGGTCAGCAGTCGGGACTCACAAAGTATCCATGTTTTTTGTGTGAGTGGGACAGTCGGGCACGAAATTTACATTACGTTAAGAAAGAACGGCCACTCAGAGAAAGACTTGTAAAGGGACAAAAAAATGTGCAGCGTGATGCATTAGTTGACCCAAAATTAGTTCTTTTGCCTCCCCTTCACATAAAGTTAGGATTGATGAAGCAGTTTGCCAAAACTTTAAATACACAAGGTGACTGCTTTAAATGCCTGTGCGACAAATTTCCTGCACTTTCTGAAGCCATACTCAAATAAGGCATTTTTGTAGGCCCTAAAATTTGAACCTTAAAATCGGGCAGATTGTTCCAGAATACAATGACCCAGGGTGTATCTGAAGCATATAGTTCTTTCGTAGAAGTCAAAGACGGTTTCCTTGGAAACAACAAGGCTCCAAACTACAAAGAAATTATAGCCAACATGGTCAAAAATTATAAAGAACTGGGATGCAATATGAGCGTCAAACTTCATTTTCTGGATTCCCACGTTGACTCTTTTACCGAAAAATCTTGGACCTATCATCGAGGAACAGGGAGAGAGGTTCCATCAATACATAAAGGAGATGGAGAAACGTTACCAAGGAAGGTGGAATATTAGAATGATGGCTGATTACTGCTGGACCTTGAAGATGGACTCGCTCACAAAAATCCACAAAAAGAAAACTACAAAACGCAGTTTTCAGGGAAAAAGATAACGATTTTATTAAAAAAAACCAACGATTGTCTAACGTAGATTAAACTCGTACTGCATTGTTTTTCTTTTTTTAGAATCAACTCAATTTTGCACTGTAATTTTCTATAAAACATAGTTTCAATAAATATAATCTCAGTATTTTGGGCAGTTTCTATGAACAATTTCAAACACACTTTCCCTGAAAACCTGATGTGCTGAAAAAAAACTTAGCACAGATTCGTTATTAGCACACCCCATTTACTATAGGGAGCCTATTAAACTTGAAACACTTTTTCACGAAAAAAAAATCTAAGCCTGTGTAATTAAATTAAATAAAATCATAAATATCAAACTCCCCATAAAAAAAATGTAATTCAAATCTAATTATTCCACTGTACACACCAAAAAATAACTTTAAAAAATTCAATGGTTTCTGATAGCCACTGGTCTATAGAACATATCGTCCAAGGGATTTTTCTGGGTTAGCTCAAATAACCGATTTTACACTATTGCCCCCTAACATTATTGCTCCCAAATATTTTTACAGGAGAGTCAAAAACCCCATAAAATTAAAAAATCTCAGAAACTATGGAAGATATCATTTTTTTTACTTCCACAAACAACACATTAAATTTTTAATAATAGATTAAAATGAATAATTTCGACAAAAAAAAAATATAAAATTATATTGTTAAATATTTCTGAGAATTTTCTGAAGCTAAAAGTAACTAAATGTAATGGTACGAATTTATGAGATCTTATTTACATTTAAAGTTAGAAAAAATATGTAATATTTAGAGCTCTAGAATCTTAAAAAAAATATTTATATACCTATTTGTAAAAATTTTTGTAGAGGAAAGCATACGGCTTTCGTACTCAGCTAAAAAAAATAAAAATAAATAACTGGCCATTTCAGCCCTTAAAAAGGACTTTGATCTAGCTTCTTATGATCAATTGTGTTGTGCGTGTTATTAAGTTTGTAGACAATTGACCGAGAACCGGACCTACAGGTTTAACGCCGACTCCGAACGGCGGTGAATGGAATGTTTTTATTCTCAAGAAGCTTTACATGGCATTTTGATTACTCTTTGAGGTTTGCCATTGCCTTCAGAGAGGTGGCGGCCGTACAGAAAAATTATTTTAATTCAAATAATTTTCTGTCGCTGCTGGGGTTCCAACCCGGGTCTCCAGGTTCGTTGACATAGAGGCCACGCACTTTAACCAACTACGCCACGGACGCCACTCGTACTCAGCTTATTTAGGTCAAAAACTGATCCTCAACGAATTCTGAAATGTTTGGCACCACCGGGGCTAATTTAGGACTGTTAAAGTTAAAAATCCCTGAAAAAGGAAACAAGAAGTGCTTTATTTGGTCAAAACTTATTTTTCTCATTTTTGACGTGACGAAGTTACGTTGTACTGCTCTAGTTTCCAAAAAAGTTGAAAAATGAATTTTTTAAAAATTCATCTGTGTTTCATTGAATTGTTACTCGCTAGGTATAGGAGCTATGATTAAAAAAATAGTATGACCATAAAGGTTAATCCTTGACTATATTAAAACAAACAAAAAAAAATTTAAAACGGCATAGGGACGTAGTGGGAGCTGCGTAAGCAACGCAACTGAAAATTTTGTACATGGAATTATTACTCGCTGAGTATTAGTGCTAGGATTAAAAATACGATGCGCCAATAAAGGCCTACTGGAAGCCCTCAAAACAAAATTAGACAAAAAATTTCTGACATCATGGGGACGCTGAGAGAGCCGCTCAAAGATCGATAACGCAACATTCATGCAGCGGCATTGCATTGAATTTTTACTCAATAAGTATATAACCTACGATAAAAGTTTAGAAAGGAAAATAAAGTTTTTATACATGGCTTTACGACAGAAATAAAAAAAAAATTCCGGCGTAGTCAGGTCGTGAATATAGCAGCTTATGTAACAGAAATGTAATATCGTTGCATGGAATTATTACACACTCAGGAGGAGTGCTACAGTAAATTTTGTTTTATGACAGCAGGGATGTGTTATTACGCTTCACAACTAAATTACAAAAAAAATTTTGTTGTCATGATTTCAGGGATGCAATCACATAATGCAGTAAAAATGCTACAGCAATGAAAAACCGTTGCATAGATTTTTAACTCTGTGACTACTGGTGCAACGGTAAATTTTAAGGAACGAAAACAAATGTGAGGTCTTCGGGCATATGACAAAAATAAAAAAAAAATTTGACGGCGTGTCAAAAACCCTCAGGGAACCGCCTAATGTGACGCATATGCATCACTTTTGCTGAATTAATTGAAATTAGAGCACAACCAATGGGGAAGCAAAAAAAAGCTAAACGAAAAGCACCAACTCCAAATCCAACAACAACTCCAACACCAACACCAACACCAACACCAACACCAACACCAACACCAACACCAACACCAACACCAACACCAACACCAACACCAACACCAACACCAACACCAACACCAACACCAACACCAACACCAACACCAACACCAACACCAACACCAACACCAACACTAACACCAACACCAACACCAACACCAACACCAACACCAACACCAACACCAACACCAACACCAACACCAACACCCACACTAACACTAACACCAACACTAACACCAACACCCACACTAACACTAACACCAACACCAACAGCAACACCAACACCAACACCAACACCAACACCAACACGAACACCAACACCAACACCAATACCAAAACCAACACCAACATCAACATCAACATCAACATCAACATCAACATCAACATCAACATCAACATCAACATCAACATCAACATCAACATCAACATCAACATCAACATCAAAATCAACATCAACATCAACATCAACATCAACATCATCATCAACATCAACATCATCATCAACATCAACATCAACATCAACATTAACATCAACATCAACATCAACATTAACAACAACAGCAAGAAACTTCGTCACGTCAAAACCTACGGGTGTGTCCACGGCACAGCCAACTCCTTTTTTTTTTTAAAATTTCTGAATAATATGATTTCGGAAATCCTTCAAATAGACGTTTGTTTCGGTGATGATCTCTTCGTTGTAGTCAAATCCTTTTCTGACGAGCCATTTCTTTAAGTTTGCAAATATATAAAAGTCGCAGGTGGCCCAAATCAAGATAATATGGAGGATGACGAACTAAAACGTAGTACAATACATGTAATTTTGCCATTGCGACTGCGGATTTGTGTTCCGGTGCACTGTCCTGATGGAAGAGCACTTTTTCCTTGCCAACAGCCCTACCTTATATACGCCGATGATCGTTTTCCCCCTTACAACGTAAGTAATCGATGTGGCCAATACCGGGTATAACAAAAAAAAAAAAAAAACTGTTTTCATGTCTTTGTTGGCCAATAAACCCACTTTGGGCTTTTTCGACCTCCATTCGCCAGGAAAAATTTATTGTTTCTGTTCTTTGATCTCTGTTCAGTTATGATGAATCCGTGTTTCGTCCACGATCTCTTAATGACGCAAAAAGTTCTTCTTATTACAATTGAAGATTGCCAAACACTCCTTTGAAGATATCACACGGTCGCGTTTGATGGCACCAGAGATTATAAAAAATTGAGATTGCAAAAAATTATAAAAAAGGTCTCGGACCTTTTCACTCGCCGATCGTTTAATATCATACCATGGATCTTATCGATGATTTCTGGCGTTTTAATCTAATCCGGACGACCAGAACGTTCAGCATACTTTCTCCTCATGCTACACAACGGAAATCATTAAATCACTTTTGAATAATTCCAATCGGTTATGAAGAATCTCCATAAAGTCTAAGAAGCGCTGATTTGATTTACAAAAAATTAGCTTAAGTCAAGACGCGAACCTCACTTTTTTGCCATTCTTCATGGTTGCTTGCTTTCGAAGGTTTTAAAACAAGCTCAATGACATATTAGTCTGAGAACTTTAGTTGCTGTTCTGCAACAGAGTGAACATGCGATATTTTTAAAAAAGGACGTTATGAAAACCATTTTTACTAAAAAACTTATAAGCAATTGGAAAACTGAAAGGTAATAAGGGAATAATGTTCATTAAACAAGGGTCTCAAATAACTACATTCTTCTCATAGTCCCTAGACAATGAGATGGGGAGTGCTGTATGAAATCGATCGGTCAAGTGATTTTTGAAAAATTTGCAACACCACCAAAACGCTTTCAAAAAACTGGATTGAAATGTTGCGTTCAAATTTTTATATAATTTTAATATTATAAAGTAACTTGAGCGATATTTTTGATAATTTATTCTTGTTCTCCATATTTGGTATAATTGACACCTCCGAGGAGGTTTTATTGTTTAATTACCTACTAAATTTGTCGATAAGAAATACTTTTGTTGAAGAAATTATACATTTATATTAAATTTTTATTCAGTATGCATAACTTTGCAAAAACTTTAAAAGATGCATTTTCAAGTACATTATCTATAGTGATTACTTTCGTTGTTTTTGATTCTGCACTTAAATCTGAAAACCTGTGTTTCAAAACAAACCAGAACAATCTTCAAACCACTTTGTTAAAATTTTATGACTAAATTCTGACAGTCCATCGAACTTATGAGACTCGATTATAATCATGGACCCTTTTTTTTCAGAAACTGTTGTTGGTACATTTGTACGTAAAGTCATAAAAAGCATTTAAATACTTTGATCGTTTTTTCCCATCTTAAATTTCCTTATACTCGCTTCTCCACTGTTAAGATGTTTGCCTTTGGCAAACCATGCTCCCAGGATTCGCTTCACTACACAGTAGCTCTAAAACTCCTGAACCTAGATCAACATCAACAGCAAGCCAACATTATATTCAACTTTTTCCATACTCCCCAACACTTGACTCCCAAACAACCGAGTTCCAGCTCTTCCTGCCGTACATTCAGAATTTTTTCCAAAACTTTTGGAATTTTCCCACAAATTAATTCCAATATTGGATGTTCTAAAAATATTTTATTGGAATATTTCCATCAAATAATTCCATCTACATATAAATTCCACCCTCAGGGTACATAAAGCGGCTTAGCTCGCCCTTAAGATTTATCATTTTGTGAGTAAGGGAAAGAGAGCACAATATAATAGCGCCTGGTTTACAATGCAAGCTTGTTATACAAGAGCAGAAGATTATCTGCGCATGTACGCAAAGCGTTTAAGGAAGGATATTCAAAAATATGAAAGACTAAAGAAAAATCTTAAAAATATTTTTTTATTGATTGGTTTAATAGAAGGAAATAAACATGTAGAGATATGTTACGGAATATATGGCTACAGAGAGAATTCTCCACAATTATAGAGTGAGAATGAGCGTATCTTAGAGTTGGCTTTGCAAGACGCATGCGTTAAATTATTGCATTGTGCTGAGAGTACGGGAAAATCGTTGGTTAATTTAAGTGATGGAAATTTTAAGACTATTGGTAAAATTAACAAAATTTTTGTAGCTATTCAAATAAATGTATGTTTGTATGTATTTTTAATCTTTGTATAGCATGCGAAGAGAAAATATTGATAAAATGACTAAGAAATAGGAAAAATTAATTACAGGGTTGCCAACTTTATAGCTGATGATAAGTGATGAGAAGACACTCGGAATTGAGGAAAGAGCAGAGGATTGAAACAACTGTTAAATAAAATAAACAAAATGTTTATTTCAATTTATAAAAGAAGAGAGCGGCGTTAAGGGAGGGATAAAGTAGAGGAGATATATAGAAACCGTTACAAAATATGAAACTTAAAAGATAGCATATTAAGATAGATATTTGGATGTTTGAAGATATCATGGTATGAAGTGTCAACCCCAAAGAGATTAAAAAATCGAATGGTAGAGGGAAAGGTGTGATTATTTAATGTCAAGATTATAGAAAGAACCTGTATTTCCATACTGACAAAATTCGAATATGGAATAATAGTCCAAAAGGAAAAAGCGCTGGTTTGTTTTGAAAAAAACAGAATTGATCATAATTAGCTCGGCTTAATCCTTTCAAGCACTTGAACAGCCAATTTTAATAAATTTATGAATAAAAGACGCAACATCGCTACAGGATATTGACTTAACTTGGTCTAGGTAAGGCAAAAATCCACCAAGTACTTCAACTCACAACTCAACGGGCTATTCCACACAAAAACTCATTTCGAAATTTTATTGAAATGGCGCAATTGAGTAAACGCAAAAAAAAAAACCTTGTAGTCAAAATAAAGATCTGATGTCAAGACCCGGTTATTTTGGTCATTAAATGAACAACTCAAAATTTTTATGTTTATTTAAGTTTTTGATATGAAATTATTTACAAGAAATTGGGCTTTTCTTCAAGAAAAAGTAGAGAAGATACCTCAGCCCATCGGAAACCAATTTAAATTTTGACTTGTCCCCTTGCAATTATGATGTTCTGTCAAAGAAAAGATAATCACTTTAAAAACTTTTAAGTCTTTTTCTCGAAACTACATTTATAGACAGTGTCAGCACGATTACTTTTACATCGTCAGACATTTGGGGCCACCACCGCCCATTCTCTAAACATGACCTGGCCAGCGCTTCAGTATGTTGATGTCGATGTGCAAAGCAAGCAGCTCGTGGTTCCATCGATATTTCACTCGAAGTCTCGCAAAGTGTTTTCATCAACATTGCTGAACGTCCAGTTTTCTGCGCTATGATTAGTGACTTATAGAGCGTGGGTTTTGTTCGTTGAGAGCGGACTATGCTTCTCAATTGCCTATCCAGCCCAAAATAACACCTTCGTTTTATCTCAATACTAACATCGTTGAAGGAGTTTACGCTGAATGCCAGGTATACGTAGTCGTAAACAACCTTTTAGGGGGTGTTGTCAACAATGACGTGGTTTTCAAGACGCTAGGACTGTTTGTTCTTTGACACTAGGTATTTAATCTTATCTGTGTTCATTTTCGACTCAACTCTTTTGCTTATCTGGAAAATTCTTCACTGACTTCACACGTATTATGACCAATAATCGATATCTTTAGCATATGCCAGCACCAGAATAATATGTATCAGATCAGCAGCTTAGATGTTCTTCTCAGAAAATCTCCACCAAATTCAGACATGGTGAAGTATACGTCATTCCTTATTGGACTGTAGTAGGCGGCTTTGAAATCGTAAATATCTGGTCGGTAATGAATTTACCAGGTCTGAAGCCATAGACTGATAATGTCCAATCAGCTTGCTTACAAGTATACGATCTTAAGGAGGCTTTTTCCACGTTAGTTGGAGCAAATGGTGAGAGCGCCTTTCTTGTAGGTTGGGCAGAGCCCACTCAGGTTTTAATTGTTTGGAATGCATTTCTTGGACCATATTCTGCACTGAAACTCAAGCATTTTAATAGAGTTTCGCTTCAATACTTGAAGAGCTCAGCAAATAGGTCCGACTCCTGCGGCTTTGCTGTTTTTAGGCCCAGCTATATCTTTCAAGATTTTTTTATAGTCGAGCAGCGGAACTTCATACGGTTTCCAGGATATCACCTATGTGGGTGGTATTGCTATCAGAAGTCTAGAGAAGTGTTTCCTTCACTTCATTACTGAACTCTGGATATCTGTCACTGGATTCCCGTTTTCGTTCTTAAAGAGGGGCCCGGTTTTAGAAGCATCCGCCCTGCGTCTTATTTTTCGAAAAATTTACTGACCTCATTCCTGTCACCATAGATCTCAATTTTCTTGCATTCACGCTTTTCTGCCTCTCTCTCCTTTCGCCTGAAAATGCGTCTCTCTTTTCTCCTTTTCTCGTGCCTCTGGTTTCGGCAAGTGCGGTGGTAGCCAATCACCTCTTCAGCAGCCGTACGCATAAAGTGAGAAATGTGTGTCCACTGCGCACATGTTTCATCGATCGAAGAAGTGCTTTTTTTTAAGCAGGAGTGAGTGTCAAATAACAAAGTCTTCGGCTGTCTGTCTTGATTGCAGCTTTTAAACATCTTCGCATCTTGGCTGTGAGAAGATAATAGTTCTATTCTTTAAAACACTGAAAGAGTATCTCCGACAATCAAAAAGTGATCAATTTGGTTACGCGTTTTTTATCAGAAGACAGCCAGGTTACCCTATGAATGTTGAGATGCTTGAATCTAGTGCTACTAGAAGACCATGTTTCATGCTGCGGCAAAGTTAATCAGCCTCATTTCATTATCGGAGGTGTTGTCATGGCAGCTGAACTTCCAAATATTGGAACAAAGAGATTTTCCTCTCGCACCTCGGCGTTGAAGTCACCAAGCTCGATTTTTTTGTCGAGAATTTCAAGGCGTCATAGAAGCTTTCTTTGGTCTTATCGTACTTGTCTTCTTTCGGAGAATGCGCCCATATTAGGCTTATATTAAAGAGTTTTGCCTTGATACGGATTATGGCTTGATCGTCTTGTTCACAGCTGTGAACCACCAGATATGATGTAGACTTTTGCCTATCACAAATCCTCATCCATACCCGTGTTTTTCCGTATGGCCGCAGTAGTAGACATCGCAGGATGCTTGTCATGAGCAAGGCTGTCCCTTGCATCGCATTTTTTAGATTGCAGTGATATCAACCTTGTATCTTCCAAGATACCTATGTCAATTTATCTATCTATCAGTTTAACCAATTTAGGGTTCGGACGTTCCAAGCAACTATTCGTAAATCAATGTCAGCTTTTCGTTTGCGGTAGTCTTCATCAGATTTGGGAATAATTTTAATATTTTTTTTCTGAATTGTTTCATTGAAATGTATTTATGTGTGGTGGGCTTCAAACCCGGGGCACAATCGTTTAAAGGCAGGAAGTCTGCCTCCCTGCCAGATTGCCGTTTCTAAAAGACACAGCGGAGAGGTTTGAGTTGACTTAAAACGATTTTGACATGGATAATGCTAACCTTGTTGCCATGTAAAAACTGCCACCCTGATTCTCACACGATGCCTTGTGAGGATCGTCCTCCAATTGTCCTTTACGTCCTTTTCACCATATAAGGTACCACGCAAGGGTATGTCAGCCTCTAAAACAAAAATAAAAAATCCAATTAAAAATATGTTCTTTTATTTTGTCTTAGTTTTTAATTATTTTGAAAATTACGCAAAATTTCATAAAAACAAAGTTCCTTTATTATATCTCACTCTGCTCTAATCTGCTCTGCGAAATCCAGCACATTATTGTAGCATGGCAACAAAGGAGAGAACAACATAATCAACTGAAAGCGTGTCCACCCAAATTTGCGACACGAAGCGCACAAATCCATGTTGTTTATTCAACAAATTAAAAGAAACTCATGTTATCTTCTTTAATTGCAATTTTCTGCTATAAATACACACATCACCACACCTCCTCTCTCGCCCCACCTACTTCTACTTACACATAACTTCCTAATCAGTCGCTTACAAAGCATTATTGTAGCATTACAGCTTTGCCCCTACTTTAGTTACGTCATCTCTCAGCTGTTACGAAATCAACCTTCGTTGCAAGTCTCCACACAAAAAAAGAACTCAGCCCACATTAAACTCTACACAAGCCCACTTTTATGTATGTCACAGAAAGTCAAGCTGTTCGGCATGGTATCAAAAACAATATTGTATGTATATAAATAAAAAATAGTTGTCAAGGAAATGTCAAAAAAATAAATTTTCGGCAAAAAAAGAAAACTATCAATCTTCTCAAATTTATTTTTCAAGCCATTTAAAAATTTCACATCATCTGGCTGAAGGACATACATATGATAAAGCAAATTTGGTGGCTACATTTGGAATTGATGATGTTAATGGAGTGGAATGAGTGAAGCGAGTGAATGGATGTGAGAAAGAAGTTGAAATTTTCGAATAGGAATAAAAGAGAAAAGTGCTGGTAGAGTAGAATTGTTCGTGTTTAAAAAACGGACGAAAGAGAGAGTGAAAAATTAAGTTTGTTCTATTGTTGTATTTAAGGATTGTGTAACTGTTGCGAGAGTAGCTTCAGTTTAAAATGGCAATGCCTTGGTGATGTGTTGAGACAGAGAAAGCAATAAAAAACTTATGGAAATCATAAGTAGGAGTAATAAATATTTTAAGAATTATATAATATTGTTTTTTTTCCCGCCATTATTAAATTTGAACTTTGAAATGTTCAGCATAAAAATAGAGCGAGCAAATGTTTTCTTCATACAAAAGGAAACAAACATCTGCATATTTTGAGGTAAATCGAGCTTAACAGGTGTTCCGGTTCTCAACTTTGCAAAGTCCTTAGTACCTACGGAATGTGAGCTTATGTCATGCACATAAAACATATTGTTAGCGCCAGCTAGACTCCCAACTCAGACTCGAGGGTAGTTTGATAAAAATAGACTAGAAAATGCAAGGAGATAAATTGGAGTAATTTCTGCTTGCATAACAACAACTATAAGCAATATAATTATAAACAACAAATTTTTCACATGACTTAACAAATGACATACTACAGAATATCGTAAAAGATTCATCAAACTGCCTGTTTGAAATATAATTGTGTGTGTCTTACACCCAACCACTCCTATGCATTATTTCTACATAACATAATTCGACCTGGATTCAGCATAGAGCACACACAACAACAACATTCTATAGAGAAAAGAGTTGCCAAACACAGAGGCCAACTTTAAAAAAAAAAACCTTAAAATCAAAATTTCATCGTGGCACATTTATCGCAAATAATCTTAATAGTTAAAAAATATCAAGGACACGTCTACTTAATCACAAAAGTTACTTTAAAAGCCAATAAAAAAACACAAACAAAAAGAATAAACCCAAAACACCAACCAACATAGTCCCAAAGCTCATACGACAGCCAAAATTTCTCTTAACGCCCATTGTAAAAATGAACCCACACCAATTTGGAAAACATTTGAAAACAAATTGTCGCTGCAAATAACTTTCTTCGTTTATCGTAAAGTTATGGCCAAAAGGCTAGCGTTGCTCAAATGTACAAAACTAATAGACGAATGGATTATAATCAGAGAATAAAATCTACTAAAAACTAGAGTAAATAAAAAATAAAAACAAAAACAACAAATAAAACAACAATAAAACTTGGGGAAACGAACGTACAAATGCAGCAAGTTGACCCACTTCGATTGGGGTTGAACTAGGTTGGCCGTCAATAGGAAAGGATGAGCATAAACAAGCTTAGTAACTTATACTCAACGTAAAAATGTTAAAAAAGAATTTCCATCATAAATTCTTAAACTCATTTAAAAAAACAAAAACTTTTAATTCTACTTTCATTCTATTTAAGAGATTATTTGGGTTTTCAATGCCTTATTATTCCAAATAAATATCTGTAAAGGTCATAAAGGTCAAGATTATACAAGCCTTTGTAGTTTCCGTCAAAAATTACTACTTATTTTGATTTTTAAGCGATCCCGAATTGTTTTTACGGGGAAAAAAGTTTTATTTCTCAATATAGTCTCCTTTTACCTCGATACACTTCGTCCAACGTTCTTCCAATTTTTTTATCCCATATGAATGATATGTTTTCGGAAGGTCCTTAAAATAGGCCTCTGTTTCGGTGATGAGCTCGTCTCTGGTGGTGAATCTTTTTCCGCCGAGCCATTTCTTCAGGTTTGGAAATAGAAATAGTCGCTGGGGGCCAAATCTGGAGAATATACTAGATAAAGAAGCAATTTGTACTTCAATTCATGGAATTTTGACATGGGAGCTGGGTATGTGTGAACGCGAGCACTGTCTTGATGGAAGAGGACTGCTTTCCTCGCCGATTGGGGACATTTCTCTTTCAAAGCGTCGTTGAAACAGTCCAATTTGGCTGCATAGTATTTGCCATTGATCGTTATTTTCTTGGAAAGTAATCGATGTAGATTATACCGCGTGTGTCCCAAAATACTTTCGCCATAAGCTTTTCGGCTGATAGCACCATCTTCGCTTTCTTCGGAGCACGTTCGGCCGGTGAAGTCCACTGTTTCGACTGTTCCTTTGTCTCAGGTGTATAGTGATGAATCCATGTTTCGTCCACGATTACTAATCGACGAAAAAAATCCTTCTTATCTTTGTTCAACATCACCAAACAAGCCTTTGAATCAGTCACATGATCGCGTTTATGGTGGAGAGTGAGGAAACGCGGCAATTATCTTGCGGATAATTTTTTCATATCCAAATGATTTCTCAAAATGTTCCACACCCATTCGTCTGAGATGCCGACGGCCTCAACAATATCGCAAATTTTAACTCTGCGATCGGTCAACACGATATCGTGAATTTTAGTGACTGGTGTGTGGTTGTACGACCGCATCGGAATTCAGTAAACCACTTGTGAATCATTCCCATCAATGGTGCAGAGTCCCCATAGTATTTATCAATCCTTTCCTTGGCCTGGCCGCGTTTTACTACGCCGTAAATTAAAAAATTCACTACTTCCCAAATTGCCCTTGTATAATTCATACTTCTTTAACGAAGTAAGTTTCAGTTAGAAAGTCTCCATTCACAACCGCCAGAAATCAGATATGAATTGGAGAGAGTGTTAACTAGCAGCGTTTTCCAGTGCCCAACCAAAATGATTGTCTTCATAGAATTTAGGTGTGAAATCATTACTTAAAAAGCAATGGCTTGATCGATTTCTGTTTCAAACACAGTTTGTGGTCTACCTCTAAGAAACTGTACTTCCCGAGCCTTCCAAATTTTTGATTTCGAAATGAGATAGTATTCATTTCCAAAAGAACTGACATATCCGATATTCTTGGGTCTTCAGCTAAAAACACCTCGGATTTAAAATTTAACGGTAAAACAACCTTTACTTATCAGAAAACAAAAAGCTAGACATCAAAAAAGCATATCGCTCGTTTTCTACAATAACATTATAACTAAAAAAACTAAATTTTTCAGGAGAAGCATTTTAAGTTTTGAACAGACAAAGGAAATTAATTCACCATTTTCAAAATATGGACAAAACATCAAATATACAAGTACTACTGTATATTAATACATGGTTTAATCCATAAAAAGTGAAAAAAAAACTGGAGATTATCGATATATAGTACGATCTAATCGGAAATATATTGAGGTGAATGAATCACAAATTCTACTCTAATGCAAAAATTATAGAGATATTGTTACCAAAATTGTACACAGCATAGATCATGGTAACACAAATGTCGCTGTGTAATTAACTCAATTTTAATGTTTTTTGGATTATAACGTTATTAAAGAAACGAGCGATATGATGGCGGCAAATTTTTAAGATTATCAAACGTTCCTACCTCAGGAACACTAACTACTAAAGAGGTAAAAAAGCCATTTATTCCAAAGTCTAACTGCGTGGATCTCCTTACAGTGAAAAGTTATCTGGTGTAGTAAAAGTTAATCCATTATTTTTGCATGAAATTTATGACTTTACTTATCATAGTTATAATGATCCGATTAAGGTCAAATATGAACGGTTTTGATCGACAACTTGTTGCCATTTTGAAGGTAATTTCAATATGCCTCTCTCATAAAAACGCTCGTCGCTATTGGCAAAGAACTGGGAGAGTCGATTTTCACATGCTTCCCTTCAGGCGAACTTTGCAAAACCAGCACCAACAAAATCATTCGCTATAGACAGGAGCAGGTGGTGATCACTTGGTACCAGTTTCGCACTATAAGGTGGATGTATAGAAACCTCCCAACCAAGCTCCCTTAGCTTCTGGCTAGTCACTATCGATGTGTGTGGCCTGGCGTTGTCCTGTTAGAACACAATTCCTCTCTTATTGGCCAAAGCTGGCCGCTTCTGAGCGATTGCTTCCTTCAGTCGGTCCAATTGTCAATTTCTTTCGAACACTCTATAACTCTTTGATAAAAAGAAAATCCCGTGGTGGAAAATGGGTTTAAACGACTAGATTACAATGTTCCATTGTACAAAAATTGAGAGGAAGAACATTTTTTAAAAGCGGATAAGCGGAAAAATATTGATCAGCAGTATATCAAGAATTAAAGAAGAGCTTATGAAGGATGACAATAAAATTTTTTCAGTAAATTATTTTAATAAGTTTAAATAGTATAATTTTTAAAAAATATTAAATCTTATATTCAAAAGTTAAAACTACTTTACAACACTTGCACTTACTACTTTACATACAAAACCTTGATTTAAAATCTACTAACATCGCAATCTTAACCTTTTTAAACTATCACTTAAGCTACCCACTTATATTTTACTAATATTCGATGGTGACACATTTCGTCTTCAGATACTCGTTGAGTGCTTCTTGCCCCAGATCCTTGCCGTAGCCGCTTTGCTTGAAACCACCGAATGGTGCTGCCACATCAGTCTTATTGTAAACATTAACGAAAACGGTACCGGCCTCAATGCGATCGGCAAATGTTAGAGCTTTACTAATATCTCGCGTAAAAACACCGCTGGCCAGTCCATATTCGGTGCGATTAGCACGCATCATCACAGAATCCAAATCGCTGCCATTGAATTTTGAGATAATCATAATGGGACCAAAGGATTCCTCCTGTGCTATAAACATATAATCTTCGACATCCGTAAAAATTGTGGGCTCAAAGAAGAAGCCTTTGGTTTTTGGCACCTGCTTGCCACCATACACTAGAGTGGCACCCTCCGCAACGCCACGTTCACAAAACTCGATGAGTTTTTCGAAATGAGCACGATGATTTTGTGGTCCATGTGCGGTAGAGCGATTTAAGGGATCACCAATGGTCATGGTGCGCACATCTTTGACTACACGACGCACAAACTCGTCGTGTATGCGATCCTCCACAAATAGCCGACCGGCAGCTATGCAATTTTCGCCTTTGTTAAAGAATACCGAAGACATGCCCTGCGAAGGAAGAAAAGGTCATGATTAACATAATATTTCAATGAAGCTAATTATGATGACTTACATGCTTGATCGCTTTGTCAAGATCGCAGTCAGCAAATATGATAAGCGGACTCTTGCCGCCCAACTCAAGTGAACACTTTTTGATGTTCGAATTGGCACACGATTGCATAATCGTTTGGCCTATGGGTGTGGAACCAGTGAAGCCCAGTTTACGCACTAGCATGTGATCCGCTATGGCTTGGCCTGCCTCGGAACCCTTACCGGGGACAATATTGATTACGCCTGGCGGAAAACCAGCCTTGACTGTGAGTTCGGCAAATTTGAGCGCCGTGAGTGGACACGTTTGAGCAGGCTTGATGAGACAGGTGTTGCCGGCGGCTATGCAAGCGGCCATTTTCCACGACAACATCATTAGAGGATAGTTCCATGGAGTAATTAGGCCACAAACACTGTAGTAGGAAGAAGAAAAAGAAAAAAGATAAAGAAAATGCTTGTTAAAAATCATGGACATGAAGTAAACTCCGCCATTTTTTAGTTTTATTTAATATATAAAAAAGTTCATAAATGTATGCATAAGTGCATAAGTATATAAATTTGTCGGCTGCGTACTGTCATGTGCCACATTCGAAAAAAATGTATGCTTGGCAGAAAACTATTTTTATGAAAATTAAAATATTGTCATTAACATTTCTTTACACTGTGGCATGAGTTTGAGTGCGTTCGCACATAAGCGAAGAAAGAGAAAAAAACGAAGAATATAAAAAGAGGCGAACAATTTTCTGTGTATATTTGATAGCCATAAAACGTATGATCGTTTAAAGAAAGTTCCATATAAACGATCAGCACAAAGTGAAGAGAAAGCAAGTTCGCCACTTGACGCCAAAATATACTCTTTTTCTATTTTCGATTTGCCGCTCGCATTGTGCTCTCTTCTTAGCGTGAGAAATGGTGGCGAATTCATTAGGAAAGTAAATGTGAGGCCACATTTTTATGGAAGAACATGTTTTTCACATTAATTTTTTATCGAATTTTATTTCAATACAATTAAATTTCATATCCAGTAGACTAAGAAACATAAACAACAGTTCAGTTCATGCATGTATTCCAATTAATTTTTTCAATATAACCTTTACGAAATAAATCAAACTAATCCACAGGCGTTACTTGTAAAAATTATACCAGAAGCATCCAAAGTAATACATAACAGCACACATGGAGCACATCGCAGAACGCTTTTTAAAATTTTTAATAAAAAAAAACATAAAGGTTTAGAAGTTTTCGGTCAAAACTCAATCAAAACTTACCCAATCGGTTCCTTTTTGGTGAATGTCAGCACATTGTTTGGCCTAGCGGGGCTCGTGGGAATTGTAGTGCCTTGTATTTTGTCACACCAACCAGCAAAGTAGCGCCATGCATCGATGGACATGCCAACATGTGTTTTCAGCGCCAAGGTGTAGACTGCACCTGAGTCCACAGCTTCTATGGTAGCCAACTCCTCCTTATGCTGTTCCATCAGATCTGCTAACTTTAACATTAGTTGGCCACGCTGTCTAGCCGATACCTGTTTCCAGGAACCGTGGAAAGCTTTGTGTGCTGCTTGCACTGCTTTATCGACATCCTGTTTTGAGGCACACGCCACCGAACAAAGCACCTCCTCATTGCACGGATTCACAATTTCCAATTTACGTGCACCTGCCGCATCGATAAACTGTCCGTCAATGAACATTTGAGTAGGCACCTCAATCTTACGCTTATTGGCCTGCAGCATGAAACCTTCGAAGCTGACCTTCGTATTTGCTCCTGAGCCGCCTTGACGTAGCGCTTTCACTATCTCTACGAAAAACTCTTCAAACACAGGCGCCATGAAAACGTTCTCGTTTTCTAGCGGCACATCGAAGGCATCCTTGCACTCCTCCACCAGACGCACCACATCCATGGAACCAGCACCACAAGCAAAGAAATCTGTGTCCTCCTCAATGGGACACTTAAGTATCGAGTGCCATATGCTGCGCAGTTGTTCTTTTTTACCCAGCTCGTCCTCACTCAAGTCAACCAGATGTTCTTGATGACTCGATGTGAACCAATCGCATGCCGCAATCATTTTGCTGCCACGTTTTAGACGCCGCACATTTACATAAGCGCCATCAGTGCCCTTTATGAGCAGACCCTCCGCATGTATCAGCGCTTCTGATGGCAGACCCTTTAAACGCAAAGATTCCGCCAGCGTGGGTACAGCCGCAGAGTAGATATGTGCCCCAAATAGTCGTATCTTCTCCTCGCTTCCATCGCCATGCTGCACCACAGCCAAAGCACCTGGCACCGAGTCCAAACCACGCACAAAATTCCAAATACGCTCCGCTGATTGATTGAGATCAATGTACTGGTTTTCTTCTCTAAACATGGCTGGATCATAGCTGGCACCCACCTCAGTTTGTGTAATCTTCGGTGCTTTTCCCTGCGCTATTAAATCTACAGCGACGCCCATTGATTTCACGCCCTCTGGATATAAGAAACGCTTGTATATCGTGTCAAGTGTATCCGTGGGTTCGAGTGGCGTTTGTTTTTGCAGTAAAATTGCGCCTGTATCTAGACCATCGTCAGCCCAAAATATGGTAAAACCGGCCACTTCATCGCCCTCTATCAAAGTCCAGGATATGGCACTGGCACCGCGATGTCGCGGCAATATTGACGGATGATATATTATGCTACCCAGTGCGGCGCCATCAATAACTTCCATCGGTATGAATTGGGAACAGAAGGGCATCACATTCAGATTGGCGCTCACAGAATTGTATTGTTCCAGAACTTCTGGTATGGCAACGCCTTTGCGACGCCATGAGGCAAATTTAAAGACGGGTATATTGTGTCGAGTAGCGGTAGTGGCCAGAATATCTTCGCGACTACCTTTATTCGGTATGGTAAAGACTCCGACGATCTTAAAACTCTTCTCCAACAACAATTCCAAGACATCAGCTGCAAAGTTGCTCTGTCCAATAATGGCAATGCGAAGATTGTTCTAAAGATGCCAGAAGGATAAGTAAGATAAAAGAGAGTGATCAGTATCGATATCTTTATAAGATATAATCTTTAAAAGAAACTAATGTGGAGTGATTTGAAAAAATAGATAAACCATCTCCAAATAATAATTATCGCAGAAATTATCTTCAAAAAAGTTTGGATGAGTTTCTTTATTAATTTTGACTTTGAGATTATTTGTGAAATACTTTTTCATTTAAATAACCACCGCTAAGTCTTTTGTGACAATAGATCCTTTTTAGATAATTTTGGCTTTTAAGTGCTCTTAAGATTAAGGTTTATTCTCAGGAAAACAATGACGTCATCTCGCATTACACTCGTATCGACGGCCAATAAACGTTACCGAAACGTGAAATTAGGCGTCGTAGAAACTTTTTGCGCAATAAAGGCAAAATCGGTCAGCTTGTGTAGCTTGTGGTTTCGTCTTGTTAGAACCACATATCGTCTTAGTCAAAATCTTCAATAACAAGCCCAATGGGGCCTTTAGCAATCACGAAATGGATAATTCTGTAGAATAGGCACAGTAATTATAGTTGGTTGGTGGGGAGTGAAAAGGATATTCAAAGAAAAAAAAATTATTTTTCATAACACATGCTCGATAGAAATTTCAAAATGAAGGTTGGAATTTAAAGAACTTTTTGTACTTTAGGTTTGTAGATTTCTCTTTAAAAAAGAAATGAATTGAATGAAATTTATTAAAAATTTAGGGTTTATTTGAAAGTAATTTACAGTTATATATTAAAATTAAGAAATTGGAATTTCAGTTAATTTCTCATCCAAGAATAATAATCTAGAAAATTTTTAATATTTCAACCTTGTAAAAGTTTATGAATATTTTTTTATCAAAACGACTTTAGTATTATAAACGTAAGAAATATAACCCAAGGAGAAACTATCGTCAATTTGTCTCTCCATAATCTCCAAATTATTAATCTCTAAAATTCATTTTTAAATGACAAACGATACTTATGGCGTTTTCTTTTCTCGGCAAAAATTCTTCCCTCTGAGAATGCAGAATATTTTACATTTTGACCTGAACTCAAAAAATGTTGACCTGTTCTTAGTCGAAAAAAGATCAGATAAAATGCAACATTTTTTCAATGATGTTGTGTTGGCTGTACTGTTGCTTACTTTTAAGAACAATTTTTATAATATTTTTTTTTTGTCAACCGTGAAAAAGCTCAAACTTTAATGAAATGTCAATAATAACGTTTAATATTTTCCTAACATGTCACTTTTTTGTTCATTCAGTTGGTAGCATTTGAGGGCAGAATTTAAAACCGTCGATCTTGAGAGTGCAAAAATTCTGAATTTTTCCACTTTCGAGGTCAACATTTTCGAGAAAAGAACACGATTTAATTTACAAGTCAGAATTTTTTTCGGGAAAAGAACACATAAAGGGCAGAATTCTCAAAGAGGGCAGAAAAAATGCAGAATTTTTTCGAAAAAAGAAAACGCCATTAGGCTGCTACTTATATTTCAGGATCTAACCACGCTTATGTCGCTTATGTTATGTCTAGCAACGCTTCCAGTAAAACTGACGTTTCTATTGGAAAGTTTTTCATTTAAATGTGCGTATTGTATTTTTTACAGTGCTTTTAAAATTGTATTTCAGCAAAAATGTCGAATTTCAGCATGTGAACATTTACGTGAGATTATTTTTTAATTACTTTTTACATGAACTATCTCAACAAGAGTGCATCGATGAACTCAATTCTTCTTTTGGCGATGAAGCATCATCAAAAAGCACTGTATATCGATAGTATACAGATTTCCACCTGATCTGTACTGACGAAGGGCGTTCAAAATCCGTTGTTGTGTCACTGATAATGCTTGATCGTGAGATTGAGGCATCCCTGATCATTACTTCCACCAACATTGAAACCATTTTACATAAACACATAGTTGTTCACTTTGGATTCCACTTTGGATTTGGTCACTTCGGAATGGTACTCAACCATGTGTTTGTCAGAAATGTTGGGTGAAATAAGAAAAACAAACAAGCGTCGAAGAATTATTCTTCATCAAGACAATCGAAACGTGGAATCGTGGTAGAAGGAACCGTTTATGCGTTAAAAAACTATGTTTTGGAGGTGTTTCAAGCGGAAAGGGAAAAATGTTAAAACGAATGGTTCGAACGCATGCAAAGAAATGTTAATCATAAAGGAGAATATTTCGAACAATAAAGCTAAAAAAAAATTGGTCTATAATTATTCCCAAAATATATGTAGCAACCCCCCGTACATCTAAATTATTCTACATACGGTTTTAATACAATACTAATGCAGACAGAACTAGAAGAAATGTATGTCATGAAAAATTTTGACAAATTTTCTTCTTCAGTTTTTTCGAATCAGCCTTATTATGAGTATAATCTCACCTCTAAAGAAAAAAGAGCTATTTTTATGTTATCCTTGACCAAAGATGTTAGTTTCATTAAGACTCAAATAAAAGTTTTTACGTTATGACAGATCAGACAGTTAGCTGAAAATTTAAGACAGTACATTTTTGACCCATAAATTTTTCGGTTATAATTTTACAATAAATGTACATATGTCTGTATTGCTTTTGCAACATCTCTTTTTTTATAATAAACATTTTTCTGTATACTTCCTGGATGAATAGCTTGATTTAAGTAATTAAAAATAAGCAATTCCTTTAAATAAATGTGCTACATAATAAGCAGACAAAACTTTTTTGCATTTCTGCATTTCTCCATTCAATACACCTGGGTGCTATACGCTCTAATTATTCTCTGGCATTTTTATGTGTCCAGCTTTTTATTATTTTTCTTTTCTCTTTTGTTGGTTTTTTTTTTATATTTTATTGGGTTTATCTTCGTCTTTTTTCAATACATATTTGTAGTTGTCCTCCATTGTCATTCACCTGAACTGTAATTTAATTGCTGCTGCTGCGTGCACCCCAGGGAAGCAGCAACAGCATTTTTATTCTGCTTGACATAAATAATGTTTTCTATTGTTGTTGTTTTTTAGATTTGAGGCGAATACAATGTGTTGAAAGAAACTTTCTCCTCTTCAATTAAAATACAAACCTTTATGAGTAAAGTTTTACATTTTCCTGTTATTAAGGATCAGGTTTATTTTTATTGTTGCTTTATAAATAAATCTTAGCATAGGTCAGGAAAGGCATAAACCCTGCATACGGAAGGAAGAATATGGGCTCTACAGATGATATCTAGCTTATTAATAGTTTAGCATCGAATGCGTATAGGAGGGAAAAAAACATCGAAGGTAAAAAATAAAACATGTTAAAGTTCTTTATAAATGTTATCTTTCTCACAGATAATACTATAAATAGTATCCATGCATCCATTGTAACATTCATGTGCCAGAGACATTTTAGTCAATATGATCTGTTTAATTCCAAGCAAATCAATAATTTGATTTCCAAGCATTTTGGTGAATATAGGAGAGTAGTCCCAGAAGTACCTGACCTGACGTATAGATGGCGGTTGCAGTTGAAAATGGCGGTTGAAAAAATGACTAGAGAAAGTACCATGATACAATTGCAAGGTAAGCTCATATTGGAGAGCAGGCTGAGCTAATTGTCAAAATCCGCTGGTAATTTTGAGTTTTTCTAATTGTCGTTGCTGCTTTTGTCGCTTGACGTTTGTAGCTCCTACAGCTTTGTTGTTGCAAAATTTCTCAATTGAGCGGCCATTTTAAAATGAGCCTACCTTGTAATTGTATCATGGAAACATTATCAACAAGTACCAACATTATAAAACTCAAGTTTGAAGTTTGATGACGCTACGTTGTTCAGTATTTGTTTGGCAGCCATCAGAAGTGAACGCTCTCAGTGACTTTGTAAATTTTTCTTTGGACGAATTTGGCCATAGTTAAGTGATACAATACTTTCATTTGTTGCAGTCCAACCAAAGCGGAGCTTGATTCTACTCGGAGGGAGTCTTCTCCTTCGCTTACAACAGCAAAATATTTGGTGGCAGAGTTTAAACGTGGTCGACCAAATGAGGAGATCACGTCGTAAATGGTAAAGAAAATCCATTAAATGATATTGGATGAACGTCGACTAAAAGTGCGTACGATAGCAGACATGATACGCATTCAAAAAGTGCTATACATCGAATAAGCGGTAAGATGGGTGCAGCGATTGGAATGGAATGGAACTCACAGTGGACCAAAAAGTTCCGTTGCGGATGTAATGGAGTTTCCAGTATCTCGTTCGACTATCCATCGTACTAAATTCGGCAATTTTGTTTGTTTACGTACCCATTTAGCCAGAAATGAGTATCGTCCGAAAATATGAATTTCTTATAAAAAGCAGGACCATTTTTCGCCCGTTATTTTTAATGTAAAATTTCTATATTTGGAGAGGGTGCTCAATCGCATATCTAACAGCCTGAACAGAATCAAAAATCGTTGCGACCGACGACCCTCTCTGGTCGCCGAACGCAGAGAATGTGTCCAGAATGATGCGATTGTGACTGACGATTCAAAGTTGGTTTTATTTAGTATTTTTTTATTTATTTTTTCTATTTCATTTTGATGTATTGGTCTCTTCAATTGCATGAATACAACACACACAAAGAAGAAACGTAAAGACATAATAAAAACTAAGGAAATGTTTTTAAACATATCCCATTTCTAGCAAAAATATGGCAACACTAATGGCACTCAGAGAGAGAATCGTCTGTCGCAAGAGAAGAAATAGAATAGATTCTAAGAGCCCGAACAGAATCAAAGCGATCCGCGATCTTCTCTTCTCGCTAATCACTCAGATCACGTTCAGAATGAAAGTGATTAGCGATTGGCGAACTATTCAGACTGAATTGTCGGAATGTTTTGTTTTGTGTATGCATAATTGACGTGAAGAAAACAGAAACACTAACAACAAATGTCAGAAGATACTAAAATTTAAGAAAATAGCACTGAACGTACCCCATAATAAGGAAAAATACGGCAACACTTATCATGGTTGACACATAGAAATGAGAGATAAGGAAGTGGTGTTATGCTCACATACACTGTGTGTGTATTGCGGCATTTTTTCAGCGAAATTTTTGACATTTGCGCTGGAAAAGCAAAACAAAGGAAATTGTGTTAGAGAAATTCTTTAAAATAATTATTAAAAGCAATTGTCATTGCTAAAATTAAGTGAAATAATTAAGTGATTTCTATTAAAAACTTTATAATAATGAATTGTATTGTGTACAGTTGTGGAAGCAGTCAGAAATTGAAAAACAAAATGATTTCATTCCACAAGTAAGTATATTCAAATTCTGTTCACATCGGTTTGATTATTTAAATAAGAGAGTGTTATTTATATTATATTGGTTCTTTTAAATTGTATTTCAATTGGAAATTAATATATTTCTAATCAGAAATAATTGAAAAAGTTATTATTAGTGCCAGTTAATTTCGCGCCATTTCTATTCTAGCGCTTATGTCAAAGCACAAACACGACTTCAAGGGCGCATTCATTTTTCATGGTGTCATTATTTTCAGGGCGCCCTTTGTTAATCATTGTTGTAAATTAATATATATACTTATTTGTTTATTTTCAGATTTCCACAAATTAATGATATTAAATATAAATGGATTTGCGCCCTAGGATTGCAACCAAGCTTCGTAAGCAAGCTATCAGTTGTTTGCTCTAATCATATTTATGAATCTGATTTTGTCGGCTGTTCAAAATCAAGCCGAAGATTATTTCCGTCAGCGGTACCACATCTTGAAAAAATATATTTGAAGGACATATTAAGCCCTCCGGTCATTACAACATTTTAAGAAAATTTATATATAAAAATTAAAAAAGAATTCACATGCATATATTAAGTTGAATATATTTATAAGTAGTTGCATGCGAATAAAATTTTTTATATAATTTAAAACAGAAAATTATTTTTGTAATATATAATTATTATGTAATATATATACACATACATATATACATACATATATACATATATATATATTATATTTGTGCATTATTATCTTTTAATGTTGCATACTAATATTTCTCTGTGTTTAAGGGTGAAATAGGCCTACAGGGGAACCGAACACCCAAAAAAATCGGTAACGCACCAAATTGTATACCTCAAGGGTGGTGTGGAAATACAATAATAGAATAATTTCACAATAAAATAAATCATTAGGAGTGTTCACATTGTCAAATTTTTCATCAAATTGTTGGTCAAACAGTTTGACCACACAAGTGTTCACATTCTCAAATTTTTCGTCAAATTTCATTATTTGTTTGCGCATCGAAGTGAAAACGTTGCCATGACGGAGCAATGTTTATTAATATTTTATTGAAACATGAACCAAACGAAGCAAACAAACTCTGAATGTGTCCGGAAATATTTTAAAAATTTTTTTCAGATACATTCTTCTGTTATTATCATGTTTATGCGATGTGTTCACGTTGAAATCTTTTTTCAACTGGCAAAATTTGTACTATCAAATTTGACGAGTGTTCACATTGTCAAATTTCTCGTCAAACTGTTGGTCAAACAACAGAAAAATCAAAATATTTTGATTTTCGTCAAACGATTTGACAAACAGTTTGATGAGTGTTTACACATTAAATTATCATCAAATCGTCGTCAAATTCCATATATATTTTTGTTTGTCAAACTGTTTGACCAATAATTTCATGAATGTGAACACTCCTATTGAGTTAACTTTTTAACTACGCAAATACGTTAAAAAGAAACTTTTTTAATTCACAATTCCAATTAGGAAAACTGCGCCTAGCTGTACGCTACCTCCGAATGCGGTGCTGAGTGAATGTTAATGTATTAGTGTGAACATACACCAGCAAGAAAAATGCCGCACTTTTATTCCAGAACACCACTTCCTTATCTCTTATTTCTATGGGTTGACACCACTTAAAGAGAGGATCGCTAGGTGGTTAGAGAAAAAATAGAATAGATTCTAATCGGGCGGATTTCGGATGTGTTCATACGTTTTCATGCATTCTATTGCTTGAAAATGTCGCCAATCGCTAATCGCTTTGATTCTGTTTAGGCTCTAAGTCTGCGATATATCGTCGCGGAAAACATTTTGCATGTATTTCCCAACAACAAAGATCGTCGGCCGCCACGATTTTTGATTCTGTTCAGGCTCTTAGCTTAATGAAGTTTCAATGTTTACTGAATAAAAGAAAGAAAAAAATAGTGTCGATCTATAAAAACAGACGTCAGATATCCCTATTAGAGAAACTACATCGAATTAAAAAAAACACCAGTGTGATCCAGAAATAATCAATTGAAATTCAGACAACATCAATTTAAATTCAAAAATTTAATTCGATTGATAAATTAATAAAAAGAAACTCTAAAAAAAATTATTCGAAATTCAGAAATTTCACTTGAATTTCAGAAAACATCAATTGAAATTTGAAAATTCCATTTGAATATCAGAAAAGGGAAATTTAAATTCAGATATTCTATTTTTTTCTATTTATTCACAACTAAAAAACGCCCTTTACATGCACTAAGGGAAATAACGCATATTAACATTATCCACGCCTGAGTATAAATTTTATTTAAATATTTACGTGGATAAATCAAATATTTTCCTTACAAAACTCGTTTTTTTCCTGTATTTAAATTTTATTTATACCACACACCTACACACATATTCCATACAGCTGAAATAGCCGACAGGCAGCAACAACATCGCACTCTGTTCCTGCAGTTATCAATGAAGTTTTTAGAATTAAGATTCTTTGTTTCGGTTTCTTATAGTTCTCGTTTACTTTTTGTTACAAATAATATATAGCCTAGATGTTTAACCAGAATGTTTTGTGAGTGCGATGGGTGGTCGCATGATACAATTATGTAAGGTAAGAGTGACAACTGGATATTTTCTCACGAGTGTCTTGCACCGATTGTCATTTGCATGCATATTTTGCTTTTTATTTTCTTTTCTACTTTTTCCTTGTCTATTTTATACTATTTTTGACATTTGTTGCCATAGTATTGCAACTGTCAAAAATAATATAAATTTGAGAACGAAAAAAGTAAAACGAAAATAAAATATACAAGTAAATGGCATTTGATGGAAGCAGATGGAACGAAAATAAAATATACAAGTTAATGGCATTTGATGGAAGCAGCTCATGAGAAATATTCAAATATATTGTTTTTTAATTTCAATATTTTTATATAAATTTTCTTTAAATTAGATAGTTTTATTTTCAAATAGTAAATATTTGAAAGTTATTTAAAAAAAATCCGTGCATAATTTTAATATATTTTGTATTAATTCTGTTGAAATATTTTAATATTTTATTTAATTAAAAAAGTATTTAAATAAATTTTAAATATTTATGTAGTCGATTTATGCAAATGCGTTATTGGTGCAAAAATGACTTACTTTTTCGATAAAATAAAAAATGATATATATAATATTTTTTTTCTCTTAGTGTGTGTAATTCAAAAATAATCAATTGAAATTCAGACAACATCTATCGAATTAAATTTTTTAATTTTGAATTAATGAATTAATAAAAAGAAACTCTAAAAAAAAGTAATCGAAATTCAGAAATTTCATTCGAATTTCAGAAAACATCAATCGAAATTTGAAAATTCCACTTGAATATAAGAAAAGGTCAATTGAAATTCAAATATTACATTTAAATTTCAAAAATAGTGAATTGAAATTCAGAAAATTATATTTTCTTAATTTCAATAAGTGTTATTGTATTTTCTAGATTTCAATAAATTTATATGAATTTCAAATGGAATTTCTGAATTTCAATTGATGTTTGCAGTATTTCAAATGGAATTTCTGAGTAAACATCGATTTTTTTCTAAATTTCGGAATTTTAATTGATTTTTTCTGAATTTCAAATGGAATGGAATGGAATCTGAATCAATCGAAATCAATTTCAATTGATTTTTCTGAATAACTCTTGCAAATGGTGTAGATGTATTTATTACATTGACATGTCAAATTCAAAAGCATACGATTCATTATTAGAAAATACAGGGATGAATCTTGAAAAAATAACTAACTAACTTTATTAATTTATAAAATTTATTTTTTGCACTGGAGTGGTAAATTTTCAAAAATATTGACTCTTTGAATTTAGAATTTTTTTAATAATGCTAAAGGCTCTAATATCTCTATTCAATATATTAAATGCAAATTTTTGGTTTTGAAATTTTTAATGACAGAGTGAATTATGTAACGCCCGAAAATAATTTTCAAAATTTGAAATTTCTTCAAACTTATCTTCACTTTTTCGGTTTAAAGTAAAGTTTCACTTCTTCCGCAAATGGCGGACAAACGCACTTTTTTATTACTATTGTTTTTCTGTTTTCACTATTTCTTCAAATATGTATTCCTTATATAACGATTGCATAATTATAATTTTAATTGAGTTGTTTTCAAAATTTTTATTCGTTGTGATAAGATATTTTTTCCACTTATAAAGAACAATAAAAAATGTCACAAAAATCTAAGAATTTAAGAATCCTATAAAGATTTTGAAAGCGAAAGGCACCGTTAAAAAACAAAAATTTGGTAAAACTTCACATTCCTTCACCAATATGTCGAAAATGTTCAATATCACCAGATAACTTTATACATATTCAGAATAAATCTTAAACTCAATGAGTTAAATTTTAGTGCAAATACTAACAGCCATTTTCTACAAGTATACTGCAGGTAAAAAAAACTTCAAAACTATACGAAATTTCACTTCCTTCACTTCACTAACTAATTCACTTTCCCTTTTTTTTAAATTTTTTTTTTTTTGTTTTGTGTTTCTATTTTCAAAATTTTTGCTGCTTGTTTATACCGGTTGGTACCAATTGCTGAAGACTATTGAAAAGTTGTTTGCTCACCGGCCTCTATTTATACTTTTTTACTGGGAATCACAGCCGATCGATCCACTTAGTTGCCAGTCTAACGATCGTCTGTCTAATCATCTGAGTTAAAAAAACAAAAAAAAACTTAATCTGAAAAAACTAAACAAAGCTTGTTATCAGTTTTTTATGGCTGTTTTTATTTGTTTATTTTCACAAATTTTATGAACACGAGAACATACTTTAATCCACTTTTTACTGGAAATACATTTTCTTATCAATGAAATTGTAGCCGCAGCTAAAGCCGTAACAAAGTGGCAACGGCACTGTCATCGTTACCGGTTTGTTGCCGTGTCTAACTTTTTGAACCACGGCTCGTGCTCATCTTCTAACAAATTGGTTTGTTTATATTTCTGGCAATGAACTTCGGCTAAGTTGTTGTAAATATTTATTGTAAGCAGAGTAAATTTTTGTTATTGGTTTTTGGTGTGTTTCTTTAAAGTTTCGTTTTCGTGTTCTCATCTACCGTTTTACCTGAATATCAATTTCAAAGTGTATAATTTGAAAACTTGTTCCTTGTTTTCAAAACTAATTAACAGAATACCGTGGAAGAGAATTAGTGTCGTCGCTGAGTAGAGATGATTGGAAAGGTGTTTAGATGTGATAAGATTTTATGTAAGGGTGTTGTTACAAATATTTGTTTTGTTGTGGGTTTTAATAATAGTCGATTGACTTGTGACCGCAAAGCAAAAGATAATTTAGTTGACTATTTTAATTTGACTTTTACTTATTACATCACATATTTTGTGAAAATAAATTTCAACTTTGAAATGAAATAACTGATTGATTGTATTTTTAATGGCAAAACAACTTTCAATTATATAGTTTCATTAATTTCAGATGTTTTGAAAGGTGTTCTTCGAATGTATGCGATATAATGAAAAAAATTATAATGCAAAATTTAAAATAATAAGATCATAAATAATAGAAAGGAAGGTAAAATTTTAAATTAAAAACTTTAATTTAACTCGATGAATAGAACTTTTCACTCCAAGCCCTTTTGGAAAAGACTCATAGTTTTTGAGTTCCTGAAATGTTTATTTTATTTCTTGGTGAACCCACTAAATTTTAAACAGGCAGCACTGCAATCTGCCCTTCTGCGGTTATACAAGGTGACGCAAAGTTAATCATCCAATTTTTAGTTTGAATAACTGTTTTAATAAATTAAAAAAAAATGATTTTGAGTGATGGAAATTTTTATTTGAACCTGTACAATTTTTTCTGTTAAATGGAAAAGATGATACCCGTCAAGTACTTAAAATTGCTTAAAATTGAACAGAATGTGTTGAAAAAATGTGTTATTTGCCTTTTTTCATATGTTTTCCAAAATTTTTAATTACATTTGCTCTTACTTTGCCAAAATTTGTTGCAAGCTATTTTTTAAACACAAAATTCGTCAAATTAATAACAACTGCCGTGTGCTATTCGGAAACTTTTTACTCGTGGTAGGAGAGAATTTACTGAGTTGAATACAATTTCTGTCTGTTGAAATTAAATTGTAATTTTTGCTGTGCCAAAAGGACGATGAAATTTTGACAACTAGAAATGTTGACGTTTTAGATTTTGGTAGTGCATTGGCACAAGAATTTAATTTAATTTGCGAAATTGTTGATATATATTGAAAATTAGGGATTCTGGTTGCTATGCTGTCGGAAACACAAAATTTTTAACTGCTTTACGACTCACAAACTTACAAGTGCTTTTTTTTAATTTTTGCTTGTGTCAAAAATTCTCTTTCCGATTGTCAAAAATTATACTAGCCCCTGGGGCTACATTTTTTTTTTTTTTTTTTTAGCTTTGAACCAAGGATTTCAGGTGGAATACCTATTCAGTCAAGTCTGCCTTGGTTCGAAATGGGATGATAGTTTTTTTAGTGGGAAGGAAAGGGCAATCAAGTGAAACATGTGTAGAATGTTCTAAGCGTGGTGGAAATCCAAAGAAACATGTGAATTTGAATCAGAGGTAAGTGTTATGCCTTTACCTCAGTCAATTCAAGTTATAAGGCAATCTCATCCACAAACTTCTCTACCATCAACTACAACTTCAAGTCGTAAATATTGATGAATTTTATTTTTCAGTTGATTAGAAATGAGGAGAGAAAATTTAGAAAGGTTTTAAAGCGAAGGACCATGGTCTGGCCGGGAATCGAACCCGGGACCTCTGGGGTGGCAGTCGAGCACGCTAACAACTCGACTACCGAGGCGCACTCGACTACCGAGTGAAAAGTTTCCGAATAGCACACGGCCTTAGTTGGGAATGTGTTTCCATCATAGCCTGAACACATTGCATGCGACAAGCGACGAGCGCCAAATGTCACTTTAAATTTACATGTATTTCGTTTGGAACAAATCAGAGAACGCAAATAAACGAAACGATATCCGAACCGATCTCTCAGAAAGTGTTGCTAAAACTTCCCAGCAGAAAAGTGGACCAAATTTGAAATAGTTCTGAACTAGTTCCAAAAAGGACCAGTACTAGTTCCTCTACAATACCCTTTAACATTGAACGAACTGACGCTTTTCGCGGGTTGATGTCATAGGAAAAGACAATTGTCCCTATAAACACTCCTTTTTCCCCATAATTGAACTAGTTCATTAGGAACGGTTTTAAACTGGTTGCTTTCGCAGTAGCCTGAAAGTGGTTCTTTTTTAACTAGTTTTAAAGTGAACATTTTAAAAGTGTAAAAATTTAGTGAACTGGAGCAAAGGTCCTAAAGACCTAATTTGTACGATTTTTTCCATCCTATTCTAACAATTTTTCCATCCCCAATGTCTATAGACATTTTTATTTTTTTTTTTTTCTTGTTATTTGTTTTTTTGTGCGCAGAAAATTTACAAAAAAAATAGCCAGTTTATTTTTTTCAGCAAAACTTTTGAAAACAAAAGCAAAGTGAACTGTTCTACACTGAAAGCCTTTTGTACTTTTTCAGAGCTATTTCGAACTGCTCTAGAAATGAACTAGTTTACTTTTTCAATTGACTCCAAAATAACTGCTGGGTTTATTTTTCATTCGTTTCGTTAGTGAGGGCAAACGAAACACGAAACCTTTCAGTGGAAGAGTGAGCTAACGTCATTTTTATAATTTTTTCTTACGTGTCAGTACAGAAAACGAAACAAGAATTTTATGATTAGTAATTGATTACGATTACAAATAATCAAAAAATAATAACGATTACTTGAGATTACGCAAAAGAATCAAAAATAATCAAAAGTAATCAAAAAAATAATTCGATTACTTTTAAAGATTATCTTTGATTCTTTTATGATTATTTTAAGAATTTCAATCTAAAGTACGGAATATTTTGTGAAAGTGATGATGAAATTGACACAACTGGTTCTTCACAGGACACCGTTAAACCCGATTAGTGATCGCCACAGACCAACTCTTCTGCTACTTGCATGACAATTCAAGTGCTGAAATGATTTGGCAAAAGTATGGCTTGTTGAAGGAACCATTTTTTTCATTCAATACTCCTTTAATGCCCTCAGCGCCAGTTGAGAGACTATTTCTTTTTTTTTTCCGGCTAGTAAACACTCCAAGACGGTAATCATTGTCTGATTTTTCTTTTGAAAAATTAGTTCTTATGAATGCAAATAGTAATTTAAGGTAAAAAGTACATTTAAATTAGTATTTTTAGAGTAAAATTTTTTGTACCTGAGACTGAAATTCTTAAAATAATCAAAAAAGAATCAAAAATAACCTCGAAAAGTAATCGGATTATTTTTTGATTACTTTTGATTCTTTTTGATTATTTTGCGTAATCTAAGGTAATCGTTATTATTTTTTGATTATTTGTAATCGTAATCATGTGATTACTATTACAAAGAGAAGAGAATCGTACTTAATCAATTATTTTACCTTTTTGAAAAAAAGAATCGAATAAGTAATGATTACGACGAGTAATCATTACTTAACAGCTATGCTGTGAACATAGAAAAAACAAAACAAAAAAAAATTATGAAGAATCTATCAGTGAAGATCGTTGTACTGCAACGCAATACAGTTCTTTTATTGTATTGTATATTTTATTTATTTTATTATATTTATACTCAGCAGCTTGTGAGCATGTTTTTATGACTCTGCTTGTAAGTATCAGCACGTTTTCAATGCTTACCGCGTAAGCAGCTTAATTTTTTAGCAGGCTAGCTGCTCTGAAGTTGAAAGCCAATCATTCAACAAGTTTGATAGCCTATCCACATTGAGCGCGGCAAGCGGCGAACGCCAATTGTCACTTTTAATTTACATGTATTTCTTATGGGACGAGTTTTTGGAGACTTCACATTTTGCGCGACATCAAAATGTCGCTGTCGTCAGCTTCAATTAAATTCTAATTTGACAGGCAGCACGAGCAAGTTTCTGCCATTGTTTACATTTGTTATTACTGGTCACATTCAGCAAACTGAACTGTTGTGAAATTTATGGCAGCGATATCTTAGTGAGGGATGTTTTGCTTGAACTGTATTCAGAACTGTAAAATCTGCATTCATATTCAGAATTTTAAGTACAACTGAATAACAACATAAAAATCCATAAATGAATGCAAAATTTAATTGATATAAATGAAACGAATAGTTGATAAATTTCTTAAAATTGATTGCGAAATAACATTTTTATTTATCAATGAGTTTTGGATTGAGTTTTGGAATCAATGGATTCTTATTTCGTTATGCTCTCATTCAACTTTTTGAAAGTAAAACCAAACTGATTGGATTTATTTTTCAGCTTGTTGTTATTTCTATTTCTAGCAATAGCTTGCGGACTTGTTGTTATTCTAAAGGGCAACTGTTGAGTCAGGTGAATGCAACCATTGTCTTTCGTTTACTATTGTTTGGCTGAAGTTTGCTACAGAAGTATATTGCTGTGGCGCATGGTATGATAATACAAGGTAGCATTGACAACTGCTTATATTCTCTTCTGCAAGAAAACATCTCCTGTCAAAAACAGCTTTTTGTGGAAAAACATCAGCAGCTGCTGTGGTTGTTGTTTTTTTTTTTACTTCAACGTTTTCAACATTGCTTGTGTTTTCAATGGTGGATTGTGAGCGCTCTCTTTTTGAGTATATTTTTTGACAGGAGATGTTTTCCCAAGCAACTGTCAATGCTACCTTGTATTATTATACCATGGCTGTGGCGTTTATTGTAATCAGCTATGGGCAGAGAGCGCTCTGGGAGCGTTGAGAGTAAGAATTGAGAGCAAAGGCTTATATAGCAACACAAAACGCAACAACAAATCAAAGAAAAAAGACAAACACAGAATCAAAACAGATGCTTTAAATATAGTGGTGGCCATACCCGATTATAATCAAGTCGCTCAACATTTCTCTACAACGACAGAGTGCAGAGAGCTGCTCGTTGCTCGTCGCGCGCATTGTGTTCGGGCTATCAGCGTTGGTTTATAATAAAGTTTGCTGCTGTCGCGTTTATTAAAATTAAGTCACTCAACATTTCTCTACAACGACAGAATGGAGACATGTCGTTCGTCGCATGTTGCTGTGAATGTCTTCAGGCTATCAGTCAATAGTCAATCGACTATTTGATATTATCTGCATGGTGCGATAAAATATTCTCCAATATAAATAAATATTCTCCAATATAAATGTGAGAAGTGTCTCCAATGGATAAAATTTTTTATTTTTTTCACAACATGTAGTAACTACATTTTTTGATAAAATTGTTTAGAATGATTGTTTCAAATCTATATCAGCTGTTCGAAATTGTAACAGAATTACCATGTGTGTTACCAAGGAAGTAAAAATCTGTAAGTCATAAAGAAAAAAAAATTAGGAAATATAAATATAAATAATTTATGAAAATATTCTTAAACCATTTACAGCCATTAGCAGCCTGAGGTTAATTGAGAAGAAACCAATAGCACTAAATTCAATAGGATTGTCAACAATCTGCAGCGAGAACTCATTGACCAGATCATTGTAGAGGCGAGCATTTGTGTCACAACCATGGGGCTGAAGCAACTTATGTACCAAAGAAGCGGTTCGACGGCACTGTACAAAATAATAAATATAAATTTAAATACTTTTGGATTTAATTAAAATTCGAACAATATCTTTAAATTTAAAAAGTTTATAGGAATGCCTGCCTCAAGCCCAAACTTACCGCACGATCACACTTCTGGCAAGTGAAGCACAACATAAAAAGTAAGCACAATAACGCCATCACCGTCATCATGGTCAGGAATATAAAATAGAATGCATAAATATCGGCCAACGTCAAGAATGTCCAATACGCATTGACGGTGATGTCCAAAAAGAAGACCAATACTACAACAAATGCAGACCAACCAAAGCATGCCTGCCAAATCTGTGATAACTGGGCAATCTCCCGATAAAGACCCTTCAGCAGCATCAGCTGTTCCAACGACTCCAATATTGTATAGTTTACATCAAGAAATTGACGTTGTTGTCGCACTTTACAGCTCCAAATAGCCATCAGTTTCGAATTTAAGCCCTCCTGATAGAATCCAATTACATCTGCATAGATACTCAGCTGAATGCAACGGTAACGTATAATCAAAACAGAAGGCAAAGCATAACCGAAGTAACCATCATAGAATTTTACAGTTATTAGCAGTAGCGCACCGACTAGACAAACAGATGTGAACAATATAATCAGACTGTACTTTCTAAGCAAATATCTGTTCTGGCTCCTTGCACAGAAACGTAGCTTTAGTTGACGCCAAAACAATAACTCAATCTTTTTGGCCTTTGTATAGAAGCGCTCTTGCTGACGCAATGTTAGCATGGCCTCAATGACTATGATAACCATTGCAATAATTTGCGCAAGAAAGACGAGAATGCTTACCAAATTCGATACGACTACGTCAATTAGAGGTCTTATGATTATACCGGAAATTCCAAGAGCCGTTGTTGCTATTAGCATGATCCCGGTATATATTTTCTGTTGGTTCAGTTTTCGGTGGTTATTTTTGTTGTCTTCAACATAAGGCATTATACCGATTATGACCGAATATTTGAAAAATGTCTGCAAACCATCTAACATGGTCAGCTCTTGGTTCCCTCTTCTACAATGACAAGTTTCAAAAAAATTCTGACTGGCTTTGGTATATTTTCTGTTGCTTATTGGCCTTATTTTCCGCTGCGTTTTATCATTTCTGCCATCTGTTGTAACATTTATTGATTATCAGTGCATTTTGATGACCCTATTAAAAAATTGCAGACGTAAGACTGAAATAGAAATAGAAATAGAAATAGAAATAGAAATAGAAATGGAAATAGAAATAGAAATAGAAATAGAAATAGAAATAGAAATAGAAATAGAAATAGAAATAGAAATAGAAATAGAAATAGAAATAGAAATAGAAATAGAAATAGAAATAGAAATAGAAATAGAAATAGAAATAGAAATAGAAATAAAAATAGAAATAGAAATAGAAATAGAAATAGAAATAGAAATAGAAATAGAAATAGAAATAGAAATAGAAATAGAAATAGAAATAGAAATAGAAATAGAAATAGAAATAGAAATAGAAATAGAAATAGAAATAGAAATAGAAATAGAAATAGAAATAGAAATAGAAATAGAAATAGAAATAGAAATAGAAATAGAAAAAAAAATAGAAATAGAAATAGAAATAGATATAGAAATAGAAATAGAAATAGAAATAGAAATAGAAATAGAAATAGAAATAGAAATAGAAATAGAAATAGAAATAGAATTAGAAATAGAAATAGAAATAGAAATAGAAATAGAAATAGAAATAGAAATAGAAATAGAAATAGAAATAGAAATAGAAATAGAAATAGAAATAGAAATAGAAATAGAAATAGAAATAGAAATAGAAATAGAAATAGAAATAGAAAAAAAAATAGAAATAGAAATAGAAATAGAAATTGAAATAGAAATAGAAATAGAAATAGAAATAGAAATAGAAATAGAAATAGAAATAGAAATAGAAATAGAAATAGAAATAGAAGTAGAAATAGAAATAGAAATAGAAATAGAAATAGAAATAGAAATAGAAATAGAAATAGAAATAGAAATAGAAATAGAAATAGAAATAGAAATAGAAATAGAAATAGAAATAGAAATAGAAATAGAAATAGAAATAGAAATAGAAATAGAAATAGAAATAGAAATAGAAATAGAAATAGAAATAGAAATAGAAATAGAAATAGAAATAGAAATAGAAATAGAAATAGAAATAGAAATAGAAATAGAAATAGAAATAGATATAGAAACAGGAATAGGAATAGGAATAGGAATAGAATTAGAAATAGAAAGGTCCGTATTAAAGCTAAATTCGAAAGGGACCAACAAAAAATGTTCTGGAATTAATTAAAATTAGTCTATGTAGTTTAATAACTATAGAAAAGTATCACATTTTATTAATTTTTAAATAGCTGGTAATATATTTTCTTCTAGAAATGCTCTCTCTGTTTTCTTACCAGGGCAAACATTTCATTTCCAAGCATTCCCAAAACAAACTCGAATACGTTTATCGCATTAATTAATTTCATCAAGCTGACAAATTTATCAAAATATCACATCTGTAGCACATCATTCCTCAGTGCATTAGCCAATTACTGTCGGTCGTCGAAAAATAGTTAAGTTGCAACCGAACACTGAGCAAGAGGGAAAAACATGGATTTGGACTTACGTGAAATTGGTAACTATCACCGGTGCATGATTGTGATGGGTCTCATACCGTGTTCAACAAAAAAGATACAGCAAAGTTTACAAAAAATCTACACCATGTTATTGGTGCTCGGTTTTACTGCAGTCTCAGCGTATGGTGTTCATGATGTGCATAAATCGTTGGATTTAGAAAACGATTTAAAGATTTCTCTTTCCGTGATGACCATTTGCTTTATTTCGGATGTGAGCACTTTGGTGGTGATACTACTCGAAATGGTCATAATGTATGATCAACATGTAGAGTTCATCAACAAATCGCGGCAGATCTACATGAAATTCTATCATAAGACTGGCCATAAAATATGTAGTGGCGCTTTTGGTGCATGGATGCGTCGCAAATATGGTTGTGTAGGTGCCGTACTAGGTGGTGGGATTCTAATTTATATGCTGGTAGCTTGTTTTAAATATTATTATGGCTTTTTTTGGTATTCTATGCTAATCATTTTGATTATACGCGCACGCTTTCTGCAAATGTCACTCTATATTGACATCATGTACAACTATCTGGAAGTGTTAAACATGCAACTGCAGCAAGTTGTGACAGCAAAACTGAATAAATCGTTGATACTCTTACATGTTGACTGCTCTACGGTCGAAAGTCTACAACATTTGCTGATTCTTAAGGAAATTTACACGGATATCGCCCAAAGTGTTGAGCTATACAATGAGATTTTTGGTTGGTCCATTGTGAGTGTTGTTGTTTGCAATTATCTAGGTATAACTGTGCATGTGTACTGGTGCTTCATGACCTTTGATGGCTTCTATGAGCAGCATTTTCTATCCTTTGCCCTTACTATGTTGATTGCACTAACGACAATAATGATTGTTTTTGGTTATAATTGCGAGCAGCTACATAGAAGAGTAAGTTTATGCAAAGCATGTAATTGTAAGAATACTGAATTGTATTTTTGTTGTTTTTTAGCATTGCGAAACTACGTCGCTGGTGAAAAAGTTGATTGTTATCACCGATCCGACATATAAAGCCGTGGCTTACGAGTTCTCGCTACAGATCTATAGCAGGCCTCTACACGTTTCGGCTAAAGGATTTTTTGAAGCGGACATGGGAATGCTTATGGCGGTAGGTAAATTGGGAAGTTCTTAGCTTTTAAACTATATAATCTTAAGACTACACAATTCAAGAACAATCAAGTTACATTTATCGAAGCAGGATGATTTTCCAACTTCTGTATCGAAGCTTGCATCTAACTTTGCTATTTATATATTAACACCATTTAATTGGAAAAACTTTTTTACTGCTGAAAGAATCATCACTTGACACATATTGAAATGTATGTTTCTCAAAATCTCTCAAAATTCACTTTATTATACTGAGAAAATTTGTATAAAAATACTTCCATCTGAATTTTCGATCCCAAATATTTTGAATATCGAATATTTTTTATTTATTATTAATGAACTATTGTTATGTTTTTTCAAATAATCTATAGATTAATGGTGTTTTCTGTCTTTCAGCTTGGAGCCTATATTGCGTCGATGATGGTGATATTGGTGCAATTTTCATTAGCTGAATTCGCAGACAGAGGATATCGTAGCAGAAAAAATATAAATATGTAATTAAATTTTGCCAATTGCACATACACATCTATTCTTCAAAGGTCATGCTTAGTCAGCAAATTAAATATTTTTTGCCTGCACTTTTCATTCATAAAGGAAACCATTTGTAAATGACTTCTAATCAACATTTATAAGAACACTTTCTTTCTGCCGCTTAAAAGCTAGACAAACATTCACTTAGTGTAATGTGCAATCTAAGTCCCGTTATTTTTAAGAACTGCAATATGAACACAGCCAAAGAATAATAGTGTAAAAAAAGTCAAAACGTTTACATACAACTCTTACTGAATACTTTGTTTTTGCTAATATATAACTGTAACTGTAGTTATTATCCCACTGAACCATAAGCGAAGGTTTTGCGTAAGGTGAGAGTTTTGCGAACGTTTTTGGGTAATCTTATAGAAGATTAATTTCGTTAAAAACATAACTGTACTCCTTTTGTGAAATTCATAAAAAACTTACTTTAAGTCGAAAAAGAATTTTTCATTTTTTTATCATTTTAGTAGGTAAAAATGTCTCGTAAATAAAACATTTTTGCTCATAAATGAGTTCAGAAATTAAACATAAATGTTTCTTTTTTTGCATTCTTAAACGAGTTAAAGAAATAATTTTTTTTTATCATATTAATAGAAACAATTTCTCTTAAACGAACCATTTTTTGTTCATAGATGAGTTCAGATATTAATCATAAATATTATTTTTTTTTATATTCTTAAATGATTTAAAATGGGGAGAATTTAAACCTTTGTTGATATTTTTAAAATTGTAAATCAAAATAGTTTACCATCATACAAACGTCATATAAACTTTTTTACCAGTACAAATTGATTCTCATTTCCGAAAAAAAAAGGTTCGTTTCTGAGAGGCATTTTCGTCCTGTGATTGATTAAAAAAAGGTTTATTTCCGAAAGCAGAAAAATAACTTTTTTATGGTTCTTTTTTTATCTCATTTCCGAACAAAATAAGGTTCATTTTTGAGAGGCATTTTAGTCCGATGAATGATACAAAAAGGGTTCATTTATGAGTGCCGAAAATGAATATTTCTACCAAAAAAAGGTTCATAAATGAATTCGAAAACAGTTCTTGGTTCACTGGTTAGATTTGATAACCAGCGCTTGGAAAACACGGATTCGTGTTGAGATAATGTTGTTGGTGAAGAAAAGTCAACGAAGAGCTTAAGGAAAACAACATATTATCTTCAGTGAAGCAGGGCAATGGGAATGTTATGTTTTGGAGGTGTATGTCTGCATCTGGTATTTTTCGATTACTTTTGCATAACTGGGACTCTATGTCAGAGATGGCGACTTTAATATTCGCTTTGAGTCTTGGAGTTGTTTGCGAATGGTTAGTGTAGATTTTAGTCTTAACATAACCTCAAAGGAAAAAGTCTAACGATGTCAAATAGCAAGACCTTGACTGCCAATTGTTGTCTGCAAAAGACAAAATTACGCACAATAACTCGATTGTTTTGAAACTTGTATGACACGTAGCACCATCTTATTGAAAGTAGAGGTCGCCTGTGTCCATATACTCCATCTCGGAGCACAAAAATTGTTTACCCTGTCTCTGTAGCGCACTCCATTCACTGAAACAACTAGTACGTCCGTCGACTCAGGCCTACAATTCGGACTAAACAGTCACTCGCGGATTTTCGGATCCCCAAATATGACAATATTGCTTATTGAATAGCCTCCAATTGCAATAATCATGTTTTTTAACACCCAATCAGAGAATCTACGGCGCTGCTGGTGGTCAGCCGGTTGCAGTTCTTGCGTCAATTGATGCTTGTACGCATGAAGAGCTAAATTTATTGGCTATAACCACTGCAGTGTGGATTTGGAGATGTCGAGTTCTAGAGCACGGTAACGAATTGAGGTGCTTACGTTGTTTTCAACAGTCGTTTCGGTGTCTGTTGGAATTTTTTGATTATGTTGCGCACACACGTCTCAGAAAGCACATGATTGTGAGGAAAACTTGCTCGAATATTGCGCATCGTAATTGCGATTAAACGTGCATTTTTTAAAAAAAATTCAAGAATGAGAGAAACAAGATTACGCGTTCCATAGTCCCGTTATCTAATGCTCTCTTTCTCAACTGAGTGCATGACGTCACACAGTACTTTTGCTTGACAAAAACATATGCCAATGTGCGATCTCTTAGGCAAATTGACGAAATTGAAAATGAATTCTTTCGAAAAAGTAAAGTAAAAATATCTACTCTTCAGTACAAAAATATGAATATTTTCATATACGAAAAATATGAATTTTTTAAACTTTCAAGATTTTTATCTCCTAAACTATTCGAGACCGACAAAATTTTATTGTATCGATGGGTTAAGGAGGTCCATATACATGTTATAAAAATAAGAAAAAAAATATTTGTCTACTTTTTTCTAATAAATCTCGCATAATTTTAATTTTCATTCATTTCGAATCGACTGGAAGTTCATAAGTCAGTAAATATTGGTGTAAGCAAACTTTCTTAATTCACTGTGTATATTCAAATGTTAGATTTAATTGCATAAATTGTATTTAATTTATGAACAGAAACAAATAAAATATTTAATTCCTCCCATACCAATTTTACATTTCTAAGGTAGAATATCGGTCGTCGAAAAATAGTTAAGTTGCAACCGAACACTGAGCAAGAGGGAAAAACATGGATTTGGACTTACGTGAAATTGGTAACTATCACCGGTGCATGATTGTGATGGGTCTCATACCGTGTTCAACAAAAAAGATACAGCAAAGTTTACAAAAAATCTACACCATGTTATTGGTGCTCGGTTTTACTGCAGTCTCAGCGTATGGTGTTCATGATGTGCATAAATCGTTGGATTTAGAAAACGATTTAAAGATTTCTCTTTCCGTGATGACCATTTGCTTTATTTCGGATGTGAGCACTTTGGTGGTGATACTACTCGAAATGGTCATAATGTATGATCAACATGTAGAGTTCATCAACAAATCGCGGCAGATCTACATGAAATTCTATCATAAGACTGGCCATAAAATATGTAGTGGCGCTTTTGGTGCATGGATGCGTCGCAAATATGGTTGTGTAGGTGCCGTACTAGGTGGTGGGATTCTAATTTATATGCTGGTAGCTTGTTTTAAATATTATTATGGCTTTTTTTGGTATTCTATGCTAATCATTTTGATTATACGCGCACGCTTTCTGCAAATGTCACTCTATATTGACATCATGTACAACTATCTGGAAGTGTTAAACATGCAACTGCAGCAAGTTGTGACAGCAAAACTGAATAAATCGTTGATACTCTTACATGTTGACTGCTCTACGGTCGAAAGTCTACAACATTTGCTGATTCTTAAGGAAATTTACACGGATATCGCCCAAAGTGTTGAGCTATACAATGAGATTTTTGGTTGGTCCATTGTGAGTGTTGTTGTTTGCAATTATCTAGGTATAACTGTGCATGTGTACTGGTGCTTCATGACCTTTGATGGCTTCTATGAGCAGCATTTTCTATCCTTTGCCCTTACTATGTTGATTGCACTAACGACAATAATGATTGTTTTTGGTTATAATTGCGAGCAGCTACATAGAAGAGTAAGTTTATGCAAAGCATGTAATTGTAAGAATACTGAATTGTATTTTTGTTGTTTTTTAGCATTGCGAAACTACGTCGCTGGTGAAAAAGTTGATTGTTATCACCGATCCGACATATAAAGCCGTGGCTTACGAGTTCTCGCTACAGATCTATAGCAGGCCTCTACACGTTTCGGCTAAAGGATTTTTTGAAGCGGACATGGGAATGCTTATGGCGGTAGGTAAATTGGGAAGTTCTTAGCTTTTAAACTATATAATCTTAAGACTACACAATTCAAGAACAATCAAGTTACATTTATCGAAGCAGGATGATTTTCCAACTTCTGTATCGAAGCTTGCATCTAACTTTGCTATTTATATATTAACACCATTTAATTGGAAAAACTTTTTTACTGCTGAAAGAATCATCACTTGACACATATTGAAATGTATGTTTCTCAAAATCTCTCAAAATTCACTTTATTATACTGAGAAAATTTGTATAAAAATACTTCCATCTGAATTTTCGATCCCAAATATTTTGAATATCGAATATTTTTTATTTATTATTAATGAACTATTGTTATGTTTTTTCAAATAATCTATAGATTAATGGTGTTTTCTGTCTTTCAGCTTGGAGCCTATATTGCGTCGATGATGGTGATATTGGTGCAATTTTCATTAGCTGAATTCGCAGACAGAGGATATCGTAGCAGAAAAAATATAAATATGTAATTAAATTTTGCCAATTGCACATACACATCTATTCTTCAAAGGTCATGCTTAGTCAGCAAATTAAATATTTTTTGCCTGCACTTTTCATTCATAAAGGAAACCATTTGTAAATGACTTCTAATCAACATTTATAAGAACACTTTCTTTCTGCCGCTTAAAAGCTAGACAAACATTCACTTAGTGTAATGTGCAATCTAAGTCCCGTTATTTTTAAGAACTGCAATATGAACACAGCCAAAGAATAATAGTGTAAAAAAAGTCAAAACGTTTACATACAACTCTTACTGAATACTTTGTTTTTGCTAATATATAACTGTAACTGTAGTTATTATCCCACTGAACCATAAGCGAAGGTTTTGCGTAAGGTGAGAGTTTTGCGAACGTTTTTGGGTAATCTTATAGAAGATTAATTTCGTTAAAATAGTTCCATTAAAAACATAACTGTACTCCTTTTGTGAAATTCATAAAAAACTTACTTTAAGTCGAAAAAGAATTTTTCATTTTTTTATCATTTTAGTAGGTAAAAATGTCTCGTAAATAAAACATTTTTGCTCATAAATGAGTTCAGAAATTAAACATAAATGTTTCTTTTTTTGCATTCTTAAACGAGTTAAAGAAATAATTTTTTTTTATCATATTAATAGAAACAATTTCTCTTAAACGAACCATTTTTTGTTCATAGATGAGTTCAGATATTAATCATAAATATTATTTTTTTTTATATTCTTAAATGATTTAAAATGGGGAGAATTTAAACCTTTGTTGATATTTTTAAAATTGTAAATCAAAATAGTTTACCATCATACAAACGTCATATAAACTTTTTTACCAGTACAAATTGATTCTCATTTCCGAAAAAAAAAGGTTCGTTTCTGAGAGGCATTTTCGTCCTGTGATTGATTAAAAAAAGGTTTATTTCCGAAAGCAGAAAAATAACTTTTTTATGGTTCTTTTTTTATCTCATTTCCGAACAAAATAAGGTTCATTTTTGAGAGGCATTTTAGTCCGATGAATGATACAAAAAGGGTTCATTTATGAGTGCCGAAAATTAATATTTCTACCAAAAAAAGGTTCATAAATGAATTCGAAAACAGTTCTTGGTTCACTGGTTAGATTTGATAACCAGCGCTTGGAAAACACGGATTCGTGTTGAGATAATGTTGTTGGTGAAGAAAAGTCAACGAAGAGCTTAAGGAAAACAACATATTATCTTCAGTGAAGCAGGGCAATGGGAATGTTATGTTTTGGAGGTGTATGACTGCATCTGGTATTTTTCGATTACTTTTGCATAACTGGGACTCTATGTCAGAGATGGCGACTTTAATATTCGCTTTGAGTCTTGGAGTTGTTTGCGAATGGTTAGTGTAGATTTTAGTCTTAACATAACCTCAAAGGAAAAAGTCTAACGATGTCAAATAGCAAGACCTTGACTGCCAATTGTTGTCTGCAAAAGACAAAATTACGCACAATAACTCGATTGTTTTGAAACTTGTATGACACGTAGCACCATCTTATTGAAAGTAGAGGTCGCCTGTGTCCATATACTCCATCTCGGAGCACAAAAATTGTTTACCCTGTCTCTGTAGCGCACTCCATTCACTGAAACAACTAGTACGTCCGTCGACTCAGGCCTACAATTCGGACTAAACAGTCACTCGCGGATTTTCGGATCCCCAAATATGACAATATTGCTTATTGAATAGCCTCCAATTGCAATAATCATGTTTTTTAACACCCAATCAGAGAATCTACGGCGCTGCTGGTGGTCAGCCGGTTGCAGTTCTTGCGTCAATTGATGCTTGTACGCATGAAGAGCTAAATTTATTGGCTATAACCACTGCAGTGTGGATTTGGAGATGTCGAGTTCTAGAGCACGGTAACGAATTGAGGTGCTTACGTTGTTTTCAACAGTCGTTTCGGTGTCTGTTGGAATTTTTTGATTATGTTGCGCACACACGTCTCAGAAAGCACATGATTGTGAGGAAAACTTGCTCGAATATTGCGCATCGTAATTGCGATTAAACGTGCATTTTTTAAAAAAAATTCAAGAATGATAGAAACAAGATTACGCGTTCCATAGTCCCGTTATCTAATGCTCTCTTTCTCAACTGAGTGCATGACGTCACACAGTACTTTTGCTTGACAAAAACATATGCCAATGTGCGATCTCTTAGGCAAATTGACGAAATTGAAAATGAATTCTTTCGAAAAAGTAAAGTAAAAATATCTACTCTTCAGTACAAAAATATGAATATTTTCATATACGAAAAATATGAATTTTTTAAACTTTCAAGATTTTTATCTCCTAAACTATTCGAGACCGACAAAATTTTATTGTACCGATGGGTTAAGGAGGTCCATATACATGTTATAAAAATAAGAAAAAAAATATTTGTCTACTTTTTTTTCTAATAAATCTCGCATAATTTTAATTTTCATTCATTTCGAATCGACTGGAAGTTCATAAGTCAGTAAATATTGGTGTAAGTAAACTTTCTTAATTCACTGTGTATATTCAAATGTTACATTTAATTGCATAAATTGTATTTAATTTATGAACAGAAACAAATAAAATATTTAATTCCTCCCATACCAATTTTACATTTCTAAGGTAGAATATAAGGCAAATAAATTAAAGTTATCATTTAAACCTTTCCTTTTTTTTTGGGACAGAAACAGAAAACAGAATGTAGCAATAATACATCATGAAGTGCTTTCTAGCACAACTGAGTTGTTAAAAAATATTTTCGAATCTACTTAAACGTTTCATTTCCAAAGCATTCCCCCATACATTAGCGAAAGTGTCAATCGCTTCAATCATTTAACTGACAAATTTATCAAGACATCAGATCAGAAGGAAGTACGTTCCTCAGTCCATTATCCAATAACCATCGTCCATCTGAGCTCAGTTGAATTGCAACCAAGCACTGAATAGCAACAACAAATGGAAAACCAACAATTAAAAACATGGATTTGGACTTACGTGAAATTGCCAACTATCACCGGTGCTTGATTGTGATGGGCCTTATACCGTGTTCAACAAAAACGATACAACAAAGGGTACAAAAAGTCTACTGCATGTTATTGCTGCTGAGTACAATTGGAGTCTCAGCGTATGGTATTCATGATGTGCATAAATCGATGGATCTAGAAAACGATTTAATTATATCTCTCTCCGTTATGACTATTTGCTTTGTTTCGAATGTGAGCACTTTGGTGGTGATCCTAATCGAAATGATAATAATGTATGATCAACATGTAGAGTTTATTAACAAATCCCAGCAGATCTATGTGAAATTCTATCATAAGACTGGTCATAAAATGTGTAGCGGTGCTTTTGGTGCATGGATGCGTCGAAAATATGGTTGCATAGGTGCCGTGCTGGGTGGCGGCTTTCTAATTTATATGTTGATAGCTTTTATAAGTTTCTTAACCGGATTTCATTGTTATTCAGCGTTGATGGTCATCATTATACGCACTCGATTCGTGCAAATGTCGCTCTATGTTGACATCATGCACAACTATTTGCATGTGCTTAACAAGCAATTGCAAGAAATTGTTGCCATAAAACTGAATAAATCCTTGCTACTATTACATATCGATAGCTCTGTGGTTGAAAGTCTGCAACGTTTCCTAATACTCAAAGAAATCTACACGGATATTGCGAAAAGTGTAGAGCTGTACAATGAAATCTTTGGTTGGTCCATCGCCAATGTTGTTGTTTGCTGCTATCTGAACATAACTGTGCATGTGTACTGGTGTTTCATGGCATTGGATGGTTTCTATCAGCTTCATATTTTATATTCCACCTTTAGTATGCTGATTCCACTTACGACAATTATAATTGTTTTCAGTTATAACAGCGAGCAATTATATAGAAGCGTAAGTTATCATCGGTCATAAGACACAGAGGATCTGTTAATATTGTATTTTGTTTAAGGGTTGCAAAACTATGTCGTTGGTAAAGCAGTTGATAGGCATCACCAATCCGGAATATAAAACCGTGGCTTATGAGTTCTTGCTGCAGATGAACTGCAAGCCTTTACATGTTTCAGCCAAGGGAATATTTCAAGTGGACATGAGAATGCTAATGGCGGTAAGTAAACTTTATTTATAAAATTTGTTTAGAAATTGTGATTCTTTTCTTAAAATGTCTGCCACCGAACTTTTGTAGAAGAAACTTCCCAGCAGTTATTTTGGAGTCAATTGAAAAAGTGAACTAGTTCATTTCTAGAGCAGTTCGGAGTAGCTCTGAAAAAGTACCAAAGGCGTTCAGTGTAGAACAGTTATCTTTGCTTTTGTTTTCAAAAGTATTGCTGACAAAAATAAACGCGTTCTGGTTACTTTTTAAAATTTGCTGCGCACAAGAAAAAATAATAAAAAAAAAATATTTATAGACAAAATTTTTTCTGGATTGTGGATGGAAAAGATGGTACAAATGAGATCTTTAGGACCTTTCCATTGCACTAAATTCTTACACTTTCGATATGTTCACTTTAAAACTAGTTAAAAAAGAACCACAACCAGTTTAAAAATGTTCCTAATGCAACTAGTTCAAATATAGGGAAAAAGGAGTGTTTCTGGGGACAATTGTCTTTTCCTATGACATCAAGCCGCAAAAAGCGTCAGTTCGTTCAATGTTAAAGGGTATTGTAGTGGAACTAGTACTGGTTCTTTTTGGAACTAGCTCAGAACTATTTCAAATTTGGTCCACTTTTCTGCTGGGTTGCTAGTCAGCAAAATTTGAGAGAGAAACAAGAAGTATTGTCTGTGCGAAAGAACAATTTCAAAAATTTCAAAAAAGTTTTTTTATTTCCAAATTTTTTCATAATTTTCATTAATAAACTATGCCGCTTAATAATAATTAGTTAGCCTTATTTTGTATTATATGTGTTTTTAATAGTTGAAATCAATTTTTATACAGCTCCTTTCACATAAAGCTATTAAATGGTCGCTCAAAATCTGAATGGTTCATGGATTGCGGTAGAGCCTACAGGACTCTTATTAAAACATAAAAAAGTTTTACGTGTTATTTAATGTTTGTACACAAATGATCGAGAACTAGACCTAATAGTTTTTTTGACGACTCCGAACCGTTGTTTCATGTCCTTAAGTAACTTTACATGTCATTGTTGACTCTGAAGTATGTCATTAGTCTAGCGGACCCGGCGGTTGAATTTTTTGATTTTGATATATACTTACATACATAGATGGGCTGTAAAAGAAGAAGTGGCAACATTTATATATATAGTGACCGTCACTTTGACCCATAGCACATACATGCCAAGTTTCACTCTCAAAATGTGTACAACTCAGGAATTATAATAATTTTTGACAAGTGGGCGTACATATATTGCAACCACCCCCATTTTTTTAACAGTTACCAACATTAACCAACCAAATTTTAGTCTTAAACGACCAAAACTGTCTGAAATATATTATTTTTATTGATTTGTGGGCGGTCAAAATGTGGGTATTGGACTTGAATAAAATGTGACAAAATTTCAGCTCAATCAACCATCTGTTTTGGAGTCATAGTCATCAGACAGATATTGCTTTGCTTTTTATATACATAAAAGCGCCCTCTTGCGAAAGTTTTTTGAAGTTTTAACAGCCTATGTTCTATTCCATAAAATTATATTAGTAATAATAGTAGTTTAATTGCATAAAACGAGACAAAAAGGACACATATTCGGCCAAAACTATCCTATCTTTCAAGCTGGAAAAAAACCATACATATTCACAAAGTTCCACTGAAATTGGTTTGGTAATTTCGGAGACTAGCGAACGCAAACATACTGGCAAGAGATTACTTTGAAATACAAGGGAAAAAATAAGCAAATTGACAGAACTCTTACTTACATATATCATATCTTTTGTTGAAAACCAGCTGAACATATTTACATGTTACATGTTACATAACTTTCCCGTTTGATTAATGTTTTTTTGTAAATTTTATTCAAAATAATATTCACAATATTTTATTATTACATAGCTTTTATTGACAAACTGCTTAAGTAAGACGTAGCACATTGTAGTATAGTTAGGCTTGCCATACGTCAGGATTTAGTCCGGATTGTCCGGACTTTTCAACCATGTGCGGACTTTGTCCGGACTTGAGATTTTGTCCGGACTTGGACCCAACAAATTGAAAAAATAATTATAATATCTCTTTCCTAGAAAAAAATTCTCGTGTGAACACAAAGTGATCTTTAAGAAAGTAGCTGAAACACCCTGTGTAAGAAACTAATAAAATAATTTAATGAACTATTAATCATATCGTTGTTATATTTATGATTGTTGTTTGCAGTTAGTATTAATTTATTTTGACCCTTCTTGATTTGCGAAATGTTGCGATTTGTTTTTGTAGGTGTTTTAGTACTACTTTGTACTAAGTAGCCCCACATTTGATACATATTTAGTGCAAAATTAATTTTAGTTTTTATTTTATTTTTATTTTCATATAATTATTTACTGTGGAGTTATTGTTACGTTTTTTTATTCATTCTCAGTTTATTATTTTTTAAAGAACTTGTTTATTTTTAAAAATTTCGTTAAATATAAATGAATTACATACTTCCTAATTGTTTTATATTCCTACTAATTTGAAAGCATCAAAGGTATCAAAGAAGATAAGAAAAAATCAACAGCTTCTAACATAATTAAGAATTCTTGCTGCAAACTTTATCGTAAAAAACATGAATTGTACAAGTGAAGCAAAATTGTGGATGTCATCTACTCATACCCCCCCCCCTCCACAAAAAAAAAAAAAATCAAAAATTGTCCGGACTTGTTTTCAAAAAATTATGGCAAGCCTAAGTATAGTACTTTTTTATTATTGAAGATAGAGCATTTGCAATGGCCTAAGAGCATATGGCCCATATTACATGATGTCCGTTTGTCCTTTGTTATTGCTTTCAATGTGAAACTGTCAAAAACAGTGAGAGTGAGAATGAGAGCGGTTGCAACAACCAAATCGCTTGTCTGCCCTAGCGTACGCCAGACAAACGGACATCGTGTAATATGGGCCTATGCAATAGGATTTCGGTATAACATTAATGCAAAGACAATGCAAATGAAAATGAGTTGTTGTTGTAATAATAAAAGGTTGAAATACATATTGCATTTGCATACCATATGTATGGTGCAAGCCTATTTGTAAAGGATCTTAAATAGCCCTATTGTAAAAAAAAACAAATTTATGAAGATCTATATTTTGAGCTTTATGTCACATAATTAAAAATCATTCAAGGTAAAAAAAAATACCTCAATTATGATCAACAATTAAGCCTTATCTCTTCAAAGCATTCATTAGGTTTGTTCACTAACAAAAAATTTGTACAAATTGTTACAAGTTTTTACCAGTAAAGCGTTCACGTACTCGAAAAACTTGCAACGAGAGAGGACAACGAGAGCGTAAAATAGTGAGAGAGAAAAAAGTAGCTACAAGTTTCTGCTAGCAAAATTTCTACTTGCAAGAACTTGCAACTACCGAAAAAAACTGTTTGTCAAAAAAAAAACAAGCTGTCAAAAGTTATTTCTTGTTGATTTCTTATTAAAATGGATGGAAAAAGAAACATTTGTGATGCTGAGGAAAATGTAAGTATAATGTTAATGTTGGTGAGACCCAAGAAATTATTTCAATAATTTATAACCATTTATCATAGCAGAAAAAACAGCATATGATGTCAATTCGTTTGATCAGCTGTTAACTTGCAAGTTTCTACTAGTTTTCTGTTCACGTACTTTTTCTGCTATTTTTCTCTTTGTAAATATTTTTATCTCAATTCTTCTTTTACTCTCTCCCTGCAAGTTTTTACAAGTAAAGTACGTGAACAAACCTATTCTAAGTTTTGAAGCTGAATAATTTTCTAGAAAAACCAATTCCCCTTTTCTAATGACCATGATACAATTATACAGGTAGCATTGACAAGTATAGATTTTCTCAGCAACAAGGCAACGACCATCTGTCAAAAACAGTTGTTCGTGCAACAAAAATTAAACGAATGTAAAAATAAATAAATTCCGCAAAATATGTGCGTTAAATACACAATTATAATAATGAAAGTTGTGAAAAAATTATGTGTGATATGTGTTTAACGTTTTCCAGCCGTGGTGTTTTAATTTTAATTGAAAACTTCTTCAATTTCGTCCACATGTACCTGCAGCTGCTGAGGTTGCTGCACTTAAACGTTTTCAACCTTTTTTTTATGTTTGCACTTAATAACATTAAGTTTACAAATTATTTTCATTAGCAATAATAACTCCCTTATCATTAAATAAAATAGACAATATTTTGTAAGAAAATGTTTGGTTATTTGCAAGCGCTGAAACATAAACAATGGCGAAAACATAAGAAATAATTGAACGCTCTCTTTCTAGACATTTTTTTTGACAGATGGTCGTTGCCGAAGCAACTGTCAATACTACCTTATATTATTTTACCATGTCTAATGACTATAAAAATTACCATTGCTTCTAAAACAGCTTTTGTTTTTGTTTTGATTGTCAGTTTTAAATATAGTAAGTAAGGGGATTTTTTCTCTGAGAACTTTATCATACAATTGAGATTAAATTTTGCAATTTATTAAATTTCTCCCCTTGGGTTTTGGGTACTTTCCATTCTCATCTTTCAAGTTTCTTCACTTTTATTTTAGGGCTTTATTTTATTAAAAAATAAATAAATAAATAACTGGCTATTTCAGCCCTTGAAAGGACTTTGACCTAGCTTCTTAGGATTACTTGTGTTGTGCGTGTTATTAAGTTTGTACACAATTGACCGAGAAATGGACCTACAGGCTTAACGCCGACTCCGAACGGCGATGAACGAAATGTTCTTATTCTCAAGAAGCTTTACATGGCATTTTGATTACTCTCTGAGGTTTGCCATTGTCTGCAGAGAGGTGGCGGCCGTACAGAAAAATTATTTTAATTCAAATAATTTTCTGTCGGTGCTAGGGTTCGAACCTGGGTCTCCAGGTTCGTTGACATAGCGCCCACGCTCTTTAACCAACTACGCCACGGACGCCACATGCTTTATTTTATTGGGATTTTTTAATTGACGACAGTTCTATAGAGACAGTTATACACTAGAATTATTCAGTCTTATCTTTACTAGCTGCCAAAATTCTCAATGATGTATCAAGCATACTTTTTATTCAACACCTTCTCTTTAACATCTTCTTTCTCGTAAGCAATTTTTTTTTCTGGTGAATTTTATGATTTCGCTTATCTAAAAAGTTAATTTTTATCTTATTTTTCAGCTATTATCACCATTATATCAGTTTTTAATTCTTATTTTTATCCTCCATTAAGTTAATCACTCCTTTTGTATCGCCCATAAGGAGGCATGTTAAATATAGAAAAGTATGCATATTCTTGAGTCGATTAGGCAACGTTCGTTTGTCTGTCCATTCATCCGTCTGAACGTCGTCACAATAACAGCCGTAATATTGAAGCTAGCGTAAAAAATTTAAATATTCTTTTTTAAGAAAGGAAGATCAAATTCCTAAGGTGCCATACGCTTTTATTCCATACAAAATGACGTCATCAAACTAGTAAAATTTTTAAAAAGTCCACAAAAATTAATTTTAAGCACTTGAATTTAAACAGATTTTTCGCATGAGTTTTCGATTCAAACACACACTCTAATTTTTAAATTTGGGGAAATCGAATGAAAACCATCCCTGCCACCTATACAAAGTAAAAACTAAATAGCAAAATCTCTAAAAACTTCTACAAAAATTAATGTAAGTCCTCTATGTTTGAATTTTTTCAAAATCAGATTAAAACCACGCCTTTCTCCTATACCAACTGACATCATCGAAGTTTAAAATCTCTACAAACTCCGCAAAAACTATTCTAGGCACTTACAATTTTGCGCATGAGCTTTGATTCCAAACACGTACTCAAAGTTGGAAATTTGTCAAAATCGGATAAAAACCACGCCTGCCTCCCATGCGAAGTGACGTAATCAAAATGCTTAATGCTCTAAAAGTTCCACAAACATTTATCACACAAATACTTCAAACTCTGCACATAACCGAAAATGACTTGAATTTTGTCAAATCGAATTGAAACCACTCCTGCTTTCCATTTGAGTGACGTCATAAAAATAGAAAAACCACTACGAATTCCACAAAAATAAATGTATTTTGAGTTGATATTTTACACAGAAACTTCGATATTTAAAAAATACAATGAAGTTAAATTTAAAATCCCTCCCATAAAAGCTGACGTCATGAAAATAACATAATTTATATATTATTTTTTTATATATCACACTAGTGGAAGGGTATTTTAACTTCGCCTAAGCCCAAGATAATACATTCCTTACCAGATTCACTTTGTTTTTGTGAAAATTCCACAAAACATGTTTAAATATTTTGTTGATAACTGTTATTTTTCTCTTTTTCAGCTCGGAACCTATATAGCATCCATGATGGTGATATTGGTGCAATTTTCATTAGCTGAGTTTGCAAACAGAGATTTCCGAAGCAAAAAACACATAATAACCTAAATATAATCACCTCTTCACAGCACAAATACACATACAAAAAACTTCTGTATTAAATCTTGAAAAAAAAATATTCAAATAAATTATTAAATAATATTAATGCTCTTATCGAAAAACATAGCTAGAGGTTGCCTGGTGATGGCCCCAAAAGTTTTATTATTGGCACGCTTTCATCAGGTGATGTTTTTGAAATTGTGTCGTCAACAGTGCAGGCAAATCATAAAGAAACACTCGTTACACTCGAACAAATAGATATGGGTCAATGTAAACCAAATCCCAAAATAGAAATTTCACGTGAAGTGCCGAGAAAATATTATACTCCGAGTTTACTTAGAGAGATATTTGATAACCTTATCTTAACAAAATAAATAAGTAAGTACTCGAATTTTGAAAACCAGTTTCAGTCGGTTATACGACGAACTCATTTTGATAAGTGCTTTTTAATTATTTATTTAATACGTTAAAAATCAACAGCTCTTTACTTTTTCGTGTTTATTTTTATTAGATTATTGTTATTAAAACTATTTAGAAAAGCATTCTGTCAAGTCAGTGCGTTTTCTTTGTCTGACTGGCAAAGCGGTTAGAAGCGGATTTTTTTATTAGACTGGCACAATATAGCAAATAAGTACTTCTTGAGTCAGAGTGCAATATAGTGCACACAAAAAGCACAGAGATAATAAAGAAATAGTTTTAATCTTATCAATGAAAAGTATAAGAGCACAATACTTGCGTATTTTACACGCGGGGAAGTGGGTAAACCCAATTATAACAAACATTAAAAAGTTTTTAAAATTTTTTTTTTACCCACAGATCGAAACAAAATTAGTTTTGAATAACCCTCCGGGAATCCACCCCAGAGGTCCCGGGTTAGAATTCTGCTTGGGTCAGGTTGTTCCCAAATTAAATTTTTAAGACAGCGGAGAGGAATGTTTCCACATTGGAAACAACGTCAAATAAAAAACAACTAAAAATTATTAACATGCGAACCCTGAAGGTCTTATGTGGCAGTCAAGCACGCTACCACTCGACTACCGAGGCTGCCTTATTATTCGAAATAAATTGAAATTGAAACTGCCTCACAACAAGCAAAAGTTCCACATGCATTCCTTAAGAAGAGGTTTGGAAACAACATCAATTTAAAAGTACCCAAAAGTTTCTAAAAGATATGATGAGGAATGTTTCCCCATCACTTCCAATGCTACTGTTTCCACATACATTTTAAAGAAAGTGGTTTGGAAACCACATCAATTAAAAACTTCCCTTAAGTTTCCAAAAGATACGTTGAGGAATGTTTCCAAACCACTTCCATATGGAAGTCTTCCAATTTTTCCCAGAGGGAAAACAAAAAAGTTTTGAGTCATTTGAGTCGCTCATAAAGCTATTCTCTATGAAAGAAAAAAATTTCCATCTCTTCGGAATTTGCAAAAAAGTTCTGAACATTTTTTTTCATATTTTATTGGTACGAGTAAAAAAAATAAATAATTGGCCATTTCAGCCCATCAAAGAACTTTGACCTAGCTTCTTATGATCAATTGTGTTGTGCGTGTTATTAAGTTTGTACACAATTGACCGAGAAATGGACCTACTGGCTTAACGCCGACTCCGAACGGCGATGAACGTAATGTTCTTGTTCTCAAGAAGCTTTATATGGCATTTTGATTACTCTCTGAGGTCTGCAGAGAGGTGGCGGCCGTACAGAAAAATTATTTTAATTCAAATAATTTTGTCGCTGCTGGGGTTCGAACCCGGGTCTCCAGGTTCGTTGACATGGAGGCCACGCACTATAACCAACTACGCCACGGACGCCACGAGCACGCCATTGGTACGAGTACTTAATAATATTTAGTAACTGTGTTCATAGAAAGTTATAAACCACTTATAAGGCCATTTTAAGAAAAATATTAGATTTCGAAATCGTCCGCTCACTTTCCTTTGTGAGCGCACGCACTCGCGGCTGCTTACTCTACTAAATAATTGATCGCTCTCGTCCACGAGCGCGTACCTTTTGGAGAAATATTTGAGACTTTCTGACAAGAGCTATGAAAAATCTATGAATATCTGTCAAAAAGGTCTGAATGGGGTTATCTATTGAACTTTTGGTTTTTTGGATTTTTTTTGGTTTTGCTGACTTTGCGGAAGAGAATATATGAATATTTTTCATGAACGGACCCATACCCTGAAAAATATCAAAAAAAAAATTTCTCTTATAAACGTTCAATAACGATAACAACCATCTATAAACCCTTTATGAGTCCGTTTTCAAGTATTTTGTTCTCATATGAGCATAAATCTTGTCAAAAATATTAAAAAATTATTCAAATTAAGTTGTATTTATGAAAATTTTTTGATATTTTATTAGAATTAAAAATTTTACTAGTTTTTGTAGAGTTCTATATCGAGATCATAAAGTTCAAATAGCAATAAAATCTATTTTTATTTACAACAAAGAGCTCAACATCAATAAAATTAAAGTGAGCTCATACATCATAGGTAACATCAGCATTTACAATTATTTCATCAACAACTTCATCGTTATCATTAATAATTTCTAAATTTAACTCAATCATATTTCCAATAGAATCTTCGATAGCATGTTTGATATTTGTAGTGTTTTCGTTGAAAGTACTTCCATTAGTATTTCCTGGATTAGCATCTTCTTTTGGAATCTGTTCTTCAGGTACTTCCTTTGTCTCGTTTAAGCATTCTGTCGAACTTTTCTCCAAACTATTGTTCTGGAAATTTCTATCTTCTGCACTTTGAGTAAAATTCGGTTCTAAAAGATTTGGTGTGATATTTGCAAGTGCCGGCTTATCTTTTTCTTGTTCATTTTGCAGGAGCTCGGTAATTTTTCCATATTTAATGCCTACACCCTCCACATCCTCTGAAACTGTGATAACTTCTGGCGCCCCTTCTTTTGGGAAATTTGCGAAATTTTCTATTGAAATATTTTTCTCAAAGTCACTACCTTGTTCTTCGCCAATTGTTTCAATATCCATTGTATTGTTTTCTAGTACACATTCTGTGTGAGTTGCCGAATAGTCTTTCTCAAAGACCATTGTAGTTTCAGGCAACTCTTTGAAGGTAACTGAACAAGATAATACTTCATCGTTTTTTTTTTCGCTTTGTGAAACATTTTCTCTCTGTTTGTTTCTGCGACACCAATCTGTACACTCCTCTTTGCTTTTGACCCTGGATTCGTCAGCAACTTCCCGCGTATTGCTTTGTTTATTTTCCTCTTTATAATCCTCTTTAGCATTTATTTCTGGTGGATTTATTTCTGAACGTGCTACATTTCGATCTGAGGTTTTAATCACATTGTCCTCTTCAATTTGCGAGTGATCTTCCGTTCTCTCTTTCTGCCTTAATTCAAACGGGGTATTTTTCTCTTTGCCTTTGAATACCTTTTGCTCATCACAACTTGAATATGTATTTCCTTCAGTTTTAGTTTTATCATTTATTTCATCTTGCATCCCCTCTTTTTCAATCTGAAGTTCGATCCTGTTGCCATTTTTATCACTTTCATCCAGTCCCGTAAACTCTTTATTACCTTCGACTTCAGTAGTAGATATATTTTCACTGGCAGTGTCTAGTTCCATTTTCTGGAGTATATATTTTATGGATTCTTCATCTTCGTTGTTATCATTTTGGTCGCGTTGTTGTGCTAAAACAGGGAAGTTTCGTTTTTCATCATTTGTTTCTTTCAAAATTTCATTTTCCTGTTCTTGAAGTTGGAAATTGTTACCATTTTTATCATCTTCAATTAGTGCCTTTAATACTTTATCAACTTCAACTACAAAACTGGATAACTTTTTTCCGGCAGTGTCTAGTTCATTTTCTTGGAGTGTATATTTTGTGGATTCTTCGTCGTCTTTGTTTTCATTTTTATCTCGTTGATGGTGTCGTAAAGTATTGAGACTTTCTTTTTCTTCATCTTTTTCTCCCAATATTTCTTGTGACTGTACTTGAAGTTCAAAACTGGAGACATTTTGATCACCTTCGTATTGTTCCTTTAATTCTTTAATATCTCCAACTTCCAAGATGGAAATATTTTTTTCCTCCGTGTTCAGTTCACTTGCTGAGAATTGACATTTTGTTAACTCTTTAACTTCATAACTGTCGTTTTGTATTTTTTCTTTTTGCTCCTGTCCTTCAGTTGTAGTAATACGGTCTTTCATTACTTCACTATTCTTTTCTAGCCGTTCTTGTACGTTGGAACAACTTGAAACACACTCATCCGCTCTCTTAAGTGTAATATTGTATTGTGGACAATTTCCCCCAGAACTCTCAGACACTTCCGGCAGTTCATTGATAACAATGTCTTCGTCGCTTTCTTCATCTTCATCAATATTTGCTGTTATTCTTCCTTTATTGCACAGTGCACTTCTTTCATGCTCCTCCTCAGCCTTCGTAGTTTCATCCATTGCACTCATTTGTTCTTCTGGCTGTCCTTGTTTCTCTTTTGTACATTCCTTTTTAACCTCCTTCAATTCTCCGCTAGTTTCAATATTATATTCAAACATTTTGACCAGATTGCGTACCAACTGTTTGGTCTCTCGTTTTGCTATGAATTCCATTTCCATGTCGGCTTTTTCTTCATCTGTCATTTCAAGCTTTTGCTTCTGATCCCGCTCGTACTCTTTGGTGCGTTCGACCATTTTCTTTAATAGCACATTCTCTTCCTCTGTTAATTCATCGATAGCACCACCAGCAACTGCTTTATCCGCTTCATTTTGAGCTCTCATTTTCTCCAACAGCTCGTTCTCCTCTTCGGTCAAGCACTTCTCTGGCGTGCCCTGTCTTATGTAGCGTCTTAACTCTTCGTAACTTCTGGCACACTCTACTATATGATTCTCATCAGTCTCATCAAATTGCATATTCTTAAAGTCCAACGAATTAAAGAATTCCTCATCAATATTTCCGAAAAGGTTCGGTTCTGCTCTAGTTGGGTCCATGGAGTAATACTCCTCACTTTCATCTTGATCTTGTTCGAGTTCGACCAAACGATTTCTCTCTAAGGCTTCCTGAATTAAGCGCTCAGCTGGCAGGCGTAACGTTGGCTTATAAGGCAATGTCCATAGGCCACGCGTTTTTTGTGCACTCTGCTCATTATCCGCTTCGAATCTATTCACACCTCCTGCAGCTTCATCTTCATTATCATAATCATTTTCATCAGATGACTGGGCCGTATCATAATCGTCATCGCTATCACTGCTGAGTGGTCTCGTTGGCAGTTCTTCAATATTGCCCGTGTCCTTCTTCACCACAACCAACTTACCATCTACCACATCCAGGGTATCATCGTATTTGTCCTTCTGAGCATAGACGCGATCGACTAATTTCTGCACCTGTTTCATTTTACGCTCTTTCATTGCATCAAGTCGTATATCAAGACTTGCTGAAGACTCATTAAACTCCTGCAGATTACTGCTCTGAAGCAGATTCTGCAAACTCTCCGCCTTCTCCTCGTCCGTTGATGGCACCTTTTTACGTACCTGCTCTTTTTCCAGTATTTCTTCACGATTCTTACGCGCTATATCTTTGATCAAATTATTGAAGGAGGTCAAGACATCACTTATAGTTTTAACGGGCTGTTCCGGTTTACTCTTTTTCGTATAGCTATACTCTTCATCGGATTCTATAACGCCAAATTCATAGTTTTTAACCTTTTCGAACTCGATATTATCCATTAACTCTTCTAATATTTCCTCGCATAGTTTTTCTGTTGCATCGCTCGCTTTTTTATCCAAATATTTTATTTCTCCTTCGATATCTTTCTCCAGCATTTCTTTATAGGTGCAGTTTAGGTTGTATAACTGCTCGTTTTCGTCCTCAAGCTTTTGTAGTAGATCCTTCAAGGCTTTAGCTTCTATTTCATTAGCTAGATTTGCTTCCTGTCTGGCACTTAACAGTTCGGTTACATGTTTGGGTCCTTGGGACTCTTCGAACTTATCACAGGTTGTAGCTAAAACATGATTTTCGATACCGGATATATTCTCAGATGATTTGGTGGGTGCTGTATATTGTTCCTGTACTACCTGAACTATTTTTGGATTGTCAATGCTTTGTTCATAACTCTCTTTGGTTTGATCTGCGATACCATCAACTTTCTTATAGACAACCATCGTTTCTTTAGCTAGTACAAATTTATCTTCTTCAATAGTTGTCTTTTTCTCTTGTTGCACAATATACTCGATCTCTATTTTGCTACCTTCAAGAATTTTCTCTGTCATAGATTCATCTGTTTCGCTTAAGTTACTTTTAAGTACTTCCTTGGGGATATATTCATCCATTTCTTCTTCATTTCTATTTGTATGTACTATCTCTTCATTTATAGAGATATTTTCTGGTTGGGTTATCGTTTCTTTGACTTCTTCATCGTTAAAGCTCTCTATATCTGCAGTACTATTACTGAGCGAAACTTCCTCTGCAGATTTCGATTCGTAGATCTCCCCTTCATTATTTCTACAAATTATTTTGTCATAAGATATCTCATAGATAGTTGTTTTCTTTTCACTACTGAACTCATCACTCGATTGTTTCATCTCAACGACTTGCATTCGTGTTTCTTTCTTCAAAGTCTTTGAAATGGCAATAATATCTCTGATTAGCTCTCCTTCATCCAGTTGGCTACTCGTATTACTATCGTCGAGTGAATTATCCACATTTTCCTTTAATAACTCAACTTGCCTATCTTTCTCCATCTCTTCAAGTAGGATATCCATGTTGCTTGCCAATTCTTTGAAGTCCTCTTTCAATTTATTATTTACGTCACGACACTCTTGTTCATATTTTAACTGTTCCGCGGTTTTTTGCAAATCTATCAGTTCCGATTCTTCGCTTGCATTCTTTTCTCTGAGCAGCTGCGTCCTAATCTCTTCACTATCATCGATTGTTCTTATCTCCGGTTCATAATCTTCAGTCGAGTCCAATGTTTCGATCGTTTCAACTGTTTCAATTTGAAGATGCACACGTTTTGTTGTTGTCGTGCTTGGTCGTGATAAATCATTCATGGTTATTTTACAGATAGCATTAACAGCTTCATTGTAATCTTCCTTAGAATCATCGTCAGAATTTGAGCAAGAATTGTAATGAGCTGCTTGCACTTGCTTTTGTGCTTGTTCTTGCTCCTGCTCCTGCTCCTGTTGTAGCTTTATGTTAATCTCTCCCTCATGCTCTAGCTTCTTCTCTTGTTCTTTCTCAATGCTATGAGGGGTTCGTTCTTCAGTTTTACTCACATCAAATTCATCAACAAACTTGATTCTCTTAATGCGTTCTTTGTTGGGTGTATTTGCATCTGACATATCCTCACTTCTCACATTCTCCTCGCTATCAGTAGCTACAATTTCTATTAGTTTTCTGGTTCTTTTAGGTGTATCATTTTGTATCTTCTCTTCCAAATTTGAATTGCTGAGTATTTCTTTATGTCTTGCAGCTTTTATTTCAAACAAGGGATCATTACTGTTTGAATCGGTAGTGCTTACTAAAGAGGTCGATGAACTGACATTCATATCAGATGTTTCAGAATTTTCAGACTTTTTATCGTCCCCCTCATCCCAGAAACCCATTTCAAGACTGACATTTGCATCAGCTATAGCCTGACGCTGGTGTTTAACCTCATCGCCCTCGGACTCCGAATCAGATGAGGTAAGTAAGGGCTTTTGAGCATCAGGTCCTTTGTGTAGATTGCGCAGACGTATGGTGGCTATAAAAAGAGGCATATATTATCAGTCTGAAAAATATTTTAGTGAATTCAAAAAGTTCACCGTTGACGCTATCGCGTATTTTCTTCCGGTCTTTGCGATTCCAGCGTTCATTTTCCTTGCGTTCTGCCGCATAGCCACCACGTTTCCTTAAAAGAAATAAAAATTTTCAAAAGCTATAAAACTTTTTTCACAACACAAAGAAACTCACCAAGCTTCAGCACAGGCACGATCCTTCGGAAACACTGGACGACTATCAAGATAGGTGAGTTCTTTCTGTAATTGTAGAAAGTTAGGGTTGTGACTGATTTAAGTGGCACTTCTTCGAGTTGAAAACTTACGCATTCCAAAATAAGAGTTTTACGATATTGTGGCAACTTTGAAACTACCGGATTACCTTGCAGAACCAATACACGAAGTTGCGGCATCTTTGCAAATATCTAAAGAGGTTCAGAGTTTATTATTGGTCTTTGAGATTTGAGAAAATTTCAATCTACATTCTCAACTAAAAATTACTATTACCTCAAATCATTAAATACAGAAAAAGTTAAATCTACCTTAACAACTAATATATCGTCGATACGATTATTCGACAAATCCAGCACTGACAAAGTCAGACAATTCTCGAGACTCCTCAGTCCTTCACAATCACGCAAATAGTTCGACGCCAAGTTAAGCGTACTCAAAACAGGCAGAACATCTGAACCACAATTTTCAATTTTTCTTATATGATTAGAAGCCAGATTCAAGGTATCTAGCTCAGTGCAATAGTTTAAGTTCTCAATTTGACGTATAAGATTATTTTGCAAAAATAAACACTTGAGTTTGGGTTGATTTTCAAGACCCTGTATCTCGGAAATAGCATTACACTCAAGCCAAAGGCATTTCAACCCTGTATATTCCTCAAGACATTCAATATATTGGAAACCTAAAAATTTTCTTTTAATGCATAGAACTATTTCGTAAAAAAAGTCGTATCGTATGTCGAACCCACCCTGATAATGTAGATATAGCACATCGTTGAGCGCTGGAGTCTGATAGAGCTTATTTTTCTTGCATAATTCTTGCACTTTCTTCTTTGTTATACGGTGCAGTCCGATGACCTCTTTACGCGCTGTCTCGGTATTTGCACACATTTCTAGTTTGGTCTTGTAATTCTTTTTAATTATTTGATTGCTTTTAAAATCTTTTATAATTTCTTTTTACCCTGTCAATTGTTTATTATTTTTATTTAGTTTTATTTAAATTAATAATTTTTGTACAATTTCTGAAAGATATACAAAAATTTACTTCGTTTTTTTGAACTCACTGCTTCAATGAGTGAATATTGACCAAACAAAGTTGTTGCTCTTGCATTAGCAACGCATTTCAATTGGAGCTGTGCTGTGCTTTTTGCTCATTGTTACCAGTGATTTTTTTCAAGAAGTTTTTAACATTAAACTGTTTCGTTTCATTTTTTTTTTTTAATTTGTACTTATAACAATTTATTGGCAGCATTTTTATCGCTATACATATCATGTCTGTTTCTTTAAGCAATATTTCGAATTGTCAGATGTCGCAGATCCGTTGTAGAAAAATAATAAATAGATATTTTATTTTTCTACAACAGATGTTTTGAATAAATCCACATAATTTCATTAATTGCTCCAAAGCTGATGTTATCCACACAAATGGCACGTAGGAACAACAATAAAGTGTTCACCATTTTATAATTACATCACTTAAACGACCAAAACAAAAAAAAAAACAGATAAAAACAAAATGTTACTCATTTTTCCCAAATCTTATTTTGTTTAAATGATCTTTGATAACTACTTTTTATTGAGTACTTGATAAGTACTTTTTTGTTAAAGCCTAGGCACGAACCAATTTTATTAGAACTCTTCTCACGCTCCTTATCAGTTGGTTCGAGGCAGGGATGCAACTGTTATTATTTTCATAATCATTATCTACACTAGATCTTAAAAAATTGCCTATATCTGTAATTGAATTTTTTAACGTAGAATACGTTATACGGGGGTGTTGATCTGGAGCACAAAATTTTGAGAAAATGTTTGTCACTTTCATTATAAGTTTTTAATACTTTATGCATGCATTGAAGAAAATTCAAGTATGGTCGTAACATATTTAATATGTCTGCTTTTGATTTGTATTTAAATAATCATATTGCTACATATAATTTTTTGATTCTATAAGTAAATCAAAATTTAACTCCTTTAAATTTTGTATTGTTTTTCATATGCTTTGTATTTTATGTATTATAACATCATGTGTAAGAGCAGTACGATTATCTGTGTGTTCATCAGAGAACCAGTGTGAGAAAGAGAAGAAGTATAATGACCAAGTAGCGAACGATGTGTACATACACAACATTGATAAGCGAAGCAGAGAAACAAAATTGTGCTTACCCAGTTGGCCACGTCTTTAAGACATCCTCAACAGCCTTATTCATAAGCACATTTTAGAGGCAGCGTAACTTTAAACGGGCTTTAAACAAGAAAACGTTATTCATAAACATTTTTCGTAGTTGTTTAAGAGCTGCGTAACTTAAACGCCGAAATTAGCGTTTAAAGGTTACGTAAATACAACCATGATTTTTGTTTGTCTTTTCTTTTAATATGAAAGACATGCTCCATATGCGCCCTTTGCAGCATTTTTTTATGCGGCGGCCATTGTAAATCCATAGGAATTCTTCATTTTTGTAGAGATTTTCTATAGTTCAGACACAAACCTTACAATCATAAGCAGAAAATGAAAAAATGTTTATGAATAACAATGTTAGCAAGGTTGCATAGAAGCTGCGTAAAGCCTTAAACAGTGCGTAACTAAACAAGCGTTTAAAGGTCGTTTAAGGAAATCTATTGAATAAGGCTGTTAATGACTAACGTATTCTACGTCTGACCTATGCGCCCGTGTTATCTAACACAGGCTTGAGCTTTTTTTTAAATTTTAATCAAGGATTTGAGGTGTAATTTGCCTTGGCTTGAAATGGGTTGATAGAAGGAAACTCCAATTAAACATGTGTAGACTTTTCCAAGCGTGGCGAAAAGCAGCAGAAACATGCTGATTTGAATCTGAGGCAAGTGTTATACCTTTACCTTGGTCAATTTAAGTTATAAGGCAATCTCATCCACATACTTCTCTACCACCAACTATAACTTCAGGTCGTAAATATTGATGATTTTTCAATTTCAGTTGATTTGAAATGAGGATCGAAAATGCGGAAAGGTTAAGTCACTTACCGAGGCCACTAAAAATATATATATATCGCAAAACCCAATAATGATGAAATTTTTTGGTGGATTAAGGGGCAGCTTTTCAGTGCTGGCTTAGATCTGTTTGTAGTTTAAACTAAGGATCGAGTTTTTCAGTAAATCTTATTTGAAATTTAAACTTAGTTTTAGTGGACATTATTGAAAATTTTAAGTTTGATCAAATTGGCATATACTTTTGACATACGACTTCTTGTAAAATAAATTAATACAAGTGTAAATAAGATACAAATTAATTTCCTGTTTTTCCTAAAATTAAGTTGGTCAATGCTGGCACTGGGTGCTCTACCGGTGTTTTTGCAACCATGGCACTATACAGAAATTAAAATTATTACAAACGTCTATTAGACAAAGGATTGCATCTTTGGAATTTGGGAAATCAAAATTTTTTTCGTTTCTTTGAGGTTTGATTTATTTTCCCCATATTTTTATGTTTATTATGAACACATAATCAGGTGACTTTTTTGTCAGTTATTATAAAAAATCTAAAAAAAAACGATAATTCCTTGACGTTTGAAGATGTTGCCTCATTAAATATCCCTAAATTGTGGTAACTTTAAAGCAGTACTGTAAAACCAATACTTTAGTTAAGCTTTGTTTAACTATGGACTAGGTTTAGCTTAACTCAAGTTAAATAGGGTTAACTTGCGCTTCAGTGTCGAAAAGAATACTGGCCCTAAATGATGTATATATTTTTATAATATGACCTTTCATTATTTATATTGAAAACAAATTCGAGCTTTAGGCCAAGTATGTCACGCAAAGTCAAAGTGAAAAGTGTAGCGGCCAACGAAACAGTCTGTCTAGTCTGCTGTGTGATTTGCTCTATACAGAGCCATTGTTTTTGTTGTTGGTTGTTGGTTGTTGCTTTCATTGTCTTCATGTTGTCTTTTTGTCAACATACTTGGCCAAAAGCTCAAATTTGTTTTCAATATTTTTAAAATATATAAATTTTTAAAAGAAAATAAATATTTTAATGCAAACTACATAAAAGATTTTCATAAATTGAAAATCTATCGACAAAAAATAAATAAAAAATCTACAAAATTAATAATTTTAAGTAAACAAACTCAACTGTTTCTCTTGACAATTCGCTCCGGTTTTATGATTATGTTCAGGGCTAGTTTTTTTTTTCATTGAAATAATATACTCAAAAAATTATCAGTTGACAGATATCACAAGGCAAAATTTTTATTTTCAGGAAATTTTTAGTCCAAAATTAACTTAAAAACGAAAATCAATGAATATGCACATTGTATTAAATCGCAAATATGTTTTGAATCCATTGATCCAATTTTATGAACTTTTCTATTTTACGAACGAATAGCGCCAATCGTTTGAGGATTGAGCTGAAAATAGATCACGATAAAAAAAATCTGTATTTATGTATGTCAAAAAAAAAAACAAAAAAAAACAAGAAAATTACCAACGATGTATTATAATCAAAACATTTACAAAACTCACTAACTGTTCTGTCTACTGATACTTTTTTGAAAAGTGTATGTTTATAGCAGTTGCACTTTCCACAGCAAATAACAAAACATATAAAACTTTCGAGAATTAATGCTCATTTGTAAATTCTGTTTATTTTTTTAATTACTTTTTAGTTTTTTTTTTTACTTTTTACACATATTTTAATGCCAAGACAATTGGAAAATATATAAAAAAAAGTTTTGCTAAATTACTCTCATCAAATATATCTCAAAATATAAATAACTAGCTTTTCCCGGCGCGCGTTGCTGCACCCTGCAACTATATGGGAACATAATAGGTGTATTCAAAACTTTTCTTAGATTCATAGTTTAACGCCACTGTTATTTTCCACTGCCCGTTACAGTTTCCCAGTGGCAGGAGATCACCAAATAGTAACTCCATTTTGAGTTTGTAAGTAAGTATTGCTACTTTTACTTTCAAAGCTATTCGATAATACAAATTTTAACTGTATGGGCGGAGCCACACCCTCTTATATAATGCTCATCCCAGTTTTCTAGTAGATGGACATTACCCTGTTTTAGTACAGTTGCCGACAGTAAGCATACAGACTAAATTACCAAAATGTAGCCCAATCGACGAAAACCGTAGGAATTATAGCATTTTTATAGATTTGTGGGCGGTAAAAGGGGGTGTGACAGAAATTTAAACCATCTCGTACTTGAAAAAAATGTACTGCCAAAATTTCAGCTCTATCGGCTAAGTAATTTAGAACTTTCCAGCCATCACACAGACAGCGTTTTGCTTTTTGTATATATATTTTGGATAAACGTTATTGGCTATAACTTTTGATTGGCAAGAGATACTCAGATACATTTTTCTATTAAATTAAGTTTTTAGCTTGTATATTTTTTCAAAATTATAAAAACATAATATTGGAAACAAAAAATTTTGTTCGAAAAATTCTAGGGGTACCCTTGCTTTTTGAATCACAAAAATGGTTTTTAATTTTTGCGTAAAATTTACATAACTTTTGCTTATAAATGTTATAACTTTTAAATAGAGTTAAAAATTTTCGAATTTGAATTTAAATTATTTTTACAACAAAACCAAACTTTGAGCCTTTTTGTGAGGAAAACTCCAAAATTTCAGACCTTTTTTAAAAAAAATATTTAAAATATATATACTTAACTAACGGTATTTTTGCAATAAGGTTTTCATAGTACTTTGATGAAGCTTTAAGACAAAAAAAATTTAACAAAATGTATACAAAAGCAGCGGAGATATTTGACTCGAAAGTCGCAAAATTAAATTTCTGATTGTTTTTTTCGTAATTTTGTTTAACGATGTTGCATTAAATATATCGTTGTAGTAAAATTTTTCATAGTTTTCAAGATATGTTCATGTTTTTGATATCAAAATAACGGAAATTTTTTTAATTTTACTAAATTTAAGAAATATTTTATATTTTGTAAATATTTGCACATGTAACCTAAGAAAACAACTAAAAATATGCGATTTTGTAAAAAATTTGTACTACAGCACCATCTGGTGTCCAAGGTGGGTCAAAGAAGATAGTGCTAAAAAACTCATCGTACCTGAAAACTACTATATACCAATTTTTATTCTAATCGCATGAGCGGTTTGGGAGTTTTAGGTGGTTTTGTAAAAAATGTGTACTATAGCGCCCTCTGGTGTTCAAGATAGGTCAAAAACGATAGCAGCAGAACACTCAACGGGCCCTTTGCTGTCCTTTGTAAATTCCAAACAATGGCAGGTGCCTTGCGAGTATGAGAATCGCATAGAAGGCCCTTGATAAAAATAAAACATTTTGAAATTTTGATTTTTTTACACTTTTTTCGATTTTTTTTTTTTTTTTTTTTAAAACCCGAACTGAAAAAATACCTTTCCAACAAAGTATAAATCATCAAAATCGGTTCGGCCGATCTCGAGTTATGGGATTACATCGCATTCGGACACTTTCTTTTATATATATAGATAGAAAAATTTATGTAACATAATAAAATGCAACATAAAATTTATGGAATTTCTCAAACAAGATTTAATTTTTTTTCATCATTTCTTCTCACGTCAAATTCATTAACATACATGCAATATAATCAACAAAATTAAAAAATGTTCACCGCATTTAAAGGGTATACAGATACACAATATAGGTTGGCTTTTCTGTAACAAGCAAAGCACAACTTTGTTCACACAAAGGGTTAAAAATTTATTTTCAGCTATATTTATAGTATTCATAAAGCATAAAGTAATTTTCCTGTTGTCTAATTATTTGAAAATTTTAAACCTGCTAGCAGGAAAAGACTAAAACATGAAGAAATTAATTATTTTAAGCAAACAAAGTCAGCTCAGGTTGCTTTATTAATTCATCAAAAATTAATAAACTTAACATTGAATGTGTTATGTATAGGATGAAATTCAGAGTTTTGATTTTTTTCATTTTGAAGCAATTTTTTGCGAAATAATTTTTTTTCTGCTGACAGATTTTACTGGACAAAAATTTCATATCAAACAAATTCTCAGTCAAAAATTCATTTATAGATGAAAATTCATGAACGTGAACCTTGTATAAAATTAATTAAAAAATATTGCTATATACTTTATAGCAATATATATAGCTATATTTTCAAGAGAAAAAGTTTCAAGACTAATCGAAGACACTCATGGTTGAATAAATAAGGTTGTCGCATGGGTGAGAGCGAGTTCCCATAAATGTCAAATCGAAGTTAACATCTCATACAAAATCTGAAAACGAAAATTAATAACATGAAAAGCCATTGAAGTTGTTGTTGTTGCTTTTCATTGATTTTGACAATTATGGATACTGAAAAGAGAGTACGATCAGCCACGAGACAACCTTATTTATTCAACTGTGGAAGACACTACTGCAGAAAAAAGTAATTTTCCTATTAGTCGCTAGGCCGTTTTTTTAAACAGGAACTCTATACTTAAATAGTTCTTTAAAATTTTATTTAATGCTGCAGCCCTGAAAGTGTAGGTTCTCCTCTACTCGATTTTTTGACACTTCTCAGCTGATTTACACGACTTGACACAATTGTATGGTGCATTCCGATTAGCAGAAAAGAAAGCGAAAAACAAAAACAACAGCAAGAAAAGATTAAATTATTGCACAGAAAATCAAAATTATTTAAACTTTAAAGAGTGTTTCAAGATCCCCAAAAAACATTAGTTTTTGTAAATTCTAAATATGTGCGCAAGTGGTACGAAGTGAAAACGTGAAAGAAGGAAAAGTAAAGTAATCCAAGTGCTTTATAAAACTTCGCATTAATTTATTTGTAGCTATACGTATTTTTTTTCTTCTCAAACCTGTAAACGCGTCATAAAGAAGAACAATATTAGAACTGACATAAATAACAAATAGAAAATAGGTCAGCAGTGAAAGAACATACACAAAAAGGTTAAAAATTTTCCATTTATTTGCAGCTCCTCTAAAGATGGTTAAAAGTTGATCTTCAAACAAATGTGGAGTTTCTGATACTTTATACTGTAAACACTCAACCTACCACCTTCAACTGCTCTACATATTTCACAGTTTCCACGCCTAGAATTTTTCGCATTTGTTTGCTTTAATTAATTTAAAGAATTTTATTAAAAATGGATCCACAAAAAATCACTGAGTTGGCCAACCTCCTGCGAAATAATGGCGATAAAATTCTCAACTCTGAATTTAATTTTACCTTATCCGGTAAGTTCTAACAATACGATTATTTTGTGTATCAGTAAAAAATAACGATTCGAAAGAACGTTAATTACGTAAGATAAATTGCCTATTGAAAATACAACGTGAAAATTAATAATTTTGCGAAGTTTTTTTTAATTTTTAAAAATTAGATGTATGTTATATAAATTTATATAAGAACTCATAAGTGTGCCAATAGACTGTATAACACTATAGAATAACAATTCTACCAACCTTATATTAGTAAATTGGGTATCAATTCAAAGTACATACGTAAACATAAATTCCTTAGCATCAGATCAAAACATTCATTCACATTCATTCATACAAAATAATGGCCATATAAAAATACCTATACTGCGCTTATCGTCTTGTTTGTCGATTTCAATTGCATTCGATGTGAAGTATGTACATATGTATTTTTGAAGTCATTTATATTTTTATTTTCTTAGTTTTGTTATATAAAACCCTATAAAACATAAATATTATAACTTTTTTATATTATCAAGTTTAAATTGACGATTTGTTATTTTTCATCTTCATCGACTTTAAAATATCGCGACATGCAGATGAAAATACAGTTGAATATATGTGAATATACAGTTGTGTTTGAATAAATAGGAGTGTGTGTTAAATTAAAGGAAATTCTTTTTATTTTACAAGAAAATAATTTAATATGAAAAATAAATAGTTTGTTCTTTTTAGCTTTCAGTCAAGTCTGCCTTGGTTCGAAATGGGTTGATAGATTAGTGAGAGAGGAAGGGCAATCAAGTGAGACATATGTATAAGGTTTTAAGCATAGCAGAAGACCCTAAAAACAATTAATTAACAATTTTTATTGTTAAATAGGAATGATTTTGACATCTTCGAAATAAAATCAATTCGATGCATTATTTTTTGTGAAATTTATGAGAGTTTTGAAAACAATTTTTTTCGAGCTCTAGGCCAAGCATGTTGTCAACAAGACAACATGAAGAACAAAGAAGGCAACAACCAACAACAACAACAACGGCTCTGTATAGAGCAAATCACACAGCTTGACTATACAGACTGTTTCATTGGCCGCTACACCAACTCATCAGTAGCCTTTGTATGACTTTACACTGTGATCCACTCAAGCTACTTAGGTTCTACATATACTGCCAATATGCCGAGAAAGTTACCCGGAATTTTGTTTTTTGGCAGAGAACGCTGGAATTTTTGTAACTGAGTTCTTATCTACTTTTTGATGCATACTGTACTAAGGTTAACAACCTAGATCGTAACATACTTTTAGGCATAGCCTTAATTCATGTGCATCTTCGAAATTCGACCACAGCGGTTTACTGCTATCAGAGCATATTGAAGTTGTTGTTATTTTTGCTGTTTAGCTCCTCCATTTTTCCACACTTTCATTTTAGGGTTCAGTTAGTTTTAACTGATGGTACACCTAAGATGGCCTGGAGACCATTTTTTTTGTAATGAAAGACTTTGTTGTTTTTTTATGTGATAAACACACAACCAATCATTTATCTTAACATTTTTATGGGCGTGCTCTCCCAGAAAGAGTTTTGTTATTTTGGTGACGTCACTTTGTTTGGGAAATGGACATCGTTTTCATTCGATTTTGACAAATTCATATGCAGAGTAAAGTATTTGGAATCAAAGATACGCAAAATATCAAGATTTTAAGTTAATTCTTGTGGAATTTTAAGGGATTTTACCATTTTGATTACATCGCTTTGTATGAGAGGCAGGCGTGATTTTCATCAAATTTAGCCTATTTCGATCTTGACTTTCATATAAAAAAAAAAAAAACAACAAAACTTAAAATTCAATTTCTTAACAATAGCTTCAAGATTACGGCTGTAAGATAAATATAATTTTCTATACCTACCACGCCTTTTTATGGGAGTTACAAACGAGCCTGAACTGTTAGCGTGAGGGTATAAAAATTTCAATTGCAGTATTTTAGAAAATGAGAACATTTTCTTGATTTAACACATGGTCCAATAAGTCCCGAGACTAAGTAATAAAAAACTTTTTTTGCTAATATTCTTATGTATTCATCAACATGGGTTCCTTCAAGAGCAATATATTCATTCCACCGCTTTTCTAACTTTTCAATACCGGTTTTGTAAAACGACAGTTAAATCACTGCAACTTCTGAACTAAACGTTAGATTGTCATGAAATTTTTACACGTATTGTTTGAAGGTTGGAACTATCGAAATATTAGAGCGATATTTCGTTAAAGGTGCCACCTAGTAGTTAGTCTCGGGACTATTCGATCATGTGTTAATAATTATAACTAAAAAAAAACAACAAAATAAATAAATTTTTAGCCTATTTTTAACTATCTGCGTATTAGTACCACAACAGATTTGGCATAGGATCCGATGTTTTGATTGGAATTTTATCTATGTTTGTAAAGCTTAAATAAAATGGTCTGATCTTTCACGCTACTACCCTTAATTTTTCTCACATAAGACGGTTCACCTTAATGACCCTTAAGTATCTGATATGCTTTGTATTTTAACTTTATAAGTTTTATTCTTATGAAAGGCACCTCATTAAAACTTCATTGCCCGTATACTGCATATTTATTTATTTATTTCTTCATCAAACAGAGCACATTACTCTTACAGACTAGATAATTTACATATCAATTAAAAAAATAATAAATTTTTAAAAATAATAGCTATTACACAATACAGATAATAATCACAATAAATATTGATGTCAAATTATCATCATCATATCCTCCGAAAGGTTCACAATAAAGGTTTATAAGAATAGGTTCTTCATAAAGGCATACATATAAAAGTCAAGTGAAATTTTTTTTAATCAAACTAATCTGAATCGATTCCTCTTATTATTTTGTTCACAGCTGAATAAGATATAAACTTTCAACACTTTATAAAGATTTCTAAATTAAACATTATAAACTATACAGGTGGATCACTTTAAATTTTTTTTTTGCCGTTGTTTCGGAAATGGAAAAGCGTTATAATTATATTTAAAATTTCGCTGATTGCGACGTCTTTGTTTCTTTAATTATTTATTTGTTATAAATAAATTTGTCAAAAGGTGAGTGACAAGTGGGTCATATTTTGTGGGTTATCCTTATGTCAAAGTAAAATGCAAAATAAATTAAAAAAATGTATGTATTAAAAGAAAATTAGCTCAGAATAATATACTTTTACATACTTAAGAAATCATGCTGTCAATAAGTGTTTACTCTGAAACCGCATTTACCTTTGTTGTCGTTGCATTTTAATTTTTCTTCATATAAGCTTATTAACATTCACTGCAGCTGTCATTACAAAGATCAACTTATTTTAGAAGCTGAAATTGATAAGTTGACTCATGGATGAATGTAAATGACTTTACTTAATTTTTTTGAATATAAACAATTTAGAGCATTTCAAGCTGATAAGAAGCGAAAGCCAATAATTAATGCAAGAAATGAAAAAAATATTGAAACGAAAGGTGTTATTGTACGATTATTTATATCTCCTACACATTTATTTTGTAAAAGCTGTTAATAAACAAATTTAAAAAAGACAACAAGCAATACTTCAAAAATAAAACAAATAAATTATCAACACAGATAGGTACTTTCATTAGCAACATATAACATATAGATTTTGAAAACAAAAATATAGAATACACTGAAAAGGTTAACACACCCATTATCATAATAACAATGCATGATTTTATGAAAAATTGATCGAATGTCTTAATTTTAAATTCCAGAAGATAGTTTTTTAAAGTTTTAACATCTTATTAATTTCTTTGTTTAAAAGGCTCTCTTCTCCGCGCTTTAAACGATTCCTTTACACTCATTGCCGATGCCACAGAAATTGGTCCATCACAAAGCTTTCAAGTGGTCAATTCTATCAACTCTAAATCGAGTGTCTTCCGTGATCTGCAGCTAGTGCATGATTTCGTGCAGAAAACCGCCTTCCTATGCATCATTCGCTATCCCGGCGATGATGAATACCACGAAGGTAACATCGATATAACGAAATTTCGTAGCCTTAAACGACTCGAGGTGAAGAAAACAAACATAAAACAGATAGTCGGTATACAGCCACTGCGTGGACAAATACAACAGCTTATCTGCATTAAGAGCTTGCAGACTGTTGACGAAATTATCACGCACTGCGGCGGCGACAATGCAAATGGTTTCGTCTGGAATGAACTTAAAATTGCCGATTTTAGCTATAATCAATTGCAGTCCGTGGACACTGCGCTAGAATTTGCTCAATATCTTCAACATCTTAATCTGCGTCACAACCAGCTGGTTAGTGTTGAGGCCATCAAATGGTTACCTAACTTGAAAACACTAGATTTGAGCTTCAATCGCCTCAGCTGCATACCACAACTGCATTTGGAAGCTTGCAAGCGTCTTCAAATGTTAACTATGAGTAACAACTTAGTCGAGGATCTACTCGGTTTATCTAAATTAGATGCACTCACAGATCTAGATCTATCAGATAACTGTTTGCTTGATCATAGCTACTTGCTGCCGCTGAGTGCCGTTTTGACGCTTAAGTTTTTAAACCTATATGGCAACCCTTTACATTGCCATCCAAAGCATCGGTTGGCCACTGCGCAGTTTCTGCATAAAAACACCTCCACAGTTAAATTTATACTTGACTTTGAACCGCTAACGAAAAATGAACGTGCCGTCACAGGCAGTCAGCAGTTGCGGCGCCAGGCCAGCAACTTATACAATCGTTATCCGAGTAGTAAAGGCTTCATAAGAATAGGTTCTTCGTCCTCACGTTCTAGTAATAGTGCGCTTGGGACACCTGCATCCAGTGTTGGGTCTTTGCGCAGCTTTAAATTAGAATCAGCGGCATCCAACTCAGCTGCAGCTTCATCATCTGTCATTGCGGAGAATCCAAGTACGAAGAAACGAGCTTCCAGAGTACGCAACGTAGAAATTGCCGAAGTTGTAGACGCTAGCGCTGTCGAATTAGTAGATAAAGAAGCTCAACCAAATCTAACGACACAACAAAAGGCATTGATGTCCAAATCGGTGCACGCTTGCTGCGAGGTAAACACTGAACACCTGGAAGCAAAACGACACATTGAAACTCTGCGTAATAAGTATGGCAACGAATGGCTTCAATCGGAAAACGCAGAAATGATGCACAGCGTTTTGGGTAATTGTTCCTTATAATTTTTAAAAAACTCTTCACATATTTTATATCTCTTGCCACATATTTAAGGTATTGAAAACACGCATGCTTCACAGAGCCATGTCTCCGCCGATGAACAGCGCAATAGATCTCGTAGGTTATTTCAAGATTTTTTGGGTGAATTTTCTGCAACCTCACAGACTGCCTCTGAAAATCCAGCCGAAACATTTATTAATGTGCAAACTTCAACACCAACTAATGATAACTATCTAAACGGCATTATTCAAAATGCTGAACACATTGCATCACCTATGAAATCTACAGTTGGTTCTATTGGCGCAAGTGAAACCACCACAGCCTATTTGAGCATGGAAAACTCCAACAACAGCGATCCTACAAGCACAAATCCTACTATATACAAATCCGCAAACGAAAGTGTTATTTCCGATAATATAGTAACTAACAATGAGTTTTCGGAAGAAGTTGCCTCCAAAACGGAAGAGGAAAATGATATGACCCCGCATTTGAAAAATATTTATTCAACCACAGTTGATGAGGAACCAGCAGGTAAAAGCAATTTAATGAAAGAGTTACATGAAACAACATTTTTTCAGTTAGAGTTGTAAATACTTCCCGTTGAACCACATGCGGAGATTTGGCGAAAAGTTAGGCCCCCATTTTGGGGTGATTTTTTTTTTTCTTTTCAAACTTAAAGTTTCCGACACATTTTTTTCTACCATCAACAAATAATTTTTGTTTTAAAATTCTTACAAAGGCAACATTTGCATCTATCTTCTAAAAGGGAAATACAATTAGTTCAGTTTGATTATTTTCACGTCGAGATCATGCAAGTTTCCGGCCAAAGAAATTGTCCATAAGAAATTGTGGATTTTAAACATTTTCACGTTAATAACTATTTTTTAACTGTCTTCTTTTTGCTGCAGTTTCAGAAGCTGAGGACGATGAGGAAACATATATAGTCTATACAACTCAAAGTAATGTTGCAATGTTTTTAACCATTTCGTCAAATTTTCTACGTGAAAAGGATACATTGACACAAAAGTAAAAGCAAATATTTTATATTAGTGCAAAAAAAAAAAACAAAATAACCCTGAATTTTATTTTAATTAGAACTAAAAACAAGTGGAGCTTAAAAATTTTAGAGTCCTGTGATCGTATAAAATCGAATACTCTTCGCATAAACTTTGACACCGTTAAATTGGATAAACAAGAACGTGTCTATATCATAGAAGATGGCTTGTGTCAGGTATGGTATTTTTAAGTAATTTTATCTTCCTCATGGCTGTAATTGTTGTTTCTCTTGTAGGAGCTGGAAAAAAAATTACGTGACATTCTATCACAGCGTAATCTTTGTGAAATGAATCAGACAATATATCGTTGTGTTAACTGTACATGTCAATTTTCACGCGAAAATAAAAATCATCAAAATAATGAAGGTAAATAAAATATCAGCCATAATCAGGTTATTTTATGACAGTAGAGCTAACGATATTTCATAAAAATTAATATCGAATACGTCGTTAGACGTTTGACGTCAATTGTTTGAGATTCTTGCATAAAAATTTCTAACTTATCTCTACTTATTGATAATCGACTTATATCGCTATTTATAAAAAAAAAACATTTCAGGCAATAAACATTTAAATAATTTTATTTAAAAATGAATATACTTACGCCAACTAAACTTTTAAAATTATAAACTAACAAAACTTTCTGTCCCTACAATTGTAAAAAATATACCACACTCTTTTTTTCTAGCTATTCGATGTCCCGAATGTAAAAGCAATTTCGTCGCTGAAATTCACGATATTCCAAAATCTTTGGAGAAAACCATGATAAGAGGAGCCGTAAAATTGTCTCCCGCTACCATGGTTGTACCCATCGAAGAAGATGATTTCAATATAAAAACTCCAAAAGAAGCTGATGTTAACGCCGAGCCAGCTGCTGAAGACACGAACAGCATAGGTAAGTTTAAATTCGTCCTCGTTTAAATTTAATTTTCATGATTTTAATTTTTGGTGCCAGTTTCGGTTATATTTTGTTCTTGTGGTGCTGTTGCATAAATCAAATTCCATTTCAACCAAATTTTAAATTCATCATTATTATTGTCTCTATTCACATAAATATTTCACTTTTTAATGATAATTTTTTTCTTCCTTGCATGCATGCCACAAATCATATCAATGAATCAATAAACTAATACGTATTTGTTTACTTGTGTGGTAAAGGTAAAGGACCATCAAGGCTTTCTGCTATTAACACGCAAAAAAGTAGGAGTTTGATGCAATCCTTAAAAAGTTAATATCAATCATCAATAATAAATATATGCCTAACTTGTAAGGAAAAAATTGAACATGATAACTGCAGCATTGGGCTTGAGTATTAATTTAATATAGCTAAAATACAGTTGAATCAAATTTAAAAAGAAAATTGGTGTAGAAAATGTTCGATTTTTTGCCTACAGTATGAAGTGAAAAAAAATCGTTTAAACTCAAAAACAAACGAAAATTTTAGCTTCTTTATATTAAAAATGCTAAAACTGTCACTTTTTGTAATAATGCTAAACGATTATTTTTTTGAAGTTATTTTTACAACTTTATCGCAATATAACTGCTTATAACAAATTAGTTGGATAACTCTTCTTCTTTACACTCCGTCACACTTCAGGTTCAGCCAACTCACTGAATGGTTCATCATCGTGCTCGAAAATTTCCAACTCTCGCAGTTCTTTTGATTCCAATCAAAGCGTTGTTGGCAGCTCAAACACTGAACGTGAAACAGCTGACTTCAAATTCAACTATGAGAGTGATGTCGATATTATTTCTAATCCTAGCTTATCGAGCATTGAAGTGCTTGATAATCAGCATGCTAGTCGCAAAACGTCCGAAGAACGACGCATCTTGCAGGTGCCAAGTTTGGAAACAATCGAGGATCATAGCTTTAGCCAGCCATTTATGGAATTGGCAGGAACTGCTAATATGTCCAGCACTCAAGCAAATGTTAGCGAAGAAAATGCCACTTTTGTAAAACAACCGCCAAGTGGCGCAAAACATAATAAATCCGGTGCGCTGGCGCATTTAAATTTAACCGAAAGCAGTTCGTCGGGCTCGGTAACGGATAGTGTTTGTACTGCTTATGAACAGAAAGCGAACGAAGCATTGATGAATGCCGCAACAGAAGAGCAGCAACAAGCAACAATTATAGACAACTTTTTGCAAGCTGAAAACAGGGTCTATGCACAGGGCAATGGAGTACATAACACTAGCAATACGCTCAAAAAGGAAGACGCCAGCATCTCATCAATGTTTGGCGGTGAGTCGGTAGTGAAATTTTAGCATACACTTGTTTTCATTATAACTCCCGCTTCTTTTATATCTCAACAGCACTATTTCAGTCTACAAACATACTTATGTCCAGCTCAAAAAAATTACTCGATGCCGAGGCTAGCGCTAACATTCAAGCAGGCGTCATTGGTACCCAAAAATCGTCCATTAAATCTTTAGCTTCCTACAGCACAGCATACAAGTTTAACTATACAGATTTTAACGATGTGGATCATCGTCTTAAACTGTATTTCTATCAATCTAAATTTGATGAGGCTGGCGAACGTTTCAAGTGGTTAGCACGCGGTCGCATATATAATGGCAACACACATGCGCTGTTCCCGGGCATTGTCGTGATGTCCACCTGCAAGTGTTACGTAATGGAAGCTTTTGCCATGGAGAATGATGATGTGACAAAGTGGCTGCGACAAGTTGCAAGCGTGACAATAGATCGTTTGGAAAACATTCAATTGCTGCCTTGGAAAATAGGTCTCTCCTTTCAGTTGCGCGATTGGGGTGGCTTCTTGTTGTTGCTACAGGATATTTTGCGCACGGATAGCTTGTTGCTTTATTTCGCAAGTATGTATTAATTATATAACGTAGATAAACATTTCATTGTCCATCCGCGTTATTTGTTATCTTTCTGTAATCATCTTAGTTGTTTTTAATATGGAAAGTTGTTTGGCTGCAGCAGCTTGAGTTACTATAATAGGACAAAATAATTTTAATAATTTTTTTAATATTCTAAAAGCAACAGAATACTGATGACCGGACATAATGCCGGACTCTGCCAAAACTCCCAATTTTATTATTTTTAAAAATTTTCTTTTTGATTTGTTGTGGTCAATATTCAATTGGCCTTATGGCTGTCATACTCATTCATGAGGTGGTCATAAAGCCTTAATTTTCGACAGATATTTTCTATGACTGTCTGAATTTACTTACCAGAAAGATGTATATAAAAGCGGTCATTAACTTATTGAGCTTTACGTCACTTTTCGAGCACAACAATTAGAAAAAACTCGAAGTTAACAGCTGACTTACCTTGTTGTTTCACCATGGTTAGGACACGACTTCAAGCTCAGCATTTATTCACACAATTTTGCAAGAAATTGAAAATAAAATAAATGAGATTCTTAATAAAAACACTTTATGAACTTTATTTAAAATACTTCACTTATATTTTAGGACAAAGTATGAGTTTAAAAAAACAGTAGAAACTTTTGATATATCAATTTGATGAATCTGAAGAAATTTTATAAGTAAAGTTTCAAGCTCCACAGAGCGACATCTTCTCTCTCGAGCGCAAAAAAGTGTACAAAAACGATTGGTAGGATAGTGAATGTAATCTTGCGGATGAAAATTCTCTCTCAAAATTATGCATTCACGTACGAAAATTGGAAGTAAAACGCTTCTTTTATAAGCCTTGTTTTTATTCTATAATTTGAACCGTGTTATATAAAAATTTAAAACATAACAAGATTATGAGGATTAATAACAATTATGTCCCAACTATCTTCAACTATTTCTGCTAGAGTAAAATAACATTATTCTATTTCTTCTAGATAATTCACTGCCAAAACAATGCATTCTTATCTATCAAGTATCTGAGCATATAGTTAGACGTCTCAACAATGCAGCCGTGGATGAGAAAATTAAAATGCTTTCGCTTCTTAATGGCTGTGAAATAAAATGCGAAAACGCCAAACGAGAATTTACACTTTGTGGTCTAATTACGACAGATACGCGCTTGTATTTAACTTCAGACAACCTTACCTGGTTGTACGCCTCAGTGGACGAAGAAGACAGCGCTAATAGCGAAATAGACATTGAGCTGTGTATCACGCAGTTCATGAGCAACCTAGTTGAAGTCGAGCGTCCGGCAGAAAATATATTTACTATAAATTTTCTTGATGAAACGCAGGATAAATATGAACTTTGGAAATGCACTTTTGAGACGAAAGAAAATGCTGAAAGCTGTTTTAACGCCATTGGACAGTCATGGGAAATGCTTTTTGGTGTTCCCCTATTTACAACGGTGCCTGAATGATAAAGCTTGTATGTACGGGAATAAGAAATTAAAAAATCACATATCCTTAAATAAGAGAGTTATTGAAAGCGAAAAAAAATAAACCGGAAACAAGCATGTTTTGAATGTAGCATTAATACAATGGCGACTTGCTTTAAAATTTGTACAACAAAATAGTAGGAAATCAGATATATCATATTTATTTGTAATGCGTCAAAAAAACTATATATATATGCGAAATCTTTTAGATATAATTTAAGAAAACTAATAACTACATAGTTTCATTCACGCACAAATCAAATACTTTATGTGAATGAAACACTTATTCACTAATAGTTTCAATTTCTAAGAAACATACATAAAAGATTTCATTAACTCATCATGCATAAACTGTTGCATTAACAGTTTACAATGATATTAATTTAAGTGCATTCTTAATTGAAGCCATATAGACGATTACCTGACAACTTATATAAAATTATAAATATAACAATGATGCTGAGACCTTTAATCAAATTATAACAAAATATTGAAGAATAATTTATAATAATGGAATTTATTTGAACTCGATTGCAATATTTACACATAAATAGAGTTTATTTATAAAATTCGCAAATAAATTCGAAATAGGAAATTATATAAAAATATAATTATGTATATTGAGTGTATTTTTTTTTTCAAATTTTAAAATAAGTTTTATTTTTGTATTATTTTTATTTTATTTTTATTTTACTTCTACATCATTTTACTATGCAAATAATACTATTGTTACAATTTCTTCTTGTTCTTTTATGCTCTGCTATAACAATTATTTTTGCATTATTAATGGCTATTTCTATTTGATTTGAACCATAGGCTAGACAATAAGTTCATATATGATAATATGAAATATAGTTTGAGATAAAGCTAAGATAATATCGTATTCAACCTTAAAAAGAATTATACATTAACAATTAAATAAAGAAATTTCCACAAAACAATTCTACAAAGTGTAAAGATATTTAGATGTAAGTAAGTATTATTTTACAAAGGTAAGATATTTTCTTCTGCATCTACTGGCAAAGAAAATCAACAACATTTTTTTATAATGTATTATTTTAGTCCTATTTTTTTGTGCTTAATTTTATTGAGTTTAATTGGAATAATTCTAGTTCTTCAATTGATCAGCAATCCAATCTATGCTGTCCTCATTGTAACGCGGATTTGTAATGCTCAATGCAGTGCGCTTGTATGTGTAGTAGTACATGATGGAAACTATAATTAAGAAATAGATATGTCATAATGTTAAGGGACTTTTTTAATTGCTGTCCTGCAATATTTTCCATAAATGAATTAGGATTAATTATAGAGATGTACGATATGTCAACGTTTATGTCATGAACGTTGATTTTATGATTTTTTTTTTTTTAACAAATACGCGTCAGGAACAAAAATATTAAATCTGATCCTTTGAACATTTTATCTAACATAGGTGTAAAACAAGCATTCTAGAATCAAAATTAGCCCCCGAAAAATATTTATGTGTCAAATTTAAGCTGAATTAGGTTGATATCAAAGAAATTATTACTTCCATCGCCGCCATTTTGCATCCTCCGCCATTATTCAAAGGGCCTTTAACTTTTTTTAGAAAACACCATTTTGAAAAAATTTTTCCATTTTGGAAATATTTGAGGAGAATTAAATCATATTTTCGTCATAAAGGGTTATGAAAACAAAAACTTGTTCATTTTGACCAAAATTTATTTTTCTCAATTTATCAAAAATATATTTTTCAAGATTCTGTACCTTGGAATGGCCATTATTGCTACCAATTTGAAAACAGGTCGTTTATGGTCACCTAAAGCAGTTTAACGAGGTCGAGCTTTTGTTTTTCCTTTGAAAAGGAGTCATCTTGGAGAGATAGCCCGATTTTTTTACTAACTAATTACCTAACAAGGCATGTTCAGATTGTACTTTCCACTCTAACTCTCTTTCTTTGTTATCAACTAATGTCACTAGTTGTGCATATGTTCCTTCCCATTCCAAATCGATTTACGAAACTGCTAAACGAGTAGCAATTGCGGAGCAGATTATTCATTAGCGCAGAGCTATCGTGTTCTATACAAAAATTGATACTGTTACACCTAAATACAAGGAGAATTCTAAAATGGCAGAATTATGTTTTGACAATATGCAAAATCACCTTTACTGTACTTGCCTTTCCAGGACGTCTTACCTACTGCAAGTAGCCCTAAGTCAACAAGTTTTACATCCACGATCTAAAAAACGAAAATGCCTCTTTTTTCATATCATAAAGGGCAAGGTCACAAAGGTCCGAACGAAGATTGCATTTTTCGGAGTCATTACATCGACCAAAATATTGATGGTGGAGTTGAAAAGCTCTATGGCATCTGTTTTCTGATGGTTGTCCGAGTCAAAACCAGAACAATTAATTCCGTACTAAAATTTCATTTGAAAAATCTATCAATTTTCAAGAGTCATCTCCTGTAAAGAAGAACATCTCAAGGGGCCCCCACCAGCTTTGTAAAAATTATCAAAGTGTTTTACATGAAAACGGATTCCCTATAATCGTTAAAAAATCTACATTGACATAACTAACAAGTTTTTCGTGTCTCCTGAAGATTTTTGGAGATGACCTTTTTTCAAAATAACCGAATCAATTTTTTTGATCGAACGTCACCTCTTTGCAGACAATGCCAAACTTCAGAGAGTAAGTTATGCCATGTAAAGCTTCTTGAGTACAAATACATTACCAGTTCGGAGTCGGCAGTTTTCGATCATTTGTGAAAATAAACATTTAATTACACGCACAACCTAATTTAATCTTTAAAAAACTCGGTCAAAGTCCTATACTTCTATTTATACTCACCTAAACGCTGTACCATGGCTAACACTGACAATGCAGCGGGCCATTTTTTAAATGCCGGTACGGACCACAAACATCTATAGATAATCCAGAAATGCTGCGTAGCAGAAAGTAGAAAGTATGTCAACATGATGAACAGGAAAAATTTGCAGTTACGCAGAATAACGTGCGAGGCGCCAACCTATAATAAACAAACAGGCTTGTTAAGAAGTGGTACATAATTTTATAACAGACCATATTCGTCTAAAAAATCGATTTATTCAAAAAACCCAAAAAGGTCCTGTTCAAAGTCATATGCAGTATGTTCTTGTTATTATTGTTATTGTTGTTGGTGTTGTAATACCTGATAAACGCATGTAGAGTGCACGCTATAGGCAAATAACAAAAATTGGCAGATTATAAAAACATCCTGGGTGCTGTAAGCAGAGATGTCCTTGTATTTAACATACTTCAAATATTACACTTACATAATATTGATGGCAGACTTACACAAATAGTAAAATTGTTCTATGCAAATTTTCCTTATAGAAAAGATATGAGAAACTATTGAAAAATAAATCGGCAATTAGAAAAGCGATCTGAAGACAAAGGACAAAGGAATAGCGCCGCAAAGTTTGCTTCATATTTTTATTGCTTTATGTTGAGAATTTTATGAAATAAATTTTGAACTGTTTTAATTTTTTTGTCTGTTTTTAAATGCACTTTAGGCTTATTTCTGACATTTGACGTCTGAACTTTGTTCTAAAGTCTATGAAGGAGTAGAGATATCCTGGCAGAGTCATGCGCAATGCTCGAAACAATACACTAGGAAAAATTCCGATTTGGACAAATTGCAAAAAAAAAATCATGTAAAAATCAAATTTCAAATTTCATTCGTTTAGTTTGTGGAAGATTAACAGATTTACCGTTTTGACATATGTAGTCACGTTGTATGGGAAATAATCTTCTTTCAACCTTAGAGTGCGGGTTGGTTTTGGTTTTGGTTTTTCGATTTTTTTTTTTTTTAAGAAGACTATAAGAGGTTCATTACTTTTTATGAATACAGCCGAAAATTTTTTAAGCTTTTGATAAAGTCGGGTAAAGTTTTTATAGGAGGTAAGCTTACTTTTCATCAAATGGGGCCTTCTAATCTGATATTTTTATTTTTAGAAAAAAGCTAATGTATCGAATTTCATTATGATGGCTTCAAAATAACGGCTGTAATCGTGTCGACAGATGGACATGACTTTATCAATCAAGTGGTTTTGTTGATCCTAAATATGTTATACATATACTTTTCTATACTTGCCATGACTCCTTAAGGCCATTACAAATGTAGCAAAGTTAATACACCACTTATAAAATATTATTTGTATAAAAATAATATTTGGATTAGATAACTTGGAAAATGTTCTCCTATTTCGTTGAGAACAGAACATTAAGATGAGTACTTAAGTATCAACAGGAATAACATGAAATAGTTTATTTTTTTAAACTAGTCTGCTTGATCCTCACAAATTTTACACAATTACACGAAATATAAAGCCAACATTTGATGTTTCTGTTTGCTGTGCGCATGGTTCTTGTTTAAGGTTGCTACCTATTTATCGACAAGTTTCCGGTTTTTGAAAAAAGCGCCATCTAGCTTTAAAAAATGTAGCATACTTTTGGGGGCATGCTGTTTTTAACAGAATCGCATGCTTTTTTAACATAATCGAGCACTACCGATTTCCGTTTAGAAAAAGCGTCAGCGGAGGTTCGGCTGCGGCATGGATTTATAATTGTTATTTAATTGTAAGAGGGGAGGGTTTAATTTTGGCGGGGGTGGGGCGCAGCTGCGGCATGATTTTATAATTGTTATTTTAAATACAAGCTAATAGTTGTAAGCCATTGAATGCGAAATCTACCACATAAAACCACCCAACAAAACAAGTTGAAAAAATTGTACCAACTTTTTCTATGTTTCAGTATCAATAAGAAGTGTATAACTCGATTGTTTCTAATTTAAGTATTTAAAGGTCAAAAACTTTTTACATATTTTCCCAGTTCTTCTATTTATATGATTTCACAATTTTTCTTTAAAATCTTCTAAAATGAAATTATGGAGCATTTTAGTTTTATAATAAAAATTTTCTACATTTTGACTTGATCTCACAGAATGCTCACATGTCCTGGGCTGAGGATAGACCAGAAAAAATGCATTACATTTTTTAATGATGGATGCAATATTGTTCATTTTTGAGAAACATTTAATTCATTGAACTTGAATATAGCATAAAAAAATTAAAAGCCAAAAATTCGGATTAAATTTCAGAGATTGTAATTTTTTAGAAAAGAACGGAATAAAGAAAACAGAAGTATGTAAAATTTTGTAAAGGAGCAGATAGTCTAAAAATTCGATATTTCTATTTTCAAATATTAAATAAATAAAAAACTTCACCTAGTGTCACCCGTGGCGGCCGTAGCCGAGTGGACTTAGCCCAGATTCAACTCCAGCTGGAACAAAAGAAATTTTTTTTCAATTAAAATTAATTTTTCTCATCGGTCGTCACCTCTCTGCAGACAATGGCAAACCTCAAAGAAAATAACGCCATGTAAAGCTTTTTCAGAACATCCAAATTAGCCGTTCGGAGTCTGCATACAGCTGTTTCGTCCCTGTAGGATCACTTTACGTTGAACTATTTTATTATAAATTTCTGTTTTCAATTTTGTTAAAATTTATATTCAAACAAAAAATATGTGAAACAAACAAAACGTAAAAATATCACTGATGCAGTCCCGTTCTTGTACAAACATTTAATAACATGCTCAACACAATTTGATACTAAGAATCTCACTCAAAATCCTTTCAAGGGCTAAAATTACCAATTTATTCATTTATTTGGTGTTATTGTATAAAATTGGGGGTTTGTTTCCGAAAACTGTAAAAAAGGCGGAGTATTGGCTCAAACAAATTATGCATTTATCGAATTCGATAAATGAAGGTGAGGGTAAAATAATAATTTCAAGTTAAAAGATTCGTCAAAGATCCGTTAAACCCTTCTTGGTTTTTTATTACCAAGATAAGTGGTTGAAATAAATATTCACCGTTTGACATAGCCTGTTATCTGCATTTATCCCGGGACAGTTTTTTACTTCTTTAACTGATAGTTTTGTTTTATATTTTGAAATTGAAGAATAATGTAGTAGCATGAAAGTTGCTAGTGTTTATATGTTATTTTGTTCAGAGATTACATATTTTAACTAAAACTTTTTTCTATACCAAACTATAGAATTCAAGGAGGTACTCACGATAAGACTGAAAGTTTTTTCAGCATAGAATGACAGCATTTAAACTTTTTTCATTTTTAATTTCTTAATACCGATTATTCAGATATCAAAAATCATTGTTCATTATTGTTTGTTGGGTTAGATACTAATGTCAGCCAATCCGTGGAAAATCAACACTTTTACTATTCCCACCTAGATGTCAGGAACATCGTTAAAGGGCCGAATTGCAACTGACAGCTGTCAATTTTAGTTTCATTTCCGTTTGGGTTTCTTTTCACTGACAACAAGCGCAAGATGAAGTACGTATTCGCCATTAAAAAATATTTTATTGCAAATTATTTCAAACATCCGTTTTGAAACTGCAAAAGTTATTTTACAAAGGAATTTCGAAATATTTGACGCTCTCCATTTAAGTGAAATTATGATTTATTAATTGATTTTCGGTGCATTTTCAGGATCGGTTTGTGTGCATTCAGTGGGTACAAAATTTATCCCGGCCATGGCAAGACCATGGTCAAGATCGACGGAAAGGTGAGTGAACTCAATTGATAGTTAAAAAGACCGATAACATTTAATAATTTGTTTAAATTTCAGACCTTCACTTTCCTCGACAAGAAATGCGAGCGTTCATATCTGATGAAGCGTAATCCACGCAAAGTAACCTGGACCGTTTTGTATCGTCGAAAGCATCGTAAGGGTATTGAGGAGGAGTTACAGAAGAAGCGTACCCGCCGTACACAAAAATTCCAGCGCGCTATTGTTGGCGCTTCGTTGGCTGAAATCATGGCCAAGCGTAACATGAAGCCCGAGGTACGTAAGGCACAGCGTGAGCAGGCAATTAAGGCGGCTAAGGAACAGAAACGTGCCACAAAGGCTGCCAAGAAGGCCACTCAACCTGCTGCCCCCAAGGCGAAGACAGCACCAAAACAAAAAGCCGCCAAGGTATCGCAAAAGTCTGCGCCCCGAGTAGGCGGCAAGCGGTAAGCTGCTGCATATCCTGCCCGCCAATCCAAACTCTAATGCTTAAACTTCGATTTGCGGCTTGGTCGGCTGTTATGTTAAGCTAGCAGAAACAAATTTTGTTGGTACATCATATACGGTTGATTTTGTTCCCAAGTGAAGTATGCAGCAAACGTTTTGTGTAAAATTGACTCTTTAAAAAATAAGCAAGATGAAGATGTATTAGCTTTTAATAACGTCGCATACAAAATAAAATAATTTACGGTTCAGTCAATCGTATGAAAAAAAACAAGCTGATTTGTGGTGATAATTGTGTACATTTTGGAAAATAACATTGAGAATCTTGAATAATGATTTTTTTTTTTTATAACAAAGAAATGTGATTAATATAACATACAGTTGTTAAAAGAATAACTTGAAAACTTCGATTCCTTTCGTTGGGTTACAATTGTGGAAAAAGTATCTATACATTTTGAGAAAATTATTTCGCTCATAAATTAATCTGAAAAGTGGTGTTTGTTTTCTTCACATGTGTATAAACCGATAAAAATAAAGCAAGAAATTTCATCATCAGCCGATTGAAATAAAGAAAACATTCATGCACATTTTAATTGGTACCATGAAGCTTTCTATACTCTGAATTTACTGGAAACTTTTATTTGTTTAGAATTTATTTATTTTTTTATTTATTTATATCTTAGAAATATAATTATAAATAATTACATTACTTAAAATACATGACACGAGCAACGCAGGCTATCGGTCAGTCAAATTTCTAACAGAGTTTATAATAAAGTTTATAATAAAGTTTATAGTGAAGTTTATAATAAAGATATAAAGTGTCTTAGAATATGCGAAGTTCAATCTAGTTTTAAAAGTTTGCTTAATATAAAGAGAGATTAAATTTTATTTAAAAGTTTACATTGATAGATGAATTTATATATAGAAGTGATGTTTTTGGTTGAACAAATTTTTAATAGATCAGTGGGTTTTTGGTGTTCAAATATGCTATTTCTAATGTTGTTAAGTTTCGGACAGTCATTTAAGATGTGGGATACGGAAACTGTGCTATAGCCGCAGAGAGTACAATTTGCAACAATTTGACCAAGTAAAAGATGTTCGTGTGTGATTTGAGTGTGCCCCAGTCGCAGTCTAGTGAAAATTTTGATTTCTTGACAAAGCGCCTTAGCAGGAAGAGATGGCTTAGAACAAGTGGGGTTGACGCTAGTGTATTGGTGTTGGTAGGCTCTCCAGTTTTGGTGCTTGAGATTCTCGAAAAATTTGTTTATGCAGCGAAAGATGTCTGCCCTTTCATTGGTATTGAGGTAAACGGTTGGGTGTCTGGTAACTTCTTTAGCGGCTGAATCAGCGTGTTCATTACCGGCTATTCCACAGTGACCTGGGGTCCACATAACTTTGATTTTTTTGTTGTTTTGGCTGAGCTTGTTTCTTGTTTTTGAAATTGTGGGTTTGTTGTTTCTTGTGTTGAGTAAGGCGTCTATTGCCGATTTGCTGTCGGAGCATATTATGAATTTACCTTTTGTTTTGGAGGCAAACAATATTGCTTCCATAATAGCAAGAGACTCGGCAGTAAATATAGAGGAATGGTTAAAAAGTAATCCATTTTTTATTAAATTTCCTTGCTCGGTAACTATAGCAAAAGAGGTAAATTTATCATCTTTCGAGCCATCGGTGAAGATAAACTTCCAGCCGTGTGTGGACCATTTGCACCTTTCCTCGAGGAATAGTTTTTGGTATGTTGATGCGCTTGTTTTAGATTTTGTGTAGTCAAGCAGTCTGGTGATGAAGGAAGCATCAATTGATTTCCATGGTGGGTTCTTGTAGATTTTGCAGAGTATAGGTCGCAGAGGAATGTTCAAATTATTCGCAAACTTCACTGCTCTGTAGATAGTAGATGGGCGCTTCATCGTTCCCTTGCGAAGTAAAGACCTTTTAACATCTTTGAGCAGAATTGAGTTGTTGGATATGTAAAGCTTAGGAACAAGTCGATACGTTGTAAGTTCAACTCGATCTTTCAGTTGTGGTAGTCCGCATTCGGCCAGTAAATTCTTTATTGGCGTGGTTGGGAAGGCACGGAGACTTTTTCGAACTGCTGTATGGTATGTTGCATTCAATAGTTGCAAAGTACTTTTAGCACAGTGTCCGTATATAGAGAGACCATAATCAATTACCGATACAATTAATGATTTTGATATATTAATTAAAGTTGATGTATGTACTTGGCAATTTACTTTAAATACTTGTTTAGAATTTAGTTTGAAATGTTTCTATTTACTTGTTTCCCATTTGTAAAATTTTAAGTTCCATCCAGATGCAACTTACAAGTGGGGGGAGAATTCAAATCAATGTTCGTTCATATTAAAATGTTATAATAAAAAAAATATTTATTCGATAATTTGTGTAATAACACAATTTGATCATCAGAAGCTCGGCCAAAGGCCTTTCAAGAGCTTAAATGGCAAATTAATTTTTTTTTATTAAAAAAATGCAAAATAATGCAAGCGCTTTTTTGTGATGACCATCAAATCTATACCGCAAATACGATTTTCATAATTGGGGTATCAACAGAAAGGTCTTGCTCTGCAGATGTGCAATAAGGTCTTTTTTTTCTTAAGTATTGTGTATTAAAACAAAAAAAGCAAAACAATCTTCTGAAAAGAAAGTACGTTCTCTATGAGATGCCTAAAAGTATGTGATATTTTACTTCTGAAATTTTCCAAAATCATACTTTTGAATAATTAAAGCAGTTGAGCAAAGCGAAAAATGTTCAAATAACTGATATCTTGATGTATTTGCCAGCCGTAAAATAAAAATTTCATGTAAAATCGCTATTCCAGTAGTCTTTACTGAAAGAAATGGAAAAATTAAACATTTTTTCCATTTAAAACGCAAAGTTTTCAAGTTTTGTAATTTGCTATGACTATTAATAAGAGCCTAAGACAGTCGTTGAGAAATGTTGCTATATACCTGCAAGCCACAGTATTCGTACACGGCCAATAATATTTAGCATTAAGTCAAGTCCGCTCTTTTGCAAGAAAGAAAAAGAGTATGCAGCGCATCCTACCCAACAATGAAGGTTTCACAACAACAAAAATAGTAGTTAATACAGAAATATGTTAAAAAGTGAACAGTTCTAATAAAAAAAAAAACAATCTTACACTAGATATTTTTTTCACATTTTGGTATTTTAACAACATACGGGTTTACTAGTATTTACTATTAACGCAATTGCTTTTTTTTTTTAATGCCCCATGCATTAATATTAATTACGTATGACCATTTGTTTGAAATCGTAAAGCGCGACTGTAACTAAAACAAACATTTTTCAAATCATTGTAAAAAATTTCAAATTTTTAATACTTTTTATTTGTTGGTTTTACTATTTCCATTTTAAATTAAAACTAGAAAAGTTTTTTGTATAAAAAAGACTTAATATTAGAGGAGTAAAAGATACAAAAATATATGTTATGGAAGTTAAAAAAAAAAACACTTTCTTCACCAGAGTAACAGCAAGAAAATACGATTCGAATAAAAACGTTATATCGATTAAAACTTTCAACTTCATAGGATTTCACCCAAATGCAGAGATTTAGAATAACTAAAATAAGGCTAACTGATATACGCCATTGCATCATCGCATCACAGCTCATCGTGTGATTCCTCATTCTCTCCCTGTAAAAACTTCAAAATTTCCGATGCAGTGCGTCCACCTTTGTAAACGCTCTTTTGTATACCACCCTCAAAGAGTATAAGTGTAGGAAATGCTTCAATACTGTAAGTTTTTGCTACTTTCTTGTAATAGGTACAGTCTAGAGCAGCAAGTCGATTGGAACCTGTTGCTTGAGCTGCCGCAACAGCATATGCTGGTTTCAAGTCCTTGCAGTGACCGCACCAAGGCGCATAGAAGAGCACTAAAACGCGTTCAAACTGCTTTAGTTGTTCCTCAAAATTGTTGTCATTAAGCATAAGAATGCTTTCGCTGCCCGGAAAGTTGCCAAAAGGCTCCAGCCGAGCCGTTTCATCAATAGAGGGTGTTGCTACCGGATTGTTTATGAAGCGTACAAAATCTTTCTTTTTGCGTGAGCCCGTGTAATCAATTTTTGTCTTAAGGTAAGAGAAATATTTGATGGTCGGGTAGCCACGCACCTCATACTGCTGACAAACGTTGGCATGTCGTGTACAATCAATTGCGGCAAAGACAACGCGTGGGTCATCCATAAAAGTCTCGGCAGCGCCAATGAATTCAGGCTTAACATTTTTGCAATGGCCACACCCTGGCAATAAATAGTAAAATTTTTTTTTAACATAAAAAAGATTCTACTTACATGGAGCATAGAATAGCACCAAAGCGTGCTTCTTCCGCTTTAAAGTAGAGCTAAAATTCTCTTCATTGAGGAAGAGTACATTGCTGTCCGTTTCCTCTTCCCATGGCTGCTCTGGAGGCGGTGGCGGAGGTGGCTCTTTTGGATCACGCATAAACTCCAATATTTTATCAGTCTCTCGCACATTAACATCAAATTTATACACTCCTTTGATGAAGTACTTGAGCGTTGGAAATCCTTTGACCTTAAAACGTTCAGCAATGGCTCCCTCCTTGGTTGCATCCAGCGCAGCTAACACACCAGGCAAATGGCGCTCTTTCATGGCCAAAGCAGCGCGTTCGTACTCTGGTTTCATGCGTTTGCAGTGTCCGCACCAGGGCGCATAGAACATAATCAGAACTGATTCCTCATCATTTATTGCGGGCTCAAAGCCCTTAGTGGTAAGATGCACTACCTCAGAGTTGGTGTCCTCAGACCAATCGGGTTCCTTTACTTTTTGTGCAGTAGCCGCGCTTGGATCTAGCATGAAGGTGACGAGAGCATCTCTGTTGTTTTCACCTTCGTATGTCTGTCGCAGTCGACCGCTCTCAAAATAAAGTATGGTGGGAAAACCTGGAACAATTAAGTGTATGTTTCAATTTAAACATATCCAGTCACTCACATACCTGTTATATTGTAGGCCTTGCGTGCCGGCGCATTCTCAACTCTTTCTACATCCATTGCCGCCAACAAATAACCTTTTCCTTTCAACTCCGTTGCTGCCTTGGAGTAGTCAGGTTTCATACGCTTACAATAGCCACACCAGGGCACGTAGAACATGACCAGCATGGGTCGCATTTCGCGCTTTAACGTTTTTGTAAAGCTAGCATAATCTGCAAAATGCAGCACATCACCACCAGCAGGATCTTCTTGCCAAGGGAGATCTCCCGCTGGGTCACGCATAAAATTGACCATGGCAGAAACACTTAACTGTCGCTCGTAGTCTTTGTGAAAGTCGCCGTCCTTGAAGTGCTTCAGCACATAAGGTAACGGATTAACTTTAAGCTTCTTGCACAGTTTTTTTCGGTCCTGTGATGAGCAGTCAATCAGGACCATAGTTCCAATTCCCTTCACCGTCGCCGCTGCATCGCGAAAAACCTTCAGTTCAGCGTGCACATCTTTGTTGTTGTCAACGAACATGACCAGCACGTTGGTTTTTGTACGCAGCAACTTCTTGAAATCTTTGAAATCTGCTACATTTTCCACCACGGAATTCTTGCTGTTTTGAGCTTTTGCACCGCTGCTATAGATGCACATGTGGACCAGCAGCTGGTTAGTAAACATCAAAGCTAAATCAAACTCAAATTAATTTGTCACTTGTACTTACGGCAATACCGATGCTTCTCAGTAAAATCATTTGTTCGCTTGCTTTTTTCCTTGTAGAAACATGTAGAACTTTTTATTGCCGCATTTAATTATTTAACTAGTAGCATTTTTGCATAAAGAATCTTGTAAATGAAAACTCGGATGATGACGTTTCTTACCGGCAACTGCCGAAAATAAATTCACCTACAGGTGGCGTTACAATCGAAACAAAAGTCCAGAGCTGCATTTTAAAAATATTTCTGTTCACTACAACCTTGTTTATTACAGGCCGTCTCCACGAGATATAACCCATGCCATCACATATATCAAGGCTTGAGCGCCAGCTGTCAAAATGTGTAACAGTATTTGCTTGAAGGAGGTTTTATGCCATAGCATGAAATTTGAAATTTTACAAAAAAAGAAACTGTAAGAGACGCAAACGTCAAACGGCAAAACCAACAACAGCAATTAGCAAAACTCAAAATTAACAGCTTATTTTGACATCTAACTCACGCTTTTCTCTAACGCTGCGGCCACACGTGCAAGTAATCACTTGCAAGTAGAGAATACATATTAACTTCGACAAAATTCGAAAATTGCTGCAAGTTGTTTCAGCGACCACATGTGCAAGTGCAAGTTCATTTACAAAATGTCATCGAATGCAAAGGTTCTCGCTACAATTGTAGTATTGCAAGAGCTGGCAAAGCTACAAAATGAAGAAAATGAAGAAAACAAGTTACCAGTGTGCTTGTTGTATTAAATTGTGAAAAATCTGGGTAAAATCTCCAAAAGATTAGGAAAAACAACACTCTTGTCCCCTTTTTTGACATTTACTTGCAGCAAGTGTCAAAATCCACTGTCTCTGAAAATTCGTTGATAGTAGCGCTGCAAGTCGGCTGCAAGTGCGAAATTGCGAGTGTGTTAGTAAAATTATTTGAATGTATATAGTTTTTCGAACTTGCACTTGCAGGTGTGGCCGCCGTGTAACATAGCCCTATCTTGGAATTGCACCATGTGTAGCCCTAAGGAAAGTGAAGCTAATAATAATAATAAACTAGCCATTTCAGCCCTTGAAGGACTTAGACCGAACTTCTTATGATCAAATTGTGTTGTGCGTGTTATTAAATGTTCTTACACAATTTGATCGAGAACTGGACCTACTAGTTTTATGCCGACTCCAAACGGCTAATGTGCATGTTCTCAAAAGCTTTACATGGAATTATTTCCTCTCTGAGGTTTGCCAGTGTCTGCAGAGAGGTGACGACCAAACAGAAAAATTAATTCAATTGGAAATCTTTCTGTGTCAGATGGAAATTAAACCAGGGTTCTCTGGCGTATGGGTCACACACTCTATCTAGCGCGCCAAGGAAAATGAAGCTAACAAATGTTGAAACTGCCAGAGTATATTGAATTTAAGCAGCTGAGTGGATGGTTCACACCTAAAATCATGTTAGGCTACTGAAAAGTTGGTGTGGCAGCCAACGAAACAGCTTTTTAGTTTGCTGTGTGATAGCTCTATACAGAGTTGTTGTTGTTGGTTGTTTTCTTCATAAAATCAAAATTTAAAAGCTAGGAAAAGAGTAGATATTTATTTTAGTGTGATGGGAAATTCGCGATCGCATTGCAAATTGAATCATGGAACTCAATTTGTATTATTTTTGTTCAAACTGTGATTAAAGGTTAAAATATTTTAGAATGTCATCAAAACTTGTTTATAATTTACCAGTTTGAAAGACCTCATATAAAAATATTCAAAACTATTTTCTTCTCAATCCCACTGATTTTCACGAAGAAACTTCACATTTTACTAAAGCGACGAAATGTTTTGAGCCCTTTTAAATGGGTGGTTTTGTGATCATGGACTCAAATTTTTCTTAAAGCATTAATGGAACGGGTGAAATCCAATCAATGCGGGGTGCAACTATCATGCTCATGTGTACAACGGCCACCATGTTAATATATCGCAAGCATGAATGCAAAATGCAGAAGAATGCACTATAGTTTTGGCATGATATTCGACTGGATCTTATTTAATTATATTCTACAATGAGTTGTGTATTTTTCATTCTTTTGCTAAATCTCCTTTCGAAAGGGAAAACTAAAACTTGCGCTGTACCGTAAATTTTTTGTTTTTCTTTTGCTATTTTTGCGTTTTTAACAGAGCCCTTTATTTGATTTTTTTTTCGCATATCATCGAAAGCTTGTTATACTGAGGTCCCTCGAAGCTAATCAACAAACGAACTGCTTGCAAGCAATTCATAAATTTTTCACTAAAACATTAATTTTAGGGCAAAATTATTGATCTAAAATGTATGTCACAGCTGACTTTGTAGCTTAATTGTATTTTAAGCACTGCAATACCGAAAAATTTATATAATTTAGTCAATCAATTTAGATCAATTCGCAAGCAGCCTTATAGCCCATTCACACCTAATAGTACGTTCACACCTAAGCTAATTTGCACATTTCGGCCAAAAAACACAAATGAGATGCGTAATGAGCTCATTTCCCATAGAAATATTCCAACTCATTACAACTCATTTCAACGAAATGAGGAGCAAATGAGATAATTTCACGTTAAACACAGCCCTGAGCATATTAAACTGCTTTGTGAACATACCTTTGAAAGCAAAATGTAAGAAAAATTTGTACACAGAAAAATTTTATCAAAACAAAATATGAAAATACAACAAAAACAACCGTCAAACAAAATGAGATTTCTAAATGTGAACACTTTTTAATGAGATATTCAAATTTGCTCATTTGGCTTAGGTGTGAACGTAGTATAAGCTAATTTGCTCATTTCGGCCAAAAAACACAAATGAGATGCGTAATGAGCTCATTTCCCATAGAAATATTCCAACTCATTTCAACTCATTTCGACGAAATGAGTAGCAAATGAGATAATTTCACGTTAAACACAGCTCTGAGCATATTAAACTGCTTTGTGAACATACCTTTCAAAGCAAAATGTAAGAAAAATTTGTACACAGAAAAATTTTATCAAAACAAAATATGAAAATACAACAAAAACAACCGTCAAACAAAATGAGATTTATAAGTGTGAACACTTTGTAATGAGATATTCAAATTTGCTCATTTGGCTTAGGTGTGAACGTAATATTAAATAATATTCTTGTTGTTTGCAACTTATAAAATTTATTCGATCACAAGATCATGCTCTCCCTACATTTTTTTGTCATAAATCAATACGACCATGGTAGAATTATAAGGTAGGGCCGACTCGGAGAAGAATGGAGTAGAAAGCAGCGAAAAGCGGGCTAGTTGTCAAAATAAGCTGTTCATCTCTAGTTTCTTTATGTTCATTTTTCGCAGTTGATTTTAGGTTAAACTTTTTACAAGCTTTTCTGCAAATTGAACTCTTCCTCGGCATTTTATAGATTTATTTACAATGTTTTTACAATATTTCCAGTCAAATTAACACAAACTTGACACACGTGTCCGCACTATTTACAATTTGAAAACATAACACTTCTATTTCATATGAGGTTTCTACGAACTTCGCCATTTTGACAGTTAACCAACCTTTTTAGTTTCCACTCTTCGTTGACGTGTGAGGGCACTGAGCGACTCGGACCTACCTTGTAATTCTACCATGAATACGACCTTTTTACACCATTTTCACTCTCACTCTGAACACACCTCGAAAACGCCAACATGACAGCAACAAGAAAACAAGCGTTGTTTTTTCTTCGATTTCATTATTTGAAAACAAACGAATTTTCGTAAGTAAGCAAAACGAAGAGAATAAACGTAGAAATTACGATAAACTGCGTAGGGAAAATTAATGAAAAAAGCGCCAGCAAATGCCTCATATTTGCAGAAAAATTAATTTAGTTCTTCAAAATTTGTGGAGTTTTTAATTTGTGTGAACAAAAAATAACCAGTCGTTCGAAGGTGAGCAAAAAATTGCCAATAAGCAATTCGACACTCGCAAAATTGTACGCAAAAGAAATTGAAAAAAAAAAAACAGCAACAAAGTTATTAAACTTTATTGGCTCAATCGCTAAATATTTGACCCACTTTCTGTTTTTAAATTTACAGTTTAAAAAATAATTAGCAAAATTTTGTTGGTTCATAAAAAAATGACGCCAGCGCACACAGATTCGCCACTGCGTCGTTCGGAGGTCAGTATATATCGCGACGGAGCTAGTGGCCCTAATGTAACCATTAATGACGATGAGGAAGAACGACGTCAGGCGAGGCGTCGTACACTGCTGCAAAGCACTGGCACAGACAGTAGCAGCACAGGCACATTCGAAGACAATGAAACATTAAAGAAGTGTCTTGAAATATACAACGGCAACAAGTTGAGCCGCGACAATGCGTGGTCGCTCTCGTTAATCGATACACTCTCAACACTACTAGACCGTCATCATAAATCTCTGAACAATTTCAAGGTGGCAGGCTCCTCACTGGAAGCTTCCTCTAAAGTTTACGGACTACGCGTGGACTCCATACATATCGATGTATTGCGCATGTCTGCGGGCCTAAATGCACAAAAGTTTAACCAGCAGGAGGCAGAAAACGGCGATGATGATGATGATGATGTTGCCGCTGTCGCTGGTGATCTCAACAATAGCGCCACAACCGCTGGTGCCGATCCTAATGCACAAGCGCAAAAACAGATTGCGCCCAAAAAACTTAAACGTCAACGTAAAGCTGTATCTACCATTACCAAAAATAAGGAAACTCTAAATTCGCGTCTAGACACTGTGCCACTGCAAGACCCAGTTTTTGGCAAGCTTAACTCAATTGTGGGCTCCATTAATTCATCGAATCGTTTAATGAACAACATATTGTTAACCACTGATTCGGAGTTGCGACTGCGCACAAATTTTCTGTTCTGGGATTCCAGCGAGCTGCCGAAATGTGATTACACGCAGGAGGTAAACTATGAGGATGGCGCATCGGAAGCTGCACCCTGCGATCGACTATTTAGGGTAGAACGCTTTGAGGACTTGCAGCTGCGACCTACGCATGGTGGTTATATTATATCTGATACACCGGAAGCAATAGCAGACGATACTGATAAACGTCGTCTAAGCATGAATTCTAATGTAAGTGGAGGAGGCGATGGATTTCACGATAACTTTCACAATCCTTCGGAAATGTCGATGGCTTTTGATATCAATGCCGAATGTGAACCACTGCCGGTTTTGGGTATAGAAAATACCGCACCAATGCTTGATGTCGACTATGGCGATTTCGAAGAACTCACGACTGAGGAACGAACGGCCATTAATAATTGTCGCGGTCTTCGAAAACCAGCCGTGTTAATTGAGGACTTACGCCCTGTCGATGCCAGCTCGAAACTAGAGTATTCATATCGTCCACTGGATAAGATCTCACAATTTTGGGCAGGACCATCGCATTGGAAGTTTAAACGTGGTCGCCAGCGTCCCTCCACCATGAATAGCCAGCAAGTTCTGGGTGGTGCAGAGCGCCAAAATGGAAGAACAGCAAATCAACGTGGAAAACGTGCTGCAGCTGCTTTGGCCAAACAGCGAACAAAGCAACTAAATTTCGGTGAGTTTCATGATGATCTATTCATAAAACTGGACGAAAAGTATAAAGCGCGTAAAACTAACATACAAAAGAAATGGGATCAACGTAAGCTAAAGTTGCCCACGGATCTCCAAATTGATCCTCTGATGTTCTTTAAATATACCTACGCGCCAGGCTTGCCGGTTTTACAGCCAGACATAGAGGAGCTGCAACCGTCGTCACTGCAACATGACAACGTCGATTTGGAAGATGAGGGCCCCTTGAATAGTATACCAATGGATGACAATCACCACCATTTTGGGGACGATGATGAGGGCCTGGGCGCCGGTAATTTCATGAACGTATCATCAGTGTCGAATAACGACGTAGTCGGTGGTTCTAAAATGACGGATGGGCCACCAGATGCTGATGGCTTCGAAGCGTGCAACAACACAGTCTTAGAAATTGCTACAGATTTTGAAGGTGCACCTAGCCAGGTACGTAAAAAATAATAAAGTTTATAGCTCAAACAAAAATGTCCTCTAATTTCGTACTAGGTGACCAAAATAATTGTGCCTTTTGCAAAACGCGCTAAAGTGATTGATATGAAGAACCTCAAACGTTGCTGTTCACAGTTGCTTAAGAAGCAAATGAATCGACCACTAGATGAGCAGCAAATACCCGCACATCCTTTAATCAATCAGGAAACTTACACAAATGGCATGGCAAGCTTTAAGGAAATATACGATAATTTGCCTGAATTGTTGACGCAAAATATGTCAGAGTCGTTGACACCATCAGTTGCATTCTATTCGGTGCTGCATTTAGCAAATGACTTTAATCTGCGACTGATACCTCAAGAGGACCTAGATGATTTTAAGATACGCCAGGTCATATCCTAACCAGATCATAAGTTGCATAAGACCATAAGTTCATAAGTTGAGAATAATTATTCCATTAATAAAAATGACAATATTGACCAATAATACGTATTTGGAGTTGTTTGTAAGCAGGTTGTATCGAAAATACCACCAAGCAATTATTCTATGCAGCGCGTTGTTGTATTAATTAAACTCATTGGTTACATTTAAACATTTTTATTTATGGAAAAATTATTTTTTTTTTTTCATTGAAATTTTACGTTTTATTGCTCTATTATTATAAACATAAATTCATATTCTTATTAATTTTGATAAAAATAACTCGTTTCTGCTATCTCTTGTTGTTAGTAAAAAGTTACACAAATAAAATTTTGTGTCTATAAAAATTCGAAAGTTTTATATGATTTTGATGTATTAACTTTTAATTTTTTGTCAGTATTTAAATATATAAAATCAAGATTCTAAGTTTATTTAAATCTCATCCATCATTAGTTTTTATCATAAAATTGTTTAGAATTAATTTTTATTTTTTCTATTTTCTAAGCCTTTTCGTGAGCAAGAACAAAGTTGTTAAAATTTAAGTTACTGCTGATATGAACGGGGAAAAATATTATTTAAGCATTTGTCAATACGCAAAGCATTATTTTATCAATAAACAAAGGAATTAATTTAGTTTTCTCTCAAAAAAATTATTTCTTTTCCATTCTCCCGCTGGAGTAAGTTATGAGAGTTATTTAAAGAAATCTTAGTGAATAGTAGATTTTCCAAATTTCTTATGTTGCAGTTTAAATTTTATAAAAGAGTATTTTTTTTTTATTCATTAAATAACGCTTAGATTTTAACATTTTTCTAATCGATAGTCTTTATTTTTAAAGTATGCTTAAATAAATAAATATTTTAAAATAATAAAACTCGAAAAGTTAACATTATCAGTACATTAATAGTTTGCGTTATTTTGTAATATATTTGAAGTAAAAAGGAACATTTATATAATGTTCATATTTCACTTAGTAAAATAAAACTATTACATTTTTCAAGAAGATAGGAAACCATCCCATTTGTGTTCTTGACATTCTTCTACAAGGTCTACATATTAATTTTTTGTGTTTAAAGTTCTTAAAATAACAGTTATTATCGGTGTCTAGTAAAAAAATTTAGTTTCCGTCGCTTACCGCTGGCGAGGTTTACTGGCTATTCTAAGGCTTACAGGTAAATACTGTAATAATTTTGAACATGGTGATAAGCAGGTAATCTTTAAAGGTTTTTCATTTTAAGTAGATGAAAAATTTGAAAATTTCTTAAAAAGCAACACTGTTTTGCCACTTGTTTGCAAAACGAGCTCTTCGCCTTTTCTACACATAAAAACTTGTATGTCGCTCTTTTTCCCAAGTGTCAAGTTGCTGTCAAATCAGCTGCTCACTTGTTTTGCACATATTTTCGTATTCTTGTATTTGTTGTTCGTCTACGGTTAAAATCTGTGAAAAAAATACGATGGGCGTTAATTTATTTAATATAGAATTTGAACAGTGTTTAAGTAAAAAATTCATTTGAAAATATACACAAGTGTATACAAACGCAAGTGTTGGTATTAAAAAACTAACGGTTAGTTTTATTTAACGATATTTTGTACACAATTCGAAAAGTTAAATTTTTCATTTGCTTGTTCTTTTTCTGCACTTTGCTGTCGCCGTCATTTTTTCTGTACGCAATTTTCAACTTCTTTTTTCTCGATTATTATTGTTGTTGCTACTGAGGTTGTTGAGAGCTTTGAAAATTAAAGGAAAAGTCTAAATTATAAGAAATGTGAAAAAGCAGCTGACCCCACGATAATTAAAATAAATTGATGTTAATTAAAGCGATTCTATTTGTGGATTGTATGTTCAAGTAGGGCAAGCAAGGCAACGGGCAACATCCGAAACATCAATTTTCTCCCATGTCTTGAATACTTGCATTTTAAGCTGAATGTTCTTCCTTGTGGGGGTTTGGAGTTGATTGTTGCACTTTTGTTGTAGCAAACTTTATTGAAGTGACTGACTATACCAAGTCGAAACAGATGAAAAAAAAAAACACTACCAAGCATGAAGCTACCACATAGCTGTTGAATTAGTGAAAGTGTTTTTTGAATTTGGACCTCAAAATTAACTTAAAATAATATAAAATCAGTTATATATTAATTCCTGACATTGATTGCCATAGTAAGCCAGATATTGATATATATAGTATTTTTTTTTTTCTATAGTATTTAGTATTTTTATTTCGATCTGAAATGAGTCTAATTTTGTTAAACCACATACATATATGCCAAACACAGGAAGGCACACCTTCCCGAAGTAATCGGAAAACAACATTGTTCGTCTCAGATGGCTAGATCAAGTAATACCAAAGAATATACAATATATTGTGTTCTTTGGTAATACGTAAACACATTAATACACTCTCCAAACCTCAAACATTTCGAAATAAAATCAACGCGTCAATTCGTTAGCAGGACCTTATTTATCTAGAAGACATTGCTCCTTTTACATGTTTCTAGAATTGACAGCAATTGCATTCGATTAAACAGATTTAATGTTTTAATACAAAAATAATATCCATTGTTATTCTTTTTAACATTTTTAATAATAAGAACTTTTAAATAGAAAATTCTTGATTTTTTTTTCCTTTCAGAACCAATAGAGTTTCATTGAGTTACGCTTACAACAGTTTTAAATTACTGTTTAGCTTAGTCCGCAACTGGTGTGAAAATTAATATTATTAAGATGCCACCTTTGAAGACCTACTCGCCGCACAATGAATTCACTGCAAGCTGTCGCAACAATGGCAACACGTCGGCTGATTCCAGCAACACGTTAAGTAATAACACCACCACAACCACACAACGTGCTGCGATTCCCTCCTATTGCAATGCACAATATCCATTTAAAGTCCTATCGAATCTTAATTTACTACGTGAACAGTCACGCTTCTGTGATGTGGAGATTGTTGCCGGTGGCGCTACCTACAATGCGCATCGTGCAGTGCTAAGCGCTGCAAGTGCATATTTTGAAGCCATGTTTCGCCCAGAACTGGGACTTAATGAAGGAAAACAGAAATCAGTTATTTTACATACCATAGATGGAGAAATCATGCATATATTGCTGGACTTTATATACACGGGACGTTGTGAAATAACACAGGTTACAATTAATCGATACAAAGATATGGGTTTTTTTTTTAATTTAAGTTATTAAATTATATTTTTTAGTCGAACGTTCAGGAGCTCTTAGCTGCCGCAGATATGCTACAACTACACGAAGTTGTCGACGGATGCTGTGAATTTCTTTGTCGCGAATTGCACGCTACTAATGCTTTGGGTATTCTACGTTTTGCAGAAGCTCACAATTGTGAGTCTCTTTCGAAAAGCGCATTGAATTTTGTGCACGCAAACTTTCCAACTGTAAGTATATTTATATGAATCATGAATTTGTTCTCCTGGCATTTATATCAACTTATAGTGAGCAATTTGCTAAGCATCTCACATATATGCAAGAAATTCATCGTAGATTTCAACGGAGTTTCATACAACCTTCTTGATAAAAAACAGACTAATTGAACAAAACACAAACAAATTCGCTAACACTGTTTCGCTGTTTAAACAGCAGTCTAATTGTCTGAACGATTTAGTAGAATAAATTATTCGATAGTTTAAATCACTCCAAGCCTTCCTCACTCAATTACTATTTCCTGGAGAGTTTTTTTTTTAAATATGAATAAATGAACTACTTTGATAGAAATCCCATCACTGATCAGCATTGTAAAGTTGGAGCAACTGTTGGATATCCATCTCTAAGTTGACTAACGTTTCAAAGCTCTTTGAAAAAATAATTTAAGATAAAATCTACTTCGCCATAAAAAACACAAATTGTCCAAATCAACATGCATTTGTCTTTGGTAAGTCAACTACAGCTAACCTCAGTATTTTTACAAATTACAGCATTACTTCTTCTGTAGATCGACATCAACTTGATGTTATTTATTCTGACATTTCTATGGCTTTTGAAAGATTATCACGTGATATTTTATTGCTCAAGCTTGCCAAGATAGGTTTTCATTTCATGTTTCTCTCTTGGCTTAGCTAATACCTCTTTAACAGAGTTTCATACGTTGTCATTGACAACAAATCTTTGTCATTTCTAGCAGCGTCTGGGGTTCCCCAAGGAAGCATCCTTGGACACTTACTTTTTGTTATTTTTTTTTTTTTAATTATATCTCTAAATGCTTCTATACTGCAAAATTTTTACTGTACGGAGATGATCTTAAGGTTTTCCTTAAAGTTAAAAATCTGTGGAATGCTACTCGTCTTCAATTTGAGCTTGATAATGTCTTTCTTTTTTTTTGATCAAACAAAACAAACTATCACTTATTCTTGATAAATTTTTTTTATTATACTTTTGATATCACAAATTTAGCTAGATTAACAGAAATCCGTGACTTGGGTGTAATTTTTGACTCTGATATAAACTTTAGCTCTCACCTTAATCGTATTATCCCCAAAGTTTATTCTCTTTTAGCTTTTCTTAAGCGAAATAGTGCTGGGTTTTTTGACCCTTATACATTAAAAACATTGTATACCTCCCTTGTTAGATCTAGTCTTAAATATGATTCTTTTTTCTGGTGTCCTTTTTTTTTAAGTTTATTCTGCGGTCATTTAATTTTACTGAATCTTTTCCCTCATATGCCATGCTACAAAATTATGTTTATAGCTTTAAACAGTATCTATAATAATAACTTGCTTGATTTCTCTATGTCTAAATATGATTTTAAAACTACTATTACTTTATTGTTAAATATAAACTTTTTTGTTATTATTTGTATACGTTCACGTTTTGAAGTATTCCCATTTTCACGATTTAGAAGCATCAAAGCTAAAAACACGTGTAGTACATGTTTAACATTCACGTGTAGTTCGAGTACGTGAATTTTTAAAATATTCTTAAAAACACATGTATTCGTACTACGCGTGCTCACGTGAAAATGGGAGCTCTAGTTAACAACAAAAATAAAAAAACAAGTTTCTCCGATATGTTTCCACCCTGGTTCAAGCCGGGGACCCTGTGCATGTAAAGCACACGTGATAACCACTACACTACGAAAGCTCCTTAACCCAATCTGTAAAAAACAAATCTTCAAAAGCACTCATCTATTTCTTTTTTTTTCTATTAATTTAATTTACAATCTCTTTCAAGATCACGCTTGAAGACGAATTCCTCGATACGCCTCAAACACTGCTTTCACAATTGCTCACCTCAGAGCTGCTACGCGTCGATTCAGAGTCGCAAGTATTTCAGGCTGCATTACGTTGGATAAAGCACGATGTCACCCAACGACGTTGTTTTGTATTCGACATACTTTCCCATGTCCGACTGGCGCTGGTGCCCGTTAAGGTAATCGATCAGGCGCTCAAAGACTGTCGTGACATGTCGGTGAAAATTGCATTGCGGTCCATTTGTCGCGATATCGCATCGAAACGTGGTCAACTGGTGCCGCTTCGCGTGTGTCCACGTCAGCTAGCAAAGAAGAACATTTACATAATTGGTGGATCACGTCGGGAAACTCCACGCACCTGGAATCCGGCAGATTGTATATTCGAGACTGTTGCCAAGTTTGATATCTTTCGACGGGAATGGTCCGAAACGGCACCAATGGAAATCGGACGCATTCTACCGGGCGTTGCAGCACTAAATGGCAAAATCTATGTAATTGGTGGAGAACGTGGTTCGCAAATCTTGGCAAACGGTGAGGTATATGATCCGCAAAATGATATCTGGCAGCCTATTGCGCCAATGATTGTGCCGCGTTGTGAATTTGGCTTGTGCACCATGGGTGGTCAGCTGCTGGCGGTTGGTGGCTGGATTGGAGATGATATTGGCGGTTCAATGGAGTGTTATGAACCAGAAAAAGATGTTTGGCAGATGATTGGGGACTTGCCAGAGCCTCGCTTTAGCATGGGTGTGGTTAGCTTCGAAGGACTGATTTATATAGTGGGTGGCTGCACAACGTCCAGTCGGCATTTGCCAGATTTAATAAGGTGAAATGTTAATCATGGAAATATCAAAAACAAAATTTGCAAAACCTCAAAAGAATATTTCACTGAAAAACTTGTTCATGTTTTCCAGCTACAATCCGGTAACAAAAGAATGGCAGCCCTTAGCGAGAATGCAGACGGCACGGTGTCAAATGGGCGTGGCTATATTAGATCGTTATCTATATGTGGTCGGTGGTAATAGCAGCGCTCAGGACGTACTTAGCTCTGTCGAACGCTACAGCTTTGATGAAAATAAATGGATAACTGTATGTTCTATGTCTGTGCCGCGTGCAATACCTGCAGTAGCAGCCGCAGATGGCTTACTTTATGTAGCGGGCGGTGATCAAGTAAGTTTGTGTTTGAACTGTTTTAACCTAAAGACCTCATATGAGATTTTTTTTTTTATACAAAATAGCCATGCGAAGTGAACTTTTATCGCGCGCAAATAACTATCAGTGCTGTCGAGTGCTATGATCCACTTTCCGATACATGGAAAAATTGTCCTGATCTTCCGATGAGCCGTTCCGAAGCGGGCGCTGTTGTTGTTTAACCCTTATTTTCACTACGCAATCAAATGATCTTAGTTTATAGTATTTTGTTTGTATCTTATATTGCTTTGTTTTTGTTAGTTTTTAGGCGATGCATAATATCAATAATTTAGGAATTTATTTATGCCGAAATTTTAAATAATTTTTAATCTAAGTAAATATTATACTTAAGATGATGTATTTTTATCTAGTGATTTTTTTTTTTTTTTTTTTTTACTTCGTTAATAGAATTAAATCAAATCTCCTTTACACTGACCTTAAATCTGCAATAATGGATAATAATTCGGACATTAAGAAATATTTTAAGAATCTTCAAATCAACAGCATTAAATTAAAAAATAATTATATATATATAAAAAACGACCGTGTTAAACTCGAGCTTTTTATTAACCGAGCTTAAATGCTTTGTTCGCATTTTTTGTTATAATTTCAAAATTAAAATTTTTCTGATTAAAAGACACTAAAGTGCGCGTAAATATATAGAAACGGATATTTTTTTTTTTTAACAAAAGAACAAAATCATTACGGACAATTATATAAAAAATTATTTGAGCGCAATGTATGCTTCAAGTGATAAGTGAAATGTAATTTTGTCTTATTAACTAAAAACAAAAAAAGTTATATCACAAGTGCATGTTTTTATATGTATCATCTACTATTAAAAAGAATAGCAAAATATTGTAACAAAGATCATTGAAATCAAAATCCAAATCCTTTCAAGTGTTAACACATAGTGACAAACACAAGTAAAAAAATGTTTGTTTCAACTATAACTGTGCGAATATTAAGTGGCTAAATCAAATAAAAAGTAAAGTATTATAAAATAAGAAACTGTTTTTTATTTACATACAAGTTCGTTTTTACTTTAACAAAAATCGTCTTCCTAGGGAAGACCAGGCCTTAGATTATCGGAAGTACCATTCAGAAGTACTGCTACAAGTAATTTTAAATTAATGAAAAAATAAGAAACAAACTTAAACGCCTCTCAAAAATGTACTATTTTAGTGTTGCGATTTTTGACTTGCATTCTTTGTTCGCAAACGAGTTATAAATGATATTCTTGAGAGCATTGGATTTTTAAGTAATTGTATTTTATTGTATTTATTATTTAAATGAAAGATTTTTTAAATAATACTTTCGATTCTCCGTATTTAAATTTATAATTATTTTAGTTCTAGGATGCTAAACATTGCCATTCTTACATTGTTACCTTAAGTCGAGTTGAGTCATTCTACTTGAAATTCTGTGTTTTTCGACTATTTCTTATCAACTTCAGCTTTAATCGTAGCTGCTGGCGGCCAGCTTGCAATTAACTGTTTAAAGTTAGCTCTTCGATTCTCAACCACTAAACGCTGTATAAGACTGCCTAAATGTTCTCCACCCTCCAAAAATACCTGTAAATTATGCACTGTCCCATCCGGAATGCGATGATCTGTGATACGATCTTGCACAAAGTTGTATGTGCGAATTTTTTCATTGCGATCAAGGTTACCTTGCTGTGCCTTACGTGTTGCCTGTTTCTTTGCTTCGACACTTTCAAGTTGCCGTTGCACTAATTTCGCCTGAAGTCTTTTGATGGCAATTTCACGATTTTTTATTTGTGATCGTTCTGATTGGCTCTCCACGGCAAGGCCTGTTGGAAGATGCACCACGCGTACAGCCGAGTCAGTTGTATTAACATGCTGGCCACCAGCACCACTTGCACGTTTTGTTTCAATTTTCAAATCCTTTTCGGAAATATTTACGTTAACATGCGCTGGTCGTGGTATTACCGCAACAGATGCCGTGCTTGTGTGAATACGACCTGATTTTTCGGTAGCCGGAACACGTTGCACCCGATGTACTCCTGCTTCATAGCGTAGCGTATCGTAGGCAACGGAATCGTGCACAATTACATTTGCATGGCGAAGACCTAATTGTTTTTAAGTATTAGCATACATTATATAGCAATTACATATTAAAATTGTGGCATTTAACTGACCGCCAATATCAGTGATCTCTTCGGCAAGCACTTCATAATTCCAGCCGTTATGTTCAAAAAAATTTCCATACATCACAAACAGTTCTCTTGCAAACAGCATAGCTTCTTGACCACCAGCTCCTGCATTAATTTCGAAAATCAGCGAAGGATACCGCTCATCATCATTTATGTGTATGACTTGTTCCATAATTTTCTTCTCGGCTTGCCGCATAAGATTTGTGTAGACCTAGATGGAATTACGATGTAGAATTTATTTTTGTCTTAGAAAATATGGTACCTCATTTTCTTCCTCTATAAGTTTCCGCATATCCTCGTCCTTTTCATTTTCTATTTCTTCACGTGTAGTCATATTTTCTTGAAGGATGCGATGCTGCTCCAAGCACTTTACAATGCCATTCAATTGATTCATGCGTCCAAATGCAGCTGGTCCTTTACCGGAAGCATTAACACGTAAATCGTAAAATTCCTGACGCAAAGTTTCCAAATATTTTTGTAAGTTACCATCCTTGAAACTGATCTCTTTTGTGTTAGTCGATCGTTGCGCACTTTGACAGCTGGTTGTAGATATCGCTGTAATGCGCTGTAATCTATTTAACGCCAAAGTTCTCCTTAATAGTTTACTTAAGAACATCTTTTTGAAATATTAAGTATCATCAAAAGAAAAAATTTCTTTTGCAAAACACTACATCAAGTAACGTAAGTTTGGCCCATATTACACGATGATCGTTTGATCGCGGTCAAAATATTTTTGTTGTTGCTTTCAATGCGAAACAATTGTTCATACGCTCTGGCTCTCAGTGTTTTTTGACAGTTTCGCATTGAAAGCAACAACAAAAATATTTTGACCGCCTTTTGTGAAGTTATGTCAAAAACATGTGTTAACATACTAGAGCTGCCAACTCTGAAGCGTAAATCTGAATAACCTAAGATGGTAATTTAATTGAAATAGTGGTGAAAGATACTTTTATGTCCTTTAAAATAAAACATGAATGCATTCAATTTGAAGTTAACGTGATATTGCAAGCTGTACGAAAATATATAGTCATGTGATTAAAAAAAGTGTATCCCTTTCTATTTAAAAATCTCTTAAAATTAAACTTTGTTATTTTACTGAAGCAATCAACTTATCCAAAATCTAAATTAAAAATATAAAAATAGATGAAAGGCTTTTAGATCAAAGCTTAAATAACTCTTTGATTCACTCAAATATTTATTTAACGTTCTTCAAATAAATAATTTGTACTGTTGACGAGAAGACGCGTTATAAACCTAACAAGATTCGTGTTATAGTGCATTTATATGTTTAACTTAACAAAAAAGTATAGCTAAAATTATTCATACTAATAGCAAACTCAGCTAGTTATTTATCAAAGTAGTTAACGCCCGTGCTCTCCAACCGTATCTTAATGATTAGAGCTCAGACCTATAGTGCCAACTTAATCCATCCGAATTGCGAGTTCGAACCATAGCTCAAACAAAAACTGAAAATTATTTATTTTCTTTCGGTTAAATTGTTTTAAAAATACATACTTAAATATAATTATACAACTTTTTTTTCATTTTAAAATTAAAATAATACAAGAACAAATTAAAATTTATTTCACACAAATTGTTTTTTTACTAACTAAACAGAAAACCGCACTTTATTATTTCATTTATGTTTTGTAATTTTATTTTTGAGGGTAAAAGAGCAAGATTAACAAGTACATAAATATCCTTGCTTCACATAACATGATACCATATGAATACATTAGTGATCACAAAGGCCGTGTGCTATTAGGAAACTTTTCATTTGGATGATGAAATTTTGACAGTCTGAAGGAGAATATTTGGCACTTGTGAGGTGAATATGATTGACAAAAATTCATGTAGCCCCAGGGTCTAGCATAAATTTTGACAATCGGAAAGGGAATTTTTGACACAAGCAAAAATGGAAAAAACACTTGTGAGATTGTGAGTCGTAAAGAAGTTCAAAATTTCTGTTTTCGACAGCATAGCAACCAAAATTGCTAATTTTCAACATAGTGTAATTAACAAGGTGGTAGTGAATTTTTAACCTCTCTCACAAAAATGAACTTTCAATCTGTCAAAAACAGCTGGTTGTATATTTTAAGCAAAACCATACCAAAACAAAGTTTGTGATATTCGTTTTGGCTCTAGTTTTCCAGTGTTTTTTCAATTATTTTGATGAAAATACGATGAAGCTACTTATTATTGCAATTTCTTACTTATTAGCTAGAACTACCACAAGCAAGCAAGCGTAAGAAATAGTGAGTTGTAACTTACCAACAGGTCCTCTCTTTTTGTCGCAATTTTTTGACAGATTCATTCATTCATACATCATGATTTTCAATATGACCCCTTTTATATTGGTCAAGACTTGAAATCAAGTTTTTTTGACGTTCTCTTTTAGACTTGACGAAACCTTTTACATTGGTCAAGAATTGAATTGTGGTGCAAAAGAGATGCGTTCTTTATTGCTTTAATATGTTTGCTCTGCTCATACACATGCAATATGTTCGCAGCCTTACAATTTTTAGCTACAAAACACCAAACGCCGCAAGCAAACGAAAAATAATGTGAAGCACTTCGACAAAACAGCGAAAAGCACAAGAGGAATACAAAAAAATTGACGGTACAGCGTCAATGTTCTCTTACCCTTTCGTCGCGTCCGATGTGCGGTGAATTGCCTACAAACTCACAGACTTGAATTCAAGTCTTGACCAATGTAAAAGGGGTCTGTATATTAACAATTTCGCAAATTAAATTAAATTCTTGTGCTCTACCAAAATCTAAAACGTCAAAATTTCAAGCTGTCAAAATTTCATCGTTCTTCTGGCACAGCAAAAATTACAATTTTATTTCAACAGACAGAAATTGTATTCAACTCAGTAAATTCTCTCCTTCCACGAGTGAAAAGTTTCCGAATAGCACACGGCCAAAATATTAATGGTATTCATGCAAAGCGGCAAAGTTATATTTAGGGCAATTAGTTATTTTTATCAGGTAGATTGTGTGAACGTCCCCTAAAACCGATTGTGCATCTTCAGAGATATGTACTGAACACATTGACGACGACAGCAACATTACGACATCTGTCAAATTTTTTTCCATGTATTTCTTATGGAGAGAATTTGGTCTAATGTCGCAATGTCGTGTCGTCTATATAAAACTATTCCTAATTTGACAGCTTGTCGTCGCTGTCGTCGTCAATGTGTTCAGTACAATATGTCAGCTGTTAACTTGTGAATAGTTAATAGCCATTTCGTTTTAGTTATGTATTTATAACTAGAAACCATTCTTTCCTTTGTTTTATAATTGTTGCTACGCTTTTATTTGGCGGAAAAGACTAAACTTTGAAAAATATAAACAGCTGATTGCTGTTATAAGTTTGCCACCTCGTTTGCTCACCTAAATCGAAGAGCAAATATATCTGGTTTGTGCAAAAGCTTCTCAGTACAAATTTTGACAGTTCATTTATAAGGGTGATAAAGTTATCTTGTTTATACCATTTATAAGGGCTTTGCCCATTTGCATGAATACCATTATTGTTTTATTGTGTTCATAAATTTGCTAGAGCTAACAGGGTAACTTTCTTTATTCAAAAACTGTAAGACGGCAACCCTGCTATTCTACAGCAACGAAGCTTGCGTAAATAAGCTTATTTTGCTAGAATCAATATTAAGGTTTTCGTAGTGTAGTGGTTATCACGTGTGCTTCACACGCACAAGGTCCCCGGTTCGAACCCGGGCGGAAACAATAATAGAGTTTATTTTTTTATTTTGGTGTCAATCATCTCTTCATACATAAATTCCCTACCAAACAAAATAAATTACTTTATTCTATAAAAAAAAAAATATTCCTTTATTTTGCAATATTACTCCATTCCCCTGCTGAGCCCATTTGCATTAAGTGCTGACGCACTTCTTTCTCCATTATGGCTTGAATCTCACGACAACCGTCCAAAGCTTGCTCCATCACCTTAGGTAGATTATCCAAATGGAAGCGCTGCGACATTTCCATAAAGGCAATTTTATTGGAGGTCGGCAACGATGCAACTGTAAGCGTCGCTCCGCCCGACATTTCTTCTTCATGTGAAACATCAGTAAGTGGAACATTGTTTTTGCTCAACGAAGCTGTGCAAGCAACAACAAACTCTTTCAGACAAATTCCAGCATCAACCAATGCCAAGGTAGCTGCGTTTACCGATACTGCATAATTAGCACCATCGGCCTGTAGCACCTCAATGTAAATATCTATTTGTGAACGTGGATAAAGTTCAGTTTTGATGGCAGCCTTCAAAGCCTGCTGCAAGTAAAGTGTTATCTCCTGTGATTTACGATCACCGCGTGGTCGATTCTTGCGTTCCGCTGTTGAAAAGGTGGCCATGCTGTATTGACAGTTAATAACGACTTCATTCAGATCAAGCTTCTTGCTTTGAGCCTGTTAATGTACGACTTAGCACATGTATTAACTTGTACATTGAAAATTATACCTGATGAGGACCGTATACTGCAGCCAACACTTTAGTGTTTCCCTGTTCGATATAGGCGCTTCCATCAGGTTGCTCGAAGACTCCTAGTTTGCACTTCATTCGGCGCAACTCATGTGGTCGGCGTCCATCGAGACGCAATCCTTGTTCACTTAACAATTCGAAAGCAGACATTATTTTTTATTCTTTTTTAAATAAATTGGCGGATGAAATTGAGGCTGTTGGAGTGTTTATAAAAACACCTGTTACCTCACGGGCTTGTTCAGAAAATTAGTCAAGATTCGAAAAATTCACCTCATTATAGTCATGATACAATTATACAAGGTAGGAGTGACAGTTTTATCGTCTTGCACTAACTGTCAAAAATAGTATAAATTAGAGAACGAAGAAGTAGAAAAGAAAATAGAAAGCAAAATATACAGGCAAATAACAGTCGTTAGAAGATACTAGTGAGAAAAAAGCCAGTTGTCACTCCTACCTGGTATAATTGTATCATGATTCAAGAATGAAAGAAAAATAGATTGCGCAGATCGTAAAAATAACTTTCAACGATCTGCTCATCTACGTCACGATAGACTTACGATATGAGCTTACGATATGGCTTTCTGCCAAGTCGTGTTCAGAATGTGAACAAATATTACAATGTTTCCATGGCGAGTTAACTCGGGGTTAAGGCCTGACCAAAATAGACAGAACGAGACATAACGAGTAAGTTCGAACAAATGGAAGACAATGTTAAAACCCAAAATGCACATACGTAACTGATCGAAACTGAACGAGACAATGCGACGAGACGTTCTGTTCCGTAACAACCGAACTTTTAGCGTCTCAACTCGTCAACAACAGCTGTGCAAAGCAGTCTTCTTCTTGTTTCAGACGATTGGAGGTACTCGTTTCATTTTGGGTTAAATGTCAAAACGGACATAACGATTGTAAACGTTCGGCAAGTTGCAATCGTCTCGTTTCGTCTATTTTGGTCAGGCCTTTAGGGTTTTCGTCGAGTTAAGAAAATGGCATCGCTAACTCGACAGTGTTTCCATGCACAGCATCGAGTTGAGTCGAACTTGTCAATTTCATTTGCATTTTTGTTATTGTTTTACTAGTGAAATGGATACTAAATGGCAGCATTCACTTTGACAGATAGAACCCAGTTAAATCTTACAAGTTTTGTGGAGTTTCGTGGATTTAACGAAACTCAACTCAACTCGCGTTTCCATAGCGAGTTAACTCGGGGTTTACTCGGGAAACATAGTAATGGTATTCATGCAAAGCGGCAAAGTTATATTTAGGGCAATTTGTTATTTTTATCAGGTAGATTGTGTGAACGTCCCCTAAAACCGATTGTGCATTTTCAGAGATATGTCAGCTGTTAACTTGTGAACATGGTATAATAACATGGTATAATAATACATGGTAGCATTGACAACTGCTTATTTTCTCTTCAACAGGAAAACATAAACTGTCAAAAACAGCTTTTTGTGGAAATACATCAGCAGCTGCTGTAGTTGTTGTTTTTTTTCACTTCAACGTTTTCAACATTGCTTGTGTTTTCAATGGCGGATTGTGAGCGCTCTCTTTTTGAGTAAATTTTTTGATAGTAGATGATTTCCCAAGCAACTGTCAATGCTACCTTGCATTATTATACCATGACTTGTGAATAGTAATTGCTGATTGCTGTTATAAGTTTGCCACCTCGTTTGCTCACCTAAATCGAAGAGCAAATATATCTGGTTTGTGCAAAAGCTTCTCAGTACAAATTTTGACAGTTCATTTAAAAGGGTGATAAAGTTATCTTGTTTATACCATTTATAAGGGCTTTGCCCATTTGCATGAATACCATTCCCATCTAGACACCTAACTGTTAGATATGCCATATATAGGGCATACACATCCCAGCTAGACAGCTCTAACGTAGTTACGCACACAAGGAAACAAAATTTGGTGTTCACTAACACACTCTTACATTTTGTTGTCATGCTAAACAAAGAAAGTTGTATGTGTTTACATAGCTTGCTCTTTTTCGCCGCAAACAAGCTGAGGGTATGAAAAAATAGCAAACAAAAGCTTTAAGCGTGTTTTATCCTCAAATAAATGAACATAAATATGGTGGCCGCGGCGCCGAGGGTAGAATGAGTGTCTCGTATGCCAGAAACCACGGTTCAAATTCTTAGGCACTTGAAAGTTTTTCAGGTAAATTTAATAGTAAATCAATTAGTATAATATTAAGTGAAAAATAGTGATGTCTTAAAATAAACAAATAAAAACGACTTCTTTGTGAATTGAAGTATACAGTTTACTTGCTAATCTAAAAAAGTTATTGTAATATTTGAAATTATTTTTTTTTATTTCTTTAAATATTTTTTTCTTTAATTTATACTTTATGAATACAAATATTTATAATTTCCCATAATAAAAATAGAAAAAAAAAACAATTATAAACAAAATTATAAGAAAAACAAAATTTGGTTTTATTTTTGGAGGATATCAACCCGCGTATGTTCGCGTTAAAAGCCAGAACTCTAACCAGTACGCTATGGTCGAAGAGCTCTGCGGGATGCTAACTGCGGACCATATTAAACAGCTGAATTTGTTTTTAATTCTTTATGGAATTTGTAATTAGTGTGAGCAGAACATCTATAGCTTTTTTAATAGATAAAACATGTGTGGCAGACAGAGATTTCTTTGTTTGAACCGTGGCTTCTGGCATACGGGACACGCATTCTACCCTCGGTGCCACGGCCACCATATTTATGTTTATTTATTATAGGATAAAACACGCTTAAAGCTTTTGTTTGCTATTTTTTCATACCCTCAGCTTGTTTGCTGCGAAAAAGAGCAAGCTATGTAAACACATACAACTTTATTTGTTTAGCATGACAACAAAATGTAAGAGTGTGTTAGTGAACACCAAATTTTTTTTCCTTGTGTGCGTAACTACATTAGAGCTGTCTAGCTGGGTTAATAAATGAAACAATGACAAAAGATTCAAGAAACAAACTTGGTCTAGCGTGACGTCATGATCGTAAAAAATACTTTGTGCGTAGCTAGAAATGTCAAAATGAAAAGTAAAAAACAACAAAGTAAACAAACGGAGCTGCGCAATGCGTAATCTATTTTTCTATCATTCTTGATCATGATTACAGTATTAATCATGATTACAGTATTAATCGAAGGAGCTGGCTGGAAAAAGTCATGAAATACACTTCACAATAATAAGGAATAGTTTTACTTTAGGGCCCACGCTTAAATATGTTTTTTTTTATTTTTATAACCTTCCAACCTTATACCTGCGACACATTAGTCCATTTAAACTGGTTTAAGTGTTTTTTATCGTTTAAATATCTGCTAAACTATGTTTAAAATTCGTTTAGTCAAAACTAGTTTCCGAAACTCGTTTATCGCAGTTAAACGAGTTTTAGCAGCTGTTTTTTACATTCCTCTTTCTACACTTTCGTTGAGAACTATAGCGCTCTCACTCGAGCAAACGCTCTGAAATTTACGATCATAGTGTTGTTCGCTTATCCATATTTCTCGTTATTTTTATAAACTAGTAAACAAAAATATTGAGTGTGTCATCCCCAATGGTTATATTTTAAACTACAAAAGATAATCAAAGTTTCCTATGCCAATGTGTCGCAGGCATTATTGGCTTCAGGATTTCTATCTCCTAAGCCATGATACAATAAGAAGGTAGGGTAATACCTGCGACACATTGATCCATTTAAACTCGTTTCAATGTTTTTTCTCGTTTAAATATCTGCTAAACTATGTTTAAAATTCGTTTAGTCAAAACTAGCTTCCGAAACTCGTTTATCGCAGTTAAACGAGTTATAGCAGCTGATTTTGACATTCCTCTTTCTACACTTTCGTTGAGAACTCTAGCGCTCTCACTCGAGCAAACACTCTGAAATTTACGATTATAGTGTTGTTAGCTCATCCATATTTCTCATTATTTTTATAAACTAGTAAACAAAAATATTGAGTGTGTCATCTCCAATGAGGCTGTTCAGACTTGCCTCAAATGAGGCCGACTCACTTGCCTCATTTTGACGTCTACAGGTAAAGGGAAAGCGGGAAGGTGACATGTTACGTGAGGCAAGAATTTTTTAAAATTTTAAAAATTATGCGACTCAATTTGACGCACATCAGATTGAAGTCTATTCTGTTGACATTTTCCTCTTTATTTTCTCTTTTTAGTTGAGCGCACCCAGAAAAAAATGTTGGGGGCTGTTTTATATTTTTATTTATAGACTTATTCAAATTTTATATATAATATTTAGAGTACAAAGTCAATTATTCTTTTATTTTGTGTCATAGAATTTAATATGTCCTAAATAATAAAATTAAAATTAATTAAGGCATTTCATTTTTATGAAATTTTAAGAGATTGTACCAATTTCATATTACTTTCTATGTGGGGTTAGCGTAATTTTCATACGAGATCGTCAATTTGCAATATCATCTTTATATTTTAAATATAAGCTTAAAATATATTGAAATTCCTAACGATGGTCCCAAAATCTTTGCTGTAATCGTCATCACATACAGAAATATAGACGGAAATAGACCGATATGATTACACAGAGCCAAAAACCACCGCATAAAATCAATAAGACCAATAAATTGAGAAATTTAATTGGTTTTCTTATTAATGCTACCAAATAATAAGAATTTTCCATAAAGAAATATTTTCAATTCTATAGCGAAAATCTTATTAAAAATGAACAACTACTATCAAACATTTTTTAATAAAATTTCTTATTGAATGAATAAAATAATGTGGAAATCTTATTAACTCTTAACTTTAATAAGAAACTTTTTTTTTAAATAGCTTAAAAATAGTTAAAAAAATAGCTTGCAAATTTCGTGTAAGTAAGAGCAAATGTGTTTTAAACTTTTAAAAAACATATGAAAAAAGGCAAATTATGAACACATTGTGTTTTTTTTTAAGTTAATGTTTTTTTTTTAGTGTAGGAGTACACTCCAAGCGAATAAATGTAAACAACAGATGGTGTAGTAAAGAGAAAATCAGCGCATGAGAACAACTGGTAATTCGTTCTCTGTTCTCTCACAACACACTTCTTACGCTGATCTGAATTTGTGAGTTGTGTTCTTTTTGTTTCTTAATCGAATACTTGATAAAGTATGCAAATATTCACCAATATACTATGGTGCACTGAATAACTGTTAGCGAAATGTGTTTATTTTGAGTTAGTGATTGATGAGTTGATGTTAAAAGCAAAATTATTGCGATTTTAAATTAAATTTAAATAAAAAAAATATTTTTAAATCAAATTGGATATTGATGAAATAAGTAACATAAATCATAGCATAATCATTTTTTGTTTTACCTTTTAATGAATTGTAAATTTAATTTTATTGTTATTAAAATAGTTAATAAATTTTAATTTAATTTAATCGAATTTAAGTTTTTCGAACTTAGGTAATTCTTTTCCTAATTAAAAATGCGTAATTGTCTACATTATTTAAAAAATTGCCAAAACATACATATATATTATGTTATATCAGACGAAAATGCATACTCATGTAGGACTCTTTTGTGTATACAGAGTTTTATTTAATAAAAACAATAAATAACACCATGAAAGTAGCTTTAAACATTCCAACTTAAATAAATAATGATTTATAATTTATAGTTGTTTTACTTTATACATTTAATTTTATTTTTATTCGTTCATTGGGAGGGGGGCTTAACCCCCAAAACCCTATCTCTGTGCGCCCTTGAAGCAGCACGAAAACAACAAAAGAAAAAAAAAACAAAATACGTCAATATGAGGCAGCCTCAAACTGAGGCAATAATTTGTGTGTGAACACTTTACAGCTGACTTATATCAAAATGAGGCAAGTGAGTCGCCTCTTTTGAGGCAAGTCTGAACAGCCTCAATGGTTATATTTTAAACTACAAAAGATAATCAAGGTTTCCTATGCCAATGTGTCGCAGGTATTAGGAGGTGGTATACATCTCATTTCCCCATAGAAATTCTAATTTGAATATCCAACTCAAACTTTATTCGCAAAATAACCTATAAAAACTATAACACATCACAAAAATAATAGAAATCAGATTACGCCATCAGAGACAGAAAAAGTTGCAAAGTTCTGCACAAGACGTTAGGTCTTTCGATATATTTTTCAGCTACAGTTCTGTTTGCTTATGTTTTGCTCAGTGAAAAACAGCTGATTTTGACAATGTGTAGATCATGATGTAAGCAGACATTCGCATGGCATAGTCTTGTATTTATTATTTTTGAACACATCATCATCAGCAACTCAAACAAATAATACAATTTGACAACTAACAACAGTTCCTCTCTTTCGCTCTCAATTTTTTGACAGAAAGTCATTTCCATCAGTGTGTACGTCTGTGTGTCTGTGATCACGATTACAGCCGTAATTTACAATCTATCCTCACGAAATTTAAGCTTGTATCTAAAAAATAAAGATCAATTTCGAAAATGAGCCAAATCGGATTAAAACCACGCCTACCTTCCATACAAAGTGACTTTATCAAAATGGTAAAATCTCTTTTAATTGCACAAAAATGAATATATGGACTTGCAATTTTGCATGTGAAATTTGATATATAACATGTAATCTGTGTCTGAAATTCAAGCAAATTGATTGAAAACTTTTTGACGACATTTCCGATCATTCGAGAGTTAATGAGACGGTCGGTCCGACATGTCGGATGAAAATAAAAAAGTCTGACTCGGTGTTTTCATTTCAATAAAATTGTCAGCGAGTGAACACATCAAATAAGCGAACAGACAAAAAAATGTGGTCAGCGTACCCAATACAGAATTTTGGTTAAAACCAGGGACCGAAAATAATTGTTATTTTTTATTTCACAGCAGAAAAAGTTTTATCCATAAAAATATATGTTATGAATAACTTTTATTTTGAAGAAAAATTTGTTTGAGATTTTTTCGGTTATTAGTGTCAAAAATTAAAAAAAAGTATATTTTTGGTTTTGGGACCTCTTAGCCGTCGATACTCGTATGAGGAAATCATATAACGTTATCTATCTAACGTCATCTATGTATAAGAGTTCATATAAAATCGTTGGTGCGTACTCACGCTGCTTAATATCCCACGACCGGTAACACTTAATGCCACCAAATTTCGAACATATGTTATTAAGTTTAATATATAGTTTAATAAGGTAAAATTTTGCCACACCCCCTTTTACCACCCACAAATCAATAAAAATTGTATATTTCAGGCGGTTGTAGTTGTATTGCACTGGTATTTGGTAATTTAGTTCGTGTGGCTTACCAGTAAGCCAGTAAGTGAAAGCTAGTTATATACGGCACAAAAATTATTTGAAGAGTGCGACAAATAACTATTTCACTAATAAGATAAAAAACGAAGAATTAGATCTGTGCCACAATGAAGAATAACCAAAAGCAAAAACATATAAGGGGTCGTTCATAAATTCCGTTACCAATTTAGGAGGGTGGAGGTGTTTTAAAATGTACTACGATAAGTAACGATAGGGGGAGGGGGTCTCACATATAGTAACGTGACGAAAAATAAAAAAAATTTGGAAAAATTGAAATATTTGTATTGCGGCTTGTATTTCGCTTACAAAACATCAATGAATTCTCATAAGTGAGTTTTACTTACTTTAAAATAAATTGGTATAAAAAGTACAAACTATTTAAATAAAACAATTTAAGGAAGCATATTTATAAAAACACTGAACTTGTTGCTGCACAGGTACAGCCTTTACGGGTATTCTCTCAAACACCAGGCGAATTTCTTTGCATAAAAAATGAGGATACACTTGAATGGGTCGACATAGAATCCGTTGAAGAATTCTATTTCGAAGAGTCCCCAAAGTTTCCAGCTTCTTCAATTCCATATTAGCATCGTCTGTTGGATTGAAGATGGAATAGTTTTTAATCGATGAAAATAATGGATTTATAAAATTTTTTTAAAATTGCCTAGTCATGATAGCACCAACTAAGAAGAGCTAGTCAAGGTTGTAATATTTTTAATATATATTTTTTTTATATATTATAAAATATATTATAGATATTATTTAAAATATAAGACTACTCTCAAACTCCAACAGGAGCAGCTTTCTTTAGGTGACTTTTATAAAGAGTGGCTCGATTTAAAGGTGACAGTTAAAGCCAATACATCACCGATGGCTTCCAAACTGTACCAAAGCATTCAGAATAGAGAACCGTCTATTTTAAATACTGATGTGGTACATGCAGCGTTGTATTTAGATCCAAGACTTCGTCGAACTCTTTGTTCTGAAAAGAAAGAAATTGCCAAAAAGCTTTTAAAGCAACTTACATTACACATCATAAACATGGTTAAGGTTTGTAGTGAAAATTAAGTGTGACAATTAATTACTTTGGTCGACAGGGCGAAGAGTATACGATAAAAAGTTCTAAATGAGTTTTTTCAGAAATGGTGTCTGGTTTTTGACATTAGCTCAAATCTAAAAGTTATAAGCAAAATTCTAAAAAAAGTTTTTTTTCGTGATAATTTACCTATATCTTTTTAACGTATTAACCGTTTTTAAAATTTTATATACATATATGTTTATTAGTTCGGGTTCGAAAGTTGGAAGTCTTCAAGCAATCGGCAAAATGTTGTAAGCTTGATCCAATTAATTCAAGTATAATAATAATTCAAGTATCCAAATAATTCAAATAAGTTTTGAACCGTCATGGTATAATAATACAAGGTAGTATTGACAGTTGCTTGGGAAAACATATCCTGTCAAAAAATATACTCAAATAGAGAGCGCTCACAATCCGCCATTGAAAACACAAGCAATGTTGAAAACGTTGAAGTGAAAAAAAAACAACAACCACAGCAGCTGCTGATGTATTTGCACAAAAAGCTGTTTTTGACAGGAGATGTTTTCTTGCAGAAGAGAAAATAAGCAGTTGTCAATGCTGCCTTGTATTATTATACCATGCCTTGTATTATTATACCATGGGTAATTTTAACATAAGCTGAATAGTGCTGGATAGTGATGTATAACTTTTCAGGGATGCTGCATTACATTTTACGAGATTTTGTATTAGATTTTGTTGAAATAAAAAGATTTTGAAATCTATAGGGGTATTCGCATTGTGATGTATTTAGTCTTGTATTCTGTATTTGTGGTATACATGGTTTCTGTGGTTAATTACCCAAACAAAATGTAAGCAACTAAAAAGTACCATACTTTCCACAAATACAACACTGTAAATCCTTGTATTGTGGTTTGTGTATTGTGGTTATTGCTTGTTTAAAACAATAAAATGGAGAATTAAGTTCGCGCTGAAAGTAAATTTATTGATGAAAATAAGTTTATTTTCTAAAAAATAATAAATAAATAACTGGCTATTTCAGCCCTTGAAAGGACTTTGACCTAGCTTCTTATGATCAATTATGTTGTGCGTGTTATTAAGTTTGTACACAATTGACCGAGAACCGGACCTACATGTTTAACGCCGACTCCGAACGGCGATGAAGGGAATTTTCTCGTTCTCAAGAAACTTTACATGGCATTTTGAAAACTCTCTGAGGTTTGCCATTGTCTGCAGAGAGGTGGCGGCCGTACAGAAAAATTATTTTAGTTGAAATAATTTGTTGTCGCTGCTGGGGTTCGAAATTGGTTCTCCAAGCTCGTTGACATAGCGTCCACGCACTTTAACCAACTACGCCACGGACGGTACATGTAGTTTATTTTCTACATTATCTTATTTTAACAATATTATAGGATGAGGAGTTGAACATGAAAAATAACAAAAAAAAAAGAGAGAACCCCAATAAGAAGTAGACCAGCGAAGAAGTCGAAATGCTCCTTCAATTACTTTTGAAGCACCCGAAATTTTTTGGCATCTTGGTGGTTTTCTAACAAACTTAAGCAAAATCAGCTGATTGTAAATAATTAACAAATTAGCAAAAGGTATGTTCACAATCTTATTCTGAGTGTTGTATATTTTTAACATATTTACCACAAATACAGCACATTGTGAATACCCTTATATTTCGAGCAGATGGGAAGATAGTATAAAATTAACATTCACATATTAGAGAGAACTCTTTATTTTATTCATATGAAATTGAGGAACTTGATTGAAGTATAATTTCTGATTAAAGAAGATGAGTGTACTCAAAATGTCTCAGCTTTTATCACCCAATGCATAACGCAAGCCAAATTCATTCAGGTGATTTATGAAAGAAAATGTCAATTAAAAATTGGAATTCTTGGAAATATACAATAAATAAAGTTATGAAAGAAGATATTATATAACTTTGGTATTGAGAACAAAGTGTGTTGTTTTACAATAGAAGTTATTTCACAGCGCCATTTTTATTTGGGTTCTTGTACTAGGTGGCAGTATTAACCACCAATTGTAAGCAACGACAGCCAATTTTTGACAGTTGTTTTAGTAAAAATAATTTTTATTGCACCTACAAATGGCGACAGATTAAAGCTTATTATTAATAGAAGTCAAGAAATATTCACAATTTTTTTTTGTAGCAAAAAATTTTGATCATCAATTGGTCAACGAAGTACTGGATAGAAATGGCAAACACAAGTGCTGGTAAGAGAGAATGAAAATAGTTAAGAAAACAAACTTCCTACAATATTCAATCATAAAGCTCAATCAGAAATAAAATAGAAGTCGTTCTCTATTAAATTTACTTAGTACATAATTATTCTTTATTGCATTCAGGACAATGGGTAAAGTTTTTCAATGCTTCTGGTATTCCATCACCTGCGGCTGCAACCTACGCACATATTTTTGTTGAGAACCGCATACAAATTGATATGTTGATGGATTTAAATAAGGAATATCTACGCGAAATGGGAATCTCGTTAATGGGCGATATAATCGCTATCTTGAGGTAATTTATTTAATATTAAATTAATACCATCAAAATTATTTGGTTTTCATTCTCTTGCAGGCACTCAAAACAGGTCTGTGATCAAAATGCACGTGAAAAGGTTTTAAGCAGTGAGATCTCCGTACCAATAGCAGCTATAGCCGCCAGCCCCGTTACACCCAAGGAAAAGATTTCGACTAAAATTCAATTAAAATGTAAATATGAAAATTTGAAGCAAACAATTGACTAGAAAATATCTTAGCTATTGTGCTTTGACTTTGCTTATGATCAAATTGTGTTGTGCTTTGAATTTTTGTTTGTGCACAAATGTTTGTGCACAAATCGAGTACTGGTCTGTGAAATTTACTTGTTCTCATGAAGCTTTCATGGGATTATTCACTCTCCGAGGTTTGCCATTGTCTGCAAAGACGGTCGATCAAAAAATTAATTTCAATTTAATACATTATCTTGTCACATGAGGTATTCGAACCACGAACCTTGCGGTTTGTTAAATTAACATCAAACGACCAACGTACTGACGCGTACCACCATGATCACACCCAAAAATATGTAAACGCCATTTTTAGTCTTAAACTTATGCATATGATATTTACAACTTCATGCTTTATAAAAAAAATTATAACTATGATCTTGAAATCTTACCAATATTGGAAAATTGGTCGAAATAATGATAGTCAATGAATATTTAATAAACAATTGTAAATTAGAACCTCCTTGTATGAAAACTTTCACACAAATATATTTCATATCTTTATAGCTTCCTCGCATACATCTGCGGCTTCAAGCAAATCGTCATCAGCTATAGTTGTGCCTTTGCCAAAACACCCACGTCGCGTCTTGCCGGAACACGAGGGCAAATATAAAATAAAATTACCTACTGGAACAACTGAGCGCAGCAAGCAAATTTTGGCAAAAAAAGCAAAGCGTATGTTTGCTATTTATATTAACTAAGTACCACAATAAAATTAAAACCATTATCTTTCCATAGTTTACTCTGATCGCGAATACACGGAGAAACCGCATGTTTTTGAACGCTTATCAACCAATAACTCAAAATGTATTAATCTTGCTGTCGCTGATGAATCCGAGTCTTCAAATGAGAGCTCAAATGACGTTCGCTATCGCGTTGTCGGTCTCAGTGGCAAGACATTATCTTCCGGTTCCTCAATTTTTTCACGCTTAGGGGGTAAAACTGATGGACAAGATGGATCAGATGGAATGACTTTAGAGCGTAAAATAAAGCCTATTTTGAAAAATACAACAAAAAGTGTAAGTTTTTGTGTCCGTAGATTTTATTATATACATATGTATATTTTAAACTAAAATTTTGAAATATTGCTAATGTTTGTTTCCTTCAATAATTTAGGGCCTATCTAGTATAGTGAAAGCCAAGACTTCTCCAACAGTTATACGAGCGCAGCAACAGAAAGTAATGCTTGTTAAAAAGGTGCCACTTAAAAGCGTATCTGATGAGGATGAAATGGACTATGATTCTTCAGATGATAACGAGGTTGATATCGCTGCTGCAAACGAAAAATTTGTTAAATTCGCCTCTACGGCTGAGGTGCGTGAAATCGGTCCAGCACCACGCATCACAACACCAAACAAACATCGCATTTTTAATAACAATGCAAGCATTAAATCGCGTTTGGGTCTTGGCAAATTGCACTCAACAAAAAAGACCTACAATCTTAAGTCTCCACCGCCAGCACTCAAAGCACGCACGTCGCCCATCAAAGGTAGAACAATACGAATGAAGTCTGACGAATTGCTACTGCATCAAGAACTCCCAGTGCATAGACGTTTGGGCAATACTGCAGCATCGAAACCTATGTCATCCGTATCACAAATTTCCAAACGTATTGGAAATGTGAGGCTTTCCTCTAATTTCCCAACAAATAATAAATCGCAGCGACAATCTTTGCAGAAAGGTGCCAAAAATTCCTCTTCGGTATTTGATCGCTTGGGCTTTAATAGCTAAATTCGTATGTACTCGGCTTATTCGTGTGATTGGATGTTAAAGAATACGATAAATAATTATTTTTACTCATTTTGCAAAACATTATAAAACATTCTTAAGCCCTTCAAAGAGTTACAGTCATGACGAAAGAATGTAAATTTTCGAAAAAAGTAAATTAGACTTAGTGTTAATTTTAACCGGGAAAAAATAAAATATTTTCTATCAATAAAACTCACAAGTAGATCAGTAATATTATATTGTAGTTACTTTAACCCAGATATGCCGACCGTCTACATGAAGTACACCTGCTTTTTCAGTGTTCTGCACTAACATTGCTTTTAATTCGCTAACCAATGTTGTTGCGTTTCAAAACATAGCGGTCAAGAAAACGTACATTGATAAGCTTTGTCTATTGTAATTCCTTGAGTGTTTTTTTTATCAAAGCTGTCAGTTTTATAAAATTGTCAATAATGTGAAGATGATAATGTGAAGGCCCGTCGGCATATCTAGGTAAAAAAAAATAATTTTCAGTGTTTCTTCAAAAGTAAATATTTTGATTACAAATCGTGGCTTTTAGAAAAAAACTCGGTTATCAAGTTATTTTCATTTAAAACGGGTTTAAGTTCTAGGTTCAAATTCTGTGAAATTATTTTTTAAAAATATTAATTTTTGTTTTCATCGCATTTTTTTAAATTTGATTCAAAATTCGACTTTTTCCCATCCTGGGGAAAGTTTCCATTGAATAAAACCATGGTGTAATAATAATAAGGTGTTAGTGAATTTGACAGTTCTCTCTCAAAATGATAAATTTTTTCGCCCCGCTCCTGTCAAAAACAGCTGATGGTGAATTGGAATGAAAATAAATCAGCTAACGTGCAGTCGGTCGAAGCTCAATGCCATGTCCACTTCTTTTGATGGCTATTATCAGTTGAGGTATTGAACATTCTTTCATGGCATTCGATATTTTCTTGAAGCAGTCGATGCGAATGCAAGACAATATGCATGCTGGCCAAAGCTTCATGTCGGTGGCACCTTCCAGCGCACGTTTTTGATAAAATAACAAAAACGTTCAACCGCGAACTTGGCAAATGGGCGAAGGCAACTGCAATAACTTTTTGTCAACACAACTCGGCACAATTAAATATTTATTTAAACTTTATTCGCACAATAACACAGTGCAACACGAAAAAAAAATAACCATATACGGACATCACTACGTGATAAAAGACTAAAAAAAAAGACCCGTGTCTCCCAATTTTTCCCAAAGTCATGCACTTTTTTGTTTATGGGCCGCCAAAGATTTGGGGCCTCGGTATCATTTTCGCAAAAAAGTGATAATTTTCTCGGGCTCATGTCTTGCAAACCGTTCAGAATTTCGATTTACTCTCTGAGGCAAAGTTGTAGCTCTTGTCATAAAGAACAAAATATTTATTGCGAACATATAAAATCAAAAAACTTCACCTTCCAAATCAAAATCGCAAAAAACTTAAAAAAATTCGATTTTTTTTAACCTTTTTTCCCGTGTTCAGGTCCATAGGTAGCAAACCGTTCAAAATTCAAGGAAAAAATCAACTACAAAAATTTACCTAAGATCTCAATAAACAAATTTCTAGAACATATAAACTTCCTGGGAATTATTCTTAGCACCGGTTTTTAATTTCATTTGTTTTTTATTTACTTCAACATTGAGATACTATGCTATCTATTACAAAAATATTAAAAAAAAGTATTCGTATTATGTTTATAATGTTGATGGCCCTGGACTTGCAAATCGCGCTCTCTTAAGTTGTGGATCCAAATCGTCTGTAGTACGATCTGGAGTTGGCGGCCTTGGTGATACAAAATTTTCAGGTGCAAGCACTGGTAGTGTGGCTGTTGCAGTTGCTTTATAAATTTGGTTCTTCTCAGCATGTCGATTTAGACGACATGTGTAATTTACGCATGCATAGCAACTGGTTGCATCATGATCACCTGGGCGATTAATCCAGTTTACCGGCTTACAATACTTCATAGTACCTCTGCCTCCACTCAACCATGCCATGAGATTGTTATAACATTGGCGACACACTATATTAGGTGTGTAATTTTCACCGGTCAAGTCTACTTCGTCGAAAAACAATGTATATGCTCTTTTGAATTCACTAGTTAAAAGATTCTTTTCCTTCTGAAATCTTGTAGATGTTTTTTTTCTGGTTTGATGACCGCAAACGTAGCAAAATAAATCAATTTTTTCACACTGCATACTGAAACTTTCAGTTGCCACTGTTGTGTACGAATTATGTTGTAGCACTTTATATAACTTTCACCGCGTCACTTTTTTCACTTTTGCGTGCTACCTAAACAGTGTTAAGAATCATCTCTAGGAAGTTTATATGTTCTAGAAATTTGTTTGTTGAGATCTTAGGTAAATTTTTGTAGTTGATTGTTTCCTTGAATTTTGAACGGTTTGGCTTTTCATGTTATTAATTTTCGTTTTCAGATTTTGTATGAGATGTCAACTTCGATTTGACATTTATGGGAACTCGCTCTCACCCATGCGACAACCTTATTTATTCAACCATGAAGAGCTACAACTTTGATTCAGAGAGTAAATCAAAATTCTGAACGGTTTGCAAGATATGAGCCCGAGAAAATGATCACTTTTTTGCGAAAATGATACCGAGGCCCCAAATCTTTGGCGGCCCATAAACAAAAAAGTGCATGACTTTGGGAAAAATTGGGAGACACGGATCTTTTTTTTTAGTCTTTTATCACGTAGTGATGTCCGTATATGGTTATTTTGCCATGACTTAAAAAATTACACACAGTGTAACCTATAAAAACTATAACAAATCATAATCTAGCAACTCAAACAAATAACACAATTTGACAACTATCAACGGCTCCTCTCTTTCGCTCTCAATTTTTTGACAGAAAAAAAGCTATTCTTGGTGTTGTCAAAAATTCACTAACACCTTATTATTATTACGCCATGAATAAAACTTTAAATTTATTTAAATCTAGGCTTACAAATTAAACAACACTTCAAAAATAATTTGTGTAAAAAAAATGAAAATTGTGTCAATTTCTCGCGGTTGAAAATGTTCTCTCGCTCTGAGTCAAAACTGTCAAAATCCATGCAAATAATTTTCTAATGTTTGTTGCTCCTTGTTTATATATATATATATATATATATAATATATATATATTATATATTTTTTTAAGCCTCATTTTGCGATTTGCTTGAGTGAACTCTGAGTGAAACGACACTTTTTTCCGACATCTTTTTTCTGAGAATTGATGTTGCTTCTGCTTGCGTCTATTACAGAAACATATCAAATTAAAAATAAATAATACGCCGTGGGAATTGAACTCACATCACTACGGTTTCCGATTCTATACATTAACCAATATTCGATTCAATATTAAGGCCGTGTGCTATTCGGAAACTTTTCACCCGGATGATGAAATTTTGACAGTCTGAAAAAGAATATTTGGCACTTTTGAAGTGAATATGATTGTCAAACATTCATGTATCCCCAGGGGCCATGGCATAATAATACAAGGTAGCATTGACAACTGCTTATTTTCTCTTCTACAAGAAAACATCTCCTGTTAAAAACAGCTGTTTGTGAAAATGCATCTGCAGCTGCTGAGGTTGTCGTTTTTTTCACTTCAACGTTTTCAACACTGTTTGTGTTTTCATTGGCGGATTGTGAACGCTCTTTTTTTGAGTATATTTTTTGACAGTAGATGGTTTTCCAAGCAACTGTCAATTCTACCTTGTAATATTATACCAGGATTGCCAATGGCAAAAGCTAGGTAGCATTGACAACTGCTTATTTTCTCTTCTACAAGAAAACATCTCCTATCAAAAACAGCTTTTTGTGGAAATACATCTGCAGCTGCTGTGGTTGTTGTTTTTTTTTCACTTTAACTTTTTCAACATTGTTTGTGTTTTCAAACGCGGATACCATGAGTGCTACCAAGCAAACGAACGGTAAAATTCAGGGAGGCAACATTCGAATAATAAAAAGACAAAGGAATAATTATAATTATATATTATTCTTGCTGCCACCGCTGCATTGTAATTTGCAAGCAGTAAAATACAAAACGGCTGATCACTGTCACTGCCACTGCCGCATTGTAATTCCGCTATAAGACTGCTGATGTCTTACAAAGAATATCAAGGTGCTTTTTTAGAATAAAACTTTTGGTTATTTTTATATACAAAATTATTGTGAGTCTGTTATTTTCAAGTGAACATATACATATATCGGGAAAAAATTATGGTTATTTCGTTTCACAGGACGAGAACTCCCTCACTGAAATCGTAAATAAAACAGCTTTATAGCTATGTCTTGAATTATATATATTCCAAATGTTCACATTTGTACGAACTCTTCTTGTTTTAATTGAAAAAAGTTTTTTAACTTTCAAAAAACAGATTTTAATAATATTTTAGTGCTAACTTTTGATTTTCCCTGATATTTGCCCGGTGGTTTCTGCGCAAAATATTTTATACGATCTGACGTGTGTTTGAGCTCCACTGATGCAATAAGATCCATTGTGTAAATGCCTTTACAAGTGACAGAAAATCTGCTTAAAAAAGTAGTTGGCAAAGCAAACAACGTTGAATGAAAATATTTTACGCGGTTGTCAACAATATTTAAAAAAAACATTATTTTGTGTTTGTTTTAATTTAAATTCAATTGAAGAATGTTTATTAAAATAATAATAGTATAACAGATATTGAAAGGAAACTGTTATATTTATAAATTTACCAGTGGACAGCTTCTGCTACGAAAAGCGAGTCCAATTTGACCTACAGAACATCCAACAAAGAAAGAAAAATAGTAAAATTAAATATATACATTTTTATTGAGAGTCGAAATATACATAAATAAATATTAACTTCCCAAAGATGCCTGTGGAACTTTGCCGCGCTTCAGTGCAGAAGCTGACTCACGAGTCATGCGAAATTCGCCTACGCACATTGGAACAAATTGAAGCCAAAGTTATGCGAGCGCTTGCGCACAATGAAGAAATCCATTTTAAGCCAAGTGAACTATTCAAACAATTAATACGATGGTTTGGATTTAAACCGCTAGAAAAAACCCAGAAAGTTTTACGTTTAATGTTAGAGTTGCTGCGTTCATGCTATGGTGACCAAGTTGTCGAACTAATAGGCTTGGAACGATGTCAACGAGAACTGGGCAAGGTGAAGCAGCTACTCAAGGGAGGCAAGAGCTCTGATCTCTCGCTGATTGAGGATTTGTTGCAGTACTGTAGTCAATATAAACTGCGTCAAGAGCTAGCAATTGAAGAACTCAGCGAATTAACATCGACCATTAACATCAGCGATTCAGTTGAAGCTGAGATTGAAACGAAAAGCAACTCAAGCTCATCGCTAATTGACTTTCCTGAAATGGATTTTGAATTACCTTGGTCAAAAGCTACGATTGCAGACTACAATTCTATGAAGTTTTTGGTCGATTTGCTCGTTAATCCATTGTCCTCATGCGATGAACTGCTGAGTGCCTTGCAGCATTTGCAGCTTACCATGTCTGATTATCCGGCAGAGTATTTCCTCCAGGCACCGCACATTTTTCTCAATATGATAAAAATGTATGAACGCCACAAGGAGTTGCAGTGCCCACTGGAAGACATATTGAATGTTTTTCTGGTATTTTTGGATTCACTTAGACAGCGTTTATATATGCGTATTAAGTCTATATGTTATGCGCCTATTTTCGGAAGTGTAGTTATGCATAAAACACAGCTTAAGCTGCCCAAAGTGCTACAAATGGTAATGGAACTCTGCATATCATTTTTTGAGAAGGATAATAAGTCAATACGAAATGAAACTTTACAAATAATCGCGCTTATACGACTGTGCTTAGATATTTTTGCCACCCAAAAGCTTAAAATTAACATACAGACTACAGCCAGGTTTGCCCGAATCTGTCAAATACTAAAAGAGAGATATGGACGAACTGAACACTTTACACTGCAGCGTATAAACTATCTGCTTCTAATATTTTTATTGCACCGTATGATTGAAATTAACTCGGGTGAAGGCGAAGTCTTGAACTCACCACATTTGTTCACCATTCTAAATGATTTCGCCATAAAAGCTTGTTATCCTCAAAGCTATCGACGTCTTCAGCAGTTGATCTCATCGCAAGATGCGTCTGATTTGAAAACACAATTTGAGCTCTTAGATAAATATGAGCAGCAATTTTTTCACATGGTAGCGCTACTGAAATCACCGAAAACGTTTAATGCTGCCTATATAATTGAAAATAGCAACGATCTGATGCCCGATGCACTTAAAATGTTTGCTAGCCCACAAATAATAGCTACTCTGTTTAACGCCATTTCTTCTTGTTTGCTGCAATTTTTAGGAAATTGTACATTACGCATGAAAGCCAACAATTTGCTAATCAAATTGATATCACTTACCGATGAAAAGTTTGCTGTATGTTCCTTTAACCATCTTGCAGAAAGGTTTAAGCAGCATTTTTGTGCACTCATGAATGGTACGGGATACTCTGCGGCATCAGGTTGCTGCAACAGCAAACTTTTAGCTGCCCAAATCATAGGCGTGCCACTTAGCACTTCACTGCTGCTTAAGCTGACGCACTCTAGTTTTGAAAGTTCAGATGCGCAAATAAGACAATGCTGTGATGATATTTTATCGATGCTGCTGCGATCCCAGAATCTGCTGGGCTCACATTGGTGTAGATTATTAGAATTGGTGCTACCTATAATGCCAATGTTACAATGCTGTACGAAGTCTGTCAAAATAAACAAAGCGTTACTTAAACTATTCGATCCTGATGCTCGTCAAATGCCATTCACAGATCTTCTTAAGTGCAATACGCGCTGGCTTTTCCACCCAGACAGTGATGTGCGGGGCGAGTGCCTCACTCGACTTATTTATATGTTACAGACTTTGGAAAACGCCTCAAAATATGTGCCAAATTTATCGGAAGTCAGCGATTTAATACCCAACGATATATGCTTGGTGTCCGTGCCACGCAGCAACAGTACTATTTTTAGTACTTCCACTACATCATTATCCGAAGACCTCTTTGCGCAGGTACATAATTTATTAGCTATACTGGAATCACCCGACATTGAACCAATTATACGAAAAACAACAATGATGCAGCTGAACTTTATGTGTCAGCACTGGGATTTTGCAGTGTCAGTGTGTCGCGATGGTGCTTATTACTTTTCGCTACAAGCGTTGGAGAATTCATTGTGCAAGGCTTCGTACGAGGACTACCAAGATACCGCTGTACCAGCGATTGGCATACTCGTAAAATTACTCTTTTGCGATGCAGAATTTCGTGATGAGCTGCAAGGTACAGGCAATATTTATGTTCTGCTACTGCGCGCAATCTTCCTCTATGTCAATGATTTGCAAGTGAAACAAGATGCAGCAGTTTGCCTCTTTTTGTTGCTATTCGCGCCTTTTTTGATCACTTCGCCGCCGGGCAGCTCTGAAAAGGGTATTAAAGTACCATTGATTATGTCCAACTTGGAAATTCCTCTAAAGTGTGAATTTGGAGCACAAAAAGATGAGGAATTATTTGGCAACTATACATCATTAGAGATCTTCAAAACGAGCACTGACGAAAAAACATTTCTGCGTCAACTTATTGCTTGCTCTTTTGCTGATGGAATGTGTAATCTCAACAGTTCATGGTTGGAGAAACAAAAGCATTACGATTTCAATGTTGACCTGCAACTTACGCCGCATGACTGGCGTATACTAAAAGCTACACAGCCGTTGCAAAACTTGCGCAAATTTTTAAAGGCAGCAGCAAATGCCACCAACCACACAACCATCATAAGTGCTGCATTATCATTGAGCCATCAGTTGGTCTTGAGTGAGATGGAGGATGCATCACAACAAGTACCGAATGAAATCGCTCAAGATTTGCTTAAGCTTCTGTGCAGATACTTGCAGGTGCTGCCTGGTAATGACATGGATTTCATGCTCTTCGAACAGCTGCTGGAAGTCTGTGATATATGCACGCAGCTTAATTGCACCGTGATAATTGATGGTCTATTTAAAGCCTTACAAAATGATTTCCAACATGCCTTTATTGTAATCCTACAAAATCCAGAAATACCACTACGCCTCTATCGAAAGCTCACTGGGACTATTTTGCGTCTTTTACAACATCACGCGTCTGTTAACGCAGCCTGTGACACTACGAATGCCACAACAAATGCTGCTACCATTTTGTATATTAATCTCTTTGAGCTGCTCGTCGATGTTATAAATTTATTTTTTGACCATCGCGATCTACTACGCGTGCGTTGTGTGCTTTCGCTATTAGAAATGTTGAGCACAAAGCAACTCCAAATGGCCGATAAACAATTGTATTTTTATTGCAAGCGTTTCTTAAATCTATCGATCTCGCTGAAATCTTTTACACAAACTGGTGCTCAGTGGCAACGCGATTGTCTGCAGTTAGTCTGTAGATTGAGCGCACAAATGGAACACCCGCATAAAACCTTTAAACTCAACGCTAGCTTTATCAAATATTTAAGTGGCATGTGTGGACACAATGACCATCAAGTGCGCGCCTTAGCCTGGTGCTTGCTGGCTAAAGTTGCACGTTTTAAGGACGCAGATTTATTAGGTGTCTCTCAACTCACTGAAGAGCTTTCCTTTCTACCTGGCGGCTTTATGGCTTGCTGTTTAAGTACATTACTCGACTACGCAGAGGTTGGTGTTGTACGTCAATTGGCTGGCAACTTATTTGCGGAAGTGCTGCCGAAATGTTTGAGCTATGTCGATGCTTCAGCGCTCCTAGAACAACATAACTTTTATCGTGTATTTCATGATGCTTTAAGCTTATGCGAGCTTAATTCTATTTTGCCAGTAGAGTTTGATTACGCTGCAGGTGTTCAATTAAATACTTGTGAAATTGTTAGTTGTTTTTGCCGCATTTGCATCAGCATGATCCTCTTGCATTCGTCTTACACGTCGGAATTATGTGAACATACTTTTATGTATAAGCTGTATGAGCTGCTTAAAGTGCCTGTATCAAAGTGTTCGTCATTTAGTCCTGAATATCTTGTTATGTGCGCAGACATATGTCAGGTCTACGCTATGTGCTTTGTGGACAACTTTCCCTTTCTACAACGCACCATATGCAGAGACCAGGTTTGGATACGCTGCTTTTACCTGCTGCTCGCTAAGCCTTATCTAGATGAAATGGATCATATCAAAATTTTACAACTTTTAATGACGATTTGCAAGGATCCATCTGGTTTTCAACATGTGTGTGAACATATTGCAAAGGCACCAGAGTTTATTGTACGTGTTTTTATGCAGACTTTTTGCGTTGCTCGCATAAACACCTCATTGCAGCAATGTGCTCTGACGGTCCTCAGCTTTTTACTGACCATTAGTCAACCTGAAGTGGAGTATGATTTCATTACATTTGCGGACATTCTGGAGAAGCCCGTTGAATTGGATGAGAATTGGAAAGCTAGTAATAACAACAACGGCAACGTTGACAAAGTTGCTTATTCGGTACAAACTCCAAGTAATTCACTACATGGAGCAACAATCAAATGTTACCATAAATTACCTGGATTCAATTTTCGCGGCTGCTTTGACAAAAATGCTGATTCACCAATAACTCCAAGTACCTCTCAAAAAGCGGCTGCAGAAAATCGCCAACAATCTTGCAGTAAATCAGCCGCAGAGTATATTTTCATTGAACTCCATCGTTTATTCCTGCATCTATATCCGTTAAAAGCTTGCAAGTTTGAAACTGCGCCCAACGTTATAAAACAACAGATTTGCGAAACCATCGCAGTCCTACTTAAAATTTCAAGACTTGCACAAACAGCCGCCTGTAATTTAAAATTCTTTGATACGCTGTTGCAAATATTCAACACATTTTTAGAGGAATTCAACACATCCTGTAGCACCTTTGTGCGTCGCAATGGCGACACAAAGAAGATGGCCATCATTAATAATTTTCAACTGCTTTTCAACATTGTGGTAAATTGGTTTTCAAGCGGGGTTACTGTGCTATGCATTGACCTGCAAGTGTTACAATTTTCAAAAATTCTGCTACAAATTTGGCCTTGGTTAGCATATTCCGCCGAGCTCAAGTTGCTTACTCTACAAATGTGTTCAGTCCTTAATGAACATTCATTGATTGTATGCAAACAGTTTTCTACTCTCATCTCATCCTATGCAAACTCCATCCTGCAGTTGGTGCTAAAAATAGTTATAGCCGACACACAGAAAGTAAAGGCAGCCAGCTCAGATGAGTTTCCTGTTATTGCAGCTGGTCTACGGGTTCTAATTAATTGTTGCAAATGTACGGAGGGGCGCTCAGCTTTGACAAAAGCACGCATTCTCGATGTATTTGATAACATATATCCGTTAAATCCTAAAGCACCCAAATTGAAAATAGACATTGTGCTTTCGTGGTTGCAGTTTTGGGAACATTTTTCCCGATATAATGATTGCGCGCAGGTGCGTAATTTAAATTCGCTCTGCACATTGATAAATAAATCCAAAGCAAATTCCAAAACTCGTCTACTAGCCTTATGCATATTGCGAAATATGTGCTTTGAAAATGCCAATCGTTCGACACTCATTGCCTCAACGGATTTTATGTACATCGTTAATAACATTATCTGCAAGAGACTAGACGAAACTAACACAGAATGTACTAGCTATGAGGAGCAACTTATTGTTTGCGTTTCCATTTGGAAGCTTATTTCCGGTGGTATAAAATATGTGGCCATGATACGTGACAGCAAATTAGCTAAAAAAATTAAACTTTTACATGAACAATTAAAGTCAATAGATGCAGAGAAGCTGAACAAACTCTCATTTGCTAAGGACTTAAATGATGTTTTAAATAACATTTGTTGTATTTTTAGTAATTAATGTATTCTTACTGTAAGGCTTTTGTTTATTCATAGAATAATTTAAAATCTAATTATTAATATTAATTGAATGTGATTGTACGTACTTAGGTATTTTAAACACGAATAAAATATTTATAAACAAGATAAAAATAATTTCGGACAACAGTAAAATATGATAAGTTTAAGAATACCCCTAAATAACACGATGTATAATGGACTAGTCGACTATTTAAACTAATTTTTGCTTTTTAATGCATACCAATTTTTTGTTTTTAATGCTCGTTTATTTCTTTTTTTTTTCTTCTTCATTTGAATCTTGTGTTTTATTTGTTTTTTTTTAAATTTTTTTGGTGCATGGTTTCTTTAAGTGTTTAAGTATTTGTTTTTTATAAAATTTAAACTATTAAAAATTTCTTAGGAAATAGAATTCCAAATTTTACTGTGCAGAAAAGTAACTGTTTAAATAAAAAACACCATTTTTTATATCGTTGCCAAAAATTCACCAATCGATTTTATTTTACAATAAGCTAGAAATATGTTTAACATATATGTATAACACTGTTTCTTAAGTTATTCGGTGTTGTAGAAAGCAAGTGCACTTGCAATCAGAGTAGAAACTGACGAATATTTTGCTTAAATGTTATCGGATAACATCGCTTGTATGACACCTTAATCAGACACCGAAACTTTTTCCATGAAAATCTAAATCTAAGAGCACTTGGTTTCTACAGCAACTCCGATTATCAACATTCAATAACTAATAAAATTTTAACAAACTTTGAGCTTAAACCTGTTAAACTATGCCATCATGAATTAGGTGTGAATAATTCTGTGCGTAGTTTCGTGTATATACTTTTCATGTTCTCCATATGTAAAGTACTTGTAACTTTGCTATCCACACTATGCACATCCAAACCATAGCAGCGCTCAATTTCAGCCTGATATTGCTATAAAATAAGTATTAGTTGTCACAAATCTTTTTATATGTTACAGCGTACACAACTGACCGTTAATGATTTAAGTTTGGCATCACATTTACTGTTTCCGTCTAAATACACTCTGCGTAAGCTTTCCGAATTACTTAACATATAGTATTTAGCATAGTACAAGATCGTAGCATCTGCAGCTTCTAATATAACACAGTTTTCTTCGAGTGAATGTACAATTTTTAGTCTATGAGACATAAAATGTAGATGTAAATTATACATCTCCTCTACTGCGATAGCATCTCTGCTTCGCCTGGGATAAAAAAAATTTATGATATTTGTAAAATTGCATTCTTTCGTAAGAGCTAGTTTGCTGGTAATTAAAGGCGGTTTTGCTTTAGTTGAATATTTATTATATATGGTAGTTAAATCAGATAAGCTCTGCTCCGCAAAGTTGACGTAACTGCGCTGTCTAATTGTGAATAAATGCTTAAAACAACTATTGGTTTTCTTCACCTTGAAGGCCAAACTTATGGCTACAAATTCGTGCTCGTTATTTATAAAAGAATTAAGTGCTAGTTGGAATTCTGGAAGCAATGACTGGATATCTCGATGTATTGGTATAACTACACATAAGGACTGCCGTAGCATATCACGAGTAATACTCAAAACATGGCATATACCAGCATCGTAATTGATGTGTAATTGCCACAATGTTGTCCCGGCAAATATAGCATGCTTTTCCAATTTTATATAAATTAATGCAAATAAACTATTGCTATTTAATTGAAAATCTTTTTTCGTATGTATCAATATGGTATCTTCGTCTAATTTTGGCACAAATAATCTAAACTCTAAGAGCGCTGTACAAAGTTTGCGATAGATATGCGCTTTGGTTCCAACTGCAATTAGCTCTTGTTTGATGTACTCACGCTCTATAGCTTTGTGTATTTCAGCTGGGGCATTTTGCAAATCATTTAAAACGTGGGCCTGTTCCAAGAGCCGAGTCATTTTGGCCGGTGTTAATTCGTAAAGATCAGCAACATTTTCGTACTCTGCCTTTTTTACGTCATCAGGGTTGGCATCAAACGATAGTTGGTAGAAGATGTTATTGCAACTCAAGCAAATAAGTTGCTGTATGCTCTCCATCCATGTGACCGCTTGTATGTCGTAGACGTCTTTTAAACTTTCATGTACACGGCAAGTGTCTAGTTTGGAGTCATAATAAAATTTTAATTGAACTACTTTTTCCATATCTGTGTAGTAGAAGCAACCGTTATTAGCAAATTCATAATGGATAAATTGTGCACCACTGCAGTAGGGGATTTTACGTAATCCCATCGTTATTTTGGACATGTACCAAATATCAATGGCACTAGACTGCAGAAATATAATACAAAGCTTTCGTTCGCAAAGTATTTTCATAAACTCAACGTTAGAGGCGTAGGTGGCACATAACTGGATATTATATTCTTCACCATTGGAATCATCCTCTGCAAAATTAATGGTTCTATTTGAATGATATTGCGAAAAAATTAGTTTTAATCCTTTCGTTTTTAAATAATCACGACATCAAATCGACAAGTTTGGATTTATTTCATATATATATATACTATACTTTATTAAAAAAAAAGTCTTATTTCCCCCATCAAAACCCTGTCGTTTTGTCAAGCTATGACCCTTTACCCACATATTGCTCACCTGCTATAAGTGCAAAAATACAACCGCACACAGTAAAGAAATGTATCTCACGCTTATCCTCTAACTTGTTCACGTTTCCAGTTAAAAGCTCTAAAAACTCAAAATTTGAATTATCCACTGGCTGGGAAAGCAGCGTTAAGCGATCATCTTGCCAATTACAATTAAATATATTTTCATCATTGAAAGTTATATTGTAACTTTGATGCATAGTGCTTTCACTGCGTTCCATATTAGTGACATCCTGGTACACTTCAAGACTTAACCTATTGTCAGATAAAAGTCGTATCACACTAAAACCCAACAGCGCTGTACTGATACAACGTACTCCTTGCAGCCACTTAATTGGATGCATAGATTTGACTGAACTGAAATGGAAAAGACGCCCACTTTGCATAAGCAGCAGTGTATTTAATTCAAGTATAAGTATCTGACGAATTTCTTCCCCATGTACATCCAGTCGCACTTTTGTCAAGTTTGTACGTTGAGTTTTTTGAGATTTCTTAAAGATAAAGTTAAGCAAGTAGTTCTCGCTCCATGTAACAAAAACTGATTTGGAATCTGTGCCGTGATTAATAAGGCCGAAAGGATGGAAAAACGTATCGTCGTCAATAGACCAGAGCGGTTCAGCTTCATCCTGTTCTTTGACATAGTTCTCTTCGTGGTCACTGTCAATAAGATTAGTGATATTTTCGGCATCTGTAGATTGATTGTCTCCTACACTAAAATGTTGAAAGTTGCGAGAACAATCGTTCATATTAATTAAGATTTGTATTATTTGTTTACAATTTTGCGGTTACTGAGAAACAAAAATCTTTGGCAGAGTTGCAGTGGAACATACTTTTGTACTAAAAAGAGTACGTTCTTATTTTGAAGGTTAGACATGTTTGTAACAAGGTACCTTTTTATTATTTTTTAAATACGTATTCTAGTAAAGAGAAGTACGATTTTGTAGGGAAGTGAAAAGTTCTTTGAGCACTGCACGATGAGCACTTTTTGGTACAGGGTAAAGGCGGATTCACTGATCACTTTCAGGAAGTTTTGCAAGTTTTTTTATATAAAGTTTTTACGCTCTACCTCTCCTCCATGGTATAATAATACAAGGTACGTGGGATAGCATTGAGATCTTCTACAAGAAAACATCTGCTGTCAAAAGCAGCTGTTTGTGAAAATTAATCTGCAGCTACTGAGGTTGTTTTTTTTCACTTCAACGTTTTCAACATTAGGGGTTTTCAAGATTTAGTGCATTTGGCTGTGCATTTGAGCATGAGCAAAATATCCATGCTTTTTTTCTCATTGTATGTACATTTTGTTAGTGTAAAGGGAAAAAAAGTATTTTTTGCTCATGCTTAAATGCAAAGCCAAATGCACTGAATCGTGAAAACCCCTATTGTTTGTATTTTCAATGGCCGATTCATGGTATAATAATACAAGGTAGCATTGACAACTGCTTATTTTCTCGTCTACAAGAAAACATCTCCTGTCAAAAACAGCTTTTTGTGTAAATGCATCTGCAGCTGCTGTGGTTGTTGTTTTTTTTCACTCCAACGTTTTCAACATTGCTTGTGTTTTCAATGGCGGATTGTGAGGGCTTTTTTTTAAGTATATTTTTTGACAGAATATGGTTTCCCAAGCAACTGTCAATGCTACCTTGTATTATTATACCATGGGCCGATTGTGAGCGCTCTCTTTTTGAGTATATTTTTTGACAGGAGATGGTTTCCAAAGCAACGTCAATGCTACCTTGTAATTATTATACCATGGGCTGAATAAATAAGGTTGTCGCAAGTGTGAGAGCGAGTGCTCATAAATGTCAAATCGAAGTTGACAACTCATACAAAATCTGAAAGCGAAAATTTATAACATGTAAAGCCCATGAAGTCGTTTTTGTTGCTTTTCATTGATTTTGACAATTGTGGGTAGTGAAAAGAGAGTAGTATCAGCCCCGAGACAACCTTATTAACTCAACTATAAATAAAATAAATAACTGGCCATTTCAGCCCTTGAAAGGACTTTGAAATAGCTTCTTATGATCAATTGTGTTGTGCGTGTTATTAAATTTGTACACAATTGACCGAGAACCGGACCTACAGGTTTAACGCCGACTCCGAACGGCCATGAAAGGAATGTTCTTGTTCTCAAGAAGCTTTACATGACATTAATTTCAAGAGTTTTCATTTATGCGACTCAATTCAGCATTTAATTTTGATTTTATTAGTTAATGTTAACAGAGAGAAATCCCAATTTGCAAGTTTTTTAATACTTTATTAAAATTAAATTTATTCTAAAACAAGGTCTTGTGCAACTATTGCTGATTTTCTATTTAAATTTTTAATAACATTTTGCAGGAAAAATTTATTAGTTTATATATAGTAAAAATTATGTCTTAACATTTTGTGACACAACAAAATTGTTTAATTCATTATTAAGAATAATAGATGTACTAGCTAATATTTACTTATTTAAATTAGTTGATAATTCGTTTATTTTTAACACAAAGCTTATAAAGCCCTTATTCTAATACAAAACAATTGCTTTAGTAATGAAAAATCCAAAATAAAGTTAATCAGATTTTAGAAAAGTGAAAAAAAACTTTGTTGATTAATCAGAATCAACAACGAAATATTAGAACGATAATAGGAACTGTAGGTCATAAGAAAATGTTTTTTTATGAAAATTTTCAAAGATCTCTTGAAGCATGTCTTGATAAGGAATTCGGAGATTTTTAATAATATACCAATCTTTTAATTAAAAATAATTACGTATCGTCATAAGATTACTCTTATCGCTTTCTCATTTCCATTACTTTATATCGAATAAAATTAATTCCAGTGCAATTTTTTTTACAAATGTATTTTTATAAGTTTCAATAGGAAAAAGTAATCTTTTATAGCTTCTGAATTTTAGCAAATCCTTGATTTTCTTTTTTTAAGTTCTTGTACTCAGTGTTAGATCGATTTCTAGATCAATTATTTAATATAAATAGGTAGAGGATTTATGTCATTGAGTTTAATTTTGTTATTTTAAACAAATAACGAATTTTATTTAATTTTCTTTATATAATGAACACTCAAATCTTGTGTGTTCGCGAATGCTTGTCTCACGAATGTTTTAAAATAAGTTCCATTATGGAATCGTTAAAAATTCTAATTTTAAAATACATTGATTCATTATAAACTGTTGAAGAATATCATATCAATATCAAGTATATACCAAGAGCAAAAATATTATAAAAGTTTTCAAAAACAACGTCGCGATTTCTGCACATTTGTGTTGAATACATATGTAGATTAAAAGTAACTTACAACTACAATTGCATGCTATGTCTTCAAATTAATTTTATTATTATTTTTTTTTTTCAATGCTCAACGAGTTTTACTCCGTACTCTTTGTATTTTTTACTAATATTGCAATAAATTGAAAAGTTATAAGTTATAATTAAAAAAAGAAATAAATAATACATACTTTTAACATAACAAAGTTATTCTCATCTTTCACGTAAAATCACCCTTCATTAGTAACTAGTTTATTCATAAATGCACCTTCATTAATTTTAATCGTATTTGCTCGAGGAACCCACCGATGTTGGTGTTGTTGCATATGATCCTTTAAAAGGAATTGACAAGCAGTTATTGATAAATGTGCAGACACAATGTATGTATTGAGTTGGATATTTAGTGTAGATTTTGACATGTTCTGCATCGTCAAAGCAAACTGATGACACCTCAACACCAAGTTGTTGTCGATGTTTGATGAACTTCTCAACATCCTTTCAATAGTTTATAAGTTATTATTTTTTTTTTTTAAAGCTTATTTCAAGTATATCTACCTGATACGGTATGACAACATCACCCTTTGAATAAAGAAACATTTGAGGATATTGACTCGGCTCATTTTTCAAATCACTGAACGGATTTGTTTGCACTGGGTCTGTTTTTACAAATAAACTCTTGAATGCCGAAAAGGTTTCCTATACAAAAAAAGATGGATAAAAATATTTACGATATGCATCAGGAAATAGTTTAATCGAATGCTTACCTCGACTAACCACATCAGGCTCAAGGTCAAAGTGATAAATATTGCTGTTATACAGTGACACTTTTTCCTTTCCTTACCATAAATTGCAGTGACTGCGCGATACAAGCCTAACATTCGCCGATCACCCGGGGCTGAATCAAATATCATGCCGCGTATTTGAATAGGAGTTTTGTGCTTTCTCATGGCTAATGATATGTGTTGATAGAGATATGCACCACCATTCGAAAAGATGTGAAAAATCAATGGATGTGAATCGAAATGCATATCGTATATCAACTTAAGGATCTTCTCTCCTATTGGTATCATGGCGGTTCGTTTCCAAAAAAGGGTATCAACAGGTGCAGTATAGCGTACTGTTATTAAGCTGGAAGAGGTAAAAGATGTAATATAAGAAAGCATAACCTTCTAAACTAATAACAAATCACCAAAGTAATATATGACACTTATCAAAATTTCATTTTTAATGTCAAACAATTGATCTATGAACAAATCGATGCAAATCGATGCAAAAGAAACCTATAAAAAGAAAACTACGTAATCTAAGATGCATTTCATAATCAGAAGAATTAACTTAAAGAAATTAACTTTAGTTATAAATTGAAACCAGAGGAAACTTGCTGATTTTTTTTTTGTTTTTTTTTGCCCTGAACTACCTACTTCTCCGGTTTAAGGATACCGGTTTTGGTGTGTGAGCTCACGTCGCGCCATAAAACCGTTGTTTTTCTTTTTGGTTGCTCTTTTGTTTCGGCGTGGCCGTGGCCAAGTGCATAACGAAGTTCGTGAGCCATGGTGTAATTGCCAAGGTGGTCACAAATTTTCTACTTCTTTCAAAAAATCGAACTCTTGAGCTGACAAATCATACAAAATCATATTTTCTACTTCATTCACTCCATAGTACAATAATACAAGGTAGCATTGACAACTGCTTATTTTCTCTTCTACAAGAAAACATCTCCTGTCAAAAACAGCTTCTTGTGGAAATACTTCTGCAGCTGTTGTGGTTGTTGTTTTATTCACTTCAACGCTTTGAACATTGTTTGTGTTTTCAATGGCGGATTGTGAGCGCTCTCTTTTTGAGTATATTTTTTGACAGAAGATGTTTTCCCAAGCAACTGTCAATGCTCCCTTGTATTATTATACCATGCATTCACTCATTCATAAGTTTGACAGATCTAAACATAAACAATGAAAAAGGGATCATTACAAGTTTTTCTTTTCATAAAAGCAGCAACAAAATGAGAAAATTTTAAAATTTTCTATTTTTTCAGTTTTTGATTTTTTGTCTCGTGGTAATAATACAAGGTAGCATTGACAACTGCTTATTTTCTCTTCTTCAAGAAAACAACTCCTGTCAAAAACAACTGTTTGTGCAAATGCATCTGCAGCCGATGAAGTTGTTGCTTTTTTTCACTTCTACGTTATCAACATTGTTTGTGTTTTCAATGGCGTATTGTGAACGCTCTCTTTAACGCTCTCTTTTTGAGTATATTTTTTGACAGTATACAGAGCAACAACAACTTCATTGCTTTACAACACATGCTTTACATGTCTCTTTTTGAGTATATTTTTTGATAGGAGATGGTTTCCCAAGCAAATGTCAATGCTACTTTTTAATTATTATACCATGAATTTTATCATACGGAACAACAATTATTGCGTTTTTAAGTTAACAAATTATTAAGTTTTTGGTGTACGGGAACGCAATTTAGTAAAAACTTGAGTAAGTTTTCGATAGTTTTTACAAACTTGCAAGTACGGGAACAGACCTTAAGTATTATAAATAATATAACCACTCAATTTTTTTTTTAAACGGAAAACGGAACAAGCACGAGCGTCTTCGATCTGCAGAAGAACATCTAAACACCAATTGGGACACAGTAACTTATTGCTATTGATCTTAAAATTCATCTGTTTGATTTCATTTGTTAAAAAGATTATTTTATCGAATGATATAAAATTGAATCTTCGTTGGAAGGATCAGGTGATGGATAACCTGACCACGCTTGGTGTTTCCAACTGGCGCCAGCAAGCGCAGAACAGAAATGACTGGCGCAATTTCTTATACGAGGCCAAAACCGACCTACGGTTGTAAGCGCCAGATAAGTAAGTAAGTAAGATATAAAATTAAATCTTGATGACCCCGATGGTTTCCATTTTCACTAGAGGTAGTTGCGAAGGTAATATACTTCCAAACGTAATTACGGAGGAGGCTTGTAATGGTGTGGGGGCTTTAACATGAAGAGCCACGCTTGAATTACAAGTCACATCGTCGCTAATGAAAAGCAGGGACTACAGTCAAGTATTGGAAAACAACCTCATTTCTTTTTACAACAGTATAACGCTTCATTCATTAACCTTCGTATACTGGTCGCATTGGTCTCTCAGGCCAAATGGACCTAGGAATCTCGGTCTCACAGACCCTGCGTATATGTATGTGTTACACAATTTGACGCGAGTATACGAAGGTTAATGTCGAATGTCAGCAATTGTCGAACTTGGATAGAACGAATGGAGAATTAAGCAATATATCAACTTACCCGCGATCTTCATAAATCTTAGAGTACTTCATTAAGTAACGATCCTGACAACCAGCCCACCCGAGTAGTAAAACAATAGGAACACATGCCTCCTTATACACAAAAACGTAATCCGATTCGGCCGCATCAATTTCATTTGAAAATTTTGGTGTTGGGAATTTGATGAAATATTCCAGCGAATCCTCACTATTTGAAACGCTGTGTTTTCCAAATGCGTTGATTCGCTTGGTTGGTGAATCCGTTCCGCTCCCGTATTCATTATTTTGTTGCTGTTGCTGCTGTTGTTGTTGTTGTTGTTGATGTTGTTGTTGATGTTGTTGTTGTTGTTGATGTTGCTGCTGCTGTTTTTGTTGTTGATTGTAGTTGTGACTAAATGCTCTTGTGGGTGTTGCTGATTCCAATCGCCGCGTTGGATGCGTTATGGATGCGCCATAGAAACTAGAACCCTCAGCTGGCGTTATTCCATATGGATTGGAGATTGTTTTATTTGTTGATGACATTTCAAAATGCACGTTTCGCTGTGGTTTTATATTGATTTTAGTTGCTGATTCTTGCTGACGGAATGCACTTTTTGCTTGTCCTAAATTTTTAATGGTGTTTGCTTGGACTGCTTTTGCTAAAAATGTTTTAAAAAATTTCAAGACATTTTATTCAGAGCTTCCTTTTTTATGCATTGTGTAGATATTTATTTTTTTATTAACGAGTGTGTTTAACTTAATAAATTGAAATAAAGAAAAATTTTTAGAAATCACAAATCTGGACTTCAAGTTAAATGAAACTAAGTTCATGTATTATAAAAATAATCGAGAAAATTTCATTTTTAAATTCTCCAAAAAAATTATTTATTTTGAAGTTGAACTCTTTGCAAATCCACTAACAAGAATATTGTCACAAATGTTTAATGTGTTAGACTATTGAAGGATTTTGAATATAATCGATTTAAGTATCCCCGCGCTGACTGCGTAAAGGGCATATTCACTTTGTCACGACGTTTGTTTCGCCCAGATATAGAAAAGTAAATATTCTTGATCAACTTGATAACCACCTGAGTCGATTTACCCATATCTGTATGTCTGTGCGTCTTTATTACACGCTTACAGTCGTAATGCTAATAAAGCTATATCAAATTTCGATACACGACCTTTTTAAAAAATAAGACAAAACAATCTGAAATTAATCTGATGAAAACTATAACTCCCTTCCATATAAAATGGCTTATCAAAACTAAAATATCTGAAACTACCACAAACAACAATCCAATGACTTAAAATTTTGCACATAAGTTTTCATCTTAAATAAAATTTATAATTTAATTATGTCTAAAATTTGGCAAATCGAGCGAAAAACAACAGATAATTGTCATGATTAAAGTGTCAAAATACTTGAAATCAATTGTTGAAAAGAAATTTCTAAAAATGTTAAATATATGACTAAAAATTATAATCTCATCTTCTGATCGCTAATGCACCACATTAAGCCAGCGCTGGAAATGAAATGGGAATCTACTTGGTGCAATGGTTTTTTAAGGTTTTTATTTTGAAGTTTATTATTTTTATTTATATTACATATTTTCTTTTTGTAAAACAGTGAAATTGAAAAAAAATTGCACATGGGTTTTCTTATAAAATTCCTTTTATTTGACGTTTTACCCGTTTTTACAATTATTAGTCCGAAAAGCCTTCGCGTACTATTTTATGTTTTTGTCTGTTTCAGGAATATTTTACTTTTCTTTCACTTTTTATAGTATTACAATTTTTAGTAGAAAAAGTACCCTTTTCAACATTAGTCCGTTGCACAATGATACAAAGGAGCACATTATTAAACCCAAACTAAAGTTGGTGAGAATACTTTTTTTTTTTATTATCTAACATAAAGTACATTCTCCTATTATGTACAACAAAAACTACAAGAAAGTTTTTACTAACAAAATTTATAGTTATTTGATGCTGCGTTGAACTTTTCACTTTGTTCAGGTTTTTGTTTTTAATGCTGAAATTTTTTATAAATTAAAAGCAAATTTTTTTATTTAAATAATTTTTTTATATACATATAATTTTATTTTCTGGACTATCTAGATTTTCGTCTATGACTAGCAAAAACTATAAATTATATAAAGTAAAATTTTAGAACCTTAAAGCCGTATTTTTGTCTATGCCCCATTGGGTGTAAAATGAAATTAAGTTTCGTATAGTATTCAATTTTTTTTTTTTAAACTTAGTTGGTTGTTGGAAAAGGTCGAAACATGCAATTTTTTGTTATGACAGAATATATAGTACAAAACTGACTTAATTTTTTGGCTAATAGTTTACCAAATAATAGTACCTGATGGTACCAAATTTTAACTGAATTAAGCTGGCTTTATATCCGAGTAAGTTAGAACTTTCGTGGTCGCCATATTGGATTTGCCAATTGCATTCCATGTTCATATGTCTTTGCTTTTATTGTTTTGGTCACTATTTGCTGACACTAGGCACTTGTGCTCTGATAAAATGTTCCAAATTATACCTTTTAAATTTGTGATTTTGTGAATTTATTTAAATTGTGTAAAGCATTTTTTTTTTTGAGTGTACATATTAAATGTCGAATATGACGTTATCACACTAGCTCAGAGCAACATTTTCAATAATTTTTGAGATATTTCAAAAACACCTCAAGACCGATCAATTTCATATTTGACACAGTTGTTCTTCATTTGACTTCCTAGAGATAAGAAGGCAGTTTTTTTTTACTTTCGACAGTTGTATTTAGTACCACAACACCCATATATCCTATGATTGCAATAAAAAAAAAAACAGACAGCTGGAAAATACTTTTCTTAAGTAGAAATGGTCAAAATCTTCCACCTTTTAAAAATATACCATAGTTACGGTATATTTATTGTGTAATTTAAATAGCTATAAAATAATGTATAATTTACCAGTTCCTCAATGCTTAAGGTGTTACTTTTTATGGAACTGTTCTAGTAAATAAGTAAATAAACATCACTTTTGAACATTTTGAACATTGAAATCATTGAAGTGGTAACTTTCCTCCTGATTAGTTATATTAAAATTGCATTCTTTAACCATACAGTATGCAATATTTATTTTGTTTTTGCTGTTTTATTTGTGCATTCTTCACATACACACGAGTCACTTATTTTTTGGTCATATACATATATAAACACTTAATTGATTTTTCATCAATTGTACTCGATTTAGTATGATATCAATTCCGTCATATGGATAGCCAAAGAATTTTTATTTTTTTTTTTTTTTTTAATCTAAAAGGAATTTTGAAAATTTTTTATATACATATATTTTTTTCGAGGTAAAATACCAAGTTCAATTCGATGCAGTAGGGTTTGAATAGCCGGCAGAATTTTAGCACAAATTCCAACTTTCATCATAATTTCTTCTACACAAAAACAAAAATGATAAAAAAAGGAATATTTTTATACAAAATTTGGTTTAATCTACTCTTCTAATACGTAGTTCTTGTGATTCATTGATTTCTCTATTAATTCTTAATATTTTTTCTTCGTATATACGTAGATATGTATGAAAATACTCCTTACTTAAATGCAGTCAATGTGTAACTCTCGTGTATAGAGTTTTTTTATATAATTAGTTTAAGTATTTTTTTTTTTTTTTGTTTTGTTAATTTGCTCAAAGTTTCTGTATTCGCCGAAGATGTTAAGTTTCGATGCGGTCGACTTGGAAACACGGTTTTATAACTTTGTCAAATGGTTAAGAATGCTTCCTGAAGGAAGTCAATGTGCAATATTTTGCTGTTCAAAGAGATACATTTTACTCTTACATATATTCCAGTTTTCCAAACAGCCAGGTGATTCACAAATGCTGTAGGTGGAAGTTAGCGCATGCGTTTGGAAAAATAAAATTGTCAATATATGTATATAACTAGAATAATAAACATATGAAATGTAGAGTTATTTTCCATTAAGTCAAAATATGGTAAAGGAATTCGTTTTTGTTTTTAAGGTAAAAGAACCGGCACTAAGTACTGATATCTTCTCGTACATTCAAGCAACATGCAGTTCTTGAAAGTTCTGTCTTTAGCAAAAGCTCAAAATAATCTGTTTAGTTCTTGAACGAAGCCTTTATTTAATAAAGTTCAAAAGAAGCTTGAACATTACAATTGTTGTGTTAAATAACTTGTTGGGTCCTTTTCTTGATTTTTAATATTTACATTGTCTTAATTTAATTCTCCTATTAAACATTACTCAAGATTTTCTTAAAGTTTAAAGAATCCCCTATTTAATTCAGCCTTTTCTCATTCTTCCTAGAGTTTCGAATGTGAGTGAGATGACAATTTTAAATTGCTAACAAATAAAACAAAATTTCGAGCAACAAAAATATTACGTATTAAATAACATTTTGGTAAAAGTATTGGAAGGTATTTAATTTAAAAAAAAAAAAAAAAAAATATATCCACCAGAAATTTTGCACACTGATCTTATTCTCAGACTTTTCAACCAATATTTTATTAAAAACAATATAAGTTAAAAAATAGATTCAAATCATAATCATAAAAAACAAGTCCAGTTCAAACTGGTTTTGAACTTATAGTTAAAACGATACTATTGATAATATCAAATTTGTCTCGTTCCAGGACCATTCCTAGCCGGGTTCAAGGCTCACTTCTGTCTCAATGGGTACGTGAATAAGCAGAATAGCCGAATTTGGTCCAAAGAACAGCCAGATGTAGTTCAAGAGCTGGCAATACACCCCGAAAAATGCACTGTTTGGTGCAGTTATGGGCCGAGGGAATCATTGGATCGTTCTTTTTCAGAGGTGATGATGGCCTCAAATAAGTTCTTTGTTGAAACACCTCTAAAAACTCAGTTTTCCCCCATTTTTTGAAGGGAGTTAGGTTCATATAGAAGGAAGACATCTACTGAAAAAAATGTAAGACCTTTAAGATTGATTTCAGAATAAAACTATGGTGGTGTAGCAGCTGATATCTTGCGTATTTTTTAGGTAATACTTAAAAATGACACTATTTGCTTAAATACATGTATAAAATGTTCTCATAGTTTAACAAGTCAATATTTGTGGTTTTATGTATTCCAGTTTAATTTTTTTCCAGTCTTATTTTTGTTACTCGCTGAGTATAGGTGCCATGATTAAAATAATGATACGACCGTAAAGGTTAATTATTTGACTTCATTATAAAAAAAAAAAAAATAAAACTTCATCGGGACGCGGTGGGAGCATAAGCAACGTAATTGCAAGTTTGTTACATAGAATTATTAAACGCTCTAAGCCCACATCAAAATTAGAAAAAAAATTTATTGACGTCATGGGGAGACAGAGAGAGCCACTCAAAGTTCGATCATCAGTATGCATGGTATAATAATACAAGGTAGCATTGACAACTGCTTATTTTCTCTTCTAAAAGAAAACATCTCCTGTCAAAAACAACTGCTTGTGCAAATGCATCTGTAGCTGCTGAAGTTGTTGTTTTTCTATCACTTCTACGTTTTCAATTGTTTGTGTTTTCAATGGCGGATTGTGAGCGCTCTCTTTTTGAGTATATTGTTTGACAGCAGATGTTTTCCCTAGCAACTGTCAATGCTACCTTGTATTATTATACCATGATCAGTATGTACAACTCTGTCACTAAGACCCCTTTTACATTGGTCAAGACTTGAATTCAAGTCTGTGAGTTTGTATGCAATTCGCCGCACATCGGAAGCGTAATGTCTACGTTTCCAACATTGTTTGTATTTTCTTTCAATGGCCGATTGTGTGCGCTCTCTTTTTAAGTACATTTTTTGACAGAAGATGATTTTCCAAGCAACTGTCAATGCTACCTTGTATTATTATACCATGGCTCTCACCCATGTGCAAACCTTATTTATTCAACCATGAGTAGATTGCAGTGCTCAAGTTAAACGCTCTGCAGCTTATGTCGTAGTCTGACAGACACCGAAAACCAAAACTTCGTGCGCACAAACGTGAAATTCGAAGATAAAAAATTCGTTGTATCTTTAAAAAAAAGTATTTCATTTAAAATTTTATTCTTATGTTAGCCTAATAATTATTAGCTGTTATATGGAATAAGGTCAAGAGAGTTACAGTCAAAAACTTCATAAAAAAAAAACAGCTTAAAAGTGAGATCTGCTAGACCCCACGTCAGGAATATTGTTAAATTTGGAGCACGTCAGTTGCAGAGGGTTAAAATACAGTGTATTCACCAAGAAATAAAGAGAAAAAAAAATAAAGAGAAAAAATTCCCCGCATATGGAGCATGTCTTTGATATTCATATCAAAAACATCAACCTTAAATGAAAAGACAAACACTGACTGCTGCTAAGACGTCTTTTACATTGATCAAGACTTGAAATCAAGTTTTTTTGACGTCCTCTTTTAGACTTGACGAAACCTTTTACATTGGTCAAGAATTGAATTCTGGTGCAAAAGAGATGCGTTCTTTATTACTTTAATATGTTTGTTTGGCTCATACACATGCACTATGTTCGCAGCCTTAAAATTTTCAGCTACAAAACAGCAAACGCACGCAAGTAAACAAATATAATGTGAAGCACTTCGACAAAACAGCGAAAAGCACAAAAGGAATACAAAAAATTGCCAAAAAATTTACGGTACAGCGTCAATGTTCTTACCCTTTCGTCACTTTAGATGTGCGGCGAATTGCCTACAAACTCACAGACTTGAATTCAAGTCTTGACCAATGTAAAAGGGGTCAAGTTTCACTTTAAAAATGTATATACTATGAGCGTCAAAAGTGAGTCAACACCAATTAAGTTTTCAATTCTCGTAAGATTACGAGATCAAAATGAAGAAAACAGCGATCCAATTTAGGGGTCGTTCATAAACTACGTTACCAATTTAGGGGGGTGAAGGAGTTTTAAAATGTACTACGATAAGTAACGATAGGGGGGAGGGGGTCTCACATACATAAACGTGACCAAAAATAAAAAAACTTGAAAAAATTTAAATCCTGAAATCAGTTCAAGATTGGGTCCTATATTTGCATTGCGGCTTGTATTTCGTTTCAAAAACATCAATGAATTCTCATAAGTGAGTTTTATTTAATTTAAAATAAATTGGTATAAAAAGTACACACTATTTAATGAAACAATTTTAAGGAAGCATGCTTATAAAAATACTGAACTTGTTGCTTTACAGGTGCAGCCTTTACGGGTATTCTCTCAAACACCAGGCGAATTTGTTTGCATAAAAAATGAGGATACACTTGAATGGGTCGACATAGAATCCGTTGAAGAATTATATTTAAGAGTCCCCAGAGTTTCCAGCTTCTTCAGTTCCAGTGATTGATAGCATCGTCTCTTGGATTGAAGATGGAATAGTTTTTATCGATGAAAATAATGGATTTTAAACATTTTTTCTTAATATTATCTAGTCATGATAACACACCTACCAAGAGTTAGTCAATTTTCAATATATTTTTATTATATATTATAAAATATATTATATCTTATTACATATTTAATATATTTTTTAATCAATTAATTTTTTTATTTCATATACGTTACTTTATGGGGGGAGGGGAAGGGTTTTGAAATGCACTACGAAGAGTAACAGAGGGGGAGGGGGGTAAAAAATAGTTGAAAATCGGCAACGTAGTTTATGAACGAGCCCTTACACGAACTTAAAGCTTCATTCAATATAAACAAAATAAAAACAAAAACACAACAACATCTATCTATGCAGCTTACATTTTTGAGTACAGTTAAACCAAAACACACCATATTTTACGCGTCAAAATTAAGTCAACACTTGTATAATGTATAGATTGCGTGAGTATACTATTAAATTCGCAGTTACTTTTGAGCATAGTTCAGCTTCAACAAGGTTTAAAATCATTTCTATTATACAGTCATAATTATTATCTGCAGTGAAACAGTCAATATTCTAAAAAAATAGTGTTCAGACATGGTATAATAATACATGGTAGCATTGACAGTTGCTTGGGAAAACATATTCTGTCAAAAAATATACTCAAAAAGAGAGCGTTCGCTGGTCGGCCATTGTTAATAAATGAAAACACAAACAACAAACGAATTTTCTGCCAGCATCAAGCCACAGGCATCAATCCACCGCTGACGACGAGTTTCGTTATTAGGCACTGAATAAAATTTAACATCACGGACTGAAAAACTTTTCGCACAAATTACACAAGATCTTTTTATCACTTTCATGATTTTAAATGTTTATTTCTTTATGATTTGTTTATTTAAACGCACAATATTCTTATTAGTTTTTTATGTTTGTTTTTGTCACTTGCTTTAATTTTCGCTTCGTTTCGCAAACAGCTGTGTTTGACAGTTTATGTTTTCCTGTTGAAGATAAAATAAGCAGTTGTCAATGCTACCATGTATTATTATACCATGGTGTTCAGAAACATGAGAACTGAGATCTCCTTAGAAACTAGGAAAATCATTATAGATTTGAAGAAAAGTGGAAAATCTTTGCGAGAAATTTCAAAAATTATTGAAAGGCACCCCACATCTATAAAAAAAATCGTGGGTAAATTTGAAAACTATAAGCAATTACAAAATTTCAAGCGTTCAGGTCGACCAAAACGTCTAAGTGAATGAGAAGTGAAAGGAATAATTTCCTCTGTAAGAAAAAATCCTGGAACCAGTGCTATGCAAATTGCTAAAAGCATCACAACGGATTTCGAAAAAGTCGTAAGTGCCAGCACCGTAAGGAAAATTTTGCATAAAATGGTTTGTTTGAACGCAGACCCCGAAAGAAACCATTCATTTCAAAAGTTAATAAAACTAAACGGCTAAATTATGCTGAAAAATACAGAAACAAAGATATTTGCTTTTGGAACACTGTCCTTTTTACTGATGAAAGTAAGTTTGAGATATTTGGTTCAGTAAAGCATAGGAAAATATGGAGAAAAAAGAATGCAGCGAACGATGAGTGTTACGGATTCAAGTTCTTACCTTTAACATTTACTTTATGTATTGAATTATTTTGCAATTGTGCAACCCTGTAACTTTTCTTATAGTCTACGCTAACATTAATTTTATGTATCGACTTTTTGCAACCGTGTAACTTTATATAGTTTATGCGAACATTAATTTCGTTGCCTTTTTGAAGTGAAGAACACACAAAAGTGTAAGACAATTTATATTTTTTCGTTAAATTATTTCATTATTTTTTATAAATCATTACATTTCTGCCTAGGAAATAAAATTCCTCATTGACAAACGCATCCGGAGGTATTTTTATTTGGGAAAGGCACGGAACATTCTTTTATTTCACTTTTTGGTACGAAGAGAAAAAGTGACTGCATCAACAAGGTGCTGTGCCGAGAAAATAATTGGAAATTTGATTTAGACAACGTCGACTGAGCTGAAAAGGTTGGACTTTTGCTGGCACAAGGAGCAAGGACTTTGTGATTGTGTCTTGAGGCGGTGGAGCGCCCGCTAATCGGTAAGTGCCTTTTGAGACTTGGTTGGGGGTTGATTGAGGTTAAGTTGAGGTTAAGTCGAACATGCCGCCAAAAAAGAAACCAGCGGCTGAAGCATCGGTTGGTGAGTCGGTGACAGACAGTGACAATGACGAGCTGGACAAGACAATTCGCGAGACGGCACAGGCGGCGTCAACACCTTCACTTGAGTTAAGGGTAGAAGAAATGATGCAACAAATTAAGAATTTGCAAGCAACAGTTCACGACAATGAAAGGAAGTTGCAAGAAAGCATGCGGGCAAGCGCATCACCATCGGGTGAGGGTGAGAACACAACGTTAGCAGCAGCTCTTACAGAATTAAGTCGATCATTGAGCACAGCGAGGCCAGAGTCGTCGAAAAGAATTTATGATCTTCCTGAGTTTGATGGAACTCCTGAATGTTGGCCTATGTTCAGCGAATCGTTTTTCATGACTTCCGACGAGTACCAATACAGCGAACGTCAAAATATGCTGCGGTTACAAAAGGCGCTGAAAGGCAAAGCAAAAGAAGCGGTCGAGTGCTTATTAATCCACAGCAGCAATGTGACACAGGTCATGAGAACGCTCAAAGACAGATTTGGCAGGCCAGATCAGTTAGTCAAGAGCCAAATTTTAAAAATAAGAGCCGTTCCACATATCGCCGAAAATAAAATTGAACAACTTGTGCCCTTTGCAACAAAAGTTCAGAACTTATCGTCATTCTTGGAAGCAGCAGATTGTCAACACCATTTGTCTAACCCGACCCTTATGGAGGAGCTATTAATGAAGTTGCCTGTGCAAAGACGATTAGAGTGGGCACGTCATGCCACATCTATAATTCCAGTACCAACCATAAGGCACTTCAGTGACTGGCTGCAAGAGTTGGCATCGTTGGTTAGCTCGATTTGTTTTAATTTAAATGAGCGTTCTGAACAGGTAGATGCAAGAGCCAGTAGTGGTCGTTCGAAATTTTTTCATGCCGATGAAGCAAAAGTTCAAAATCAAAAGAAAAGCTGTGTGGCGTGCTCTGAAAACCATGATCTTTGGAATTGTAAGCAGTTCTTGGAACTGAACAGCGTGCAGCGATGGCGTCTGGTGCGCACAAAAAGATTATGTTTTAATTGTCTGGGTGGTGGTCATCGTAGCGACAATTGTGAGCAGCAACACAAGTGTGATACGAAAGATTGCAAAAGAAAGGTGCACAGCTTATTGCATAATCCTCATGTTAGGGACCAACAGATAAACCAGCAGCACCTGTCGGCACAACAACAGAGTGTCTTCACCAGCACAATCAAGCAGCCACAACAAAGTAAACTCCTGTTTAAAATATTACCGGTAAAATTATACGCCGACGCTAAAGAGGTCAATTGCTATGCGTTCTTGGACGAAGGTTCGGCGGTATCGCTTATGAATAAGAGCTTGGCTGATCGATTGGGGCTAAGAGGGGAAAATGAAAATTTGACTTTGCAATGGTTTGGAGGTAAAACAGTTACAGAGCCATCGCAGCGGGTCAACATGAAAATTTCGGGAATCGCAGTAGGCAGCAAAAAATACGATATAAAAAACGTTCGAACTGTGCAAGATCTTTGTCTACCTACACAAAGTCTGAATATGAATGAGATTCATTTTAAGCACCGCCATTTGAAAAAATTACCAGTTCTAGATTACAATGCTGCTACCCCGGATCTTTTGATAGGGCTCGATAATGCTTGCCTTGGTGTAGGTCATCAGGTGGTAGCAAATGAATGGAAGGGCCCAGTAGCGGTATTGACCAAACTGGGATGGGTTGTATATGGTCCTGGGAATCAAAGCGATAGAACTGAGGAATATCGTGCATTTTTTGCCGGAACTGGCAGAGCCGATGAGCCTTACGATTTGAATCAGCTGGTTAAGGAGTACATAGCAGATGATGGCTTAGGAGTGCGTACTGTTGAAAATCCAGTTGAAGCTGAGGAAACTCTTCGAGCAAAAAGATGTTTAGAAAATACAACAGTGCGTGTTTGTGGACGTTTCGAAACTGGTCTTATATGGAAGCGGGATGACGTGGCTTTTCCAGAGAGCCGAGCCATGGCGCAAAAAAGATTATGGTCATTGGAAAAGAAGTTCGAACGAAACGAAAAATATCGCGACGAGTACGTTCGCACTATGCGTGACTACGTAAACAAAGGGTTTGCAAGAAAATTAACCGAGCTAGAAACAATAACTAGAGATCCAAAGGCTTGGTACTTGCCGCATTTTGGTATTTTTAACTTAAATAAACCAGGTAATATAAGGTTAGTTTTTGATGCGGCGGCGATTTCTAACGGGGTCTCACTTAACTCTGAGTTAATCAGTGGCCCAGATTTGTGCGAACCACTGACAACTGTGCTGATGAAGTTTAGACAGAAGCCGATAGCGGTCTGTGCAGACATCGTCCAAATGTTTCACCAGGTGAAAATTCGTCAAGAGGACCAAGCAGCTCAGCGATTCGTATGGAGAGAGGATCCAAGACACCTTATCGAGGATTATGTGATGACTGTGATGACGTTCGGAGCAACATGCTCGCCCTGCTCGGCGCAATACGTCAAAAATCGAAATGCGTCTGATTTTCAAGATGTTTACCCAGAAGCAGTCGACGCAATTCTAAATAATCACTACGTAGACGATTTTGTTCATTGTTTCTCCGACGAAGATGAAGCTATTCGAATTTCAAGTCAGGTCGCCTGGATTCATGAAAAAGGAGGATTTCAACTGAAGGGATTTTCATCGAATTCGCGAAAGGTTAGCGAAACGTTAAATGGTTATAGAGCTGAGGACTCAATTCTAAGTCTTGACAGAGGCGATGCTGCGATATTCCAGAAAGTACTCGGGATGTATTGGGACATGAAGCTGGATGAACTTAAATTTGTTTTGGCTTTCGGAAAAATTGACACTCAATTACTTGAAGGAACCAGAAAACCGACGAAGCGACAGGTACTGAGCATTGCTATGTCTTTATTCGACCCTTTCGGAGTTGCAGCTGAGTACTCGTTAATGGCAAAATTATTATTGCAAGCAATATGGCGGACGCAAGTAGATTGGGACGACACCATTCCAGAAGATGCTTTCAAAATTTGGTCGAAGTGGCTTCGTATGCTCGATGATGTGAAACAAATAAGCATTCCCAGATGCTACAGTGCAGTTTTTAAATCAGTATCGTCTGAGCTCCATATTTTTGTAGATGCCAGTGAAGTCGCGTACTCAGCGGTGGCATACTGGAGAGTTGAAGAGCCTGGAGGCGTATGCTTGTCGTTCGTTATGGGTAAAACTAAGTGCGCTCCATTGAAATTGTTGTCAGTGCCACGACTTGAACTGCAATCCGCTGTGCTTGGCACAAGAGTTCGTCAGCTGATTCTGCGAAGCCATAATGTGACGCCATCTAGAGTTGTTATGTGGTGTGACTCTCGAACGGTTTTATCCTGGGTGAAATCGGATCATAGACGGTATAAACCGTATGTTGCCCACCGAATTAATGAAATCTTAGACAGCACTATGATTACAGATTGGCGTTGGCTTCCGTCTGCCCATAACCCGGCCGACTTTGGAACACGAATAAAGGATAATAAACGGAAGTCGTTCTGGATAGAGGGTCCGACATTTTTAAAAAAGCGTGAATGCGAATGGCCTCGAATGGAAGAAGACATTGAGTCAACAGATGAAGAAATTCGTTCAAAGTTTGTTTCACTTCACACCGATTTAACTTGCGATATTTTTGAAAGGTTTTCATGTTTTTCTAAATTAAAACGCGTCGTAGCATGGATTTTACGTTTTCGTAATAACTGTAAAATGCACTTAAAAAAAACACATGGCGTCCTGAAAGTAGCCGAACTCGAAAAGGCGGAGAAGGTGATTGCTCTTTGTGCCCAAATGGAAGTTTATGGCGAAGAATATCGAGCTTTAAAAGCTGGCATGTCAATAGATCGTACCAGCCATCTGCTAAAATTGACGCCACAAATTGATGAGGATGGTTTACTGCGCGTTAACGGACGTATCAATTCTGCTGATACTGTTGTATTTGATACACGATGCCCGATCATTCTGCCTAAAGACCATCGATTAACAAAATTGATATGCGAATTTTACCATCGTAAATGGAAACATCAGAATAAAGAGACCATAATTGCTGAGATTCGGAGAAAATATTGGATACCTCATATCAGGACTGCAGTTAATCGTGCAGCGAAAAATTGCCAATTTTGCAAGATCCGGCATGCAAAACCAGAACTTCCGCTGATGGGCCAGCTACCGAAAGATAGGTTAACTCCGTTTATTAGACCGTTCACGTATTCGGGCCTGGATTTCATGGGACCCTTTACGATTGTTATTGGAAGACGTTCGGAGAAGCGATGGATAGCGCTATTTACGTGTTTGACAACACGCGCTATACATTTAGAAATTGCAAGAGACCTGTCCACGGAAACATGTTTAATGATTTTACGAAATTTTATGAATCGGCGAGGCGTTCCAGTTCGTATCCGTTCTGACAACGGAACTAATTTTGTCGGCGCTGAGCGAGAGCTAAGACGGCAAAAGATTGATTTCGACAATAAAAAAATAGCAGATGCACTCGTCACCCAACACGTAGAATGGATTTACAATTGCCCAGTGAATCCACATGCAGGCGGATGCTGGGAAAGACTGGTCCGCAGTGTCAAAAGAGCTATGGGACACGCGCTGTATGACAAGAAACTTCAGGAACACTCACTTTACAGTCTGATGTGTGAAGCAGAAAATATAGTCAATTCGCGGCCGCTGACTCATATTCCACTTGACTCACCAACTGACCAACCTTTGACCCCTAACCATTTCCTCTTAGGTACCGCTAACTCCGAGCAAACTCCACATCCACGCGAAGAGGCATGGACTGTGACCAGGAAGCAGTGGCGCATAGTTCAACAAATACAGCACAGCTTCTGGAAAAAATGGCTTGATGAATATTTGCCAGACCTCTGCCGAAGGACTAAATGGTTCAAGCCAACGAAGCCGCTAGCTGTCGACGACATTGTTATGGTTTGCGACAAGACGATGCATCAATCGAGTTGGCCCATGGGCAGAATATTGAGAGTATTTAAGGGAAAAGATTTGCAGGTACGCTCTGCAGAGGTTCGAACACAGAAGGGAGTCACTATGAGGAGACCAGCGTGTATTCTAGCCAAGTTAGATGTTGGTGAATCTTAGACGATTCAGATTCACGGAAGCGGGGATGTTACGGATTCAAGTTCTTACCTTTAACATTTACTTTATGTATTGAATTATTTTGCAATTGTGCAACCCTGTAACTTTTCTTATAGTCTACGCTAACATTAATTTTATGTATCGACTTTTTGCAACCGTGTAACTTTATATAGTTTATGCGAACATTAATTTCGTTGCCTTTTTGAAGTGAAGAACACACAAAAGTGTAAGACAATTTATATTTTTTCGTTAAATTATTTCATTATTTTTTATAAATCATTACATTTCTGCCTAGGAAATAAAATTCCTCATTGACAAACGCATCCGGAGGTATTTTTATTTGGGAAAGGCACGGAACAATGAGCAAAACCTTCAAACTGCTGTAAAACATAACGGTGGCTCGGTTATGGTCAGGGGATGTTTTACGGCTTCTGGGGTGGGGGAACTTGCTTTTATTGAAACCGCAATGAATGCGGAAGGTTATTTGAAGGTACTGCAGAAAATGTCGCACCAAGCGTTGCTAAATTGGGTTTGCCTGGGCATTGAATCTTCCAGCAAGACAATGACCCCAAGCATACTTCACGCTTGGCAAAAGAATGGCTCCTATACCGAACACTAAAACAGTTGGAACACCCCCCGCAATCCCCAGACCTCAATCCAATTGAGCATATTTGGTATTTCTTGGACCGGCAAATACGAAAAACAAAAAACATTACCAGTAAAGAATCCCTTAAAGCTGCGCTTCTAGAGAGGAAAAAATACCTGTAGAGTACACAAACAAGTTGGTAGAATCAATGCCTCGAAGGCTACAAGATGGTATAAAGGCCAAGAGGTCCACGGACTGTTTAACGCACTCGGCTACGGATGCCAAAAAATGTATGATTAGGGGGAAAAGCAAAATTGCGACTATGCAACATAACTTGCTATCCTTTAAAATTTCAAAATCAAAGTTTTGAGAAAAACGCGTTTGAGGTTGGAAAATTGTATATCAAGCTTTCTCAAAAGAAATACGAAAAACCCATGGTATAATTATACCAGGTAGCATTGACAACTGCTTATTTTCTCTTCAACAGGAAAACATAAATTGTCAAACACAGCTGTTTGCGAAACGAAGCGAAAATTAAAGCAAGTGACAAAAACAAACAAAAAACTAATAAGAATATTGTGCGTTTAAATAAACAAATCATAAAGAAATAAACATTTAAAATCATGAAAGTGATAAAAAGATCTTGTGTAATTTGTGCGAAAAGTTTTTCAGTCCGTGATGTTAAATTTTATTCAGTGCCTAATAACGAAACTCGTCGCCAGCGGTGGATTGATGCCTGTGGCTTGATGCTGGCAGAAAATTCGTTTGTTGTTTGTGTTTTCATTTATTAACAATGGCCGACCAGCGAACGCTCTCTTTTTGAGTATATTTTTTGACAGTATATGATTTCCCAAGCAACTGTCAATGCTACCATGTATTATTATACCATGCGAAAAACCCACATTACAAACTATTTCTTACAGACATAAGGTTTGTTCACTAACAAAAAATTTGTACAAATTGTTACAAGTTTTTACCAGTAAAGCGTTCACGTACTCGAAAAACTTGCAACGAGAGAGGACAACGAGAGCGTAAAATAGTGAGAGAGAAAAAAGTAGCTACAAGTTTCTGCTAGCAAAATTTCTACTTGCAAGAACTTGCAACTACCGAAAAAAACTGTTTGTCAAAAAAAAAACAAGCTGTCAAAAGTTATTTCTTGTTGATTTCGTATTAAAATGGATGGAAAAAGAAACATTTGTGATGCTGAGGAAAATGTAAGTATAATGTTAAAGTTGGTGAGACCCAAGAAATGATTTCAATAATTTATAACCATTTATTATAGCAGAAAAAACAGCATATGGTGTCAATTCGTTTGATCAGCTGTTAACTTGCAAGTTTCTACTAGTTTTCTGTTCACGTACTTTTTCTGCTATTTTTCTCTTTGTAAATATTTTTATCTCAATTCTTCTTTTACTCTCTCCCTGCAAGTTTTTACAAGTAAAGTACGTGAACAAACCTATAATCATTTAATATTGCAGACAATAAATTAAAGTAAAAAATACATTTAAGAGGCTACCATTTAATGTTCAAAGCAGTATTCATTTTTTCTACTGCATGATAGCTTGTATGCAAAAGCATTTTGGCTTTGTCCGTGTGTTGACCATCGAAGAAATTCGATAAAATTGTTTTAGTTTCAGCATTATCAGGCACCGATTTGGGCAGCTTGCTATAGAGTTCTTCCAATTGTAATGTTAACTCACGCACTGGTACACCAACAAAGGGACGAATTTGCGCACCACCATTTATACAACCTTTATTTGAATTAAGTCAAATTTAAAATTTTAAATAAACATTTTTAACAAACCTGAAGGACAAGCCATAACTTCAACAAATTGATATGACACCTTGCCACGCTTGAGTTTTTGTACCAAGTTTTGTATGTTTCGAAAACCATTTGCTATTGCAAATTTCAATAGACATTTTCCATCTCTTTCCAAGGAAATTTCACGAAAATCTGGATTCCTGTGAAGTTCATTTAAATTTATTGATTTTATTTGTTTTTTCTTTACAGAAGTGCACCTCAAATTTTTATATTCCAACTTCTCGCTTTCATCTCCAAAAAGCTCTCTAGCTGCATATTTGAATATGTGATCGGAATAACCACCTGACGCTGAATACTCATGTGCCCAAACATTAGTCTCCGGTGTATGTTCGCTCCAGGGCCAATCGAAATCTTTTGGCGGCGAACTTTGTAGTAGCTTATCTTCAAGGTTGAGCATTTGTTCAAGCTCAACTAAAAACAAGCTATAAGAAACAAATATTATCAGCTAAACCGAACAAAACTTACTTGATGTTATTACACAATCAACATCACGTGAATTTTGCACCTCGTTGAAGAAGTCCTCCCGTGATGCTTCGAGTTTTTTATCATAGCATGGCATTACCGTTACATGATAAATATTTGCTGAACTCACGCCTAACTGTTGTGCAAGCATTTGTTTGACCAAAATACCCATTATCTGCTGTGGCGAACGTGTGGTTGAAATATAGGGTAATATAAAGTTACCATGTGTTTTTTCAGCATAACAAACCCAACCGGGACAGGATGAAGAGAGCATTGGGAGCTGAGTGTTATCACGATAACGTTCAATAAATTCATTTCGGCTCTCCAGCAACGCAAGATCATCAGCTACTTTGGTATTAAGAACATAATCAGCACCGAGTTGACGAAAATATCCACTTAAATGCTTTGCGGCATCCTCAACAGATAGTTCATAGCGTTGTGCCAAACTGAGAATGGGTTGTTGAGCTATCGTAAATACAATTGTGCGAACATTTGGATTGTTTGTTGCTTTGAATGACTCATTCTCGTGCAAAACTTTCATTAACTCCTCCTGACTTTGCTGTGTAATGAGCACACCCTCGGCGGATGTGATACAACCAGAACAGGCAAGGCAATCTTGAAGTGTGATTTCGACTTTTTGTAGCTTATGCTTGCCACCTGCCTACAGAATGCGGAGAAAAATTAAAGAACAAATTAATAACTGCTATCACTTTAAATAAATTAAATACCTCATAAGAGGTGTAATCAAAACTATGTAAAATCGGTAAGAGTACAGTATGCATATCGAAGCTTTCTCATAAATTTCGATTATTATGAAACACACAAATTCTGCTAGGGGCCATCAACTCTTAAATGAAACAAGTACAAACTTTTTTGAGTTTGTGAGGGAAAACGAAATAACATGATTTAAAATAGTTTTTTGTTCTATCTAGGTCCCAATGCTTAAGTTCATGTTTCTTTTAATTTTGAATGATTGTTCAAAATTAAATGATTGAAATTTTCGTTTTATTGAAGAATGATTAAAAAGGAATGGCAATTAAGTAAACTAAACTTCAGATTTTTATGCATTTAAATCAGTAGAAAGATTCAATCTAGAATTGAGGGAATTTTTTATTATGAATAATTTCCAAAAATAATTTTTTTTACATATTTCGATTCCTTTTACATTAAAAAATTACCACCTAAAATTTTATTAAGAAATTCTCACTAGAAAAAAGCTAGCTCTATTTGTAATAACGTCCGCGGATGAATAGGTTGTGGTTAAAAAAAAAACTTTAAATTCGTTTTCCTCGAAACTACCATTTTCAAACTGGTAGGAAACATTTCTCCGGACCTACTTGACCGATTTAAATAAACCAAAATTGTTTGAATATTTATAAGAAAAATAGACAATAAGCCTCTAAAACTTCAAAAAACTACCCCTCTTTTTTATATACGGATGATTCGCTCAAAAAAAAACCTTTTTTTTTAATTTTTCAAAATAATTCATATAAAAGCGTTAACATATAATTAAGTATTATTTTAAAGGCTTTTTGCCTAGTTTTGAGTCTTAAAAAATAAAATCCATTTTGAATTTTACGAAAATTTGTTCCACAGTGTTTTAGTCTAAGGCCGTGTCCTATTCGAAAACTTTTCACTCGGATGATAAAATTTTGACAGTCTGAATGAGAATATTTGGCACATGTGAGGTGATTATGATTGTCAAAAATTCACTTACCCCAGGGGCTAGTATATATTTTGACAATCGGCAAGTGCATTTTTGACACAAGGAAAAATAGAAAATGAAAGACCCCTTTTACCATGATACAATTATAAGGTAGGCCCAATTCGGAGATAAAAAAAACGAAAAAGCAAAGCAAAGCAAAGTAAATCAAAACAATTGCGTAGGTATAATGTCACTTTTGAAAATTGAAGTTTATTCGTTCAGCCATAAGGATGTATAATTTACTTTGAATAGTATAAATCTGGTTGTTGGGCATTGAGTACCCAGATTTTATGTGAAATAATGCAAGAAAAGTAAGCAAAAACCCTAAAAATTTAACAATATGAGCCATTTTTCAAAATATAATACAGAATAAATTGTATGTTGGCTTTCAACGAAGCAAATAAAAGTTAATATTTTATATAATTTTCATTCGACTACTTAGTTCGATAGTTCAGTAACCAATTTATTTGTATCGCTTTGTATTGTATTTTGACATTATACCTACGCCTTTGTTATTGTTTTGTTGTTGATTTGTAGTCATAGAGAGCGTGTTTTTGCTGGGCCTACCTTATAATTGTATCATGCCTTTTACATTAGTCAAGACTTGAATTCAAGTCTGTGCGTTTGTAGGCAATTCGCTGCACATCGGAAGCGACGAAAGGGTAAGAGAACATTGACGCTGTACCGCAAATTTTTTGGCAATTTTTTGTATTCCTTTTGTGCTTTCCGCTGTTTTGTCGAAGTGCTTCACATTAGGTTTGTTCACTAACAAAAAATTTGTACAAATTGTTACAAGTTTTTACCAGTAAAGCGTTCACGTACTCGAAAAACTTGCAACGAGAGAGGACAACGAGAGCGTAAAATAGTGACAGAGAAAAAAAAGCTACAAGTTTCTGCTAGCAAAATTTCTACTTGCAAGAACTTGCAACTACCGAAAAAACTGTTTGTCAAAAAAAAAAACAACCTGTCAAAAGTTATTTCTTGTTGATTTCGTATTTAAATGGATGGAAAAAGAAACATTTGTGATGCTGAGGAAAATTTAAGTATAATGTTAAAGTTGGTGAGACCCAAGAAATGATTTCAATAATTTATAACCATTTATTATAGCAGAAAAAACAGCATATGGTGTCAATTCGTTTGATCAGCTGTTAACTTGCAAGTTTCTACTAGTTTTCTGTTCACGTACTTTTTCTGCTATTTTTCTCTTTGTAAATATTTGTATCTCAATTCTTCTTTTACTCTCTCCCTGCAAGTTTTTACAAGTAAAGTACGTGAACAAACCTATTATTTTTCGTTTGCTTGCGTGCGTTTAGGGCACCCCAAACGATACTACATGTCGGATGGACCTGTCATGTCGTCGCACATGTAGTATCGTTCGTGTGCTAAAAATGAAGTTGGATGGACATGTCCGATGAAAGACGAAAATTTTTGACTTTTTGCTCGGTCCATCCGACATGTGCGATCGTTTGTGTGCGTGTCCATCCAACTTAGTGCATTTTCTCATTCGATAAAAGTTTTTGAGTGAGAAACATCGAGCGGCAAAATGACAAATGTAATACAAGTAGATTTTTAGAAGGAATTTTTTGAGCTGTATAGAAGGCTCATAGTGACTTTGAAAAATAAAAAAGGAATTCATAAAAATAAAATTTGTAAATATATCGAGCACTGCAAAAGTGCTCGATGTTTACTTGCTGGCAACTTTAAAATAATGAAGTCCATCCAACATGTGCGACCGTTTGAGACCAACGAAAAATAGTGCCGTTATTTTGTTGAACTACATGTCCATCCGACATGTAGTATCGTTTGGGGTGCCCTTTTGGTGTTTTGTAGCTGAAAATTTTAAGGCTGCGAACATAGTGCATGTGTATGAGCAGAGCAAACATATTAAAGCAATAAAGAACGCATTTCTTTTGGACCAGAAGTCAATTCTTGACCAATGTAAAAGGTTTCGTCAAGTCTAAAAGAGAACGTCTAGAAAAAAAAGTTGATTTCAAGTCTTGACCAATGTAAAAGGGGTCAAAAACATGTGAGTTCTTGATAGCTGAGAATTGTAAGGCTGCGAACATAGTGCATGTGTATGAGCAGAGCAAGCATAATAAAGCAATAAAGAACGCATCTCTTTATTGATATTATTCGGCGCGAACGTGTGTGAAAAAGCTAGCGTTCAAACTGAACGAACCTGTTCGTCACACAAGCCATTGATTTTTGTTGTTTTTTTTCATTATTTTCGGCAGCATCCCTTGTTCGACAGAGAAAATCAAAAATTTTTGTAAATACGGCCAACCGTGTGACAAACTGTCGAACATCGCTTCTTAACTAGCGAACTTGTGTGAACATGGCCGCCGTGTGACGAACAGATTCGCCGATGTGTAAGCCCTTTAAAAGAGAACGTAAAAAAAACTTGATTTCAAGTCTTGACCAATGTAAAAGGGGTCAAAAGGAGTGTTCACATTCATCAAATTATTGGTCAAACAGTTTGACAAACAAAAATATATATGGGATTTGACGACGATTTGATGATAATTTGATGTGTAAACACTCATCAAACTGTTTGTCAAATCGTTTGACGAAAATCAAAATATTTTGATTTTTCTGTTGTTTGACCAACAGTTTGACGAGAAATTTGACAATGTGAACACTCGTCAAATTTTATAGTACAAATTTTGCCAGTTGAAAAAAGATTTAAACGTGAACACATCGCATAAACATGATAATAACAGAAGAATGTATCTGGAAAAAATTTTTAAAATATTTCCGGACACATTCAGAGTTTGTTTGCTTCGTTTGGTTCATGTTTCAATAAAATATTAATAAAAATTGCTCCGTCATGGCAAAGTTTTCACTTCGATGCGCAAGCAAATAATGAAATTTGACGAAAAATTTGAGAATGTGAACACTTGTGTGGTCAAACTGTTTGACCAACAATTTGATGAAAAATTTGATAATGAACACTCCTAAAGACATGTGAGTTCGTGAGTCGTAAAGTAAAATATTATGCGCTTCCAACAGCATAGCAACCAGAAGGGAAAATATTTGCGTAAAATACTGTTAATTTTCCGTATACGTTAACATTTTTCCAAATTAAATTAAATTCTTGCGTTGATGCACTACCGAAATCAAAAACGTCATAATTTCTAGTTGCCAAAATTACATAGTACTTTTGGCACAGCAAAAATTACAATTTTATTTCAACAGACAGAAATTTTATTCAACTCAGTAAATTCTTTCTTGCCTCGAGTGAAAATTTTCTGAATAGCACACGGCCTAAAACAGATTTTTTGCATGACAGTAGTCAAGAGGAATTAAAATCGCAAAAAAAAAATGTATTTACTTAAACTTATTATAGTTAACAAATGTAGTAGGTTCTTTTAAAAAAATCTTAAAAATGTGTCTTTTTCTCAAAAATTCCTAAGAAAGTCCCCTTAATTATTAGTAATTCGAAATGCACAATGACCAAATCTTATTATGTATAACATCCCATTGTAAAAACAAACAATGAATATCGTTTAGTTTAAAATCCTCGTCCAAGTCAACTTTTGGACAATAAAACGACGACACTTACCTCTGTCTCTTCGTAGTAGCCATCATCCTGTATGGTTATTTTGGCACCAGTCTTCGATTTGCTTTTTTCAATCGTCACTGGCTTAATACATTCCTATAAGAAATTGGTATAATCGTACACTTATTAGAATAGAGGCTTAAGGCATAAACAAACCTGTGAAGGTGTAATAAAATCATCCAAATCAGTTAACTGAAGAGCACCGCTAAATCGAGACATTTCGCAACAATTATTAAGAATATATTCAATTTATTATAATATAAAAATTAATTCACAGTTCGCAATTTAGCAATCTAATTGCACGTATGCGATAAAATGATGGAGATCAACAAAATAAAATCCTAAGATTAAGCTTGTCAAAAACATATGTGTTTAATTTAAAAGAGCTGCCACATTTAAGTTTTCTTTAAACAATAAATAAACAAGGAGTCATGGTACAATTCTATGGTAGAATAAACAAGGTAAGCTCGGGGCTGACAACACTCTCTATCACTGAGTCGAAACTATATACGAATTGTATACGATAACTCAGGAAATGTTCGTGGTTTCGTCATGCTTATTTACCTTTTTCGACTTACAACCCTAACATTACTATGATTTTTATTGGTTCTGGCACTCATTTGTCAGAGCGGTAAGTTTGTAATATTTTAAAAAAAAAAATATTTTGTGGTATATACTGTGAATAACATTAAAACAGGAAGATTTTATGGAAAGAAATATTTTAGAACATTAAAACTTATTTTAAATCAATAAATAACTGGCGCAGTAATTGACTCTTGGCTCCAAAAAAGTTCCAAAAACCATGTAACAAAATCCAGCATGACAAAACATAAACCAGAAATCAAAACAATGTAAGGAAGAAGAATAGATGATAAAGTCGCGGAAATCCATCTTACAAGCAGCTTAAAGCTCAAAATAAGGCTACACTACAAACACTAATAATTTTTTATAAGATTGTAAATTAAGCATTTTTCAACAGCAGTTGGACTATAAACTATTATATGCACTTTTATATGCAGCACAAGCCTTGACATTGAGCAGTTTTGATGAAAAGACTTTGTGGCAGTGTGAGGCGAATGGAAACGATGCTCCAACGAAAATATTATTCGATTCAGTACCCTGCGGTGGATAAGAGGACAGCCTGACGACGCTTAGAATTTCCATCGGGCACCAGCGAGTACATGACAAAATTCTCAAATTCTTATAATATGTTTCCATCTCCTTGAAATCTTGACATTTTGTGAGCTTTCGTTAAATCTACATTAAAAACTACTGAGATTTTATAACAAGTTAAAGATTTCAAAATCTTGTGATCATATAATGGAATCTCATATAATGGAATGAGGCATCCCTGAAAAGTTATACATCACTACCCTCTTCAGCTTGTAATATAAAAATATACTATTTTTGACAGTTGGTGCAAGACGAAAAAACTGTCATTCCTACATTGTATAATTGTATCATGCAAGTGAGTAACGATTTGAAAACAATAACCAACCAATCGCAAGCAACTGATTTGTCAAATGAAATCTAGCTATCATGACATGCATGGTACAATGAAGAGAAGGTGGAAGCATTTCAGAGAGGTAGACTGCCGCAACTGACAAAATGAAATTGATAGCCCATAGAAAATCTGAAAGCGATGATTGAAAAACGAGAAAACGAAAATTGACAAAATGTAAACAAAGGCAAACTGCTGACAGTTTTTTTTTGTTTTATTGAAAAATACTGCACAATAGTGCACTATCACAATAACACTCTAATTGGAGTTTATCAAATTTAATAATTTTATCAACAAATTAAATTTTTTCCAAGCACCGATTTTTTCCCAATTGGAGAACTTCAACTTTCATTGATTTTCTTTTGGTTTTATTCTCGAAACAGCTGACTTTGACAATTTTGGCTATGAGGAGGAGAGCGCAGTCCGAAATGCGTCTACCTTATCTTATTCTACCACGATGACATGCTGATGGAAACACCTTGAAATCACTTTTTCAATATAGCAAGATTACGAGGAAATGGAAACATAGTATAAGATGAGGCTAGAAACTACTTACCGTTTTGGTCAGTAATATAATAGCATGTTTCCACAGCACTCTGAATCAAGTATTTTGGCTTGTGAATTAAGAATGTGAAATACCCTGGTCCACGAAGAAATCTTAATTTAGTTTGACTTAATCTTAATTCAATTTTTCACTTCGACAGCTGACTTTGAGTTTTTGTTTTGTTTGTCTTTCTTCTATTGCTGTTTTCGATTAATTTCCGATAATAATTAGAGATAAAACCGATTTCTACATTATTCGGATGTTAATTCAAACCAAATTACCTTCAAATGAGGTTATTCAACTTGTCAAATGTTGTATGGCGAATTAATTAATTCGGAACATAATTCAGCCACGAATTACGAATGAAAATTTTTTCAAATTACGTTGTTCAGGTTGCCGTGGAAACATGCTATAAGAGATAATAAAACAGATCTAGAAAATCTCTTAACTCGAAAATAATTTTAAATTAAATTTTAATTTTTTGTCTGTATATTATTCGATATCCCAAAATAAGTAAGTTGTAAGTATGTTATTTTATTTTTTATAGTCAAAGAAACAATTGCCAGTGGATTTTTACCCCTTTTTATATTAAAAGAAGTAATTATTTTGCATGTTTGTTTTAATACTTACTATACAATTTTCTACAAGGAGTACAGTGATTTTATAGAACTGAACAATAGCGAAACCAAAAACAATTATCACAAACAACAAGAAGTGAATGTCGTCTGTCAAATGGAAAGCCTGTTCCCGTACTCTAAACTTTTAGTCCAATTTACCAGTTTTGCAATTTACAATTTTTAGTCAAAAAAAAAAACGGTAACAGACTTAACATTTTGTTGTGTGAAAGCTTTTTTAAAATGCGCTTTTAAAATTCAAAAACAATTGTTTGATCTCCATCTGAACACAGAGCAAATGAATCGTGGTAAAGTTCAATGTGGCAACGCTAAGAGGTGCATATAAACATACATTTGTGGTGAACTATTGCCAATATTTTGAAAAATCTATAATATATAATAGTAGTAAGTGCCTATGCTCCATAGTTTTTATTAAAGTTAAATCAAATAAACTACCAACTAAAGATGACATTGGAGGTAAAACTACGTCAACGTGGCGGATTGCACTCCGAGGCTCACAACAATACAGGGACAACTACCTCCAAGGAAAAGAAACAATCAAAAGCACTGTAGTTAGAGAAAGAAGCATTTTTTATGGTTCTGAAAGTGATTTTAAAATAATTTTATATTTTTCAGATTACCCAGTAAGAAAAAGGATGAATTGAAAAGTGCCACCAGCTCGACAACTCATCGTCTCTGGACCCGCTCCGTTGTTATTATATCCGTTATGACGCTTGTATATTTCTATAGTAAACATAAAGGAGGTCGAGAAACGAAGTTTGCGTTGGTCCGTGAGAATTTACCACTGCGAATGCAAAAGTTTCAATGTTCCTCTAGCTACGATCAGGAAATCCAGAAATATCCTAAATGTGTGCCGCAAAAATGTGGGCGATTTGTTGCTGATCAGCTTGTGGATGCCATAGAGGTAGATGTTCTGCTTGATTTGGCCAAGCAACTTATAGCTATGGGTGGTTCAGCGGGCGGTGCATCTGTTTTAGATCTACACAGTGGGGCTTTATCACATGGCGAACATTTTATGAATGTTTATAGTAATCCGAAGCTAGTGTCATTAATTCGACCTGAGCACTTGGCAGTTTACAAGGTTATAGCCATCTAAAATTTAATTTTTTGAGGACATAAAAGCTTTATCCATCTCTTGTTTAGCTTGTCAAATCAAAAATAAAGCTTGCCATAGCTGACAAGTTTGGAATACCGACTGAAAGCTTGTATCTGACACATCCAACGTTCTTTTCGCGATTAACGAATGAAACTGCGAAGACAGAACATGATGAGTACTGGCATGAGCATATTGATAAGGTAAGGAGAGTAGAAATGGAATCACTTTGTCAAAAATTTAATTTTTTTTTTATTTTGTGCAGGAAACTTATCCATCATTTCACTTCACTTCACTGCTTTATTTAACCACATTTAATAAAGACTTTAAAGGCGGGCGGTTTATTTTTATCGATGGAAAGGCAGAAAACAGAACCACATCAGCCATTGAACCAAAGAAAGCCCGTTTAAGTGCATTCACATCCGGTGCAGAGAACGTACATCATGTGGAAAAAGTTACGGAAGGAGAGAGGTAAGTTGAACAAAACCAGATATAATCTCTCAATAATATAACTATATACATCTTTTTTCAAGATACGCTATTACAATTTCATTTAGCTGCGATAAACAATACGCCATAAATGATCCCCAACTGAAATCGACAACAATAAAGCAATAAAGTGTAACATGTTGCCCTCATTACATTCCAGTATGACGAATTTCAGACAAATCGCTTAAAACCTTTTTCTGCAAATTCAATAATCTTAGTAATACCATTTATGTTAGAAAGTTTTAATTCCAAATTTTTTTTTTTTTATGAATTGAATAAAATATAGTCAATTCTGGCTCTTTACTTGCTTTAAAAATGTTACTTAACTTAGTTGAAAGCTTTTAAATTTATCAAAATTATAGAAGCCAGCACGCACTTGACGGCCACCGAAGAAACGTCCATTTAAATCCACAACAGCTAGAAAGAAAAATATCTTAATATTTCATAGCTTAATTAGAATGAATGTACCTTTTATAGCACTTTCAATGCGTTTAAACTCTACATAAATCTTAACGGCATCCTCTGGTGCTGTACCAAATGCTTCATGTATAACGACGCTCACAACATCACCATATTTAGTGTTGCATTCATCTTTAACTTCGGGTTCGAGGTCCTCGTCAACGTCTCCAGGACCAACCATGTTCTGAAAGGCACAAATTAAAATCAATAAAATATACTGAAGTTCTAGTCGCTGATTTACCCTCAGCAACACAACTTTGCTTGGTTCTTTCATGATTTCGGTTATGGTTGGTTCAAGTGCAGCAGTTTCTTCATAGGTGTCATCCAATGGTGGTGACCCACTGGCACGCACTGGTGTACTTGGTGGAGGCATTGAACTCGAGTTAGGTGCTGTTCCTGTTGGTGGTATAAAAACATCCTTTTCGTGTATAATGCGCCCACCACGTTTTGATGTTTTTTCCACTTGCAATGCCATGGACATTCCTTGCTCCTGTTTTCCCAGTCCCTGTCCATCTTTAAACCCGTATTTGGCCATAATTTTAGCAGCAACTGAACTGGCTGAATATGGTATGGTTACGGCCGATGAACTTAAAAAAGAAAATATTTTTTAAAAAATTAAGATTTTCAGATAAGTAGCCTATTTAGTTGATTACTTGTCGCCATTGTTTATGGAAATTTCTTGCAATGAAGGTGGCGGCGCTATAGCAGCGCCCTTATTTGGTGTCGCATTGGGCGCAGGTGGTGACCTGTTGTAGTTGTCCTCTTCAGATTGCCTCTGACCGAATCCTGAAAATTTTACGGGTGTGAAATCATTAAGCTGGTTTGATCCGGAACCTCCTCCACCACCACCACCGCCGCCGCCACCACCGCCACCACCACCACCACCTCCACCTCCTCCACCACCACCACTACTACTTCCTCGTCCACGCCCACGCTTGCGCTCACTATTATTTTCTCGTCCGCCGCGTGATTCCTTATCCTTATTTTGTTTATTTTTAACAAGCTTCTCATATTCATTTGGCCATAGTGGATCGTATTCATCTACAAAATCCCAGTCATCAGTCTTAACGCTTTCCATAACTGGCAGAGGTTGTGCATTGATTATGGCCTTTGGTTGTGCGGCAGCTGGTCGAGGTTCCTTTTTATTGTGTTCATCATCATTTGTTTTTCTATTACGCAGCGTTAAAATAGGTGTCAGCATCTGTTAAATTTATTAATATGTGAAGACTCATAAAGTTATTTGTAAGTTCTGCTACCCGTTTTTTTGGCTGCTCTTTTGGTACTTGTGCCTTCTTTATGGCCAACTGAGTTTGCAGCATTTTAATACCTGAAGACCAACCGTCAATTTGGCTTGTTCTGGGCTTTGTATCAATATCATCGTATAAATCCATTCTAAAAGTTAATAGTTTATTAAAACTATTTCCAAGTTTTTCTTCCGATTGGTACACACAAGATTGAAAACGTAATTATGTGCAGTACAAAGAAATTATTTTGCTTTATTTCATAGTTAGTGCAGAGGTGTTTAATTAAGCAGTGGGTAATGAAGCTGCGTTTAAATTAGCTTTAAGGTTCAGGGCTGGTTTCTTTTAATTTCCAACCTATTTCCATGAAAATAATTCTTCAGTTAATAAATTTTATATGGCAAAATTTTTATTTTCAGTAAATTTTCATCCAAATATCCATTTGTAAATAAAAAAAAATTTGTGTGAAAATAGTATACAACTTATGTTACATAAATAACCCAAAAGTATATTCATAAATTTTCTTTTTCTATCTGTCAACATCAGATTATGAGCATAAAAACTTAAAGTTAAAAAAATTAATGGAATGCTTTGTAGTATATATAATTTTATAAATTTTAATATTTTAGTGATTGAAATTGACATTTCCCTAGAAGAATACAATTCACCCTCCCAAAACGTTATTTTTTCATAATTCTATATATTATATACTTGGTCTTCATGAGCATTTAAGGGTAAAACTTATAAAAGAGGTAAATTGCTCAAGTAACGATATTCCTCCTTATTCTGAGAAATTTTTTAGAAGAGAATTAAGGAAAAATATTTACTTATAATACTCCTAGAAACTCCCTATAAATCTATTAGGTGAGCTTTTTGTTGTTTTATCGGCGCTCCTTAACAATCATAGTTTTGTCAAGGAGCGCCTTAAATTTAACCAAATGCACTTGAAATTATGCTATCCGATGGTTCTTATATACTCAGAATTTTGAAGTATTTGACAGCGTAGAAGTTATTGGCTAAGAAACTGGCTTAAATCGCAGTTTTTAGTAAAATTTCCGTTTGCTGCCTAAACAGGCAAGGATATGTGAATATAATGTATCGAAAAAGATCTACCCGATTCCAACAAAAAAATCAGCGGTGACATGCATATAAGATCAATAGTTTTGTCCTAAAATTAATGTGTAAGTGAAAAATTGAATCAATTTCTTGCAAGCAGTTCTATTGTTGATAAGCTTCGACGATGTCATTGCTTGCAGCGCACATAATGTTGCTTTAGGCCCCTATTAGGTACGACAACTCAACTTAAGTTGAGTGTGTAATTTGTAAATTTGTATTGTCTATTACACATTTGAGGTACATACGTGTCTATCGACTGACAAGTATGTACCTCAGAGATGTGTATGAATTTTTTGTGGTATTAGGTTTAACAATGCAACTCTGTTTCGAGTGTAAAAACTGTCAAAAACTTACATCTGCTTTGAGCTAGTTGTATAGCGTCTTTTTCATACAAACTTTTTATTTGTTTATTATTTTTTGTTAATTGAGTGAAAATGAATAAAAATACGTAAGTAAAATAAAGTATAAATACATATGTATGTTATGTATATGCATATATTATTATCCATATCATGTATATATTATTTTAGTAGAAATAGCGCATTTTATGCGCTTACTTTGAGAATGCGCTTTTCAGAGTTCAGAGTTGTGGAACTCATATTTTTATACACATTTTGTTATGCGCTTCTTAAATGCAACTAAAAAATCGTTTAAAAAGCACTTCAACAAATAGTTAAAAAAGCTCTTTTATGTGTTAGTCCAAGGAGCGCTGTGTTAAAAAAAAAAATAGATAAAAGCAAAGTGAGAAAATTTTATTCTTTGTCACATGCGAGGATTGAACTCAGACTGCTGGCATTACAGCAAAATGTCTTGTCACTCTATTACTCTATACTATTATTTCGTTGCTTTATTACTTGTGAACAAAATACATATACACAAAAATTGAAATTAATGCGAACAGCTGATTCATTTCAACGAAAGTGTCAAAATTTCGGTGTAATCATGCTCCAATAGAAACAGCAATTTTACATCACAGCTCAACTGAAAATGTATGTTATGCGTAATATGGCAAAAAAGTTCAGTTGAGGTGTCTTAAGTCACGTCAACTTAAGTTGAGTTGTCGTACCTAATAGGTGCCTTAATTTAGTCACAAAATGCAGCGCACTGATGTACCGTGTCATTTTGAAGCTGTGCGTTTTAAAATATATGCCTGCTTATGGGAAGATTTAAGGTAACTTTTATTACGAGAAAAATAGCGAACTAAATTGAAATAACGTTATATTAAATAGGTTTAAAATTTTATTTATGCACAGTTTTGGTTCCAAACGACTTGAGTCGAATTAATTTGAAGTGTCAGATAAACGAGTTGGTTATGCTTCTGAAGGTCATTTTCGCGATATGAAACAATTAATAGATCTGTTTCCGTACTTTGTGGACTAAAAATGGTCAAAAGCGTGAAAGTAAGCAAAACTCTGAATAACAGCAAAAAGTACTGTGGCATCCGTGGCGTAGTTGGTTAAAGTGCGTGGCCGCTATGTCAACGAACTTTGGAGACCCAGGTTCGAACCATAGCAGCGACAGAAAATTATTTGAATTAAAATAATTTTTCTGTACGGCCGCCACCTCTTTGAGACAATGGAAAACCTCAGAGAGTAATAAAAATGCCATGTAAAGCTTCTTGAGAATAAGAACATTCCGTTCATCGCCGTTCGGAGTCGGCGTTAAGCCTGTAGGTCCATTTCTCGGTCAATTGTGTACAAACTTAATAACACGCACAACACAATTGATCATAAGAAGCTAGGTCAAAGTCCTTTCAAGGGCTGAAATGGCCAGTTATTTTTTTTTTTTAGCAAAAAGTACTGGAATGCTTTTCAGACTAAAATTGTATAAACTGTCAAATAAAATCACATGTCAAATTAAAAAAAATGCTCACATTCATTGCATTGATTTTTTTTTATAAAAAATAGCAAAAATGGCTATAAGAATGGATGAAGATATTACGGCTTCAATTTTCCCTTGGAGCGCTATTTTTTTGGTAAATCTTCAATGCTTCCTTGATGTGTATCATTGACAGTGCAGAAGACATGCTAAAGATTTTTAATAACATTGAAAGTAATTTACAAATTAACATTTATATTTAGTTTTTACACAATTTACCATGTTTCTGGTCTCCACTCCAATAATATTTATTTATTTCAAAGAATTTTTGATATTTTACAATATCATTGCTAACTTTTACACAGTTGATTTTAAGTAGATTGACACTTTTGCCATTTTTCCCAGAAGAAATTTCTAGGACTAAAACTTGTAGCTTTTGACTAGGAGGGGAAATTGTTCAGTATCTCGATTGCACTCTCTTTTATTATTTTTTTTTTCGAGTGCGGAAACACTTCTCAGACTAAACCTCCAATACTGGCAAATTAGGCTAAAACTTAAGACCTGGTACGGGAACAGTCCTAATATAACGACTAATAATTTATGCCCCTATCACCGTCTGCAAACAGTCTGCAAACAATCTGAAAAAAAAAATGAAAAGAAAAGCCAAGTTGTTATCTTTCCTCGGCGAATGTTCAAAATTTTATTCGATAGAAACGTCAAAAACAGGGAGTGTAAATATTTTGTGAGAGACCGGCGAATAACGTTGTTTTATTTTTATTATGAGCATATATGTGGAAAATAATAGAAAAATAAGTAATTTGCAATATTTTTGTATGTTTGCTGTTTGGTTTTGATTTTAAACGATTTTTTAATTATTTATAGTATGAAAAAACCATCAGCTGGCAGTTTTCAAAAATGATGCAGCTGAAGTAACAAAACCGTAATGTTGCCACTGGCCTCTGAAAATTCGGTTCTATATTAGTAAGCTATAAGGAGTCGTAGCAAGATTTTGTTGCTCGACTTAACTCTCTCGGGCCTCCTTAGTTTAGCCTAAAGTAATCCTACAATTTAAAAAAAAATGTTTATTATTTCACTTAAGATCAACAGGGAAGATAAAGACGATCACAGTTGGAACTGGATTAGATTTGTTTCTTATTCTGCGACGTAATCTGCAACAAAGTTTCCGTTTCCTCAATTTCTCTAAAAATATAACTTAAAGCTCTTAACTATTTTTATTTATTAATAAGGTTTGACGTTTCTCTGCTAAATATTGTGTTTCTGCTTGGGTTGCACTGAACCTGAGGCGAATAAGTAGGCTCGCAAGCAGTAATACCACAAAAAGAAAAATTCGAAAGTTGATTCGACACGAGTGCTGCATTCGATTCGCAGACGGTGATAGGGGCATTAATGAACACTCTTCGAGACTTAAGCAACGAACGCATCCCATCAAATTTGGGCAAATTTATTATTGCTCGCCTTTGACAACTCTTGATTAAAACATCCCTACACACACTGTGGCAACTCAGCGCATAAAACGCTAATACCACTGCATTTATGCAAAACAACAACAACGCTGGGCAAAAATCAATTACATACACACACATTCCTGCAACTTTGCGTTGTACGTATACGCACAACGCTGTCATTGAGTGCCCGTGTGTGTGTCGGGTAATGTAAAAATTGAGAAGCACGAATTGAACAAAAAATAAAAAACAGCGAAAAACACGAATCGAAGAAGAAACTGCTGTTCGTACATATTCGTAATCGTCGCCATCTTGGAATGTATGAGAACAAAAAGCACCACAAGAAGAAAAATCGAAACAATTGACAGCCCAGCGAAAAAAATCGCGTCAAAATTTTTTCTACCAAAAGAATTTAAAGTTTTCCTTTAACTCATCAATTGAACTATTTTCCGAGCACACAAACCGCCAAACGAATTGCAACTAAAAAAATATAAGACAAATAAGTTCTGTGCAAAAACGTGCGGAAAATTGGAAAATTGCAACAGAAAGAGGTGAAGAAGCAAGCAAACTTAAAAAAGTACGAACGGAGGAAAAAGTTTTTAACTATACACTGCGTCTACAATTGCGCTGGTGTCGTGCAAATCTGCCGCGAGAAACAATCAAACGAACAACAATTCCAAGAGTTATTACAAAATATCGGGTGCTCGACAGTGAACTAAACGTACAAGCAACTAAAGTGTATAGTTAGTAGAGTGCATGTAAGGAAATTCCTTATTTTGGAGGCTTCATCGTGACCTCTACTCCTCTTCAATACAAGCAGTCCTATCTTGGTGTATGAAGCCATTGCTGTGCTGCTGAGCAATTGACCAATCGTCAATTGGTCATCACATCGATACAATTTCAAGCGCTTTTAATACAGCGGCACGCTATTGCTTCCTGCAGAGCGACCAGCTACTGTAGCTCTAGCTCCCAAGTCCAGTTGACGTTGGTTGAGCTCCGCTATAAGTTAGACATTTGTATGGTTTTTCTAGACTATGTCTGAGCATTTGCAAATACAATTGACATAGCCATGGCTGCGACGAGAAAGTTGCAAGGTGAGCGCTTGTTCGGGACGGTTGTTTTATGAATATGCAGTAGAATTATGTGAATGGCACTTATTTCCAAAATTTAACCAATTTTGTTTTATTTTTTATTTGCTTTTAAATTTTAATTGCTTTTATTTATTTTTTATTTGTTCTGTTAAGCAACATTATATTTAGTAATAACTTGAGAAAACTCGTACCGGTTTAGAAATTTTGATTCAGGCGCTCTTTCAGGCGATTATTTCAAATTTGAAATAATTAAAAAAAAATTATGAGTTTAATTTAGAATTTGATGCCTTCGTACTTTTCCGTAAACGATAAATAAAATCTTCATAGATGTTATTATATCATGTCTTTAACTTTGTTGATATATTTCGCATCAAGAAACCTTTTGAAGTCACTGACTGAAAGGATCTACTAAAAGTTTTTATTTTGTTTTTATGCTAAAAAAGTTGATCTATTTTTATTTTAATTTATTTTTTTTATTTGAATGAAGTTTTGTTGCTCAATATTTAGTTCTTTTTCTTAGAAGGAAGTATGTAGTAGTGTTTTATAGTATTTTATTGTATTTGTACTTGTTGTTAGTTTAAGTTAATCAGAAATTATTATTATTATTTTGGCGTCAATCACATTTATTTTTTTCCCTTGCAAATCGGAGGGTGGAAATTTAGAATATTTTTAAAGCTTGTAATTTGCTTTAATGCAAGTAAAAATTTAATTTAAATATATTTTTTATATATAAAGTATATTTAAATTATACGTTTATTAATTACATTATTTTATTTTTTGAAAGAGGTTTTTAATTTTCTCAACAATTTTTTTTTCATTTTTTATTGCTAGTAAATATAAAATAATCTTTAAATTAATTTTTCAAGGTTCTGAGTTGACTCATTTAATATTTATCCATCATATTAAATTCCCTTAAAAAATGTTTAAATAGCAATGTATTTGTTTATTCTAAAGTTTTTGCTCTATCTAATAAAATGTTTGCTTTTCTCTTTCTATATTTCTGTATCTTCGTCTTTTCTTTCTTCTTCCGTTTGTTTCCTCTCAACAGGTGAAATCGATAGGTGTTTGAAAAAAGTAGCAGAGGGTGTGGAAACTTTTGAAGATATTTGGAAGAAGGTGCATAATGCTACGAACAGTAATCAGAAGGTAATTTCCAAAGTAATACAAACAAATCTCTTTACAACTACTGGCAGTCCATTTATCCACTTACATTTAATTTTTTTAGGAGAAATATGAAGCCGATCTTAAAAAGGAAATCAAAAAGCTGCAGCGGCTTCGCGATCAGATTAAATCATGGATTGCCTCCGCCGAAATCAAAGATAAAAGTTCGTTATTAGAGAATCGACGACTGATAGAAACCGTGAGTAGCTCTGGTGAATTTTTAAATTATGGTTTAATAATGTTTTTCTCTCACTTTTAAAATTTTCATAGCAAATGGAACGTTTCAAGATCGTTGAACGTGAGACAAAAACGAAAGCATATTCGAAAGAAGGTCTCGGCGCTGCACAAAAAATGGACCCAGCTCAACGTATTAAAGATGAAGCACGCAATTGGTTAACAAGTTCAATTAGTTCTCTGCAAATACAAATCGATCAATATGAAAGTGAAATTGAATCACTACTGGCGGGTAAAAAAAAACGTTTAGATCGTGATAAACAAGATCGCATGGATGAGTTGCGTTCAAAATTAGATCGTCATAAATTCCATGTAACAAAATTGGAAACACTCTTAAGATTACTTGATAATGATGGTGTTGAAGCAGAACAGGTGCCACTATTTTCCAATCATATATATTTTGAAAATTGTATACTTATTTTGGTAAAACTTAGGTAAACAAAATTAAGGACGATGTTGAATATTATATTGATTCCTCACAAGAGCCTGATTTCGAGGAGAATGAATTCATTTACGATGACATTATAGGACTCGATGAAGTTGAATTGTCTGGTACGGGTAAGTTATTTGCTTTATATCTAAACTTAACTATTTTTTCATGTAGTTTTGAAAAATGACGACATAATTTATGTTCGTCGTCATTGAGCTATCTTAGCTTAGTTAGAATTCTTTCTGTAAAACTATTTCTAATCACGAAATAATACAAGGCTAAATTCAAAACAATTTTGATTTTTACTGTTTGTTTTGTAAGCCAATATTTTATGTTTTATCAAAATCAACATTCGGTTCGTTATTTATGTCGTGAATGTTACCACACGAAACGCATGAAAGGCAACCCAGAAATTGTTTAGTGCAAAATGTTTAATAAAAAAATTCACATCTGAGAGAGAGATAAATAAGAATTATTGGAATAAGCAGTGATTTAAGCATGAAGGTTCATGGAGAAGATAAATATTTAAGAAGTTAAAATTAAAAATTCTCGTTTCCCTTGTTTCATGTCTGTTTCCGTGGTTCATTGTGAAATGTTTATATTTTGAACAGTTGGAAAATATTTGCTAACAATCATAATAAACTAGAAAATAATCAAATTAATGATAAAAACTATTCAATCATTTGAGTGCGATACTCAACATCCGTCAAGATACTTAATCTTCTAAAGCAAGAACTTCAAGTATACATCCCTAGTAGGTTCATCGCACTTGAACGTATTTTTGCACTAAACAAGCCTTTATATAACATTTTTTCCAAAATTTCCGTATTGGTTTTATTTTGTTATAATTAAAATTACAAAACAAACAAATTACAATCCTCACAAAATTTATTTTACATATTTCGGCCATACAACTTATTTTTTCCTCTTCTGTTAATTGATAAAATGATTGCGTTCTGTTTCTTAAAACCAAATTATGATTTATACTTGTAAACCAATTCAAACTTCAATCAAAATTTTTCTCTCTCATTCTCTCTCTCTCTCTCTTTGTGTATGTGTTTTTCGTACCCAAATTTAATTTGTACCAAACGAATCATCAATACTGCTACATGTCATGTTATACTTTGTACTGTAAACACTACTTCTACAACAATACTTGTCGTCGTTTCAAACAAACAATCAATCAATTCATACAAAAATGAATCTCTCAATCTAAAACAATAAATGAAATAATGTTGTATGTTGTGTCCTACCGAACACAAATCCAATCTAATTAAAACAAATCAAATCAAACTGAATATTCGATTGAATATCGAAACAAATCCAAATTTAAACAAAAAAAAAAAAAAACGATCGAATCGCACGCACGTTGTGTACACGAATGTTGTTCTTCGCAAATGAAATATTTGAATATCGTGTAAAGGTGTTTCACTTGGTATTCCATCATCAGCAACAACAGACAGTAATAACAGTAACGAGACGAGTGGCTCACCCAGTAGTATAACATCCGGCGGAAGTCCTGTTCAATCACCACCACCATCATCTGCACAACCACATCAGCAGCTACAACAGCAGCAGCAGCAAACGACAAACTCTCAGCAGCTACAGCAACAACAAAGTTTAAACTATTCCAGCGATTCGACTTCGGTGGATGTGACGGCTGCGGACAAACGTAACAAAAATGAAAACAATGCGAGCAGTAAAGCAAAGGTAACTTAAACTAATATTTACTAATACACTTGGGTCTCTTTTTATGCGGTATATGCGTTCCTCGGAAACCCGCATAAAAATAAACCGCATAAAAAAATACACTACCTCCATACAAAAACTTGGGATGCGTTCCAACATCTTCAAAAACCGCATAAATTCAAATAATCCTTGTTAAAAAAAGGCCAAAATCGCATAAAAAAAACCAACGAGCTAGAATTAAACAAAACAAAACAATTTATTTTTTGATTTAAATACATATTAATCTTTTAATAAAATCTTGTCCATATTTTAGGAAAAAAAAAAATTCACGAATTTTCAAATGTTTTCTGATGCAAGTTAACTATCATCGGAATCACTACTAGCATGTGGTTTTTTGCGTCTTTCAGTTACTGGGGAAGTGCTGTCATCGCTTATAGATCGTGATACATCCACGTCAGCAGAATTGTCAATTCTTTTAAAAAATTAAGTGATTGTTTTTTGAGGTGCTGCAGTTTTTAATTGTTTCTCGAAAACCTGCCACAATGCGATTAAAATCTTGATTTATTTTTAAAGCCTTTTCAGTGTCTGGCTCGTATAGCATAATTTTTTCCTGCAATGTATCGCACGTTTGAAGAATTTCTGCGATAGTTTTTGACACTGAAAGACTGTAACACTGTTGCCAAAATAAGCATTTTAGCAAAATCACAAAAAAAAAATCAATTTTAGAAACCGCATAAATTCAAATCCGCATTAAAAAAAATCGCATAAAAAGAGACCCAAGTGTATCATTAAAACTTATATATGTATTACATACTAAATTCTGATCCTCGTTTCTAAGAAAGTATAAACATTTATCACCAATTCTCTCTTTACTTTCAACAGCAGCCTGTTAAACCAACTGCGGTACGAGCCAATAACAACAAACAATCATCAGCAGCGAGTGGAGCAAACACATCAACGGATGGTAAATAAATTGAATATAAAACTTATTAAAAATTTTAAACTTTAAGCCATTTACAAATGCTAGCAACGTCAAATAAAATTATCAGTTCAACGCCTAGTAAGAATCAGCAGCAACAACAACATCAACAACAAACGGTAGCATCTGTAGCAGCGGCAGCAGTTGCTGCGCACACAAATCATATTGTAAATGCAACAACAGCAACAATAGGAGCCACGGGAGGAGCGCCGACATTAGCTGCTGCTGTAGCGGCTGGTCTTCAACATCCTGCAGCGCAACTACATGCGCTAGCGCCCAGTTTGAGTGCAATAGCAGCAGCAGCACCTACAGCAACGGCGGCCAATAGCATTCAAAGCCAATCTGTGATTCAACCAACAACAACAATTGCATTTTCGGCTGTAGCGAAAAACAATACATGTAAATAGCAAAGCAGTCACATTTTTTTACAGATCTTTGATGAGTTTTAATTTTAATATTTTAATTTCAGCACATCTGGAAAATGGTCCCGTGCATCCTGCGACCTCATATGCAATGGCAGCGCCAACGGTTGCTTCGATTGTTGGATCGAATGCACAGCAACTTACAAATCTTCAAACTAATTCCTCACATTTGCAAACTGGTTAATATATTTTCTGAAAATATCCATTGTAAAAGAAACAAATGAATACATAAATTTTCTACATTCTGATACAGATTCCTCAGCAACGCATAACAGCAACACTTCCAATGCTGCAAATAGCATAGCTAATACGGCAAGTAGTAATCCTGTGCAACAACAAGGCACCGGCGCGCCCGGTGTATTGGTGAATAATGTAGTCGGTGGCAGTGGAGTTGGTGTGGGAAACAGCACCAACAATAACAATAATTTAAATAATTGCATTTCTCCGAACGGTCCAGTCGTTGGCAGCTTATCACAAGTTATTGGCTCCAGCGTGACTGGAGTGCAGCAACAGCAGATTATGGCAAATAATACAGCTGGACGCTCTTCCCCAGGACTTTTATCACCGAAACATATGAATGGTATGAGAAAATGTAAATAGTTTAGTTTATTTTATAAATATATATTTCTTCACCCCTGGTAGGACATCCTGCTGTAGTGTCTAATAATAGCAACAACGCTGTTGACACACTTTCACTGAAAACAATGGCACAGGAAGCTATTAATCGTTCTGTGGTCGATACAAACTCTCTTACAACGCCTGCACCCAGTGTTGACACAAGACAGCAGCAACAACAACAACAACAACAACAACATCAGCAGCAGCAGCAGCAGCAGCAACAACAACAACAACAGCAACAACAGAGTATATTACAGCAACATTACCCTACAGAGTCGACAACAATTGCCAATCAACAACAACAACAACCTAATGTTGTTGCAGCAACAAACGGTCCCACGACTGGAGTCAACGCTCTTAGCAGTAGCAGCAATATAATTAGTCTAACAAACGCAACTGGCGGTCAGCAGCAGCAGCAGCCTGGTGTTGTTTCTGTAACTGGTGGCAAACAGCAGCAGCCGCAACAACATCAGCCAACAAACGAAGCGCTTATACCACCACTCTTAGGAGTGGCGCCGCTTGGTCCATCACCACTTCATAAAGATCATCAACTACAATTCCAAATGATGGAAGCAGCTTACTATCATCTGCCTACGCCCAGCGATTCGGAGAAATTAACAACTTACTTTCATCGAACGCCAGTGCAGACACCGCCTCACTACCCGCAGGTAAGTGACAATCACGAAAAATTGTTCAATACAAAATTTCTTATTATTAAGTTAAAAACTTGAACAACATAATTAAGTTATGAAAGTATAATTGTCATCGAGCTCGTAAACAATGAACTATGTTCCCCATTACACATCTTATTCCTGTAGGTGTTATTGCACTCAAGACAATAATTGGTCGTTTATGCCTTTACAATTTAATGGTAAAATAGTTTCTAACTTTATGACAGAAATTAAAAATTTAACCAAAATTGTACCAACAGTAAGCATTTTGAAATGCGCCGGTCGAAGTTTTTATCACGACACAAATTATCACATTATTTTCTTAAAATCCGCTATACCAGAAACAAAAATTCAAAAATGAATTTAATTGGAATAAATGGATGAATATTGCGCAAAAATTCAAAGATTTATTTTATTGAAATAAGTCGAGCAGAAAGGCTAAGTAGTCCACGCGATATACTCAAATAGCAGACTTGTTTTTATTGCCATAAGATAAGGTTTGTGGGTTGAACCACATAAACGAAAATCGTATTATTTTTATATGAGGATAAAAATGCAACTATTTCTTGTTAATCTTGCAGTGAATATGTAAACTTATTTAAAAATAAAATATTTAATTTAAACAGTGTTAATTTTTCAAACTTCAGGCATAGTATTCTGGTATAGATAGTATTCCATCCTGATGGATTCTCTTTTTTAAATTTTACTTCTTTACACTAGAATGAAAATTACGGCCCTCAAATCCGTGGGTCTAAAATTGAAGCTAAATTTGGCCGATATTAAAGAAGTTTACACTGAACGTAGGTACCGAATTTTAAACATGTCGAATTTGCGACGAATTTCTTGAGGAAGGAAGGGAGACAAGCGAAAAAATCATCGACCAAAATTTTTATTTTTCACATCAGATTCTGATGCCGGCAACTTAAAAAATCCCAATGATAATTTTATGTAAATACGAAGACGTCTCCTGCAAATTAACTGCAATATCACAGATCACAATATTGACGCTTCATTCCGGGATAAGATGCTTTAAGTTTCTTTGATCTCTCATGCTGTAAACTTGAATATAAAAAGTATTTGACAATATCAGACTTTAGGAAAAACGAATTAGCAATTTCAGCCCTTTGACCGAGCTCCTTTTGATCAAATTGTGTTATGGCGATTATTAAATGTTTGTAGGCGAGTGATCGAGAACTGGACTTACAAGTTTTATGCCGACTCTGAATGACTAATATGTATGTTCTCAAGGAGCTTTACATGGCATTATTTACTTTGGGACGTTTGCTATTATCTGCAGAGACATGACCGATCAGAAAAATTAATTTCAATTGAAAAAAAATGCTCTTCTCTGGTGGAGGTCGAACCTTGCGGCTCGAAAATTTTCATCAAATGGTCTACGCACTTCATCGCGAATCGTCTGCTGTCACCACAATTTCAGACTAGGAAGCGAAGCAATTATTCAAATAAGAGGACCGAGTTGGTTTTAATAGAGTTGTCAAATAAGGAATATTGGTCACCAATACTGTTGAAAACTTTTCCCTCAAATTGAAATAAAGTGAAGAAATAAATAGAAATTTTCGGGGCGAACCACTAAAATATAGAAAGTAATGAAGAAAACTATTCTGTGCCACTATTATTTTGCTCTATTGTACCACAAAATAAATTTTAATAAAGTGTGAATAATGCAATTACCAATTTAAAGATATTATAATTTCTTCATTCCTTACATCAAATGTCAAAATGAAATGAATAAAAGGAAAATATTCACTTTTTTCACTTCAGTTTTTTCAATTTTCACTTCATGCAACTAAAACTAGAAAATTATTGAGATGAGTTTTCAAAAAAGATGAAATAAAATATTTAAAATTTTAAAAATATATTTTATATATGATAGTTTTACTCACCGTCTTCATTACAGTCGCAGCTTCCAAGTTATGATACTGTTGAATTTTATCAACGCCTTTCAACCGAAACGCTGTTCTTTGTTTTTTATTATATGGAAGGATCAAAGGCTCAGTACCTGGCTGCGAAAGCATTGAAAAAACAAAGCTGGCGATTCCATACAAAGTACATGATGTGGTTCCAACGACATGAAGAACCAAAGATCATAAATGATGATTACGAACAGGTTAGTAAAAAATTATCATCGATAATTGTAATTTTAAACTCAACTTGATTTTTTTTTTAATTCATTTCATTTTAAGGGTACGTACATCTATTTTGATTATGAAAAATGGAGTCAACGCAAAAAAGAAGGATTCACTTTTGAATATAAGTACTTAGAAGACAAGGAGCTGAATTGATGTGCAGAATGCAGCTGTGAAGCTCATGTAAAAAACCAACAACAACATATTGTTACACAATTGCAAATATTCTTTTTTTTATTTTTTTTTTAATTCTTAATGAGAAAAGAAAAAAATTTAAGCTAATGTATGAATGAATGAACAACCATGCTGTGCAGTGGAATATTAAATAAATACAACAAACTCATCGTTCCACCGCCCGCAACACTACTTTCCACAAATGTGAAAATATAAAAAACCTACACAGAATTATATATGAAAAATCCACAGAAATACTAAAAAAAATATTCTATTGAAAAAAAGATGAAATTTTTTGAAAATACAACATTATGTTTTAGTTTTATTATTTCGTTTTTGATCATTTTTCTTGTATTAATATATTGAACATATATTAATAATATTATCTTTTTTCATATATTTTCTTCTCTTAAACTTTAAAGAAAATTTTCTCTCATTGAACATAAAATCATTCAATTTTTAATAATTAAAAAATATATATAAATAGCAATTAAAAGAAAAGAAAAACTGAAAAGAACACGAAGAAAAAATATACAAATCATACAAATAAAAAAAGATTAAATATTAAAAAAAAAAACCAAAATGAAAAAATACAAAAATAAAAACTCAAATATTTTACATTGGTTGGTTTTGCTGTTTAATTAGTTCTATGTGCTCTTTGAGTTTTGATGTTTGAAAAATCAACACGCTGTTTTTTGGTTAGTCTTTGATTTTTAAGTATGTATATTTCGATTTTACTAGTACATATTTGAAGTTTTTTTATTTAATTTTTTTTTTTAATATAGCACACAAGAGGTTTTCATTTCTGCTCGGCATCAACGTAAGCTTGGGCTTATATTAAAGTTTTTTGGATGAGAAAGTTTCCTAAAATATCATTTTCCTCCTTTTCTAGGAGGAATCATTAACATCATCTAGCAATATGTTTTGCATATAATTGTTGCCACAAATTAGATGTATCATCAGATTCAAAAAGTTTCATCGGCATTTTAAAATCATGTTTTTGGAACTACAAGTAACAGAAACATGCAATTGCAGTCCGCCGACTGAAACTGTATACATTCTCTTCAAATTTTCCATATGATTATCTAATTGTATTAAAATGAATTTTTATTATACTTTTAATAAGGTCTTTAAAGGAGTTAAATAAATTTTAAATTTTGCATTTAGTGTCTTATCTTCGTTATACTCGTAAATTATTATTATACAGTATTAGAGCCAAAACTCCTTTCAATATCCCTTTAGACTTGTGGACGATTTAGACAGATGTGACTTCAATTTGATTTCTTTCAATGTTTTTATTCAACATTTTAAATATTTCCTGAATTATTATCGATGCATGTTTCCCCAAAATAAAACAGTCCAATTAACTAAGACTTTCGACAACAGAGTAGCCGTGATACTTTAATGAAAGAAGTTATGCTGACTATTTTTTAATAACAAAGGGATAATACAACAGTCTGGACTTTTTTTATTTGTACTGAAAGGCTACGTGGTTATCAGTCAAAAGTTGAAAACAATATTACTTTGTTGATCCAAAATAGTTAGTATAAAATCAGAAAATAGTATTAAATTTCAGAAATTTATGATGGGTGCTCTATTACAAAAGGGTTGATGGACTGTGATATCGATTAAAAATAGTTTAAAAAAAATGTATTCCAATTTTATTTTGGTGAAAAAAAGTAAAGAAAGCATACAAATATTTATTTTGATCTTTTGAAAACTGAAGAAGACTACATTCAATAATTGCTCTCATATGTAACTTTAAGATTCTCACTTCATTTTATTTGAATGCATTTTTATTAATACCATGGATTATTTTTATGTTATACTAACATACACACATGTTAAGAAACAAACTATTTTATTTTTGCAAATTTATCCAGCTTCTTTTCGAGCACACTTGACTAAGTAAAAAAATTTATATACGAGTATAGTCAAAAATTTTACAAATTAACGTATATAATACACCTAAGAAATTACAAGTTTTTATATTTAAGCTCTATACGCGAGGTAATAACATCATAATTCCCCTCAATTCAGTTTGGCTTGATCAATTTTAGGAGAAATCTTTGACTTAATAGATTAATTAACAGTTAAAATTAAATGCTATACACAAGAGGAGAAACACATCGCGATTGTCGGTCGATGGAACATCAGGCTGACTTATACCTCTTCTATGAAGGTTAACAAAACCATATTTTAAGATTATAGCTAGAGAATTTAGTGTCTGCACGAAGCTTCTATAAAGAAAACAATAATTTTTTTACCTAAATTGAAGAATTTAAACTTGTCTGCTAAATTAGATGTTGGACAACTGCTTGAGAGGACTTAAGATTGTATTCTTTGTACGTATAGAAATATACTCGTATTACAAACAGATATATTTAAAAAAATTTAAGATAGCATTTTTTAATTATAATAGCAAAGATAATAATTTTAATAAGCAGCAATTTTAATAGATGAATTATATTGGTTGAAGCAATTCACAATGGTGACATAAAAAATTAATTAAAAAAAGAAGAAAAAAAAATAATTAAGAGAAAAAAAGGAATAATTCATGACGTTTAAATGAATGTAATTAACGAAATTTTATGTAAAGTAAACCATAACGATTTGAAATGTTTTCAAACGTGTCTAAAGAAATCCGCAAAAAAATAATTTAAATGCGTTAAAAAAGAAATTGTCAAATAATTTTTGAGTAAACAGAAAGTAAAAAAATATAAAATTTAAAATACATTTTTAAAAATAATACTACAAGAAATATTTAAATAATACATATACTAGATAATAATAAAATAGAATTTGGGAAAAAAAAAAAATTTTACTATATTTACTAACTAAAAATACGTTTTAATCTTTTGGTAACATTTTCAAGTTAAGGGACAACTTGAAGTACTTTAGGTGAATGAGAATTTTTTAATAATCTAAAAACAATGAAACTGGTCATCAGAAACAAGAACTTAAAGTGCCATCAGTAACTTGTGTTACAACTATTATGCAATACTTTACAACTACTCCTACTGTTATTACTAGTAGGAACTAGTAAGAAATGATCTTCGACTGGGCCGAAGTTAAAATACCCCCACGTCCGAACCGAAGTATATTCAAAGTCTTGAGCAGTCAAAAAAGTGTTTATTTGTAAAAACATTTTCGCCATAGTTTTAACAGAAAATATTCGGTATTGATTTATAATGAAGTCACTTTGTATGGGAGGTGGGTGTATTTTTCACTTGATTTCGTTGAATTTTATACACAGAGTACATATATCAAAGTTCATATGCAAAATTTCAAGTCCATATATTAGTTTCTGTGGAATTCTAAGAGATTTTACCGTTTCGATAAAGTCACTTTGTATGGGAGGTAGGCGTGGTTGTGATCCGATTTGGCTCATTTTCGAACTTGACCCTTTATTTTTTAGATAAAAGCTTAAATATCGAATTTCGTAATGATAGCTTGAAAATTACGGCTGTAATCGTGATCACAGACAGATAGACGGACATGGCTAAATCGACTCGGGTGGTGATGCTGATCAAGAATATATATACTTTTCTATGCCTCCTTATGGGCGTTACAAATGGAGTGACAAAATTAATATACCCCGTTTACGTTTTTTAAACGTGGGAGTATAAAAATGCACACCAATACTTAAATGTTTACTTAACCATTAACTATGGACGATCCTCTTTGTCCCTATTACAGGAAAATGAATTTAAAAGAAAGCATATTAATTCCATAGGTAAAATTTTTTTAATTGTGGTGTCCGTGGCGTAGTTGGTTAAAGTGCGTGGCCGCTATGTCAACGAACCTTGGAGACCCGGGTTCAAACCCCAGCAGCGACAGAAAATTATTTGAATAAAAATGATTTTTCTGTACGGACGTTACCTCTCTGCAGACAATGGCAAACCTCAGAGAGTAATCAAAATGCCATGTAAAGCTTCTTGAGAATAAGAACATTCCGTTCATCGCCGTTCGGAGTCGGCGTTAAACATGTAGGTCCGGTTCTCGGTCAATTGTGTACAAACTTAATAACACGCACAACACAATTGATCATAAGAAGCTAGGTCAAAGTCCTTTCAAGGGCTGAAATGGCCAGTTATTTATTTATTTTTTAAAATTTTTTAATATATTCAAAAAGCGGGGAATTTGGTGGCTACGAAAATTGCGAGCGGCCTATGGGACTTAACATCCACAGTAAAAAGTTTAATTTATTTCATGTCGGATAAAGCTTAAAATTTATGCTGTTTTCTGTTTTCTGTTGACTGCTTCAAGAACATAAAATCGACAAATAGTTTGGTTTTTATCGCATTTAAATATGGCAGATTCAGCTCATATCTCTAAAAGTTTTCTTCGTAACTTGTTCTAATGGTTTTCGTCCAAACACAGTATTTAATATCTTTTTATGTTTAAAGTGTAACTTTGAACAGGCAATACAATTATTCGTTGATGGCGTGTAACTTATCTCTTATAGATACTTTATTTTTGGCACAAATTTAGTTAAAAAGTATACACAAAATTAAATTTCTACCCTTAGATCTTTTGGTGTTTTTAATACTCTAAAAATTTTTCTTGGTATTAGAAATTCGACGATTTATTTTCTTAAAAATAATTGATTTTTCCAACACAACAAAATTTTAAAAACATAAAATTTTCAAACTAATTCTGTTCAAAACGCTCATTAGTTATGTTAATGAATTAAAAAATGTTCTACATGGCCTGAAGAAGGAATAACTATCCTCTGAACATTTTTAATTTACCGCACTACAAATTCATTTTTTAAATTTTAACATAAAAACTGCGAAATATTTTGTTTAAATAATTTATTTAAAATATTTCTGGCTTAAATTATTCAATGACAATAAACTGAACATGTCATTGTCACGTACGATGGACGATTAAATGATAAAAAAAAAATATTTTCTTTTTTAAATTACTCCTAATTAGAACAATTTTAACATATAAAATTGCGAAATATTTTGTTTTTCATTTTTATTTGAAATATTTCTGGCTTAAATTATTCAATGAAAATAAATTGAACATGCCACTGTCGCGTCTGATGGACGATTAAATGATAAAGAAAAATATTTTCTATTTTTAAATTACTCCTTATTAGAACAACATAAGCGATGAATTCCAATAATTTTAAAATAACTTTGTTGGAGCGAATACGGCGGGGAGTTCATACATGCACTTGGGAGCAAACTGTCATGGCGTTTGTATCTGATTGACTGACAAGATTGCATTTCTACAATATTAAGCATTGGAATCCCAGTTTACATCGTCATCATCTACACCCCAACCATTAGCATCAGGAAAAGACGTGGAAACTTCGCTTAGATCGGCGGCAGCAAAACGACTCGAATCGATTCTTATTTCTTCCTCAATTGGAACTACGATTGTTTTAGTTGTTGTTGCGGGTACTTCAAAATTATCAATAATATGACGGCGTTTCTCTATTACTGGCTCCATATCCTTGAAGAAATCATATACGTCGGCGGCATCCGCACCAGGTGCCACAGTCTTTTGCACAATTATATCTAATGAACTCAAATCATCATTGATTTTGTTGCTTGTATTAGTTTTAAGCGATGTTGTCGATGTGGATGCGGTTTCAGTGGTTTTAAGTGAATCATGGAATGGCAGTGTTTCGGAGCTAAGTAAATTATGTGTGGGAGCGTATGATGGCGATGAGTCGAATGGCGTGTTTTGATTGTTAATATTTAAACGCTGCAATTCATCGTTTTCCCAGTCTGACCAAGCTTCTTCCTCTTCGTTTTCATTGACGTCTTCTGGGTTTAATGTACCAGCAGGAGCCTTTTCTTTAACTCTTTGACTCGCCTGCAATCTCTCCTGATTGGCTGCTGCATTACCAATGTCTGACATTAGCACGTGCTGTGTGTCAACCTGTTCTGTTGTTTGAACCACCAATCCATCAATACCAATAGATGTCGTCGTCAAATCATCTTCGCCGCCATCTGGACTAAGGCGTGGCGGCATTTCAAGTTGATCTTTACTTAAAATATCTGTTGGCGCTAGCAAAGAATTAAAACTGCTACCCAATTCAATATTTTCCGGCGGTAGCGGACTGCCCGATACCATATAATCCATCGAGTTGCTGACACCCATAACGGGCGTTATTGAACGGGGTTCCACCCAATGTGAAGTGGCGTCTGGTAATGCTGCTTGCGGTCGTCCATCTGAGAAAAGACGCACACGTTCACCACCTACAACAAGATTTGAGCCGAGTATGGGCACCAGATCTGCAAGGCATCGCATGGTCTTGGCTACCAAAATATCATTAGTATCACGCATACCGGCTTGAAGGTGTGGTAGCACAAAATCTTGTAACTCATCCTTGGAAAGAAGTCGTACAAATTCCACGAAATACTCAAGCAGTATCAGACGGATCTGAGCATCGCGCAAGCGGAAATTCTTTTTAATATGTGGCATGAGATATTTGGAATATGTTGAATTGGAGAATAAGGCAGAAGAATGGTCACTTTTAGTCTTGAGCACATATGGTGTGACGCAAAGTTGTGCGGTGGGATCAAGCAGCACCATGCGCGATAGCAACAGTTCAGCTAATTGTGCTCCCACAACCTGCTCGTTAAAGCAACGCAAACGATCAATAAGTCCCGTGAAGAATTCTTGTTTCTGTGGCACACTTTTAAGGGGCAACTCAATAAGGAAGGAATGTATAAGCACGAATTCATGATTGAAGTATGGATGCAGTAGCACGGCCGATAACTTGGGTCGCATTTGGGCGTTCCTGTGCTTCAAGTGGGTGGCACAGTATGTACAAAAGTCCTGCACGTAGGGTGTAGCTGTATCCCCACTTGTGCCGAGTTTTGCGAGGATCTCTTCACAAAGTGTAGCGAAGGCAAATTGCTCAATGCAATCGCTGTTGTTTTCCTGCATTTCATGCGCATCAATTGCAGGTTTGTAGCGGTAGACATTGGCTAGGTCAAGTAAAGTTTTTGTGACCTCCTTGGTTTTCCAAACGTACTCAAATCCTGCCAAACGCCAAGAGCCATCCAAGGCTATATTAATTGAAGATATGCAAATGTTTAGATGACGTGCCTGAGCCTAAATTGAAAGAGAAAATATAAATACATTTCATAAGCAGAGTTGCGTTCACATTTATATTAAGAAAAAATGACCCGAAAAATGTTTTTATATTTACAATTTGTTTTATAGAAAAGAACGGCTAAACTATTATTTTAATTTGTTAACTTCATTTGACATCCTTTAATCAAATAAAGTTTTGATTTCGTTTTTATGCCTTTAAAATACTCGAAAAATATATTACCGTTACTGAGAGTCCAAATAGTTTTTTATTTATTAGTATAAAAATCGTGTTTACCTTTTCAACTAGAAATATTAAACTGCATAGTATTGTGCGCAGACCAAGGCATACTTGAATATCACTCAAAGATGCAACCTCAGCAATTAATGGCCGCACACGTTCTGTAGCCAGATGTTTTTGACCACCCTGTTCCCATGTGGCAACGTATTTAAGTATATAAGGATGGCGGTATATCATGAAGTTCTAAAGAAGAAAAAATTAGATACCTTCATTTCGCCCTTTCGCTTAAACTAAGTACCTTTATTGCACGCTCCATAGGTCCTTGGGTAACCCATAATTGTCCTGTTACTACGGGTTCACCTTGGAATATCGACAACAGCTGTTTGCCTTCGTCATGTGTTGTGGGCATCTCGGCATTGTAGAGTGCCCAAAAATCATTCGCCTCCACTGCATTCTTATCGATTATCAGTCCTTTAAGTCGACTGCTGTCGTTGCCCATTTCACTTTAATTTCGTGTTTTTAGCACAAACTATACTTTTCTTAAGTTTCAAGAAATGAATGTTAGTTATATCATTCCTTTTTTATTGAAATACACTTCAATTTCATTTTTATAATCTCAAAAGAAAAATTATAGTCTGCAATCATGATACAATTATACTATTATACCATGGTCTGCAATTAGACGAAACGCAAAACGATCAAATATTTTGCAAAGAAAATGTCAAATGTTTTGACATTTTATTTTGTTTTCATTCTTGGTAGTTGGCACCGACAACTGTCAAATTATTTCCGAGCCTCGAAGCTATTAAGAGACTGTCTTCACAAAGATACGATAGGATCATGAATCATGTATTATGTATAGGTATCATGTATAAATACTTATCATATTGGAGAAAAAAGTAAGCTAGATAGATGTCAAAGTCAAATGTTAATTTTAAGTTTTTTTTTTAATTATTGCTTTTTTTTTTGAAGTAGTAACTTTATTCATAATTATAACTAACAAACTACTAACTGGCCATTTCAGCCCTTGAAAGGACTTTTACCTAGCTTCTTATGATCAATTGTGTTGTGCGTGTTATTAAGTTTGTACACAATTGACCGAGAACCGGACCTACATGTTTAACGCCGACTCCGAATGGCGATGAACGGAATGTTCTTGTTCTCAAGAAGCTTAACATGGCATTTTGATTACTCTCTGAGGTTTGCCATTGTCTGCAGAGAGGTGGCGGCCGTACAGAAAAATTATTTTAATTCAAATAATTTTCTGTCGCTGCTGGGGTTCGAACCTGGGTCTCCAAGTTCGTTGACATAGCGGCCAAGCACTTTAACCAACTATGTCACGGACGCCACTATTCAAAATTATATATTAAGTTAAATTCATTTTGTTAGAGGTAAAATTGTTAAAAAGTTGTTCAATACTTTTGTCGTTTGACCTTTGGATTCCTTATCCCCTACTTACACGGTGATTGCCAATTAAGCAATCTTATCGTTTTTTGTTGCTTTCAATGTGAAACTGTCAAAATCTCTGAGAGCCAGAGCGGATAAACACAGATTGCAGCAATCCAAATTTGTTCATTTTGAGATTGCTGTACATGTCAGCAATCAACAATCTGAATAGTGTTGCTAGGTTACGAAATAAAATTTTCAAAGTTTTCACAATTTTCAAATGTAAAATTATGATTGGCGTGTCGTGTGAGCTACCAACAATCAGAATAAGGGAGTAAAAGGGCTTACACATCGGCGAATCTGTTCGTCACACGGCGGCCATGTTCACACAAGTTCGCTAGTTAAGAAGCGATGTTCGACAGTTTGTCACACGGTTGGCCGTGATTTTCTCTATCGAACAAGGGATTCTGCAAAGGTATACAGCAAAATGATGACAAAAAACAACAAAAATCAACGGCTTGTTTGACGAACAGATTCGTTAAATTTGAACGCTAGCTATTTCACACACGTTCGCGCCGCCATATTGTTCGACGAACAGATTCGCCGATGTGTAAGCCCTTTAAGAAAAGTTCATCGAATAGGGGCTTTCACATGGACGTACATGTCATCCGACTTGGGCATGTCCGACGACATGTACGATCGTTCGAAAGCAAATGAGACGGTCGGACCGACATGTCGGAAGAAAATCAAAAATTTTTGATTTTTCTGCTGGTCGGTCCGATATGTCCGACGTGTGAAAGCATGTCGGTCCGACTCGCTGCATTTATCATTTTTATAAAGTTTTCATCGAGTAAACATCGGCTTATGCAAAGGGAAAAAGGTTTTTTACTTCGGTTTTTACCGATGTGTTACGCTCGAGAGTCTGCAAAAAATGAAGTCGTCGCACATGTCCGATCGTTTGAAAGCTCAAACAAAATATTCCCGTAGTTGGTCGTCGTACAATGTCGGATGGCATGTACGTTCGTCTGAAAGCCCCTATTGCCAATCAAGCAATCCCGTGTGAGTTGGCCATCACAGCTTTGTTGTTGTACAATTGCACATTTGAGCAACAATTTCAAATGAACCCATGGTAAAATTAATAAGGTTGTCAACATGGTATAATAATATAAGGTAGTATTGACAGTTGCTTGGGCATCGACCATCTGTCAAAAAAAATGTCTAGAAAGAGAGCGTTCAATTATTTCTTATGTTTTCGCCATTGTTTATGTTTCAGCGCTTGCAAATAACCAAACATTTTCTTACAAAATATTGCCCATTTTATTTAATCAATAGTGAATTATTATTACTACAACGAAGATAACTTGTGAACTTTGTGTTATTAAGTGCAAACATAAGAAAAAATGTTGAAAACGTTCAAATGTAGCAACCTCAGCAGCTGCAGATGCATATGGACGAAATTAAAGAAGTTTCCAATTATTATTAAAACACCACGGCTGGAAAACGTTAAACACATATCACACATAATTTTTTCACAACTTTCATTATTATAATTGTGTATTTAACGCACATATTTTGCGGAATTTATTTATTTTTACATTCGTTTAATTCTTGTTGCACGAACAACTGTTTTTGACAAATGGTCGTTGCCTTGTTGCTGAGAAAATCTATACTTGTCAATGCTACCTGTATAATTATATCATGGGTTGTCAAAATCAATAAAAAGCAACAACAACAACTTCATCGGCTTTACATGTTATCAATTTTAGCTTTCAGATTTTGTATGAGCAATCAACTTTGATTTCACATTTGTGGGAACTCGCTGTCACCCTTGTCTTTTCTCAAAAAAATTCTGGATTTTTTTTTTCTTTTCTCGAAAAATTCTGACCTGTAAATTAAATCGTGCTCTTTTCTCGAAAATGTTGACCTCGAAAGTAGAAAAAATGCAAAATTTTAGCACTCTCAAGATCAACGGTTTTAAATTCTGCCCTCTAATGTTACTAACTGAAAGAAAAAAAAGGTGACATGTTAGTAAAATATTATACGTTATCATTGACATTTCTTTAAAGTTTGAACTTTTTCACGGATGACAAAATAAACTATTTAAAAATTGTTCTCAAAAGTAAGCAACAGTACAGCCAACACAAAATCATTGTAAAAATGTTGCATTTTATCTGATCTTTTCTCGACTAAAAGAGGTCAACATTTTTTGAGTTCAGGTCAAAATGTAAAATATGCACTCTCAGAGGGCAGAATTTTTTGCTGAGAAATGAAAATGCCATAAAAATAGCTTTCTTTCTGTCAAAAAATTATGTGTTAAAGTTTTTGTAGGTTATTGTGCGAATTAAGTTTAAATAAATATTTAATTTAATTAATTGTGCCGTATTGTGTTGGCAAAAAGTTATTGCAGTTTTCTTCACCCATTTGCCAAGTTCGCTATTGAATGGTTTTGCCATTTTATCAAAAACGTGCGCTGGAAGGTGCCACCAACATGAAGCTTTGGCCAGCATGCCAATTGTCTTGCATTCACATCGTCTGATTCAATAGCATATTGAATGCCATGAAAGAATATGCAATAAGGGTATTCACAATTATGTGTTATCGTGGTATTGTGGTTTTTATACCACAGCTGAAAACCACAATTATGAGCAAAATGTATGTTTATTGTTTTCATTTATTTTATTAATACATGGCTTAAAGAAGTTTAACTTACATTTTGAGCTTCTTCCATTTTTGCAATTAGAAAATAACTGGCAAACCGATCAGTTGTTTATGGAAATTGAAAAACCACGTTCGTTAAACATATCAAGGGGCTACTTTAAATTACCACACTTGTGGTTTTTAGAGCTTTCATGTAAAACAACAACAAATATAAAAACCGCTTGGTAAAGTGTGGTATTAATACCACGGGGTTTTTTAACCACACTGAAAACCAAGAAATTGTGAATACCCTTAATGTCTCAACTGAAAATAGCCATCAAAAGAAGTGGACAATGCATTGAGTTCCTACTGCACGTTAGCTGATTTAATTTCATTTCGATTACCATCAGCTGTTTTTGACAGGAGAGGGGTGCAATAAATATATTTTTGAGAGAGAAGTGTCAAACTCACTAACACCATGCAAAGAACTAAGAGATAAGGTGTTTTCCTTACATACAGTGCATGTGTACTGAAGTACTTCTGGAATTGCGAGTCAGAGAGATAGCAAGTGTTTTTTGACAGGCTAGTTATCACAAAAATAAAAAACCTAAGCAAGTGCAAGTACGCTGAAACAAATTAAAAAAAATAAATGATTATAAAAGTGATTATAATCGCTACAAATTTGAATATTTTTAAACATTAGAAACCGTATTAGGATTAATTTATACAAATATGTGGTTGTGTAGTGAAAAACTGCGATAGCAGCCAGCGTTTAAAAAATGCGGTAATTTCATTCCAAAAGTATATATAATATGATTAGGAAGGTTTTTAGATAATAAAATCGTAATTTATATAAAAGTGATGCGCGACAAGTGAATTTCAATTGGAAATAAAGACATTTCTTATACAAAAATTAAATGTTTTAAGTTCATCGATGTGGCGCCATTGAAAACCTCGACATTGAGATAACTCGCCTGTCAAACTTAAACACCACTTCATGGGGGCATTTAATTTCCGAGGTGAAATGAGTTGGATATTCGAATTAATATTTCTATGGGAAATGAGCTCATTACGCATCTCATTTGCGTTTTTTGGCCGAAATGAGCAAATTAGCTTAGGTGTGAACGTACTATAAGGGCCCACGTCTAAATATTTTTTCTTATTTTTCTAATATGTATATATATCTCTTAAACCTATTAGTATAATAAAATTTTGTCAGTCTTGAATAGTTTAGGAGGTAAAAATCGTAAAAATTTGAAAGTTTTCACCTTTTACATAAGAATACCTATTTATATTGTATATAAAACCTGTTAAAATAAGTAATGCAGCTTAGTTTCGTTCTATAAAGAAATAACTTATTTTTTAATTATTTATCCAGAATCAGTGTCAGTGTCTGAATATTGTGTTGCCGATAAAATATTGACTCTAACCAGATAGTAGAGCTCACCGGTAATTTTGAAAAATTCGATGAGCTCGTCGACACCCAAAGCGTGACACTGTTTGTAAAACTCATAGGTTGAAGTTTAATTATGACAAAATTTGTACATTATTTGATTTCATAAATTTTAATCTATGGCTTTTATTAAACTTTACATATTTTTCTAAATCACTTTAAAACGATTTATACTTTATATTAAATAATATACTATATATTTAATAATATAATATACATTTAATATATAGATTTATGTTCATTTCTTGTAATATTTAATATATAATTTATTTGATATTTATTTATATGTTTAGTAAATCTTTGTATGTGCCGGCCGTGGCGCAATTGGTAGAGGGCGTGACCCATACGCCAAAAAACCCTGGTTCAATTCCATCTGACATAGAACTTTTTTCAATTGAATTAATTTTGTTGTTAGTACGTCACCTCTCTGCAGACAATGGAAAACCTCAGAAAGTAAATAGTGCCATGTAAAACTTCTTGAGAACATACACATTAGCCGTTCGGAGTCGGCATAAAACTAGTAGGTCCAGTTCTCGATCAGTTGTGTTCAAAAATTTAATAACACGCACAACACAATTTGATCAGAAGAAGTTCGGCCAGAGCCATTTCAAGGGCTGAAATAGCCAGTTTATATATAAATCTTTATATATTTACCTTTTTCGAAATCACAAACATTAAATTTTAAAAATTTCTGCTCTTAATGCATTTCGAACTTTTTTCTTTATAAAAAAATTTAATTTTATTAAAGAAAAAAAGAAAATTTGAAATTGGCACAAATTTTAACCAAACACAAAATTTGAGAATGCTTGTAAAAGAATTACAGTAGTAAAATAATAAAAATTAATAACTAATAATTAACTGATATTTATCTTCTTTTACGGGTGGAATAGGCCTACAGGGGAACCGAACACAAAACAAAAAACAAAATCGGTAACGCACCATATTGTATACTTCATGGGTGGAGTGGAAATACAATAAAAATTAAATAACAAAAAATAATATAGACAACAAAAAAGTTTTCGTCTTTTTTTACTACAGAACCGAATGTGGCCCTGTTTGAATATGTATATGAGTATATGAGTAAACTAACACCAATAAGAAAAATACTTCACTTTTGTTCGGCTACACCGCTTCCTTATATTTTACTTCTATGAATTGTTGAGCTCAAAACGTTCAGTAAATCTACCAAAAAAATAAAATGACAGACAATTTTCAAAACATCTTGAGCTGATCAGAAACTGATAGACCCCTTTTACATTGTTCAAGATTTGAAAGCAATTTTTCGAGTTTGTAGGCTAACTGCGGCGAATTGGCCGAGATGGGAAAAAAATTGACGTACGACCCCTTTTACATTGGTCAAGAATTGTAAGTCATTTTTGGAATTTGTAGGCTAATTGCTGCGAATTGACTGAGAAGAAAGGGAGAAAATTGACGGTGCACTTGTGTTGCAACAAAAACTTTTTTCATATAATATTGCCTTAATTTTAATCTTATGATTTTCTCAATGTCCGGTTAAGCTTTAACCAGCCGTTAGCAAAAAAGCTTTTTCTCAATATTCGGTTATTACCTCTCTGTCGGTTAAGTGCTGATTTAGTTAACGGCAAGTTGTGGTTCCGGTTAACTGCTAATCAGAAGAACGAATGAGTAGAGTAAACAGTTTTATATTTATTTTATACACAAATTCACAAACAAGAAAAGTTTCTTCATATGGAGTAAAATTTCTCAGCCTGTTACGTTTTTTCACTTTTATTTCTTTTCGAGGCACAAAATCACAAAAAAAACGTAAACACATGACAATTTATATGTAGTTTTCGCGTATTCACAACTCAAAAAATCTTAATTAATTACACTGTGCGACAATTTAAGGGTCAATTGGAATAACCTCAAATATCTTAATGGTTTCTAATAGTGGATGGTCTATATATTATGCCCTCATACTCAGTTTTATCGGATTAGGTCAAATAAGAGAGAAATTCAAGGTCAAACTTCACCTTTAAGTCACAAATTTTTTTTTATAACTCTTAAACTAAATTCAAATTCTATGTAGTAACTACATCTAAATATTTGCAATGGATGATTCTTTGCATTTTGAGACCATTTTTTGCTCAAAAAGTTACGTAAGGGGTTTAATATTTTCTTCGAAAACAGGGCTTTTTAAAAAAAAAAAATAAAATTTTCAATAGTTCAGTTACTATGTATTTGTCTTCAAAAACAATCTGATTTTGCTGAATTTTTGCATACACCTTAAGTAAAATAAAATAACCCACTTGTGAAAAGATCATAACAATTACATGTGTGCATCCAAAGATATTAGGATTCAAAGATTACCAACGGTGGTAACTTCGTTAATGTAAGCCGTAGCGTAAAATCATTAAAATGAAACTTATAGACCCAACAATTTTCTTCAAAACTGTCCTTAACATTTTAACCGAAAGAGTTACCGTTTTAAAGATATGCGCGTAAATGTGTGATTACAACATATATGAAAAATTTAAACGGTTAAAATAAAAAATTTTTTTTTATTTCTATTTCTTCTCAAGTTCATATATTTTTCATATATGTTTTAATTACACATTTATGCGCATATCTTTAGAACGGTAACTCTTTCGGTTAAAATGTTAAGGACAGTTTTGAAGAAAATTGTTGGGTCTATAAGTTTCATTTGAATGATTTTACGCTAGAGCTTACATTAACGAAGTTACCACCGTTGGTAATCTTTGAATCCTAATATCTTTGGATGCACACATGTAATTGTTGTGATCTTTTCACAGGTGGGTTATTTTATTTTACTTAAGGTGTATGCAAAAATTCAGCAAAATCTGATTGTTTTTGAAGACGAATACATAGTAACTGAACTATTGAAAATTTTATTTTGTTTTAAATAGCCTTGTTTTCGAAGAAAATATTAAACCACTTACGTAACTTTTTGAGCAAAAAATGGTCTCAAAATGCAAAGAATCATCCATTGCAAATATTTAGATGCAGTTACTACATAGAATTTGAATTTAGCTTAAGAGTTATAAGAAAAAATTTGTGACTTAAAGGTGAAGTTTGACCTTGAATTTCTCTCTTATTTGACCTAATCCGATAAAACTGAGTATGAGGGCATAATATATAGACCATCCACCACTATAAACCATTGAGATATTTGAAGTTATTTTTTCGTGTCGCACTGTGTTATTTAACCGGATGTTGATTTATACCATGTTATGTTTCCATCGCCTCGAAATCTTGAGATTTTGTGAGATCTTGTTAAATCTACATTGAAATCTACTAAGATTTTTATACAAGTTCAAAATTTCAAAATTTTGTGATTTCAACGAAATTAAATACAAAATCTCGTAAAATGATATGAGCATTGCTGAAAAGTTATACATCAATAATAAGCCCTATTCAGCTTGGGGAAAAATTGTCGTTTTGAAATTTGGTAATGACAAGTGATTAATAATTTAAAAACAAAAACAATAAGCAACCAATCGCAAGCAAGCAAATTAAGTCTTAATTGTCAAATGAAATCTAATGGAAACACTTTGAAATCGCTTTTTCAAAATCGCAAGATTTCGAAGAGATGGAAACATAGTATCAACGTTGCCATTGTGACGTTAAATACGTAATTTTGGCGTATTTTAAGCTCTAATAAAGATTGACGTGTTTTGAGGCAATTTGACGTATTTAATAGACACAATAGTTTTTATTATATCAAAAAGTCTTAAAGGTAGAATGTAAACGTGTGAACATGGATATATGGGGAAGGAGTCTTCCTTATATGGATATAAGGAACACTCCTTGTATACTATACATGCAACACTGCCTTCATAAATGATAATAGGTGCGTTTTTTGGCATCGCTATATGCGCTTAACAATATTTTTCATACAAAAAATTGCTTAGCTAAGACAGGACAATTATAGCCGCTTAGCTCATAGTCGCCGATAGAAACACTATTGCCAGATCAAGAAAATGATAGTCTACGTAATTTATTGGCATCACTTTTTGAAAAACAACCATGTTTATGTCACAAAAAATAAAAAAAAAATCACAATCAAAAGTAAACAAAGCAACAAATGATAAAATATGTTCTATTTGCACAGAATGGCCAACAATCTAGATTTATCTAGATTTATTTGGACAACGCAAAAAGAAAGACATTTCCATAAGATCATATTTAGAAGATTATATATAAAATTAAATTTGAAAAAAATGTACAAATTTAAAAACTCTGTGTTTTGCTCAATAAAGTCAAATGCTGCTGGCTAAGTTCGCTACTTTAATCTCCATGTCAGCGATGGAATTTTGATTCTGTGTTGATGATCCAAATAGATTTAGATGTATTTTCAGAATGTTGATTATTTCAAGAGATTCGATTAAAGTGCTGATTAGTTCTTGTTAAAAATAGCTTTTGTTTTTTATTGCGGAATTAATTGTAATTGTTTTTCTTGCGGGTTATTATTAAATTGGATGTTGTGGTTGTTGTTATTTTATTTGGCTATGCTGCACTTATTCGACCTTGAGTAACTCAACGTCAAAGGTGAGTGTAGCGTTTGGCGGAATTACACCTGGATGTCTGCGACTGCCATAAGCATAATCCGGTGAGCAGATCAACTTGGCACGCTGACCAACAGACAATTGGGCGACACCCTCATCCCAGCCGCGAATTACCTCGCCTTTGCCAATGGTGAGCTTGAAAGGCCTTTGGCGATCACGCGATGAATCAAATTTCTTTCCATCAGCCAGAGTTCCGGTATAGTGCACAGAGACCACTTGTCCATTCTTGGGAAACGTGCTGCCGTCTCCTTCAAGCATTCAATTCAAGCATGCCAGAAAGAAAATCAATGTTGACATTGACTTGGAAGTGGAGTACCTCTTTGAGTCAATCAATGTGCCAGAGTCACCAGAACTGGAGCCTGAGATGCCTTCTACATCCGCTGCTGCTAGAAGCATCAAAAGGAAGATTTCTTGAGACCTGTATTATGCAGAGACGAATTTGTTAGTATTATAACTTGAGTTTCCTAAGAGCTGTCCATTTTGAATAGAAAATGTGTTACAGTTTGATAAAAATAAACTTTTTCAATTTGTGCTTGTAAAAAATAATGTTCAATATTTGACAGTAACACGCAATGCCGCCAAGTTTTGAAGAAAAAAGTTTTGAAGAAAAATGTGAAATATTAAGCGCCGATGAGCGTTTTTTTGGACAAGCGTATATAGCGATGCCAAAAAAACACACCTAATGTTATCGACTTTATTGTCATCGCAAGTGTTTGTTAGCGGTGTGATATTTTTTAATGTATTCAACGAGCGTGCAGCTTGCAGCCAAATAAAACAAATAGAGCGCTAGTTTCAGCTCCAATATTTAACTGACGTTTTTGTTATTGAAATGACGTATTTAAAATCAACACTGCATAGTATAATCAGCACTTGGTGAAACCGAAGTTGGTTTTTTAACTATAATATGGTTAGCTATATCCTGGTTTAAAGCTAAACTAACCGGACATTGATAAAATCTCCCTTTATCTTATAATTATGCTTTTATATGTCCACTTAAGGTTAATTTCTTAAAACAAGATAAGTTTCGACTATAAAATAAAGAAAAAAAATAATCAAATTAATTTTATTTCGATTCCACGAAGTTCATGCTTAATTAACGAAACCGTTTGGAAATTTTTAATATAAGCAAGCTTGTTGAAAATGAAAACAAAGACAAAATTTGCATAAAGCAAATAATTATAGTATAACAATGCATCTAGCTATAAGAAGTTATACAAATTTTTCACATCATTAATTCACTGCAATGATATCTTTTTAGCAGGTGAATTCTGTAGATGCTCTTCAAATAAATTTTTTGAAGTTGAAACCCCCTTTTTCGACCTTATAGTACGTTCACACCTAAGCTAATTTCCTCATTTCGGCTAAAAAACACAAATGAGAAGCGTAATGAGCTCATTTCCCATACAAATATTCATTTGAATATCCAACTCATTTCAACGAAATGAGTAGCAAATGATATGATTTCATGTTAAACACAGCTCTGAGCTTATTAAACTGCTTTATGAACATACCTTTCAAAGCAAATGCACTGAACACATTGACGACGGCAACGACATTACGACATCTGTCAAATTTTTTACATGTATTTCTTATGCAGAGAATTTGGTCTAATGTCGCAATGTCGTGTCGTCGATTTAGAACTTTTCCTAATTTGACAGCTTGTCGTCGCTGTCGTCGTCAATGTGTTCAGTACAAAAATGTAAGAAAAATTTGTATACAGAAAAATTTTATCAAAACAAAATATGAAAATACAACAAAAACAACCGTCAAACGAAATGACATTAATAAGTGTGAACACTTTTTAATGAGATATTTAAATTTGCCAAATGGCTTAGGTGTGAACGTAATATTAAGAAAACACATGTACCTTACCGAGCGTTTCCACTGCCCGAACGAACGAAGATTTCTTCGTTCGTTCAGGCAGTGTAAACAGTTTGGTCCGAACCAAGGTTCGGAACATTGGTTTTTTACAAAATGCTCGCGAGCGCTATTCGCGCAGTGTAAACACTTTTCCAGCACGAACGAACGAAGATTTCTTCGTTCGCTCTGATCGGCCGACGCTCGATCTTTTTGAGCGAATCCAGTGCTTATTTGCGCATAGGTAGTAGATTTGTTGAAATTGTAGTTAATTACGTAGGAAAAACAAAAAAGAAAGAAAATATATTGAAAATTTAACGCAAAAGAACTTTGTTTTACTTTGTTATTTTATTAGCACTTTATATAATCAAATTATTTATATAATATTCTTTATATAATAAATTCTTTACATATATACTTACATAAAACCTAAATTAAAAGGCATAAAAGTAGTAAAAATTAATCAAATTTAGTACGTTTGCATAAACAAATATTGATCAACGCTGATGCTCGCAAGCATTGAATTTAAGTGTTTCCACTGCACGAACGAACAAGATGGCGATTTACCAATGTTCGCAACTTGTGTTCGTGCGGTGGAAACAGTTGGACCGAACGAAGAATTCATCGCGACGATTTGTTCGCGATGATTTCTTCGTTCGTTCGGGCGGTGGAAACGCTCGGTTATTAAAATGAACAACTTTTGCAATCTGCTTATTTTTGTTGTTTTTTAAACCCCCACGTTTAAAAAACGTAAAAGGGGTATATTAAATTTGTCACTCCGTTTGTAATGCCCATAAGTAGGCGTGGTAGGTATAGAAAAGTATATGTATTCTTGGTAAGTAACACCACCAGAGTCGATTTAGCCATGTTCGTCTGTCCGTCTGTCTGTGATCACGACTAAAGCCGTATTTTTTCAAGTTTTGTCAAGCTAGGACAATGTCTCATATTTTAAAAACTATAAAAGATGAAAGCAAACTGATTACACAGATCGAAAGACCTTGAAGTGTTTGCGTAAAAATTAGTCTTATCTCAGTTTTTTCTATTTTGCGGTATAGAACACAATCATTTGCGAACGACGTAATATATGCTAACTTCTAAAAAAGTTGATATCTCGTCGTCACACATAAAACAAAATATTCTGAATTGAACAATTGTTAAAACTCAAATTAATATTTTTCTTGAGTTGCCCATGGCTAGTATAGCTTGAAAATGTTCAGTTGATAAAATTTTACAGAAAACGTAATAGTATAGGTCCAAACTCTAATTTACAGTTACGCAAGGTGTTATATTCAAATTACTTTGGGCCATTTTCTCAATGTTCGGTTAGACCAGCTCTTAATCATAGGATAGCTAAAAAAACAACTTCGGTTTCCCCAAGTGCTGATTAACCAATCTCCGGTTATATCATTAATTTTGAATACGCGAAAACTGAATATTAACTGTCTTGTATTTACGTTTTTTTGTGATTTTGTGCCTCGAAAAGAAATGAAAATAGGAAAACGTAACAGGCTGCAAAATTTAACTCCATATGAAGAAACTTTTCTTGTTTGTGAATTTGAGTGTAATATAGATATAAAATTAAAACTAAATATAAAATTTTTCACTCTATATAGCTGTCCTACCGATTAGCAGTTAACCAGAACCAAAACTTGTCGTTAATTTAATCAACACTTAACCGACAGATAAGCACTAACCGAACATTGAGAAAAAGCTTTTTTGCTAACCGCTGGTTAAAATTCTGGTTAGTGCTCAACCTGACATTGAGAAAATGGAACTTAGAATATTATATATTCGAAATATTAATCATATTCTAATATATTAAAACTAAAATAGCACCGTGTTTGACATGAGTAATGTTATAAGATATGTTTGCTAGTGTATGTACCTCTTTATATCAGAACTTGACATTTCTTTAGGGGCTTTCGCATGGTCCAACATGTTGGATAGACATGGCATGTTGGACGACAAGTAGTACCATGCGTAAGCTAAAACGACAGTCGGTCCGACTTTTTGGATGAAAATCAAAAATTTTTGATTTTTGTGCCGGTCCGTCCGACATGTTGGACATGTGAACGAATGTTGGTCCAACTCGCTGCGTTTTTTTCATTATACAGGCATGCTACACAGGCCAGTACACTGGATCTATAGTTCGAAAAACTCAATACATTCACACTTTTTTACAAATATTCTTACACTGGATTCACTTCATGCCACTTTCCCCGCTACTGAAATTTCAGAGCCAGTGGATTTTGACAGCAGCGGCTAGTGTAAGTCAAAAAGGGGGATATCAGTGTTGTTTTTAATTACTTTTGGTGGATTTATTTCGGGATTTCCTCGATTTCGTACAGGAAGCAACACTGATAGCTTGTTTACAATTAAAAGCAAATGGAAAATATTAATTAAAATTAACGTCAAAAATTTACAATAAGAATAATAAAAAGAAAATTAACGCAACAACTAATCACTTAGACTACAATAGTAGCGAGAACCTTCGCATAAGATGAAATTTTTTTAATGAACTTTCACTTGCATGTGTAGCACCTCTTGCTACTAGCATGAAAGTTCGAAATTTTTCGAATCATTCGAACAGTACACGTATTCTTTCGCACTTTTACTGTCACTGGCCTGTGTAACCAGTCTGTTAATAAAATTCACTGCGAGTGAACAACAAACGATCTTATAGGCAAAAAATGTTGCAAGCGTTCCCAATACAGAATTTTGGTTGAAACTCATCGAAAAATACAAAAGTTATACTGAAATAAGGAAAATCAAATATATATCCTCCAAAACTTGGAGAATTATAAAAATAGTCAAACATTTTTAGCCATCACGCCGAAGTGACCTGCTTGAGAGTTAGAAAAAATGGTGTCGTCGCACATGTTGGATCGTTCCAAAGCTTAATCAAAATTTTCCGTTATTTTTCCATCCGACTTTGTCGTCCAACATGTTGGACCATGCGAAACCCCCATTTGATAATAGGAGTGTTCACATTCATCAAATTATTGGTCAAACAGTTTGACCATATATATATGGAATTTGATGACAATTTGATGTGTGAGCACTCATCAAACTGTTTGTCAAATCGTTTGACGAAAATCAAAATATTTTGATTTTTCTGCTGTTTGACCAACAGTTTGACGAGAAAATTGACAATGTGAACACTCGTCAAATTTTATAGTACAAATTTTGCAGGTTGAAAAAAGATTTCAACGTGAACACATCACATAAACATGATAATAACAGAAGAATGTATCTGGAACAAAATTTTAAAATAATTTTGGGCACATTCAGAGTTTGTTTGCTTCGTTTGGTTCATGTTTCAATAAAATATTAATAAAAATTGCTCCGTGATGGCACCGTTTTCACTTCGATGCGCAAACAAATAATGAAATTTGACGAAAAATTTGATAATGTGAACACTTGCGTGGTCAAACTGTTTGACAAACAATTTGATGAAAATTTTGACAATGTGAACACTCCTTATGGCGTGAAGGTTGTCGTCGTTATTGAAAAAACAATTTTGACGAGACTCGAAAGATTTCCGTTTGTCAACTTAAATCTCGACATATTTTCTTGCTCTTTCTTTTCTTTTTCACGTACGTGTGGAAACATCGCGTTAATTTACGTCGGTGTTGTACCCGAAATAAAAAAAGGTGAAAAATGGTGAGTGAAACAATAAAATATTTGATGAACAGTCTGCGACAACAAAATATTTCATGAATATGGATTTTGTTTCGCATTTAAGTGTTGTGATGGTTGTGAAATTTTACGATTACAGTCGGTATATCGCCATTTTGAAAAGTAATATTCAGCAGAAGAAATATTTTTCTTTCGTAGGGTTTCGTTAAAGTTGTTAAAAATAAGCAGTACTTCAAGCGCTATCAAGTTAAGTTCCGCAGGCGTCGTGAGGGAAAAACTGACTACTATGCAAGAAAACGCTTGATCTTCCAAGACAAGAACAAGTACAATACTCCAAAGTACCGCTTGATTGTGCGTTTGTCCAACAAAGACATCACTGTCCAGATTGCCTACGCCAGAATTGAAGGAGACCGTGTTGTCTGCTCTGCCTACTCGCATGAACTGCCCAAGTATGGCATTAAGGTAAATATATATATTTTATTTTTATTGTAGTTATTAATTTTTAACTAAAATTTTTGTTTGATTAGGTCGGTCTGACCAATTACGCTGCCGCCTATTGCACTGGTTTGTTGGTGGCACGTCGTGTGCTCAATAAATTGGGCTTGGACTCGATCTATGCTGGTTGCTCTGAAGTTACCGGTGAAGAATACAATGTTGAACCCGTCGATGATGGTCCAGGTGCATTCCGTTGTTATTTGGATGTTGGTTTGGCACGTACCACTACTGGTGCTCGTGTATTCGGTGCCATGAAAGGTGCTGTTGATGGAGGTTTGAATATTCCACACTCGGTCAAGCGTTTCCCTGGATATTCTGCAGAAACCAAGAGCTTTAATGCCGATGTTCATCGTTCTCATATCTTTGGTCAACATGTTGCTGATTATATGCGCTCTCTTGAGGAAGAAGATGAAGAGGCCTTCAAACGCCAATTCAGCCGTTACATCAAGTTGGGCATCCGTGCTGATGATGTGAGTGAAATTTTATTATTTTTTTTTTATTTTAGGGAATTTATGAGAAACGTCCATTTTAAAAATTACCGCTGCGTTTTGGAATCACAATGCAAGCTGTGCCAAAAGTGGACCAAATTAAATATTAAACAGCCTCAGTTCGTAATGTATTACTTATCAATGTGAATACGTTTCCTAATCTGGCAGTACATTTCGATTATTCGTAAATCTTTTATTTATTTAGTTTACTTTTAAATCCACGCAGATCTATATAAATAGTTTAATTGAATTAAATAAGTTTTCTAAAAGCTGCAGCTTTTTATGTAAAATATTGATACCTCTTATACGTCCATTTTCAAAATTACCGCTGTGTTTTGTACTCACAATGCAAGCTGTGCCAAAATTGGACCAGATCAAATGTAGCAGCCTTTGTTCGTAATGTATCACCTATCCCAGTGAATACGTTTCAAAATTTGGCAGTACATTTGCTAGATTAATAACTGAACCATACTCAAAACACCACAAAAATAATTCGCATTATACTCATCCATAAATTAATCACTGATATTTTGGACTAACATATTAAAAGAGGTTATTCAGAAGTATTCATAATTAATAAATAAATTTTACCCCATCCTTCCGTATCACGAAACAAGGCACGAACGACAAAAGAAACGACCAGGAATACATTTTTCCATTAAAAAATATTTGTTCTTTTGATTTGTTTATCTTTAGTGTGCTTTTTCGAGGTACAGAATGAATAAGCTAGGTAAAATATTGTGCATACGATAAACATCTAATTTTTAGTAATAAATTTTACGAAAACATTTCATAAAACATAGTCCATTTTCAAAATTACCGCTGCGTTTTATATCACAATGCAAGCTGTGCCAAAAGTGGACCACATCAAATGTAGCAGCCTTTGTTCGTAATGTATCACCTATCCCAGTGAATACGTTTCAAAATTTGGCAGTACATTATTTGTTAGATTTATAACTGAACCACACTCAAAAAACAAAAAAAGAATTCATATTATTATACTAATCCATAAAATAATCACTAATATTTTGTGACTAACATTTTAAAAGAGGTTATGTAGAAGTTTTCGAAATAAATAAAAAAAAAATGTTACTCCATCATTCCGTATCACGAAACAAGGCACAAACGACCAAGAATACATTTTTCCATTAAAAAAATAATTGTTCTTTTGATTTGCTTATCGTTGGTGTGCTTTTTCGAGGAACAGAGTGAACTGGATAAGTAAAATAATGTGCTTATGATAAACAACCAATTTTTAGTAATAAATTAAACTAAAACATTGATATTCGAGAACGTCCATTTTCAAAATTACCGCTGCGTTTTGTATTACAATGCAAGCTGTGCCAAAAGTGGACCACATCAAATGAAGCAGCCTTTGTTCGTAATGTATCGCCTATATCAGGGAATACGTTTCAAAATTTGGCCGCACATTTTATATTCTAATTAACTCTTAGCTCTAACTCTAGCTTTAATTTTCATTAAAAGTAGATTATTTTTCTACTTATAAATAAATATATTTTCATCAAATACATTTGAAACTTCCTTGGTATCTGTTTTGTTCTGTGTATTTTATATAAATGATCTCTTGTTGAGACACAAATTTTGTAAATTTTTACTTATAAAAATGTTTATTTACAGATTGAGGAAATGTACAAAAAGGCACATCAACAAATTCGTGCCGATCCTACCCAGAAGGCGGTAGAAAAGGCAGGCGTTACCAAAAAACGGTGGAATGCTAAGAAACTTACCAACCCTGAACGCAAGGCTAAGATTGCAGAGCACAAGGCCGCCTACATTGCCAAGCTCAAAACCGAAGCTGAGGCTTAATTTGAAGAAGTTGACTTCAATGTTTATTGATAAACTTAAAAATGATTTTTTCTTACATTATTATCAGTAATAATAATAATAATATCTATTAATAGAAAAACCTACAATTTGAAATTCATTCAATGTTTTAATTGTATTAATTCGTGTAGGTAATGCTTTACATTTATAAATTTTAAAACCAATATAAAAGTTGTGTACATTCTTTCATAAACTTTACTGTGAAAAGTTTCTCACTCTTAACTTCACTTAAAAGTTAATAATAGCTAAGCAGTATATTGACGTTATACGCAATAATTTAATTGGTTTTTTTTTTATAATTTTCAAGTTTATAGTCAAAAACCAAAAGACGTTTGAAATGAAACTCTTGATCTATTAAGGTGTGACAAAAAGTAGTTTGACTATATTATAAAGTGAAAATTAAAACAGTAGCTATTGAAATCTTAATTAAAATTATCATGGCAAATAGCTTGCATTAAAATTTGGTATTTCCAAAAAAAAGAGGTGTAAAAACCTGTGTGATTTAATGTAAAATTTTTCAAGAGTGCTACAATTTCTATATAATGCTAAAATCAAATTGGAGAAATTCAAAAAAGTGAGAATTCTTTAATAAAAATATTTCAACATTCTTGGTGAGATGGTGTTTGATGCCTCATATTTTTCTCCTGTATGGAATAACATCAGATCACGGCCGATTTTACACTGACAATGTTCAAAATATTTTTGATAATAGATTTGCCTCTAAAGGTAAATTTGAGCCAACAATTTCAGTTTGGGCAGCTATATTTGATAAAAGATTTTCTGAACAATACATTCAAGATTCCACAGCTCTTACCAAATTCTTAACATTGATTAAAAATAATTCGTAATAACACATACATTTTGCCTCTTGAAGTAAATTAAGTAGTAAAACCGATGGGAGATTTCTGAAATTTATTGTTTCAGGGAGTGTACAACGACGAATCCGATCCAAATCCAACGAACAGCTCAAAGCCAGAATCAACAGATGTGTGAAGAAAATTGATATAGTGGTCGTTAAAATTAGGATTGGAGCAATAATGTGACGTGTTGTTATATCCGTTGTTAATATGACAATCAAGAGATTTTATCTTATTTGTCAACAATTAAAAAAAAAACAAAAATACAAATTACATTGGATTTGGCGAGGTCATATCGCCCAATTAACAACCTATGATTGGGGATATGAATATGAACGAAAATTACCGAAGATTTATTTATCATTTGCATGAGCTTTGATTCCAAATGCGCACTCACACGATGCCTACTTGTATTAGGAAGCGACTACAATAAAAATTGTAAAATTCCTCCAATAATTGATTTACACATGAAATTTTGCAAATAAGCTTTGGTTCAAGCTACACACTAAGTTTCAATTTTGTAAAAATGGAATGAAAACCACATATACTTCCAATACGAAGTTACGCCATCAAAATAGAAAAACCTTCACAAATTAATAGGGGTATTCACAATGTTGTATATAATCAACGAAAAATCACAGACTTCTCAAAATGCCCTCGTATGTACAATATTTTCAAAACTGCCAAGCTAAATAATACGCCTTAATCTTATTATAAAGATTTTTTCCAGTTATGGTTTAGCTCAGCTTTGAACTGGTAACTGAAATTTAACCCTTTCCTATCTGAAGGTACTAATTTGTATCCCCTCTTTTTTCGCCAAATATATATAAGCAAAAACTTTTTGTGGGGGTACGTCAAGTCACTGGTCTATGCTGACAAGCAAGCTACGACAGACCAGTTGGAAACCAACTAACAAATTAAAAATATTCACATTTCATTAATGTTTCTGAAAGAAAATATCTATACCTCTAAAAAACACCCTTCATATCTAAAAAGGAAAAGTTACGGTCTTCCAATTAGTTTTCCAGTTTGATCGGAAAAATAGCCCATTGATACATTCCTCACCATGTTGAAAAACATGGTTTTGATATAACAAATCAGACCGGTTTAAGAAGCATCGAAATATAAGCTGTACAATTATTTATTTTAACACTCATAAATGCTATAAATTAAATATTATTTATTATAGATAAATTTGTCCATGCCATCAAGAATTTAAATCTGGGAAAATCTGCAGAGGCACAAACCTTCATTTCTTTATGAAAATGTCGTGGTTTATACATGGAAAGTTTTTTAAGTCTTCATCTTCTTCACTCATTCATAAAGTTTCTTATTGCCATTAGTTTTATGCAGGAACCGTAACTGTTATGACGTTTTTCAAAAATTGAAATTTGACTTTTATTTATTCGGTCAAAAATAAAAGTTAAAATGTGACTTATTTTTCCGGTCAAAAATATAAGTTAAAATTTGCGTTTTATTTTTTCTATTAAAAGTAAAGATTAAAAATTTGAGTGATATTCTATATTAATTACTAGCTTATCCGGCACACGTTGATTTGCACTCGAAAATATGCTAATGAGCTGAATGAGTTCAAGTATTTTACATATTTCATTGAGTATGAATAGGGTAGAGAACAACGAGTAACTCGGGTATGATTTGAGTATCATTGCAGCTCTCTGATGTGTAGTGATTCGACAAACAACAGTGACAGGAAACGCAATGTGTAGTGATGCAAAACACACAGAGAAGAGTAGTATGAATAGAATTTATACCTCTGTTATGGCTTACACTTTTAACCGAAAAAATAAAAGTAAACATTTAACTGTTATTTTTGACCAAAAAAGTAAAAGTCATATTTTAACTTTTATTTTTGACCGAAAAAAATAAAAGTTTTAATTTTTACTTTTATTTTTGACCAAAAAAACATCGGTCAAAAAATAACTATTATTTATTTTTGAAAAAGTCAAATAAATAAAAGGCTTTTAAGATTATTATTCTTTAGCTAACAAGCATTGCACTGCTTTATTCAAATATCGAAAAGACAAATTTTTTTCGGCTGACTGAATTGAAATTTCGAAAATAACAGTTATTTTCGGTCCCTATTTTATGTATTTTCTCTTTCTTTTATCGAGTTTCGAGTAAATATTTGAACACTTTATTTATTTATATTTATTTTATATAAATACAAAGCATTGACCGAATTTTTTTAAATTAATACAAACTTTAATAATTTAGCTTAAGACGTAATTATGAAATAATAACTATTTAGAATAGAATGCTTAAAGCATATACATATATTTTAATGCGTTGATAATAAGTTATGTATTGCAAAACCATCAACATAAAATGCTTAAGCTGATGAACACAAAAAATCGCTATTATAGTTTACGAATGTCTTTTGCAAAAATATCTTTTACGTGAGTGCTAGGTGACTAAATATGTACCGTTGAATATATTACAATTTGTTCTGGATTAACTTAACTGTATTAATTCCTAGTTTTTTTTTTAAATATCATGTAAATCGCTATCGTCTTCATATTTGAAGTGACAGACACTACAGTGTTCGTCGGTAAATCTGCCAGGCACACAATGTTCATGAAAGCTATGTCCGCAGGAAAAAACAATAATGTTATTGCGAGGAATGGTATCCTTCGAGAGTACTGAGCGTCTACATATTTCACATGAATTATCGAATGTAATACTGCAACCACGATTTTGCTCATTGACGAGATCAGAATGTAATTTGAAGTAATCAGTTAGTTGTATCTTATTGCAGCCCTCTTGAATTTGCACCTAGAATTTAATTATTTTGAAGCTTATCTGAAGAAAATTTTTGAACATTTAAGTTTTAGCTAACTTGTAAGCGATAGTCCCATAGCATTTTGATAACAGATTGTCTAAGTCCCGGTATTTTTTGCCCTAATTTTATTTTATTTACCAAAGCTTCTGGATTAACATAGCCTAAAAATGGAAAATATAAATTAGTGGTAAAATTCAAATTAAAATTTTTAAATAGTTCCACTCATTAATTAATAATGATTTCTTTAAAGTTCATTCAAATATAATAATTAATTTATGATTCTTACTAGCCCAACTTTAGAACGTTGATACATTTTTATTTTAACTTACCAACTAGACCATCCAAAAGCTTCGTCATTATTTCCGGATTTTCAACAGATTCATCAATCAAAACATTCCACAAATCAGAGTCGTCGTGTTCTTTACAAAATTCAATCGCCATTTCAATATCTTTGATCTATTTTTTCACACATTTAAACTTATCTTTGTTTAAAATAGGTCTTTAAATAAATTACCTTGTGTATAATAATATTTAAGGCTTCTATAGTATTTCCCATATGGCCAAGCAGGTACACCATTTCAGGGTAAAATGATTCACGCTTGCAAATATCTAATGCTTCTTGTATGGGATAATTATTGGAACGACGCAAGAACGGCAGAAGTTTAGATCGTTCAAATTTAGCATAGAGATTCACTAACTTCCAGTGAAATGTGCCCCTTTTATCAACCTTATCCAGAGCATCTAAGTACTGAATAACGGACAAAGTTTGGATTAAAAAAAGTTGTACGAAAAATTCTCCTAAAACATACCAAATAGAGATATTCCTGATTTTGTTCCAATTGTTGTGCAACAATTTCCGGTGGAATTTTTTTCTTGTCTAAAAATATTTGAAAGGCCTTATCACGATCTAACTGTATCAGTGGAACAATCATTTTGTGTATAACACTGTATAAATCAAAGCGACGTATAAGCTCAAAAACGTCCTTATTTTGTAATCTATATAAATAAAATTTATATTTTATTTGGCATATTTTATGATGACATGCAAAATCTTCATGGAAACTTAACTCACTTGAGGTACATTCTTAAAGCACTTTCGTATTGCTTCTGATGAGAATACAAAATTGCCAATGCTTCCAAAAGTTCGTTTGCATTTTGTTTTCGAAAATTGTCATGGATAGCGTTTATAACCGCTGAACAATCATATAATGTTGAAGGCCACTCCTTGATGAGATTAAGAAATCCCTAATAATATAAAAACATCAACAGCAAATAAGATTGGCTTTACTTTCAACCTCGAAGTTTTCAAAAGTATGTCTTCACCTTAACGTCGAACTTGAGAAATTCGAAAAGAACCATTTCGTAGACATGCGGATCCAATTTGCAGTCATCTGATGTCGGTAAATATGCACTAACTGATCGCAATTGCTGATATTTAACAAACTTAAAAACCTCTTCTTCCCATAGATCTTTATTGCTTCCCAAAACACGCAGACACAATTTGGCAGCTGCATCAAATTGTTTTAGGGAAAGCAAATGATTAACATATAATCTGCAATTGCGTCAGGATGAGTTATTATGGATTGTGGTTTGGAATTTAATATACAAACCTTGCTACAGAAATGAGACTTAAACTACCGCCATGCATAGATATCACATCCATTGCTTCATCAAATTTTCTAAAAGAGAACAAAAGATGTTTGAATTATTTCTATATAACAAATTTGTTGTAATTGATGAGGAAGCATATAATTTTTCTGTCTATTCTGTCTTTTATCTATACCCCATATTATTAATATAAATTATTTATAACTGAAAAAGTGAAGTGTCCTCAATTAAATGCACAAATAAAATAGGAATCGTGACTATAGCAGTTATGGCATGGAATGTATGATGATTATAAAAATGTCACCTTAAGATGAGTGAGGTATTTAAAACAAACAATTTGGACCAATATGGACTTAGAATTAGAATTAAATTAATTTTTTGCGGATTTTTGTTGTAAAAATTGTTTGATACGATACAACTAGCTGTTTACATCTCCATGTTAGAACCGTTTTTACATTTATTCGATCTCTTTAAAATATAAGCTGCTTAAATATCAATCAAGTTTATTTCCTTAAATTTTTGTATATTGAGTTGTTATCCTTTTATAGATTAGGTTCAAATATTATAGGTTTGTTACCCTTCTTTTCAAGTAAAAATAGTAATATTGAAACTTGAGAGAATACGATAAAAAATCTCAGAAAAAGCAAAAATAAAATAAGTATGGGATCGATTTCAAGTAAAAGAAAAAGAATTAAAAATCATTCAGATGTCAAAAAGATTTATGCCCTCCCACCATTTATTTCATATGAAACAGTAGAAATATTTAAAAAAAGTTTTGATAGCAAGACTATTATAATTACTATAATTCTTTTTTTAAGAGCAGGTTCCTCTTCATATTGTCCAAATAAGTTTCATGACTATTCAGTTTGAAAAAACATTGAAATTGAATAAACATTTCTGTTTCTGTTTTGTATAATCGCTTTTATTTGACTTTTTACTCATTTTACAATTTTAAGTCCTAAAAGCTTGCTATTCGCAGATTAATAAATTACGTGAACTATTTTCAACTTTTTTTACTCCCCTTCTCCCTTCCCCTCCGTGACTTTTCGTAGTGCATTCTAAAACTCATCCCCTCCCCCATAAAGTAACGTAGTATATGAAATAAAAAAATTAGTTGATTAAAAACTACTTGAAAATATATTTAAAAAATATTATTATCTTGACCAGCTCTTAGTATGAGTGCTATCATGACTAGATAAATTTAAGAAAAAATTTTAAAAATCAATTATTTTCATCGATAAAAACTATTCCATCTTTAATCCAAGAGTCGATGCAAATCACTGGAATTGAAGAAGCTAGAAACTTTGGGAACTCTTCGGAATATAATTCTTCAACGCATTCCATGTCGACCCATTCAGGTGTATCCTCATTTCTTTTTTATTTTTGTATACGTTGCTATATCTGAGATTCCCTCCCCCTATCGTTACTTATCGTAGTACATCATAATCCCCCTCCCCCATAAATTGGCAACGAAATTTGTGAACGACCCCTAACTTACTGCAGTTGCGCTGCTTGCAGTTAATAGTTTTTTTATTTAATTTTCAATTATGTTTGGCTTGCAACAAATTTTAATTACTTTAAAATCAATGAAAAACACACCATTTTTTATAACTTTTTACAGGAACGAAGAACGTCTGCAAATTATAAAAATTGACTACCGAAATTCGTAGTCGGTGATCGCAACTTTAAGAGCGTTAATTGTAATTTTCGGCCCAGACCACTTTATGGTGAATTTCATCGCAAAATCATCTTCAGTAACGAAGCTCATTTTTGGCTCAATGGGTTCATCAATAAGCAAAATATGCGTTATTGACCGGGTGAAAATGCACATGTGCTTTATGAATCACCACTTCATCCACAAAAAATAACTGTTTGGCGCGGTTTTCAGCCGGCGGCGTCATTGGACCATATTTTTTCGTCGACGATAACGATCGTAACGTTACTGTGAGAGCCATCGTTATCGCGCCATGATTACCGATTATTTTTGGCCCGAATTGAAAGATATGCCAATAGCCACAAGCCACACAGCACACGTTACAATCGATTTATTGAAGAGTAAGTTTGATGAGCGTGTTATCTCAAGAAATGGGCCAGTCAATTGGCCGCCTAGTTCGTGCGATTTTACGCCTTTAGACTATTTTCTTTGGGGCTACGTCAAGTTACACGGTGTTACAAAATGAAAACAAATCAAAAAACTTGCCTCAAGACATAGAAGAGGTAGTAGGCCTGGTTGAACATAAGATAACTGCATACTTAGTTTTTTGAATATACCCTCAAAATCGTGATTTGTGGTCAAAAAACCGATTTTAGGTAGGTGCATGTATAGTTTGTTATGTAACTCCGTTATATCTAGCTCAATTTTAAAAGTTTAAACATTGATAAAAAGAAAAAAAATATATCCTTAATATAATATATAGACCGTTTTTTTACAAAAAGAATTGACAAAGTTACAGGCAAAATCATTTGAAAATTTCTCATTTTTTTTTAATTTTTTCAACTTCAACAACGTTTTGTTAACAAATTTTGTTTTGTGGCACTATTAGTTTTAGCAGGATTCTGAAAGCCTGTTAAATTTTACGTTCAACAAGCTATCATTTACTTCAATTGGCTGAAATACAAAAGCACTATCGAATTTTTAGTATTCGTAATAAAATACAAAAAATTTTTTTTTTTTCTAAAAATGTTTTTTTGACCTTTTTCGTTTAAATATATTATCATAATGCTAGTGTATTGCCCGAATGTGACGGAACTGTTTGCAGTTTTCAACCACAAACACGCTCCGAATGAATGGCGTTTGTTTATTGAGGGATCTTGCAAGAGTATGATTTATTTAAAAACTTTTTGTGTGATTCTTGATATGTTAAATTCTGATATATGTATGTCGCCGACTTAAAGGCTCTAACAATACTGTTTGGAATGCAAGGTGGATATACCAAGTATCCTTGCATTATTTGCGAATGGGATAGTCGTGCGACTAATAAATATAAGGATGTTCCACCATGCTTAGAACATCCTACACGTGTTTCACTTGATTGCCCTTTTCTTCCCACTAATCTATCATCTCATTTTCGAACCAAGGCAGACTTGACTGAATAGGTATTCCACCTCGAACCACGGCAGACTTGACTGAATAGGTATTCCACCTGAAATCCTTGGTTCAAAGCTAAAAAAAAAAAAAATCTGATCGCAGCGTTTCCTAGGTTAAGTGAGGCCAAAATCAAATAAAGTATCCTGCACGTTCAAATCTTTTATAAAAGTTATTTATTCATTTCGGTTATTCTAAGGTTTATTTGTGGGCCCACAAATTTGGAAAATTTTCTTGGACACTGATTTCGTTTCTAAATTAAATCCAGTTGAAAAAAAGAGCTTGGAATAGTTTTATTTCGTTATGCATTTATTTCCTCGGCAAGAAGAAGAGTCGAAATTACTTAGATGTTGTAAATGAATTTTTAAGTGCCTACGAAAAAATGGGCTGCAATATGTCAATCAAAATACATTTTTTGCACTCCCATATAAACTTTTTCCCGAATAGCCTTGGACAGTTTAGTGATGAACAAGGAGAAAGGTTCCACCAGGAGATGGAAGCTATAGAAAGCGGCTTTTAGGGAAAAAATTCCATAAACATGCTGGCAGACTACTGCTGGTCCCTAAAACATGAAATCGATTATAATATATATAAACGAAAAAGGTCAAATAAACATTTTTAGAAAAAAAAAAAAAAAAAAAAATTTTTGTATTTTTTTACGAATACTAAAAATTCGATAGTGCATTTGTATTTCAGCCAATTGAAGTAAATGATAGCTTATTGAACGCAAAATTTAACAGGCTTTCAGAATCCTGCTAAAACTAATAGTGCCAAAAAACAAAATTTGTTAACAAAACGTTGTTAAAGTTGAAAAAATTAAAAAGAAATGAGAAATTTTCAAATGATTTTACCTGTAACTTTGTCAATTCTTTTTGTAAAAAAACGGTCTGTATATTATATTAAGGGTATATTATTCTTATTTTTATCAATGTTTAAATTTTTAAAATTGAGCTAGATATAACGGAGTTACATAACAAACTATACATGCACCTACCTAAAATCGGTTTTTTGACCACAAATCCCGATTTTGAGGGTATATTCACAAAACTAAGTATGCAGTTATCTTATGTTCAACTAGACCTATAACCTCTACTATGTCTCGAGCCGAGTTTATTTTCACTGTTACACCGTGTTATTGGTCTATGCCAACAAGTCGACGACGTTGGAAGAGCTCAGAGCCAACATTGAACGCGAAATAGCGACCGTTTCGGCCGAAATGTGTGTAAGAGTCATCGAAAATTGGGTCCAACGAATCGACCGCTGCATACGTGACCTCGGTGGCCATATGAACTCACCAATACAAACAATCATAAATGTTTTGATTGTACTTCAAGCCGATAATAAAGTTTTTGAAATATCTCAAATGGTTTGCGATTTATTTAAAAAACTAGTAAGAAATTATCTTCGACTGGGCCGAAGTTGAAATACCCCCACGACCGAACCAAAGAATATTCAAAGTCTTAAGCAGTCAATGAAATGTTTATTTGTAAAAACATTTTCGTCCTAGTTTATACAGAAAATATTCGCTTTTTGTTTTTTTTTTTTATAAAGTCACTTTGTATGGAAGGTGGGTGTGGTTTTCACTCGATTTGGTTGAATTTCATACACAGAATACGTGTTATATATCAAAGTATATATGCAATTCAATTTCAAGTCCGTATATTAATTTTTGTGGAATTTAAAAAAATTTTTCCATTCTTGATAAAGTCACTTTGTACGGGAGGTAGGCGTGTTTTTCATCCGACTTGGTTGAATTTCATACTTATAGTGTATATTAAATAGCAAAGTGTATATTAATCTTTTGTGGAATTCTAAGATATTTTACCGTTTTGATAAAGTCACTTTGTATGTTAGGTAGGCGTGGCTTTAATCAAATTTGGCTCATTTTTTAACTTGACCTTTATTTTTAAGATACAAGCTTAAATATCGAATTAATCGTGATAAAAGCTTGAATATTACGGCTGTAATCGTGATCACAGACAGACAGACGGACATGGCTAAATCGACTCGGGTGGTGATGCTGATCAAGAATATATATACTTTTCTATACCTGCCACGCCTCCTTATGGGCGTTACAAACGGAGTGACAAAATTAATATACGCCCATTTACGTTTTTTAAACGTGGGGGTATAAAAAGTTGTCAAGTCCTTAATGGAAAACCCTTTACTTATCATATTTGTGTTGGTTCACACAAATACAGAAACAATTTCTAAGGGCCGTATTTGACTTATGCAAAATATGTTTACTATCATGTATTAATACATGGTATAATAATACAAGGTAGCATTGACAACTGCTTATTTTCTCTTCTACAAGAAAACTTCTCCTGTCAAAAACAGCTTTTTGTGAAAATACTTCTGCAGCTGCTGAGGTTGTTGTTTTCGCATCAAAAAGTAGATAAGAACTCAGTCATGGTATAATAATACAAGGTAGCATTGACAGTTGCTTGGGAAATCATATACTGTCAAAAAATATACTCAAAAAGAGAGCGCTCACAATCCGCCATTGAAAACACAAGCAATGTTGAAAACCTTGAAGTGAAAAAAAACAACAACCACAGCAGCTGCTGATGTATTTGCACAACAAGCTGTGTTTGACAGTTTATGTTTTCCTGTTGAAGAGAAAATAAGCAGTTGTCAATGCTACCATGTATTATTATACCATGGAACTCAGTTACAAAATTCAAGCGTTCTCTGCCAAAAATAAATTCCGGGTAACTTTCTCGGCATATTGTCAGAATATGTAGAACCTAAGTAGCTTGAGTGGATCACAGTGTAAAGTCATACAAAGGCTACTGATGAGTTGGTGTAGCGGCCAACGAAACAGTCTGTACAGTGTGATTTGCTCTATACAGAGCCGTTGTTGTTGTTGTAGCCTTCTTTGTTCTTCATGTTGTCTTGTTGTCAACATGCTTGGCCTAAAGCTCAAACAAAAATTTGTTTTCAATACAAATAATGCAAAGGCCTCATACAAATATTAAGATTATATTTTTAGAAATATTTTCGTCTTTCACTTATCAACTGTGAATTGTGTGGTTTGCAACGAGTGTGACAAAATAAAACAAAATAGGCGTTCAGGGTTGCTGGGAAATACTTACTATTGCACAAATTTGCAATCTTAAATACACAAAATTTTGAATACCACTTCTATATATTTGTCTGCTACAAAAAAAATCAATATAGTTTGAAGTACAATAGTTAGGATACGTGACATGAAAAAAGGGATACGTGACGTGACAGAAAATAGAAGTAGATTTTGTCAGCTGCTATAAAACAAAAAAAAAAAAAAAAAACTGCGAATAGCGCCCTAGTTTTTTAATGCAACTAATTTAATTTGATCAACTAATTTTCGTCAATTGATCATAAGAAGCTAAGTCAAAGTCCTTTCAAGCGCTGAAATGGCCAGTTAAAAAAAATTTTTTTTTTTTAATTTAATTTGAATATGAATTGAAATTATACTACTTCATATTCATAACTGTGTCAACCATATATGGTTGTTATATATTATTGCTCTCTCGATCCATTTTACAATTTTTTTTAAGTGCGGGAACGTGTTTGGGTAAAATTTGTAAAATTTTTTCGTACTAGATCAGACCATAGTAATAATAATGTGTTAGTGAATTTTTGACAACACCAAGAATAGCTTTCTTTCTGTCAAAAAATTGAGAGCGAAAGAGAGGAGCCGTTGATAGTTGCCAAATTGTGTTATTTGTTTGAATTGCTAGATGATGATGTATTATAGTTTTTTTATGTTATTGTGCGAATAAAGTTTAAATAAATATTGCAATTGCAGTTGTCTTCGGCCATTTGCCAAGTTCACCATTGAATGGTTTTGTCATTTTATCAAAAACGTGCGCTGGAAGGTGCCACCGACATGAAGCTTTGGCCAGCATGCAAATTGTCTTGCATTCACATCGACTGCTTCAAGAAAATATCGAATGCCATAAAAGAATGTTCAATACCTCAACTGATAATAGCCATCAAAAGAAGTGGACATGGCATTGAGCTTCAACCGCCTGCACGTTAGCTGATTTATTTTCATTCCAATTCACCATCAGCTGTTTTTGACAGGAGCGGGGCGAAAAAATTTATCATTTTGAGAGAGAAGTGGCAAATTAACTAACACCTTATTATTATTACAGCATGGATCATGGTATAATAATACAAGGTAGCATTGACAGTTGCTTGGGAAATCATATACTGTCAAAAAATATACTCAAAAAGAGAGCGCTCACAATCCGCCATTGAAAACACAAGCAATGTTGAAAAAGTTGATGTGAAAAAAAACAACAACCACAGCAGCTGCTGATGTATTTCCACAAAAAGCTGTTTTTGACAATTTATGTTTTCCTGTTGAAGAGAAAATAAGCAGTTGTCAATGCTACCATGTATTATTATACCATGACCATGGATCAGACTTTGTAATTTTGTTTTTCTTTTATTATTTTCTTAGAGTTGACAACAATGTTTATCAGAAACAAAAATTCATAAAAACTATTAACAGATGGTGCTGCTATTGATAAAGTACTATTTGTAATTAAAAGTTTGCTGTCATAACACAGCTGATTTGTTTTTGGATGAAAACTGCAAGGATAACATTTGAGTTTGGTATTAAAAACGCGAAAATAACAGCAACCATATTAAAAAAACTAAAGATTTCTGTAGGAATTAAAATGTCGGAACTATATGGAAGCTAAAGCATTGAGCTTGCATTTAAGTGCTTAAGAAGTGATGTGGAAAGGAATCATAATAGATGGTATATGTGTTAAATTATTCCAATTCATTTCAAAAACCTGATAATGTCTCTTTATAAATTAGAGCCGGCCTTAAACTTTAAGCGAACCCTGATAATAGTTTCAAGGAAAATGAGACGCATGAACAATCTAGTCACACTTTTTAGCACAATGTTCGCCTTCTTCTTTGGCAGCTTCATTACCAATATGCTAAGCAGCATCGATAAATGCCCAACTCAAAAAAGTGGTATTGCTAAAATGGAACCACACCCGGAAATATTTCTCATCATACTGGTGCTAAGTGCGCCCGGGAATCAACATCGGAGGCAGGCAATACGGGATACATGGTTAAGACTTGGAAAGCCTTTAACGCAGCCATATTTTCCGGAAAGTAATATATATCTACCGCAGTATGATGAACAGGGTTTCTTACAGCACCAAGCAACTACAGAGCAGGCACAGAGTAGCAGAAATTTTAAACAGTGGATTGAGAGGGGAGAAAAAGAAGGAGAAACTATAAGACGCAACATGAAATTAAAACACTTCTTTGCCATTGGAACGAACAACTTAGACACAGCTAATAGTCGTGATCTGAACACGGAACATGCTCAACACAAGGACATACTTTTATTGCCACGTCTTCATGACACTTATACGAATTTATCTGAGAAGATGCTACACAGCATCGATGCTTTGAAAAATCATTATGATTTTAGCTATATGCTTAAGGTAGATGATGACACTTACGTGAAATTGGATTATCTGCTGAACGAATTAATATCATATGATCGCAAACTAATCCGCAACGCGGAAAAGTTTAATCAACAACCATTGCCCGAGCTATATTGGGGTTATTTTAATGGACGTGCCACAATTAAAGCCAAGGGACACTGGCGTGAGCAGCACTACTATCTAGCTCAACACTACGTTGTCTATGCGTTAGGGGGTGGTTACGTTATTTCGCGTCGTCTTGTGGAATTTATTGAAGCAAATTCGCATCATTTGAGTACCTATGTAAGTGAAGATGTATCGATGGGCACATGGTTGGCACCGCTACGCCACGTCTACCGCCGACATGATATACGTTTTGACACAGGATATATGCCACGCGCGTGTCAAAGTTATCATTTAGTTCTACACAAACGCAATGAGGCGCAGTTTCGCGATCTGTTTGCTGGTAAATTATGCACATTTGAAGTAGTCAATGAACAAAAGCTGCGGCGACCAGTTGAGTATTTATATGATTGGCACAAGCCGGCTGATAAATGCTGCGATATCATTGCAAATCTTTAACAAAGAATCTTAAAATTATCTTAACTTACGAATTACTTTGTTAAGCCAGCAAAAACAAAACTATACCCAATTTTTAAGTCATCAAATTATTTTAAGTTAATTCAGAAAATGCATATTATTTTAAGAATAACTAGCTTTAAATAAACTTACAGTAAAATGAAACTTACAACAATCATTAAATTTTCTTATTATGTTTATCAGGATTAATCCCAATAGAAAAAAGTTATTAAAAAAGTAATTATGGAGCGTGTTATTAATGCACAAGAGGCACAAATAAGAATTATATTGGACGTGAGTAAATATTAAATATATTGCAACACATAAAATTAAAAGCGCAAGATTAAAATAAATATAATTAGAGAACTTGTTTCCAACACTTACCGATGCTCTATTAACCATTGTACTCGATCATCCGTTTCATAGAGACTAGCAACAACAATATCTTTGGGGGCTACAATAAAATACCGGTTTTCCTCCAAAATACAACCCAAACTGTAGTCATTTACGGTATAATCCTGATAACTAAAGTTTAAAGATTTAATAAACCACTGCCCGTTGGGAAAGTTTTCAAATAATTTACCCTCTTATTGAAAGACTGTCTGTGCACAATTCCACGCAGCTATTTAATTTATAATCCACAACACATAGCACTGGACGCAATGCTTTATGCTCCGCATCTTTGTCTTTGGGAAAGCCCACCACCACAAGCTGATTTGTAGTTAAAGGCGCTAAACCACAGATAAAGAACGTCGTTTGAAATGTTGAAACTATAAATCGGAGCCAAGAATCATTAGAATATCAATTGATTTAAAGTAAAAAAATGCTCAAACCTGGATCTACTATATAGCCAGGTAAGTCTCTGGAAGCAGCTTCTATAGAGTTTCGCTTGCGTATCACACAAATACGTATGGTGTCAACCCAGCCAATGAGCAAGGTAGTAGCGTTTGACCAGCGAAAATTGCAACGGAAATTCTCTAAGCGAGAGCTAATATTGGGTAAGGAATTTTAAGTAGTTATATATGAGGGAACAGCAGTGCTTAATTTCCTCACCTTATCGGTTCTTCCCATTTCATCAAACCCAATGAACATTTTTCATTCAGATCATAAACTCTTACACCCAAATGGGTAGCCAATGCAATAAAGGAACCATTCCAACACACTGAGAGTACGTAACCTTCAGCAGAGCAAAGTACGGTAGTTTTAAGTTTTTTAAGAAATTTCTTTTCATATATGGTTAACTTGTCATCACCTTAAAAGTGGAGGAGGATTGCATTGATAGTATAGAAGTTAGAAAAATAAAATACGTTTTCTTTTAAAATCATAAATACTCACCGACTATAAAACGATTCCCACCAATTGTTTTAGGATTGGGATCCAGTGCTACGGCTTTGATGGATTTGACTAAACTTATACTTTGATTGTTTTCATTACTAAATAGACCAGTTATGTTTACCTGGAAAGATTTAAATTTATTGATATTCGGTTAATACTTCTGTTAGAAAAATATCTGAACCCACCTTCCCATCATCAGAACACGTGGCTACATATTCACCCTTGCTATCTACATCAATGTGATTAACAGCAACAGTGTGTGCGAATTCACTGTTATTCTTATTTAAATATGAGTCCACAGAATTTCCTTGATGGTCGAGCAAGTAGATGCGTCCGAAGAAGGTACCAAAGATAAGAAACTGTGGAATATATCAGAAAGATAAAATAAAAACATAGTTAAGTAGAACTTTTTTAAATGGCTAACCTTTGGATGAACCGCTGAGCATGTGACCCATTCCTTATTTAATATATTTTTCAAGTCATTTGCAAGACGTTGATATTTAAATTTCGGTTCAATTTCTTCATCTGTGCTCTCAGTCTCTGTATCCTGTTTGGGAAATAGAGAAAATATTACTTTGGTACACTGTATATGAACAGGATCTTGTTTACGCTGTTTGCTGCTTCGTTTGACGCCATAGGTAAAAACTTGTTTGATTCCCTTAAAGCGGACGATGGTTTGAAAAAATCACGGTTTTTTTTTATTTTTATAAATTTTATTAAAAGAAAACTCAACTCCAGAAAGTCTAAACAATACAGACACGAAAAAAAATTATTGACTCGCAAAACAATAAAAACTTATCAGCTGTTTTTGACATTTCTGCAGGTGTTTATATATTTGCTAGCAATAAGTTAACAACAAGACATAATAAAATAAATCTGTAAAACTGGGTGTATAAATTCAAAGCCTGAAATGATGGTCTTAAAACTTGAATTGTTATGCGTGATTCATATACGTCAACCAACATTCGAAACGATTTCTTTTTTGCGACCTCGGGGTTCGTAAGCTTGACGTTGAACGATCCAAGCACTTTAATAAGTTCGGATACGATTGACATAATTAAATCGTCGAATATTCAGAATTATTTCCAGAAAAAGCGGTCACTCCAAAATGTTGACAAAATATTTTTTTTATAGATGGTTTAATCAGATTCTTACCCAATGGGTGCGTTCTGGAAACTTAACATGTTGTCAACATGTTGTATGTATCACTTTACGCTTCTTTTGTGTGTCTTCTGAACGGTGAGTTACATTTTCTGTCAACACAGTTACAAAAACTTACAAACTTGTGCGAAAAAAATTAAATATTAAAAATATGAATTTAGAGATAATTAATATTTGTGTTATAGACGTGTAGAAAGCTTTGTTTGTTCTGTTGGTGGTTTGTTACACATTTTAGTAGATACGAACGATTTAAATTTATTCGAAGTTGCTCAAAAATGCACAAAACACATTTTAACCAATATTTGAGCTTAATTTACCACTTTGCAGCATCACGTGCATCTTTTCTGTATCGGTTATTAGATAGGCACAGTTGCCAAGTGTACAAACAACTTTTATCATATTACTTCCACTCATTTCTTTAATTAAAAGTAGTAATTAATTATAATTTTGATAAATTTGTCCTTATTTTACGTAATTTTGTGTTATTTGACGTTTTATACAATAGAAGCGCTTTCACTTTCAAACATGTCAAACTTTGTAATTGAAAACTACAACATGTTGAGTAAATGTAGCGGGAAAATAAAGCGTGGCGAAGCATAGACAACATGTTGTGAGTAGCGGAAACTGATACTTGCCGTTCAGAAGACTTTTACTCAACAGTTGCACAACAGTTGCACAAAATTGAGTTTCCAGAACGCACCCATTATCTAAGGTTTGACAAGAAACGATGTAACTGTCCAAATCTCCTTTTAATTATAAATAATTACACAATAGGTGTTACGGATTCAAGTTCTTACCTTTAACATTTACCTTATGTATTGAATTATTTTGCAATTGTGCAACCCTGTAACTTTTCTTATAGTCTACGCTAACATTAATTTTTATGTATCGACTTTTTGCAACCGTGTAACTTTATATAGTTTATGCGAACATTAATTTCGTTGCCTTTTTGAAGTGAAGAACACACAAAAGTGTAAGACAATTTATATTTTTTCGTTAAATTATATCATTATTTTTTATAAATCATTACATTTCTGCCTAGGAAATAAAATTCCTCATTGACAAACGCATCCGGAGGTATTTTTATTTGGGAAAGGCACGGAACATTCTTTTATTTCACTTTTTGGTACGAAGAGAAAAAGTGACTGCATCAACAAGGTGCTGTGCCGAGAAAATAATTGGAAATTTGATTTAGACAACGTCGACTGAGCTGAAAAGGTTGGACTTTTGCTGGCACAAGGAGCAAGGACTTTGTGATTGTGTCTTGAGGCGGTGGAGCGCCCGCTAATCGGTAAGTGCCTTTTGAGACTTGGTTGGGGGTTGATTGAGGTTAAGTTGAGGTTAAGTCGAACATGCCGCCAAAAAAGAAACCAGCGGCTGAAGCATCGGTTGGTGAGTCGGTGACAGACAGTGACAATGACGAGCTGGACAAGACAATTCGCGAGACGGCACAGGCGGCGTCAACACCTTCACTTGAGTTAAGGGTAGAAGAAATGATGCAACAAATTAAGAATTTGCAAGCAACAGTTCACGACAATGAAAGGAAGTTGCAAGAAAGCATGCGGGCAAGCGCATCACCATCGGGTGAGGGTGAGAACACAACGTTAGCAGCAGCTCTTACAGAATTAAGTCGATCATTGAGCACAGCGAGGCCAGAGTCGTCGAAAAGAATTTATGATCTTCCTGAGTTTGATGGAACTCCTGAATGTTGGCCTATGTTCAGCGAATCGTTTTTCATGACTTCCGACGAGTACCAATACAGCGAACGTCAAAATATGCTGCGGTTACAAAAGGCGCTGAAAGGCAAAGCAAAAGAAGCGGTCGAGTGCTTATTAATCCACAGCAGCAATGTGACACAGGTCATGAGAACGCTCAAAGACAGATTTGGCAGGCCAGATCAGTTAGTCAAGAGCCAAATTTTAAAAATAAGAGCCGTTCCACATATCGCCGAAAATAAAATTGAGCAACTTGTGCCCTTTGCAACAAAAGTTCAGAACTTATCGTCATTCTTGGAAGCAGCAGATTGTCAACACCATTTGTCTAACCCGACCCTTATGGAGGAGCTATTAATGAAGTTGCCTGTGCAAAGACGATTAGAGTGGGCACGTCATGCCACATCTATAATTCCAGTACCAACCATAAGGCACTTCAGTGACTGGCTGCAAGAGTTGGCATCGTTGGTTAGCTCGATTTGTTTTAATTTAAATGAGCGTTCTGAACAGGCAGATGCAAGAGCCAGTAGTGGTCGTTCGAAATTTTTTCATGCCGATGAAGCAAAAGTTCAAAATCAAAAGAAAGGCTGTGTGGCGTGCTCTGGAAACCATGATCTTTGGAATTGTAAACAGTTCTTGGAACTGAACAGCGTGCAGCGATGGCGCCTGGTGCGCACAAAAAGATTATGTTTTAATTGTCTGGGTGGTGGTCATCGTAGCGACAATTGTGAGCAGCAACACAAGTGTGATACGAAAGATTGCAAAAGAAAGGTGCACAGCTTATTGCATAATCCTCATGTTAGTGACCAACAGATAAACCAGCAGCACCTGTCGGCACAACAACAGAGTGTCTTCACCAGCACAATCAAGCAGCCACAACAAAGTAAACTCTTGTTTAAAATATTACCGGTAAAATTATACGCTGACGCTAAAGAGGTCAATTGCTATGCGTTCTTGGACGAAGGTTCGGCGGTATCGCTTATGAATAAGAGCTTGGCTGATCGATTGGGGCTAAGAGGGGAAAATGAAAATTTGACTTTGCAATGGTTTGGAGGTAAAACAGTTACAGAGCCATCGCAGCGGGTCAACATGAAAATTTCGGGAATCGCAGTAGGCAGCAAAAAATACGATATAAAAAACGTTCGAACTGTGCAAGATCTTTGTCTACCTACACAAAGTCTGAATATGAATGAGATTCATTTTAAGCACCGCCATTTGAAAAAATTACCAGTTCTAGATTACAATGCTGCTACCCCGGATCTTTTGATAGGGCTCGATAATGCTTGCCTTGGTGTAGGTCATCAGGTGGTAGCAAATGAATGGAAGGGCCCAGTAGCGGTATTGACCAAACTGGGATGGGTTGTATATGGTCCTGGGAATCAAAGCGATGGAACTGAGGAATATCGTGCATTTTTTGCCGGAACTGGCAGAGCCGATGAGCCTTACGATTTGAATCAGCTGGTTAAGGAGTACATAGCAGATGATGGCTTAGGAGTGCGTACTGTTGAAAATCCAGTTGAACCTGAGGAAACTCTTCGAGCAAAAAGATGTTTAGAAAATACAACAGTGCGTGTTTGTGGACGTTTCGAAACTGGTCTTATATGGAAGCGGGATGACGTGGCTTTTCCAGAGAGCCGAGCCATGGCGCAAAAAAGATTATGGTCATTGGAAAAGAAGTTCGAACGAAACGAAAAATATCGCGACGAGTACGTTCGCACTATGCGTGACTACGTAAACAAAGGGTTTGCAAGAAAATTAACCGAGCTAGAAACAATAACTAGAGATCCAAAGGCTTGGTACTTGCCGCATTTTGGTATTTTTAACTTAAATAAACCAGGTAATATAAGGTTAGTTTTTGATGCGGCGGCGATTTCTAACGGGGTCTCACTTAACTCTGAGTTAATCAGTGGCCCAGATTTGTGCGAACCACTGACAACTGTGCTGATGAAGTTTAGACAGAAGCCGATAGCGGTCTGTGCAGACATCGTCCAAATGTTTCACCAGGTGAAAATTCGTCAAGAGGACCAAGCAGCTCAGCGATTCGTATGGAGAGAGGATCCAAGACACCTTATCGAGGATTATGTGATGACTGTGATGACGTTCGGAGCAACATGCTCGCCCTGCTCGGCGCAATACGTCAAAAATCGAAATGCGTCTGATTTTCAAGATGTTTACCCAGAAGCAGTCGACGCAATTCTAAATAATCACTACGTAGACGATTTTGTTCATTGTTTCTCCGACGAAGATGAAGCTATTCGAATTTCAAGTCAGGTCGCCTGGATTCATGAAAAAGGAGGATTTCAACTGAAGGGATTTTCATCGAATTCGCGAAAGGTTAGCGAAACGTTAAATGGTTATAGAGCTGAGGACTCAATTCTAAGTCTTGACAGAGGCGATGCTGCGATATTCCAGAAAGTACTCGGGATGTATTGGGACATGAAGCTGGATGAACTTAAATTTGTTTTGGCTTTCGGAAAAATTGACGCTCAATTACTTGAAGGCACCAGAAAACCGACGAAGCGACAGGTACTGAGCATTGCTATGTCTTTATTCGACCCTTTCGGAGTTGCAGCTGAGTACTCGTTAATGGCAAAATTATTATTGCAAGCAATATGGCGTACGCAAGTAGATTGGGACGACACCATTCCAGAAGATGCTTTCAAAATTTGGTCGAAGTGGCTTCGTATGCTCGATGATGTGAAACAAATAAGCATTCCCAGATGCTACAGTGCAGTTTTTAAATCAGTATCGTCTGAGCTCCATATTTTTGTAGATGCCAGTGAAGTCGCGTACTCAGCGGTGGCATACTGGAGAGTTGAAGAGCCTGGAGGCGTATGCTTGTCGTTCGTTATGGGTAAAACTAAGTGCGCTCCATTGAAATTGTTGTCAGTGCCACGACTTGAACTGCAATCCGCTGTGCTTGGCACAAGAGTTCGTCAGCTGATTCTGCGAAGCCATAATGTGACGCCATCTAGAGTTGTTATGTGGTGTGACTCTCGAACGGTTTTATCCTGGGTGAAATCGGATCATAGACGGTATAAACCGTATGTTGCCCACCGAATTAATGAAATCTTAGACAGCACTATGATTACAGATTGGCGTTGGCTTCCGTCTGCCCATAACCCGGCCGACTTTGGAACACGAATAAAGGATAATAAACGGAAGTCGTTCTGGATAGAGGGTCCGACATTTTTAAAAAAGCGTGAATGCGAATGGCCTCGAATGGTAGAAGACATTGAGTCAACAGATGAAGAAATTCGTTCAAAGTTTGTTTCACTTCACACCGATTTAACTTGCGATATTTTTGAAAGGTTTTCATGTTTTTCTAAATTAAAACGCGTCGTAGCATGGATTTTACGTTTTCGTAATAACTGTAAAATGCACTTAAAAAAAACACATGGCGTCCTGAAAGTAGCCGAACTCGAAAAGGCGGAGAAGGTGATTGCTCTTTGTGCCCAAATGGAAGTTTATGGCGAAGAATATCGAGCTTTAAAAGCTGGCATGTCAATAGATCGTACCAGCCATATGCTAAAATTGACGCCACAAATTGATGAGGATGGTTTACTGCGCGTTAACGGACGTATCAATTCTGCTGATGCTGTTGTATTTGATACACGATGCCCGATCATTCTGCCTAAAGACCATCGATTAACAAAATTGATATGTGAATTTTACCATCGTAAATGGAAACACCAGAATAAAGAGACCATAATTGCTGAGATTCGGAGAAAATATTGGATACCTCATATCAGGACTGCAGTTAATCGTGCAGCGAAAAATTGCCAATTTTGCAAGATCCGGCATGCAAAACCAGAACTTCCGCTGATGGGCCAGCTACCGAAAGATAGGCTAACTCCGTTTATTAGACCGTTCACGTATTCGGGCCTGGATTTCATGGGACCCTTTACGATTGTTATTGGAAGGCGTTCGGAGAAGCGATGGATAGCGCTATTTACGTGTTTGACAACACGCGCTATACATTTAGAAATTGCAAGAGACCTGTCCACGGAAACATGTTTAATGATTTTACGAAATTTTATGAATCGGCGAGGCGTTCCAGTTCGTATCCGTTCTGACAACGGCACTAATTTTGTCGGCGCTGAGCGAGAGCTAAGACGGCAAAAGATTGATTTCGACAATAAAAAAATAGCAGATGCACTCGTCACCCAAGACGTAGAATGGATTTACAATTGCCCAGTGAATCCACATGCAGGCGGATGCTGGGAAAGACTGGTCCGCAGTGTCAAAAGAGCTATGGGACACGCGCTGTATGACAAGAAACTTCAGGAACACTCACTTTACAGTCTGATGTGTGAAGCAGAAAATATAGTCAATTCGCGGCCACTGACTCATATTCCACTTGACTCACCAACTGACCAACCTTTGACCCCTAACCATTTCCTCTTAGGTACCGCCAACTCCGAGCAAACTCCACATCCACGCGAAGAGGCATGGACTGTGACCAGGAAGCAGTGGCGCATAGTTCAACAAATACAACACAGCTTCTGGAAAAAATGGCTTGATGAATATTTGCCAGACCTCTGCCGAAGGACTAAATGGTTCAAGCCAACGAAGCCGCTAGCTGTCGACGACATTGTTATGGTTTGCGACAAGACGATGCATCAATCGAGTTGGCCCATGGGCAGAATATTGAGAGTATTTAAGGGAAAAGATTTGCAGGTACGCTCTGCAGAGGTTCGAACACAGAAGGGAGTCACCATGAGGAGACCAGCGTGTATTCTAGCCAAGTTGGATGTTGGTGAATCTTAGACGATTCAGATTCACGGAAGCGGGGATGTTACGGATTCAAGTTCTTACCTTTAACATTTACCTTATGTATTGAATTATTTTGCAATTGTGCAACCCTGTAACTTTTCTTATAGTCTACGCTAACATTAATTTTTATGTATCGACTTTTTGCAACCGTGTAACTTTATATAGTTTATGCGAACATTAATTTCGTTGCCTTTTTGAAGTGAAGAACACACAAAAGTGTAAGACAATTTATATTTTTTCGTTAAATTATATCATTATTTTTTATAAATCATTACATTTCTGCCTAGGAAATAAAATTCCTCATTGACAAACGCATCCGGAGGTATTTTTATTTGGGAAAGGCACGGAACAATAGGGGTATTCGCAATGTGGTGCATTTATGGTAAATATGTTAAAAATTTACAACACTTAGAGAAAGGTCGTGAACATACTTTCGTTAATTATTTTTGCTTACGTTTGTTATAAAACCACCAAGATGCCGAAAAATTTCGGATATTCCAAAAGAAATTGAAGGATCATATAGACTTCTTCGCGGGCCCACTTCTTATTGGGTTTCTCTTTTTTTATTATTTTCCATGTTCAATTCATCCTATAAAATTGTGAAAATAAGTCGATGTAGAAAATAAACTTATTTTCATTAATAACTTAATTTACAGCGAGTTCCAAACTCTTCAGTTTATTGTTTTTAACAAGCAATAACCAAAAATACATCATAAATACAACGATTTACAGTGTTGCATTTGTGGTAAGTATGGTATATTTTAATTGCTTACATTTTGTTCGTGTAATTAACCACAGAAACCATATTTACTATAAATACAGAATACAAGACTAAATACATCACATTGTGAATACCCCTTGTAATGTAAATGCCTCAAGTAAATGCTCCTAGCGGTAGATAGCGAAAGCTGAAGGAGAAGACAACTTTAACATAAAGAAATTATAGAAAGAAAGTAGAAGAAAGAAATGAAAAAGAGACGCTAAAATTCAAATTGGATATAGAACATTTGTTAACGGGAGCAGAAACGCACGAACAAGTACAATATTGAAACAAGCCAAATTTTGCCAAGAATTTTAATAATTTAACAAGCCACAAAATTTTTTCTATCAATTTTTATAAGTTTAAACAGTTACAGTTACTTTACAATAAACTAAAATATAGTATATTTGCCGAGTTTATTTATTGTATTCGTTTTGCCGAGTTTTATTACATTCGTTTTCAATATTAACGTGTGGTTTCTGCTGGAGGATTTCGTGGAAAATTGTGCAAGATGCCGTATGGTCTACGAAGTGGTGCCCAAGGAGACAAAGAGCCAGAGTCAAGTCGATCAGAAAGTGACGGTGAGCATGATGCTACAATTAGGGACAACGCCGCTTCCACGCCGCAGACAATGTCTGCAATAATTGCTAGCATCAATGCCCTTAAGACTTCTGTGGAAGGGCTAAGGAATAGTACAGTTGAGAGCCAGCGAGATCTAGAGAGAATACGTGCACAGATTCAGCCGAGCAATGAGGTGCTCCCTGCACACTCGCGCGATACCAGAACACCAATAACACCAACAACAATATCGGATGAAAACCAAGTTTTGACACTAGCTGAGAGCTTCTCAAATATGAAGCTGTACGATTTGCCAACATTTTCAGGGCACGCAGATGAGTGGCCGTTGTTCAGAGCCAGCTTTAATGACACAACATCAGCTTTTGGTTATAGTGAAAGGCAGAATCTTATGCGTCTGCAGAAGTGTCTGAGTGGAGCCGCCAGAGAAGCAGTGGCTTCTATGCTGATTTTTCCGAACGACGTAAAGAATGCTATGGATGAGCTTGAATTTCGTTTTGGAAGGCCTGATTTGATGGTACGCTTTCAGTTACAAAAAATAAAACAAATTCCTTTTATTCCAGAACAAAAATTGGAACAAATAATTTCATTTTCAACAACGGTGCGCAATGTAGTTGCGTTCTTAACATCAGCTGGATGTCAGCACCACTTAACAAATCCAGCATTGCTAGATCAATTGGTGTCAAAGCTGCCGGTCAATAAGCAATTTGACTGGGCAAAGCATGCTGCTCAAATTAAACCATACCCTACAGTACAACATTTTTCTGCTTGGCTATGTGACTTAGCTAAAGTTGTGTGTTTAATGCCATCATCAGCCCTGGTGCCTATAAGAAGTGGTACATCTCATCAACAGCAGGCACGTCGTGTCATGCACGTCAACGAAGACAGCTCTAAGCGCGAGCTAAAGTGTTACCTATGTTCAGAAGGACACATGATAGCAGATTGTAAAATTTTCCAGCGCTCTCTTAATGTAATGGATCGTTGGCAGAAGGTGAAAAGTCTGAGTTTGTGCTTTTCATGCCTACGCAAAGGCCATAGTGCGTTAAACTGTCGCAATAAAAAAGTTTGCGGCATTAATGGCTGCCGCCGCCATCATCATCAGCTTCTACACGAGGAACAGAGTCAAAATAATCTCACGCCAAATTCTTCATCCAATTCCATCACCCAGGAGCCAATGCACGTCAACGCCACCACCACATCAATGCGTCAACAAGATAATTTTTATACGCCAAAGCCAACAAGCAATACAGCTACAAGAACGTCAACACACACTGCTGCACAGCCACTGTTAAATTGTAGATCACCTAGTTCGCCATGCAGCCAATTGTTTAAAATCTTTCCAGTCACACTTTTTGGACCAAATGGAGGAATTGATGTGTACGCCATGTTTGACGATGGCTCTGCAATAACCATATTGGAAGAGAAGACTGCACATGAACTTGGAATCAAGGGTCGGCCTCAGCCACTTACTCTACAGTGGTATGGACAAGGAGCTATAACAGAAACATCAATGAGAGTCAATTTGGAAATCTGTGGTGCAGATGAAAAGGATAAATATAAATTGAAAAATGTGCGTACGATTCGAAATCTTTGTTTGCCAATTCAGTCGTTTAATAAAACGGATTATAGACATTTTGAGTGTTTGCCTTTAAAAAATTATAATAATGCGAAACCAGTTTTACTCATTGGCTTAGATAACGTACATTTAAGTGTGGCAACAGCTGTGATACAAGATGGTGACAATAATCCCGTAGCCACAAATACCAAAGTTGGGTGGGTCGCTTTTGGACCAACAAAAACAACATCGCAAGTGCAACCAATTGTTTTACATATAAAGGAACAGCCACTTCAAGATTTAACAAAATTAGTTGCAGAATATTTTGAAAGCGATAGTCTCGGTATTGATGCTTCAGCACCAGTTTTGGAATCGATAGACAACATCAAAGCCCGCAAAATTTTGGAAGAAACTACTCAGCGAGTCGGTAAGCAATACGAAACTGGTCTCATTTGGAAAAAGTTTCCACCTTCTCTTCCAAGTAGCTATGAAATGGCAGAAAAACGTTTAGTTGGCATCGAAAAGAAGATGAGCCGCGATAGCCATTTTGCTGAAAAATATAAAATGGAGATAAATAGGTATTTACAAAAGGGGTATGCCAGAAAACTTCACATGGTCGAGGTTCAAAAAGAAATGCCTGCATGGTATTTGCCTCATTTTGCCGTACACAATCCACACAAGCCGGACAAAATGCGTGTCGTATTTGACGCTGCCGCTGCTGTTAGTGGTACATCATTAAATTCTGTGTTGCTGAAAGGGCCGGAGCAAGCTAAACCGCTTTTAATGATCCTGATGAAATTTCGAGAAGGGCCGATTGCTGTTGCGGCTGACATACGCGAGATGTTTTGCCAAGTTAAAATTCGCGCTGTTGACCAGAATTTTCAACGCTTCTTGTGGAGAGACGGAGATGCAAGCCAACCACCTCAACATTTTGTGATGTCATCAATGATTTTTGGTGCCATATGTTCGCCATGTTGTGCTGAGCACATAAAAAATAAAAATGCTGAGAGATTCAGAAACCAATATCCTGACGCCGTTGATGCCATAGTGAACAAGCACTATGTTGACGATTTTGTTTGCAGTTTCAGCACCGAAGAAGAAGCTCAAGATACATGTTTGAAAGTTGTTCATATCCACGCAGATGCCGGGCTCGAACTTAGAAATTTTATATCAAATTCGCTCAAAATACAAAGTGTGATGAATGGAAAGCCGCTGGAGTTGTTGAATGAGTTCAACATGGAAAGGCAAGCATCTACCGAAAAGGTCCTCGGAATGTTTTGGGACACAACAGAAGACGTTTTTAAGTTTCACACCAAGTTTCATCGAGTTTCATCAGAAGTTCTGTGTGGTCAGCGAGCACCAGCAAAGAGAGAGCTGCTTGGTATTATAATGGCTGTTTACGATCCGTTTGGGCTGCTTGCAGATTTTTTAATATTTTCTAAAATTCTGGTACAAGAAACATGGAAACAAAATATCGGCTGGGATGATTCCATACCATCAAATTTATTTCAAAAATGGAGAGCATGGTGGGGTGAGTTTGCGAAAATAAAATCTTTTAAAATTAATCGATGCTATTCGCCATTGCTTCAAAAATCGAGTGATGTCCAATTACACATCTTTGTTGATGCTAGTCAAAGCGCCTTTGCTGCAGTCGGCTATATGCGTATTGCTTACCAGGGCTACATTGACATCGCATTTATTGCCGGTAAGACACGCTGCGCACCACAGAAACTAATGTCGATACCCAGACTTGAACTACAAGCAGCAGTATTAGGCGCCCGTCTCAGCAAACTCATCAACCAATGCCACGACATAAAATTTTCTAAAATAATATTTTGGAGCGACTCGCGTACGGTGCTGCATTGGATACATTCTGTCCAACGAAAATTCAAGCCATTTGTGGGTCATAGAATTGCCGCCATTCATAATATTTCATTTCATTTCATTTCATTTCATTTATTTATTATGTAATATAAAAAGCCTTTTTGGCCAAAATATAATATTACAGGTTATAAAGTATATTGTTGGAGTTCTTAAAACTAGTTTAACTTACAATAACGAATATGACCCTAAAATATATGGCTTTCATATATGGCTTTCATATATCATATATTTCACAGCCGTCACAGTGGCGATGGGTGCCAACTGAACACAATACTGCTGACAGCGCTACGCGTGCCATATTCCCACCAAAATTTAATGTCAACAGCCCCTGGATAACTGGACCTGCATTCCTAAAATTGCCTGATGAAGATTTTATGTTCGCTACAATTGCACCACCGGTTGAACCTTTAGACGAAGAAGTTAAGCCTTGCCTTCATATTCAGTCTCAGGCAAGTAGTCAAATTTTACAGTTTACTAATTTTTCTACATTTCTTAAGTTGATTCGTACGATGGCCTGGATTCTACGAGCAGCTAAATTGTTTTTGAATAAAATACGAGATACCCAATCGATGCCAGAAAGAAGTTTTCTAACTGTTATTGAAATTCAAGAAGCTGAAAAATTTATTTGTTGTTTGGTTCAACATGAGGTTTTCGCCACTGAGATTGCTGCTCTTAAACTAAACCAGCCTGTAGCAAAGCAGAGCCCTCTGCGTGCTTTATCACCAATGATCGATGAATTTGGTTTGCTTCGAATTGGTGGCCGCATTGATGCAGCTGATTGCTTACCACTCAGCTCCAGACGTCCGATACTAATGCCACAAAAACACTGGGTTTCAGAGCTCATAATGCGCCAATATCACCAAAAAAGTCATCACCAAAACTCTGCAGTTACAATCAATGAGCTGCGACAAAAATTTTGGATTCCGCATGCTAAATCAGTGTTGAGAAGCGTCCAACGAAGTTGCCTGAGCTGTAAAATTGAAAGAGCAAAACCTACTCCACCTTTCATGGGTCAGCTGCCTAGTGATCGTTTAACACCATTTGTAAGACCGTTTACCTATACAGGAGTGGATCTATTTGGGCCATTAAATGTGTCTGTGGGTCGCCGCAGAGAGAAACGTTGGGCAGTCATATTTACATGCCTAACAGTAAGAGCAGCTCACTTGGAGCTTGCTGAAGATTTGTCAACGGATGCCTTTCTAATTACATTGCGCAATTTCGTGAACAGACGTGGAACCCCAGTAAGAATTCGAAGTGATAACGGCACAAACTTTATTGGTGCACAAAAGGAGTTAAAAGCATCTGAAAGACTTCTTGATACGGACAGAATTCAAGAAGAAGCCACAGCACAAAATATCGATTGGGTTTTCAACTGCCCCGCCAATCCCAGCTCTGGTGGCTGCTGGGAACGCCTCATTAGAATAATTAAGCGCCTGTTTCAAAAAACTTTGCACGAAGAAGCACCTAGAGTGGAGACTCTACGCGCAGTACTGATTGAAGCCGAAAACATAATTAATTCCCGCCCACTTACGGACATACCATTGACTGCAGAGGAGGATGAGCCTTTGACACCGAACCATTTTCTACTAGGATGTGTGAACTCTACGCAAACACCACAGGCCGTTGATATGAAAATATGCCTACGAAAGCAGTGGCATATTGCTCAGAACCTTAAAGACCGGATGTGGAAGCGATGGACCATAGAGTATTTGCCGCAACTATTGTGTAGACCTAAGTGGCTCGAGAAGACAGTGCCGATCAAAGTTGGTGATTTGGTTCTCATATGCGATCCCAGTCAGTCACGGAGCCAGTGGAAAAAAGGTCGTATTATCCAAACATTTCCAGCAAAGGATGGGCACGTTCGAATCGTAGAAGTAAAGACATCTAATGGAAGCTTCCGCCGTCCAGTTTCTCGATTGGCCGTTTTAAACGTGGATGGTGAATCCCACGGGAATTCACGGGGGGTGGAGTGTAATGTAAATGCCTCAAGTAAATGCTCCTAGCGGTAGATAGCGAAAGCTGAAGGAGAAGACAACTTTAACATAAAGAAATTATAGAAAGAAAGTAGAAGAAAGAAATGAAAAAGAGACGCTAAAATTCAAATTGGATATAGAACATTTGTTAACGGGAGCAGAAACGCACGAACAAGTACAATATTGAAACAAGCCAAATTTTGCCAAGAATTTTAATAATTTAACAAGCCACAAAATTTTTTCTATCAATTTTTATAAGTTTAAACAGTTACAGTTACTTTACAATAAACTAAAATATAGTATATTTGCCGAGTTTATTTATTGTATTCGTTTTGCCGAGTTTTATTACACCCCTAATATCACACCGAAAAAGTCTTGTATATTTAAATAAAATTGTTTTCAACTGAACAAGAATCTTGTTGATAAGTGTCCATCAAGAAATCTTTTCAATACAAAGATTTGAGTGTTGTCAGTGTATTATATGGAGTTGCTTTGACAATTTACGAAAATATCTTTGATAGAAAAAGATCGAATTTAAAATACTAACTCTGTTTTTCTATTGTTTAATTTTGTTGTTAAATAGTCAAATTGTGGCGTCCGTGGCGTAGTTGGTTAAAGTGCGTGGCCGCTATGAATTTGAATTAAAATAATTTTTCTGTACGGCCGCCACCTCTCTGCAGACAATGGCAAACCTCGGAGAGTAATCAAAATGCCATGTAAAGCTTCTTGAGAACAAGAACATTCCGTTCATCGCCGTTCGGAGTCGGCGTTAAAGATGTAGGTCTGGTTCTCGGTCAATTGAGTACAAACTTAATAACACGCACAAAACAATTGATCATAAGAAGCTAGGTCAAAGTCCTTTCAAGGGCTGAAATGGCCAGTTATTTATTTTTTTTTTTTTTAAATAGTCAAATTTTTGAAGAACATAAAAAATAATAGAAATTTGATTACGCCAACAGAGGCAGAAAAGTTGCATCGTTTTGCACAAGACATTAAGTCTTTCGTGACGTAGATAGGAAAACGACACTTTCTCTGTTTTTCCCACTGATTCTTTCTTCGTGCAAGACGAGACGAAATATAGTGCGAAATAGTTCTGTGCGATTTATTTTTCAGTTACAGTTCTGTTTGTTTATGTTTTGCTCAATGAAAAAAGCTGATTTTGAAAATGTGTCGATCATGATGTAGACAGAGGGTGAGTTCGAAAACGTCAATTGCGAAGCAACTCTACAAAGTCATGCATTCCTAAATGCAACTGTGTAAACTTTGACGATATCACATGTCCCAAATTGTATCCTGAAAGTTATCGATGCGCAAGCAAAAGTAAATTGCGCATCGCTAAGGTTTGTGATGCTTTGGGATTTGATTTACAACAATGGCCGACACCGAAGAGTAAAAATGTATTTTTGCTATTTTATAGGTAGTTTATTACTTAATTCATTATTAGAAATTATAATTTTAGAAAAAAAAAAAATTGATTTATACACAACGTGTTCCAAAACGTCAAACTGTTTACAATGTTTTATTTTTACAAAGTTTACGGAATGTAGGGTTGCTTTGCATTGATACGGTAGCTTATCCGGCGGCCACACGTGACAATTTTGTCATGACAATAACAATACACTCACACTTTTTCACCAATACAAGCAAGCTTTGGCAATTGCCAATCTATTGCCAGGCAGTTGTCAGCATGACAATAGGGTGGCAATAACATTGGCAATAATTTGACGTTTTTATTGAAATTGACATAAATAATCGTGGTTGGTGCACAAAAAAAATGGAAAATGTTGAGTTTTCATTCATCTTCAATTATGCCAAAAATTTAAGGCTAGAGATGGTTACAGCGACACAGAAAAATTATAAATATAATGAAATAACATTCATTGTCATGCTATTGCCATGCTTTTGTCAGGCCACCTACGTCACAATTGACAATTGCTTGGTTGCCGACAATGATTTGACAGTATATACGTATTCTCAATTGTCATGGCAATACTATCTCGCGTGGCCGAAACGTTAACTGCATCATTACAAAGTATTTTGATGTTTTGGAACTCAGCCAGACATACACATTTCATAATCTAGTATATATTAGCGGTATTCACGATCTGGAGTTTTTGGCTAAAGTTCGAATAGTTGTGTTGTTCTAATAACCGAGCGTTTCCACCGCCCGAACGAACGAAGAAATCATCGCGAACAAATCGTCGCGAGCATTTTGTAAAAACCAATGTTCCGAACCTTGGTTCGGACCAAACTGTTTACACCGCCTGAACGAACGAAGAAATCTTCGTTCGTTCGGGCGGTGGAAACGCTCGGTAAGGAATAAGTGAAAGCAACTTGCTTTGTGTAAAACTAGAATACATACATATGAGTATTGTTGATTTTGAGATCATGATATAATGCTTGCTCCCGGCATAGGTTATTGTCGTAGAGACGTGTTGTCTCTATATATACTTAAAAACTAAACAAAACACTTAAAACTAAAAAGAATTCAATGAAGAAATTTTATATATAAGAGAAAATTAACAACGTTCATGTACAATGTAATTAGCCCCTGAGGGTGTTGGGACAAATTTTATTATAAAATTCGGGTAGCAGTGGAGAGTCAAAGTTAAGGTCAGTTTCAATTTCTTCATTTAAGATGCCAATTGGAGACAGATAGTGCACAGAAGACCAGTTGAAATTTTTTTGAAAGTCATAAATATCTCTCAGTAAGTCATTTTCATGATCTACAAATATCATATCTACAAATTTTTTTTGTAAGGATAGAGCATAGCGACATAATGGATTTATAATGGTGTAATGTAAATGCCTAAGGGCGCGTTTATAGTAACGACTTATTGCCGAACCGAACCGAACTGAAAACGCGTCATGCTGAAAGAAACTGGTAGTGCGTATAGTGCGCGCTTTCCGCGGCCGACTTATTGTAGCTGGTTTTTGACTATTTTGGGTTTGTTTCTTTATGTAACGTTTTTTTTTTTGTTTATTATTGCAATTTGAGCAGCAAAAAAGTCGCGTGATTTCTTGTCTGCTTTTTTCTTTACTCAAGTCAGCGAACAACAAGTGAATAGACAAAAAAGCGAAACAACGCTGCTGAAACGCACTTTCAGAAACTGAAAGCTGCGTTAAGCCGCGTAAAGCCACACTTGTTCGACTTTTTTCCAATTGTTTTCTACTGTTTTTCGTTGTCTTGTTTTTTTAGATAAACTTTTCGCTGTTTGTTTTGTTTTTGATTTTTTTATTTTTACAATCGAAGCATCAAAACAGCCACATGATTTCGTGATTGTTGTAATTCGCCGAATCGTTCACAGGCGCAGCTGCACCGCAACAACACAACGTGTGTTTGTTGTTGTTTATTCTTGTCGTTGTTGGTAAATTAGCGCATGCGACTGCGTACAACTCATGCTACGCTGAAGGTTTCTTGTTGGTAATTTTGTGTGTGGTTTCGTCACCGACTGCTTTTTGTTTGTGTTTTTTATGCTACTAATTCCTGATTGCACTACATATCCAACGATTTGTTGTTGTAAAAAAACAACAAATAAAAAAGAAAAAAACAACAAAAAAATAAAGAACTACGTGTACGTATGTATGTATTTTATTTGATTTTTTCTTGCTCCTCTTTTTTTTGTTATTTAATGCATATAATAAGTACGCCATGTGTAAAATAAGACAAAACACATGCAAACCGTGCGAGCAAGCGAGAAAGCATCAATCGGCACGCCGAATAACGCTGCACAAGCTTCTTTAAGCTGCTTATTCAGCTGGCACTATACGCAGTTTGAACTTATTTCATATGATTGTATGTGCAGCGTTTTTCAGCTTTTCTTCTCGGTTCGGTTCGGTTCGGCAATAAGTCGTTACTATAAACGCACCCTAAGTAAATGCTCCTAGCGGTAGATAGCGAAAGCTGAAGGAGAAGACAACTTTATGCACTGAACACATTGACGACGGCAACGACATTACGACATCTTGTACTGAACACATTGACGACGACAGCGACGACAAGCTGTCAAATTAGGAATAGTTCTAAATCGACGACACGACATTGCGACATTAGACCAAATTCTCTCCATAAGAAATACATGTAAAAAAATTTGACAGATGTCGTAATGTCGTTGCCGTCGTCAATGTGTTCAGTGCATTAGTCAAAGTTTTTTACATGTATTTCTTATGGAGAGAATTTGGTCTAATGTCGCAATGTCGTGTCGTCGATTTAGAACTATTCCTAATTTGACAGCTTGTCGTCGCTGTCGTCGCCAATGTGTTCAGTACATTACATAAAGAAATTAAAGAAAGAAAGTAGAAGAAAGAAATGAAAAAGAGACGCTAAAATTCAAATTGGATATAGAACATTTGTTAACGGCAGCAGAAACGCACGAACAAGTACAATATTGAAACAAGCCAAATTTTGTCAAGAATTTTAATAATTTAACAAGCCACAAAATTTTTCTATCAATTTTTATAAGTTTAAATCAGTTACTTTACAATAAACTATTTATTACAAATGGCTTTCCTGTAAATGAATTTATTTGAGTACAGTTTGTGTAAGGATTCAAAATTCTTATTGACACAACGTCTTAAAACGTTACGCTCTAAAATCTCTAATTGTTTGGCTACTGTTGGTGAAATTGAAAACCAGATAGAATATGCGTATAGCATTTCTGAGCGGATGCTTACTTTATAAATCAGAAGCTTTGTATCTTGGCTTAAGTATTTGTTGTTTAGAAAACATACCAGTTAACTTATAAGCTTTCTTTAGGTTCAGCCTTGCGCATGGGCGTCCACAGGAATTTTTCGAGGGGGGGTAAAAGGTATGCATTGGTGTGCACGTTTATGAAAATGAGCGTGGAATGTTACCTATGAAATTTTATTGCCTGAGATTTTCTGTATAGTATAACGATTATGTATCATATTTACATTTATTAAATGTATTAAAAAATATTTAAAATAATTGTCGTTCGTTTAAATATAGTTAAAGATCCGTGAAGACTGAAGAAGATATTTTCAAGGTATTTATTTTATTTTATTATAATTTAAAATAGCTTTTTTGATTTTTTCTTTTGTTTGCATGAATGTGTGTGTGTGTATAATATATAAAAAGAGTGCATCATTCTCTTGTGTTTGTGTTTTAAACATTTTTTTATATTCGTTTTTCTTGAATGCTCGTTCGGTTATGAACAGAGCAACATGCTTAATGTTTTTTTAAGGTACTATTACCGTCTAGAATTTTCAAAATGATGAATTTTTGTTTTTTTACATTTTTAGATTCCTTATACCTTCAAAATAACTGCCTAAAATATTAAATCGAAATTCGAAGCCAGAACCGAGATATAACGACTCAATTGAAGCGCGTTCTCGACTCGCAGGTGTAAAAAAACTTTACACGCATTTTTCTCGAGCTTAGGTTTTTTTAACTGGCGTACAGTTAATCTCCGGATCTACTAGGCCGTTTTTAATAAACTTTGCAGCATTTTGTTTGTTTTTATATCCTGTGTGATAGTTTACCACAATTTGACCACAAAAAAAAAATATATACATAAAATTTTTGAGTCTGAAAAAGGTAGAAAATAGGCGATTTTTGCTTTTTTTTTTTTCTGGTAAACTATTACGTAAGAGCACTTCCTTTTTGTAACTCTTTTTGAATTTTATGTTTCAAACTTACCGTTCCAGATATTAACTGTCCGCCATGCAGCAGTGTTTTTTGAGAAGAAAATTAAGCGCCCTATATTAAATGTACAATTAATAGAAAATAAAAATAAAAAAAAAAATTTTCGTAATCTTTAAGAACTGTTTAATACTGTAAAAAAAGTTTGATAACCATATACATATAATAAAGAAAGAAAAAAATTTTTTAATATACGTTATTTTTTAGCATTCTATACGGTAATAGTACCTTAATTACCGTACCGTACCTTAATTAAACACGCATGTTTTATATAATTTTAAAAATTTCTATTGATTAGCCTTAATTTTTTCGAATGTGTTACATTCAGTCTATAGAGGGTCGGTAGAATAATTTTTATTTTTAAATCCTTCTGATGAGCTTAATCCTTCTGAAGGAAACCCACGCGCCTACACGGCTTTAACCAGGCATTGGGTAATAGGTCGTTTTCCACTTTTTTCATCGGGTTGAATATCTTTTTATATTTTTTCGGCTTCCTTAGTTCCTATTATTAAGCTCCCACTTAGCAATCGGAAAATCCTATCCTAATATCAAACATTTTTTTCATTAAACCCACCTTTTTTTCTTTTAAGATGAGCTAGGTTTATATTAACATTTATTCAAAAAAATTTTTTATTTCAGATAGTAAATTATCTGTGTAATTTTTATTTTAATTCATTATTATTGTTTATTATACATTGTTTACTATTTATAGTGTATTATTCATCGTTAGTTTCTTCTTTCTTTATTTTTAATTCTAATTTTTTATCATACAGTTATTTATTAAAAACTTGTTTGTGGATTACTTATGTCTATTTTTGGTATTTTTTATTTTATTATATATATTTTTTATTTATTATATATTTTATAACAATTATATATAAGAACAGATTAGATTTTGGTTAGTAAAAATAATTGACAGTAGCTAGACTTTGGATGAGACTGATTTAATTCTCATTTCAAGTAAACTAATATTCGGTGAGAGTAAGTAATTTTTGCTCTCACTTTGAGTGTAGTTAGATATCGACCCAGACATCGTTAGACTCAGACGACTAGACAACGGACTCAGACAGGACTTAGTGGCTTTTTTGAAACCGACCCGTGTCTAGCTCACTTTGGCAAAGTGCGTTGACACTAGGTTTAAAATTATCATTATTGTTTTGAACAAAGGTTGCGGGCCGCCTCGCAACTTTTGGGAGGAACAAAGTGTTGATACACTTTGCCATTCACACATCAAAGAGCTTCGTGTTGATTTCTCAAATAATATTTAGACTCCACATATACAACACAATTAATAAAAACAATTGTTGCACAACAGACGATAATTAGAGAAAAAAATCGGTTGTTGATCGCTGCTCAGGGCTGGTTATGCAAACGTAACGGAGCGTGTGGTAGCGCTACTCAAATTTGCTATATGAACAATGCACATAAGTAGTTAAAGAAATCTTAACAAAAAGTGACAAAACTCAGATACAACTAAGTTTCGTAACACCTAAGAAATCAGAACTTAAGAGTTTAAAATTTTGTAACATATAAATGTAAAGCTTCTCGAGAATAAGAACATTTTGTTCATCGCCGTTCGGAGTCGGGGTTAAGCCTGTAGGTCAATTTCTCGGTCAATTGTGTACAAACTTAATAACACGCACAACACAATTGATCATAAAAAGCTAGGTCAAAGTCCTTTTAAGGGCTGAAATGGCCAGTTATTTATTTTTATTTATTAACATATAAACAAAAATGTAACATATACACATAGGAAATAAAAATATATAAAATTTTTCAGTTGAGGGGCCAGTTCCCCCCCTGCAGCCCCCTGTGGACGCCCTTGGCCTTGCGTGTTTATTAAACTTAAGCAGATTATTAAATTCTATACCAAGATACTTAATGTTATTTTTGAAAATTATTTCTGAACCGTCTATGAAAAGTTTCAAATTTTTACTTTCTGGCACAACTGACCTTCCGCATTTGCCAGACGCATTTCTTATGCAGATAGCTTCTGATTTTGAAACATTTATTTGAATACCCCAGTCATTGTAGAATTGATTGATAATTTGAAGGTGTCTAGAGACCTTGTTTAAAGCAGACAAAGGAGATTCATGGTGAGCGAAAACAAGACAGTCGTCAGCATATAAGATACTTCTTGAGTCAGACATGACATGTGGGAAGTCGTGAATAAAGATAATAAAAAAAGAGGCGCCAGAACAGAACCCTGGGGAACGCCGCTCCCAACAAGACCGAGATTGGAGACAGAGTTGCTGATTTGAACGCAGAATTTTCGATTAGAAAAAAAACTCCTAAATATTTTTAGTAAAAATGGATCGAAACCTAAGTTGATGAGTTTAAAGAGTATTCCGTCCTAAAAAGCTCTGTCGAATGCCTTTTTGATATCCAAGGAGACCGAGAGTACATTTCTTCAAAATTTTGATATATAAAAATCAAAATTTTTTCGAAGCTACCCTCTGCACCGAAAAAATTGTCATGTTATTATGTATATATTTTTGTAAATATTTTGAAATTGTTTGACAAATTTTCTTGTATGTATGTTTTTGACGTATTTTCCCAATGTTTGAGATATTTTGTATTGTTTTTACAATATTTGTGCCCAAATGAGAGCAAATAATTTTAAAAATGCTTTATGAGGGGCTTATAGCACCTTTCAGCCATTTTTAAAAATTCTCTCTGACGTTTTCTGAGATTTTCTCTGATTTTGATATATTTTGATATAATTTTATATATTTTTGACAAAATTTATGCTTAGATGACAACAAAAAAAATTATAAATGCTTTATCGAGGATTTATTGAAGGTTTCAACCATATTTAAAATTCTTTCATTTATGATGCATTTAAAAGAGAATTTTAACGCTATTCATTTCGTAACTCCAGCTTTTTTCAGAATCTTTTGAGTGATATAAATTCATCAAAAATCTGCTGTTATGAACAAAATATCAAATATAAAAATTTTTCTCTTCAAGAAGGGTCATAAAGTCGTGTACTCATCAATGTGTTCAGTGCATGCAACAGAAATTCTGTGTTTATCTATGTTTCAGAAATGAATTTTTGTTTTTATCTGAGCGTTTCCATATCGTCACCTAAAATGCAAAATAACGTAACATCACTTTTGATAAGTTTACAGGAGAAGCAAAAAACGATATTAAATTCAAACAACTTGAGATATTGAAACGAAATTTTCAAATCAAATAACTTGGTTATTTTTGGTGGCAGAAGTTTAAAATTCATAACACACATGCAATATAATGTAGTGAATCGTAATCAATAAAAAACACAATTTCGAATTTTTTGATCATACGTTTTTTTGCATTTTATGTGACGATATGTTGCTACGTTTTGCATAACCAAATACACGCAAATGCCATTAAACAGATTTCCAATGTAACACTTGTTCAGTCAGGCGCTGCTGTGCCATGAGAGACTAATTAGCCCATAAGCTGTTGTTAAATGTTGATGTTCCTTTTTTCGTTTGAAGTTTATGGCACTTACAGCTTTGCGTTAACGTTAATAACCAAGAATGATAGGAAAATAGATTGCACAGACCGTAAAAATAATTTTCAACGATATGCGCATCTATGTCACGATAGACTTACGATATGAACTTACGATATGGCTCTCTGACAAGAATGTGAACAAATATGAAACAATGGCAAAAGCATGGTATAATAATACAAGGTAGCATTGACAACTGCTTATTTTCTCTTCTACAAGAAAACATCTCCTGTCAAAAACAGTTTTTTGTGTAAATGTATCTGCAGCTGCTGTGGTTGTTGTTTTTTTTCACTTCAACGTTTTCAACATTGTTTGTGTTTTCAATGGCGGATTGTGAGCGCTCTTTTTTTGAGTATATTTTTTGACAGGAGATGTTTTCCCAAGCAACTGTCAATGCTACCTTGTATTATTATACCATGTGGCAAAAGATTCAAGAAACAAACTTGGTCTAGCGTGACGTAATGATCGTAAAAAATACTTTGTTCGTAGCTAGAAATGTCAAAATTAAAAGTAAACAACATAACGGACATGGTTGAATAAATAAGGTAGTCTCGTGCATGGTATAATTAATCAGGTAAGTGTGACAGTTTTCAATCGAACATGAATTGTCAAAATTAATACAAAACAAAGCAAACAAAAAAAAAAAAAAAAAAACAGCCGAGTTTGACAATCCATGATAAATCCTCAATCTTTTTATTTATTTATTTATTTATTTTCAGTCTATGAATATAACATTCTTACAGACTAGATATAACTAAAACTAATACAATTATGCGTAAAATATAATACTATACATCTCATAAAATTCAAAATAAGCAGCATATAAAACCAAGAAGCATTATAAGATATTTAACATAAAGGTTTTTAAACTATCTTTAGGCAAAGAAAGATCAATAAAAAACTTAAGTGACAAATCATTAAAAAGCAGTAAAGCAGTAATCTCGTGAGAAAATAGCCTATTGTCAAACCTACCTGTATAATTGTATCATGGTCTCGTGGCTGATCGTACTCTCTTCTCAGTACCCAAAATTGTCAAAATCAATGAAAAGCAACAACAACAACTTCATCGGGTTTTCATGTTATCAATTTTCGTTTTCAGATTTTGTATGAGCTGTCAACTTCGATTTGACATTTATGGGAACACGCTCTCAACCATGCGACAACCTTATTTATTCAACCATTACTATGTTTCCATGGCGAGTTAACTCGGGGTTAAGGTTTTCGTCGAGTTAAGAAAATGGCGTCGCTAACTCGATAGTGTTTCCATGCACAGCATCGAGTTGAGTCGAACTTGTCAATTTCATTTGCATTTTTGTTATTGTTTTACTAGCGAAATAGATATTAAATGGCAGCATTCACTTTGACAGATAGAACCCAGTTAAATCTTACAAGTTTCGTGGAGTTTCGTGGATTTAACGAAACTCAACTCAACTCGCGTTTCCATAGCGAGTTAACCCCGAGTAAACCCCGAGTTAACTCGCCATGGAAACTTAGTATATGATAACGGAGCTGCACAATGCGTAATTTATTTTTCTATCATTCTTGGTTAAAAACTATGTCCTAGTTTACACTTGTCAGGAATTGACGGTAAATTTTTTCGAATTCCCTTTTAAACTTGACGTTCACGATTATACACATGAAGAGTTGACGATCAATAATATTTGCATCATATACTCTCGTTTCATGTCATATTATAGAAATGAAATGAAACGACACCATCGATGAGCAAAACGAATAAAAACAGTAGCGGGACAACCAAGGAACACAAAACGAATTGCCCAAGAATTGACGGGACGGTGAATTTCTTCTTTCCCTTTTGTTACGATTCCTGCACGAACGAACACAAGACTTGATCGTCTATTCTTGACAATTATAAATCGGGACTATGGGACTTTACGAAAACTTTCAAACTTTTTAAGAGTTGAACTTAAGTTGAATTCCACGTGATAACAGCAAGAAACGTTAGTTCCTTAGTCCAAAAAATTATTAATAAAACAATATCTTTAAAAATTCATAAAAATAACTTACACGCAAATGTCAGTATTTTAAATTCACGATGATATGGGAAAAATTAAATGAAGACCGCTATCAAAAACGCAAAAATAACAAAGAAAGAAAATTAAATCGACGGAACGGTCGTATAAAGAAGGTAGTCTCACGGCTTAAAATTCTCTTTCGTTCTAAGTCGAAAATGTAAAAAATCTATACAAATAATTGATTCCTTTTCTTAACAGTTGTTCGCACTTCGGTGTTTTTTTTTTTTTTTTGACAAAATGTCGAATTTATTCTAACTTGGTATAGCGTCAATTTTTTTCTTTTTTTTATTCATTATTAGTAATTTTATTCAAAATAATTTTTTTTTTCCTTCACAACTGTTTTATAGCCTAGACCCATCTTACATTGGTCAAGCAATTTTTTTACTGTGTCTTTTGAACCCAACAAATTGACGATAAAACACAAGCGTTCCATTAATTTTTCCCACATTCTTCTGAGCCAATTCTTCGCAATATGCCAACAAACTGGAAAAATTGCTTTCAATTCTTGACCAATGTAAAACAGGTCTTTGAAGTTCAAAATTAATTTACATCTGGCATTGCTTTCTTCGGAATTTTTCCTTGCCCTTCTGTTTATTTGGCTTTATTTATAATAATCGCCATTTTGTTATTGATTGGGTACGAAAACAACCTGCTAAAGAAGTTGCAACATCATTTTCCGAAGTCGTGAATCTCAGATTAAAAAAGAGTTTTTACAAAAAAAACGTCATATTTGATGTGAATTGCAGAAAATAAAAGCCACGAAGTAGAAGGTGTTCAAGAATAGCCTAGAAAATAATAGAAGAAAAACAAAATCAGCCAAAATACCACAATATTGAAATAACTAAACAAGAAAGAAACAAGGGAAGAAGATAGAAACAAAACTACGCAGTACATATAAAAGCGTAGAAGGGAAACCCATATATTTCATACGACAAATAGAAGTCAGCCGAAGAGGAAGTAAAGAACACAAGCCTAAATATTTTTTAAATAAAACTAAACCAAAGAAACTTGTGAAATTCAGAAAAATTTTAAATTTTTGTGTAAACTTGGTAAAGAAAACAAACGAAAAAAGAAGTGAAACAAATAAAAAGTAGCAGTTTAAAATGCAATTTTCATATGCAAAGATGGCCGAAGAGCCGAAATTTCTAAAGATTACCTATCATGTCGGATCCGCCGATAAAACTAAAATCAATGCATATCTAAAGATGCCGTCTCCAATCTATGCTGTTCTGCTGCGTGAAATAGCATTATGCATTTTTGAGCAACATAAGCAGCCACAAACCGAAGTTCGAACCTACTGGATTGGTGAGTATCCTTGAATCAACATACTGCACTGGTTTGGGCCGATAGATAGATTTCTGAATTGTCAAGAGATGTAAGGACATGTATATGGTAGAATTAACAAGGCGGATGCAGGGCTGCTTGTGCTCTCTTTTTGTAAACCATAACTGCCAAACTAGAGAAAGAAAGCAAAAGATCCAAAAAATAATATGGATGGAAATAATTTCGATTCGATAGTTCTGAGTCTTTATTCTATCATAGGCGTGTGTACGAAAAAATTTCGTAACAATTGCGAAATATTGCTGAAGCATTTCTTGCATAATCGACCTGTTAGAAACTGATTTTGTTGGGCTTAAATGTTCATTATGTACAATTGAAATTTTCGAATGACTTATGTAATTAACTTTATATTCAAAATTATTGGTTTTGGGCAACGCCGTAGATATGGGGGTGTTTCAAAGCCCCCCTTAGCAATCCAGAATATTTTTCTATATTAAATAAAAACGCAAATATTACAAAATATTTAATTTTGCCATATTATGTGTGAAGATACATTGCAAATTGTGTATTATTAACTGCTTATTTTTGCTAGCAGATATTAAGTTAAATATAATATATATAATTTTATTTTGCTTCAGTAATTACCCCCCTTATGAAATACCTATCTACGGCGTTGACTTTGGTCAAATTTGAGCTGTGTAAAATCCCACGATTGTACTTATGTTTGTAAATCTAGTTTGATGAGTTATAAAACGTCTATCATTAGATTAAGTATCTGTTGATGACTTTGTAATTCTGCATATTGGATATATTTTCTTTGTTTGATTTATTGGGTCTTCCGAATTTGTTCGAAACCGATTTCTTGAATCCTTCACAGAAAACTTATAACTTCAAAGTTCTGATGAAACATTACATTTTTTGAATGAAAATTTCCAAATTTCGAGCTTTATCTTAAAAGCGGTAACTACTCCCTTTTGCAACTCCCGAGATAAAATTTTTCTTGATAGGGCTAAATAAGAATAACTAAAGATTGAGTTGATATGAAGCTCCCAACGAATTCAAAAAAAGAATTTTTAAGTCAAATTTATTTCTAAAAACTAAAATTAAAAAAAATACTGATCAAGAAAAAATCTGAATAGTTTTCTGTTATCATATTCCCTGATACCAAATATTGTAAAAAACGCAGTTCGAAAAAAGTATTAATCAGGACAAATTGGCTCACTAGAACCGATTAAGTTTTGCTCTTAGAAAAAATACATACAATAGAAATACAAATAATTACAAAATGCATAAATACAACATGGTCTTCGTTGAAGTCTTTTTAAAGATGCTTATACATACATATTATAAAATAATGTTGGCTTGAAAACAAAGTTAAGCTTTCAAAAGCGTTTCAATTCAAATTATTTAAAAAGCTGACTTATTTTAAACTCAAAGCCATAGAAAAAGAATTATTACTTATCTATTTAACTTTATCAATGATATTTCATAATATCAAACAAAAGCGCTAATACTGAGTCACCTATTTTATTGTTGTAACACTCAAAGTAGCTCTTCTTTCATTTCCAATAAAAACGAGCCATTCTATTAAATTCTATTTCCTCTGTTTATCGTTAGCATTTTATTGTTTACGTTATTGCATATTTATGCATAAACATCTGTGAATCGACTAATTCCGCAAGTTGTTAGTATTATAATGAAATGTCAATTCTGCAGACTTCGGCTTAACCTAAAATTTGAACATGACGTGCATTTAAATCACAAGCAGAAGTTGCAACGAAATTATTAAATTAAAAAAAATCCTTTTGCATATGCTATGAGTCAAGTAAGCCACAACTTTTGTACTATAATCGCATTTAATTTGCATACAATACTAACGAAATTAAAAAAATATTTTTCATCAATATGTCGTTCGAGATTCAAGTGTGTAAAACATTGCATTGATACATGGGCAGGGTTTAATAATCAGTTTTTATTTATTTTTGTTGTTCTTCTCATTTATGTCAACTAAAAGCAGTGTTTAGTAATATAATTTCATTAACCCTTATGAAGAATAACCCTGACTTCTTTGCCGACTAATGTCATTTAAATAGTCTGGGAATTTAGATTTATGAATTAAGTTTTGGAAATTATTAGCGACAAAAACACACGTATGTACCTTAGTATCATTAAAAATGCTGAGATTTAGAAAAAAATCAGTTTTCTTACTATGATTTCATAAATAAATGTAATTTGAATTTTTATATACATTTTTATCAAAAATTTATATTTAAAATCGTCGTTTTCTTTCCGAGTGTTAAATATAGAGAGTTGGTACTAAAAATTTAATATTTTTACAGTACGACTGTGAGCATGGTATTGTATCAAAATACAATATTAATATGTTAATTGTCAAAAGTTACATTATACCAAGCCAATGTGTTAATTGACTTTTCTTTCTCTTTTTTTATCTCCAAATTGTACCTATCTTTTAATTATAATTTATATAATCTATCTTAAAATTATATAAGTCGATATAATAAAAGTCGATACCCATGGCGTGACTTGCTAAACTCATAGGCTGAAGTTGAATTATGACAAAATTTGTACATTCGTAAGAACAGGTGAAAAATATTTATTAAAAAATTGCGGCGATGTTTAATAAGTTTTTCCCGCCGACGCTCATTCTTTTTGATATTATAACTTCATGAACAGTTTTTAGTAAAAATCGCGGTGATTTCATAAATTTTCATTCATAACTTTTATTAAACTTTATGAACATCTTATCATGAAAACAAATCTGTTTAGTAAATCTTTATATATTTGCCTTTTTAAAATCACAAACACTTCGATTTGAAAAATGTCTGCTCTTGGTGCATTTCGAATTTTTTTCATTAAAAAACACTTTAATTTTATTGAAGAATAAAAGAAAACTTGTCTTTGGCACAAATTCTAACAAACACTATTAATTTGAGAACACTTGTATGCTCATTGGAATTTTTCACTGAATTTCACCTTTGAATTTTTAAAGTATGGAATGGAATTTTGCAGTTAATATTGCACTTACACGATCATATTTTACCTTTAAAATGGGTATATACTATTCTATTCTTAGAAGATATTCTAGTCTTCCGTATAAAAAATATGGATATTATCGTATACGAAAAAACATATTTTTCAAACTATTTTTGTTTCCTAAACGATTTGAGATCGACCCTTTTTTGCAGCATTCGATTTAGGAGCTTCAAATACTCATTTAGAAAAGAAGGAATTCTAAAGTACAACTATTCCAAATTTATATATCAAGTTTTATCAAACATTTATATTTACAATAGCCGATTTCTTTCCGAGTGTTAAATATAGAGATTTGGCCATTAATAAAAACGCATATGTTTTTATAAAAGGTTATTTAAATATTTAATAAATATTATTAACGGGTTTTTTACAAATTCAACAAAGATAAGAAATTCAACAATTCAAATATAAAACACGCACGTCTGCCCTTTATGAAAAAATCTTCAAAACTAACTTTTCTTGTTCGCCTAGCCAAACAGCCTACTCGTTTTCTACTCAGATTGGAGCATGGTATAATAATACATGGTAGCATTGACAACTGCTTATTTTCTCTTCAACAGGAAAACATAAATTGTCAAAAACAGCTTTTTGTGGAAATACATCAGCAGCTGCTGTGGTTGTTGTTTTTTTTCACTTCAACGTTTTCAACATTGCTTGTGTTTTCAATGGCGGATTGTGAGCGCTCTCTTTTTGAGTATATATTTTGACAGTATATGATTTCCCAAGCAACTGTCAATGCTACCATGTATTATTATACCATGGATTGGAGCAATCCATGGTATAATAATATAAGGTAGTATTGACAGTTGCTTGGGCAACGACCATCTGTCAACAAAAATGTCTAGAAAGAGAGCGTTCAATTATTTCTTATGTTTTCGCCATTGTTTATGTTTCAGCGCTTGCAAATAACCAAACATTTTCTTACAAAATATTGCCTATTTTATTTAATCAATAGTGAATTATTATTACTACAACGAAGATAACTTGTGAACTTTGTGTTATTAAGTGCAAACATAAGAAAAAATGTTGAAAACGTTCAAATGTAGCAACCTCAGCAGCTGCAGATGCATATGGACGAAATTAAAGAAGTTTCCAATTATTATTAAAACACCACGGCTGGAAAACGTTAAACACATATCACACATAATTTTTTCACAACTTTCATTATTATAATTGTGTATTTAACGCACATATTTTGCGGAATTTATTTATTTTTACATTCGTTTAATTCTTGTTGCGCGAACAACTGTTTTTGACAGATGGTCGTTGCCTTGTTGCTGAGAAAATCTATACTTGGCAATGCTACCTGTATAATTATATCATGGGAGCAATCATAGTTGAATAAATAAGGTTGTCTCGTGGCTGATCGTTCTCTCTTTTCAGTACACATAATTGTCAAAATGAAAGCAACAACAACAACTTCAACGGCTTTTCATGTTATTAATTTTCGTTTTCAGATTTTCTATGAGATGTAAACTTCGATTTGACATTTATGGGAACTCGCTCTCACCCATGCGACAACCTTATTTATTCAGCCATGGGAGCATGATACAATTACAAGGTAGGCTCATATTGAAGAGCAGGGTGCGCTAGTTGTCAAAATCAGCTGATAGCTTTTCGTTTTTCTTTGTTGTTGTTGGTGCTTTTGTCGTTTGACGTTCGTAGCTCGTACAGCTTTGTTGTTGCAAAATTTCTCAATTGAGCAGCCATCTTAAAATGAGCTTACCTTATAATTGTATCATGCATGGGAGCAATCTAGTTTTTTAGAAAGTGTTTTTAAAGTTTAGCGTTGCCAAGTTGCCAAGTTGCCAGACGGATTACACCCTAAAAATTCAATATTTTTAAAGTACGACTGTGAAGCAAAGATCTTGAAACAAACGAAAATGATGAGTCAGAATTTAGGGTGGATATTGCTTGAAACGCATTTCTTCAACGGCTATTCACGCAAGAAGCAATTTGCAGAATCAGATATTCCATCGTTTGAGGAGACTGTATCTATATCATTGTAATATATTAAGATTTAAAGATGATGATCCCATCCTCAGTCAAACAACCAAGCTTTTGGAAAGTAAACTATATTACTTCCAGCGGAAAATTATCACTCATAAAGCAAAAATTGTTGATTGCTGTTGAAAACACAATGTTCTATTTTTTTAAATCCCTCTAGTTTGGAATTGCGTGCGTAGAAGCAAAGATGTAACAGAGAATGTAAAACATTTTTAGCGTAATTTTAATTAAATTCAGATCATATTAAATTCCAAGATATGATATTCCTCAAATCACTAACAAAAAAACAAAAAAAAAATTGTTTCAGTTCCGGGTCAATTTATACCATGAAACTCTAGTTTCGCTTGGTTCGATTAAGGGGTTAGGTAACTCTAGACGCCGGAAAATGTTCTCTTTGGATTTTTTGGATTTTGCCCACGGCCGGACAAACAGCTCCTGTAATTTTTTAATCATATATATCTGCTATAGAAGTACGTAGGATATTTTTGATATATTAATTTGTGGCCAAATAGCGCATTTCTAAAGTGGAAAGTGAAAAATTTTCTCAAAAAATCATCAGATTATTGTTAATAACAAATCAACTCTTCAATATAAAAAAAAAATCCAACTTAATTCCATACACACTACATTTTTCAAGATATATTTAAAGTTTCAAGAGAATCTGTTGAAATTGTCTGAGTTATGTTTCCGGTTAACTTAAAAAAAACAAGCGGCTTATACTAAAATTCAAAAACCAAGTACTTAGAAATTTTCGCGGCCATATTCTTTTGAGGCATCATTTTTGAGATCATAAGAGACCATTTAAAACCCCTTTAATTGCTACTCAGTTACAATAATAGGAAGAAGATTGTTATTTAAACTGCATCCGACAAACATCAAATTAACATCTAGTAAAATATCAAAATTAAATTCATAATTTTATTTAGGGCTCGAAGTATTAAATTGCATAAATCCACATAGTTAAGTCTAGTTATTGGTTAAATCTAGAGTTGTAAGAAATTTATTTGTTTTTTTTTTTTTTTTTTTTTTTTTTGTCCAAATAGTAACGTAGTGAATTTGGGAGCAATTACTAACTATTTTTCACTCTTATTTTTTCCCCTGCTCAGATGAGGATGGCGATGAAATCGAAGTCGTGAATCAATGTGATTATGAAATATTCATTAGTAAGCGTAGTGAACGTCGTCACTTGCAAGTAGCTCCTGTCCATGCTGCTGCTGCAAAGGATTCGGCCGCCAAAAAAGAAAACGATGCAGTTAACGTCGATCCAAATGCAAAAAATGTTCATCAACGTATTGAGTGCGATGGCTGCAAAATGGCCCCAATTGTTGGTTTCCGCTATAAGTGCATTCAGTGTCCTAACTACGACTTGTGCGAAAAATGTGAGATGAAACATATGCACGCTGAGCACATGATGGTTCGCATGCCCAATCAAAATAGCCCAAACGTCATAGAGGCTTCGATAATTGGTCGCGGTGGTCGTCGTCATCATAAATATGGTGTCAACGTATCTGGCGCTTGTCCCTTTGTTTTTGGCAGTGACATGTCTTCTCCTGGTGGTAACTACCGCACTCCGAAAACTGGCAATGGCGATGGTAATGGCATGAAGACACCTGGAGATGGTGGCAAGGAACATCATCATGGTCGCCATGGACGTAAACATCAACGTCGTCAGATGCAGAATGGTATTTTTACCCATCTCTACAATATGATGCAGGATTTGGCTGAGGGCGGTGGCCCAGTTCTGGATGAAGATTTAGAAAATGACGCAAAGATAGCTGCTGCGGCCACGGCTGCACACGAAGCAGCTCATGACGCGGCTACTAAAGCCGCTTCTGCTGTTGCTTCTGCAACTGCAGCAGCTACAGCTGCAGCGGCTTCAGCTGCAGCTCAAGCAGCATTTGGTTTCAGTCCTGAAACATCGGCTCCTGAGCCACCAAAAAATGTAAGCTTATAGAAGATCATTAATAAATCATTTGATATATTTGTAATTATTTCAGACTGGAACTAAACCAAAAACACCACCTCCAACACCCTACAAAACGAAAGAGCCAGAATTCACACAAACTAAGCAGACAACCAATGACACTGCAACTCCGACAAACACTGAAGATAAAGAAAAAGTTGCAGACACCACACCAGTCGTTAACTCGCCAATATTTGAGAATGTGTCACAATATGTTGATCCACAGTATATGAAGGCGGGTATTCAAATCTTAAACAACTTTAGTGAAATGTTTGCCAAAATGCTGGACCCCATGGAGGCCGCTAATGGTGGTGGCGCTCAGTGTCCATTCCAACCAACAGCCTTTCCACAGCAGCGTAAAAGCTCGGCCAGTTCCTCAGCATCATCAAATTCCAGCACGGCATCAACAACTTCCAGCACAAACGACATAGCCACTCAACAATCACAACCACAAACAGCAGCAACTGAGACTTTGGAAACAGGTGGAGCAGTTGGAGGAATATCTGATGAGGATATTTCAAAAGCAGAATCAAAGCTTAACTCTACTGAACAAACACCAGAGCGACATCGTTCACAAAGCGAGGAGACGGATTGGCAAATTATTGATCAGCAACCTATTATTGAGACAGCAATTGAAACATTGGTCGAGATATCACCATCTTCTGATGTTACCCTAAAAACTCCAATAAAAGTCCCTAATGTACAAACCATCAATTATGTACAATTGAGTAAGGATTTGCAAGCTCACATTGATCAGGAAAAACAAAAGGAACAGCAGGCTAAGACTGCATCAACCAAACCACAAGATGACACTACCCCAGTTGGACCTCCACCAGCAGCTGCTACACCACCACCAACAGCTGCTACAGTAACTCCCGAGGAAAAACGCAACACACCAATCTATCACCCAAGTACTTTATTAAGCTGATTATTATTTGAAAAGCATATTTATTTATACATTTTTAACTATTCACAGATTCGCACATTAATAACGCCGTTCATGCCATGATGGCCATGGGTTTCAGTAATGAGGGTGCCTGGTTGACCCAACTATTAGAGTCTGTTAACGGTAGCATTCCGCAAGCTCTGGATTTGATGAGTGGTGCCGGACGCAACAAATAAATAATCGATTATATGCGTTAATAAAAAAAAAGTACAGAGGGAGACTAAAGCGCGCAGGACCTTTGATTTTTTTATTTTTAAGCAATGGCGATGGATTAATTAATATAAAATGCTCTCAATGAAAACGAGTTGAAATGAGCTCAATTTTTATTTAGTTTAGTTTTTTATTTCTTTATATTTTTGTGTTTTTTCTCTCCCTCTGTGCTGCGCTTTTTTCATTTATTTAACTCTATGCTAATTAGGCAACGAAATACATTTATTTTATTATCCAAATATTTACTCTCATTCAATATATATTTAAATAGATGTATTTTAAACATTGAAATTCAATATCTTATGTAAAAGAAAAACACTTACTGTGGTATAAATAAAAAAAAACTAACCAGCATCTATTATTTATTATTATGGATAAGTTTTTAAGCATCTTCTAAAAGTATAAATAAATAATCAACCGACACCTGCAGTCTACACTCGGAGTGCCAGGAGGGTTGATACATTTTACTGATGTTGACTAATCGGTCGGAAACCACAAATACTCGGTCAGATCTTTTTTCAAGGGAAACAAGATGCAGAAAAAAACCTTCATACACAGGCAACGGTAATATGCCATATTTTTCGAAATCTTATTTATTTCTTAAGTGTTAATGCTAGTCCAATTTAGCGGTTTTGCAGGCTTTAGTCCGAGAATTGTTCCCGTAATCGAAAAAAGGTAAAAGAGACTGCAATCAAGAGACTAAAGAATTTCCTTATCGGGAGAGTCTGAGGAATTCCTTCTGGCAAAAGTGGCAAACTGCTTAAAATCACACAAAAATAAAATATAAAAAGATGAAATAAATAAAAACTATTAGAATAGAAACCAGAAACATGGTAAATTGTGAGAATTTGAGAATAAATTTGAATATTGTTAAAAATCTGCAGCATGTCGTCTGCACTAACGATGATCCATATCAAACAAACGATTTTATTTGACAGATTAACCAATTTTTGAGACTTTTTTTCTTGCTTTTAACAATTTTACCATTTTTAGTCCAAAAAGTCAATTTTTATTTTTTCCCTCAAGAATAAAATTTATTTCTCAATTTTTATTTTTTTCGCTCAAGAATAAAAAGTGTTTCTCAATTTCGATTCGGAGAGCGATGATTCGGAGAGCGATGATTCGGAGAGCTGTTTGGCACTGTTTACAAAGAATAAACATGAATTTTTGCGTCGGTATGTGACAATGGATGAAACATGGAGCCACCATTACACACCGGAATCAAAACGGTTGTCAGCTGAGTAGAGAGCAACCTATGAAATCAGGCCAAAGCGACCAAAAACACAACAATCGGCTGGAAAGGTTATGGCATCTGTATTTTGGGATGCGCATAAAATTTTGTTCATCGACTATCTCGAAAAGGAAAAAACAATCAACAGTGATTATTATATAGCGTTATTAGAGCATTTGAAGGAGGAAATCGCGAAAAATCGGCCCCATTTGAAGAAGAAAAAAATTATTTTTCACCCCGTATTCGCCAGATTTGGCCCCCAGCGACTGCTGGCTCTTTGCTGACTTCAAAAAAATGCTTGCCGGCAAGAGATTTGGCTCCAATTAAGAGGTGATGGCTGAAACTGAAGCGTATTTTGAGGTGAAGCACAAATCGTTCTACAAAATCGGTATTGAAAAGTTAGAAAAGCGGTGGAATGAATGTATGTATTGCTCTTAAAGGAACCTGTGATGATGAATAAAGAATATTTGCAAAAAAAAGTTTTTTTATTACTTAGCCTCGGGACTTATGGACCATGTGTTATTTTTTGTAGAAAGGGAATAAATACCCCAAAATCATAAAATTTGTATAGGTGCTCCCTTTAGGAGTGGTCTGAGCGAATAGGTCCCCAAGGGAAAAATTTTCCTCTTGCAATAGAATTGGGGGTCAGTCATACATATTAACCCTCTCCGGCTATCCCTTAAAGCCCCCCCCTGTTCAGGTGTAGGAATAAATACAAAAAAATTAGATTTTATCTAGTATTTAATATAATGAATAATCAACTTACATCGAGTCCATTCCAGGGTCATATAATAACCATTCCCTTACTTCAGCATCTTCTAATGACTCAATTTGGTATTTCAAACGCTCCGAGATGTCTTTACACATGTGCCTATAACTTGAAATTTACATGTAAAAATTAACTTGATAGACGTCACTGAAACAAAACTGTTTATTACGGTATTTCTGGATCAGGTCCGAAAGTTTTAAATTATATTCTGTTCTACATTTTGCATTTTCACTGAATCGGTGAGAAAATCTTTTATTTCTTAAGTATTAAGGGTCGATTTTTTGCATTATTTTTGTAACAGGATTTTGAATTTACTTTAATAAATTTATTTAAAATATTTCGTACTTTAGTGAATACCCATAACTCTTTATTCTTAGGTTGTGCATTCGCGGGGAATGTACGAAGTGCAAAAATTGAACTCCTGACATACTTTGTATTGTTAAAAAAAAAAAATAAAAACTAATATTTTTCGATTGCATTTCTATTTTTTTTGTAAGCTTTATTATTGATTATATAAAAATGCATTGTGGTATGATTTGGTTTATAATTCCAATTCTGGACTTTCTAGTGCAGTGTTAATGATTAGGTAAACATTAAATGAGTTTCTTGAAAATATTATAAAAAGAAATGAGTTAATACAATTTGACATTTGCAAAAAAAAAACTTATTCTTGACCCATTGCTGCGGCAGCAGGATTCACGGGTTCGTTGTCGCCACGTTTTTTTGAGCCAGAGACGATGTCATCAATGCGCAGTAAGAGAATAGCTGTCTCTACGGCGGTCTTGTATGTCTGCATCTTAACAGCTAATGGCTCCCAAATACCTTTAACATGCATGTCGACTATTTCACCAGATTCACCATCAATACCCCAAGCGCAAACGCTATCGCCAGAATGTGAGGCATGCTTAGCACGCAAAGCTGTCAAGGTACGAATAGTATTGGCACCACAGTTCTGTGCCAATGTGCGAGGAATAATTTCCAAGGCTGATCCCACTGCGGTATAGGGTCCCTTCAATTGTTTACGTGAGAGCAACTGCGAAAGTGCCATTTCAATAGCACCACCTCCAGCAACCAAACGTGGCTCAATCACTAAATTTCTGGCGACATGTAGAGCATCCTGCAAATTACGCTCAGTCTCGTTGAGGATGTCCTTGGAGGCGCCACGTAATAAAATAGTGCAAGCCTTAGGGTCTTTGCACTCGGTAATGAATGTGAAGTATTCATCACCTATTTTCTTAATCTCAAAGAGACCAGCACCAGTGCCGACATCCTTCTCGGTCAACTCTTCGGTGCGATTGACAATAGTTGCACCGCATGCTCGGGCAATACGCAAGTTGTCGGTCTTACGCAAACGGCGTATAGCTGTTATACCAGCCTTCAGCAGGTAGTGCTGTGCCAGATCGGAAACGCCTTTCTCAGTGAACACAATGTCGGGTTTAACAGCAATAATATCGGCACAGATACGCTCCACGTAAGTTTCCTCGATTTCCAACATGCGCGTAAAGTCCTGTTCACCAATAATCTCAACATTCGTTTGGCTTTCGCCCTTCTTGTACTCCAAGGAACAGTCGAGCAGCACAATGCGTGGATTAACGATGTGACGGCGCATTTTTGGATGGGTGACATCTTTGTTGATCATCACGCCCTTAAGTACGCATGAGTCCTCAATGTACCCTCCGGGAATTTTCTCTACCTTGGCGTAACGCTTGATGTCGACTTCTAAGCGTCCATTCTCATTGAGTGTCACAGTTTCGACCGCATCCAAGGCAATCTTAACAGCCAGTTCAGACCACTTACCAATAAATTTTGTGCCCACGCATGCTTTCACCACATCAGCCATCTTTTCCCTGTTATTCACATCTAGGGGAACACTCAAATCCTTTTGCAGATGCTGAACAATGTCCTCTAGAGCTTCTCGATAGGCACGAATGATGACTGTCGGATGTATTTGCTGTTGGAGGAACTGTTCGGATGCTGCCAACATTTCACCGGCCAACACAATGACTGAAGTTGTGCCATCACCCACCTCCTCATCCTGCGTGCGGGCAATTTCGATCATGCTCTTTGCCGCTGGGTGCTGCACGGTGATCTCACGCAGTATTGCGTTACCGTCGTTAGTCATAACGATGCCGCCCATTGGATCCATTAGCATTTTCAGCATGGCTTGTGGTCCTAGGCATGTGCGGATAACATCTGCGATTGCCTTGCCAGCATTGATGTTTTCCAGCTGCACTTTTCGTCCAGATTCTCGTTTAGTATTTGAGCTCAAAACTAAAATTGGTTGTTGTCCACCTCCGTACATATTTGTTTCGGTTTTAATATAAATTTGAGACAAAAACTAAATTATATTGAAAACTCGTGCCTCGTTTTCACTGAATTTGCTTCGACGAGAAAAAAGAATGAGTCAATTACTGCACCGCAAAAAGAATAGCTAGCCAGAGCAGGGGTGATATGTTTTGTCGTATAGAGCTTTATTCTACAACAGGGCTACAAATTTCAGTATACTAGGAGTGTTCAATACCAAAGGTATTCATCACTTTGTTATGCTGTTTACTGATGTGAGGAGACTACGATTTCCGTCGAGTTGCGATTTAACAATGGATTTATGAAATACTTTCAATAAAAATAAGAAGCGCAGAAGAAAAAAAAATAAAAAATAGTTTTTTTGATTTGTTTTAAAGTTATCGATTTTTAAAGATTTTTTTATAAGATCTAAGAAAACTGGCTTTTCGTAGTCATATTTGTAGTTAATATTGTCAACGTAATCTGGTGCAATAGTCATCTTTAATACTCAATAAAATATGAAAAATTTATATATTGCAACTAGTACAAATAATTATATATCGCTCGTTTTCTTCAATAACGTTACAATCCAAAAAAACATAAAAATTGAGTTAATTACACAGCAACATTCATGTTACCATGATCTATGCTGTGTACAATTTTGGTAACGATATCTTCTTTAATTTTTGCAGGAGAGTAGAATTTGTGATTCATTCACCTCAATATATTTCCGATCAGATCGTATTATATATCGATAATCTCCAGTTTTTTTTGTTACTTTGTATGGATTAAACCACGTACATTACAGTAGTACTTGTGTATTTGATGTTGTGTCCATATTTTGAAAATGGTGATTTAATTTCCTTTGTCTGTTCAAAACTTAAAATGCTTCTCCTGAAAAATCTAGTTTTTTGAGTTGTAACGTTATTGTAGAAAACGAGCGATATAAAAGAGGACATATGATAATCTATGATCTTTGATGATATGAGCATGAAACAAGACTCCCAAAAAATATACAAAATCAATAGAAATGAAACCCTTCAGAATCATAGACTTTAAAAACCCTAAAAGAATCATATTAAATATAAGATAAGACGAATGGGTTTTGAAATTTTCGAACCTTATCAATAATGAAATAAAGCCCTACTTTCAGAAGCAGAAAGCAAACAAAATTACAACTTAATTACGAAATTACATCTAAAATATTCTTTTAATTGTCATTTATAGAAATCTTTCATATTTTATTTAATTTTTAGTTTAATTTATATCTATACTATTATATAAAATGAAAGTGAACATTTTTTGTTGCCGCTAAACTCCAAAACTACTGGTCCGATTTTTATAAAAAAAGTTTCAAAATATCACATTTGTTATACAAAAGGATAAAGGGGTATTTTCTTTACTATTTTAATTTTAATAATAAGTATCTTTAATTAAAGTGTAAGATTTTCTAAAAATCATTAGCATTATTATATACCAAATTTTTACTATTCTACTTTCTATGCGTGTCTTTTATCTTAATATTTTATGCCAGAAGCCATACATTTAAAATGTGATTAATGCTCACTTTCCGTCTGGGATTAAATAATATACAAGTTAGATCAATATTTATACTGTAGAAGATATTCAACGGATATGGACAAGAATTAAAATGTATAAAATATATAATTCAATTTGCAAACAACGAATACTGTAAAATATACACGTGCTTAAACTGTATTAAGTTCACAAAAATAAAATAAAAGTAAAAAGCAATATAAAATAAAGGCAATTGCAATATCAATAGTTGTGAATTTAAATAAATATACGACGTTTTCAGTAGCATAAATATACAAGGTGTAATATATACTAAGGGTTTTCAAACAATGTAAAAAACACGCCGAATATACCAAAAGTAAAAAAAAATTGTATGAATTCTGATATTCAGGTTCCAGTTTTCCGCACAATTTTTATACGAAAATAGCTCCGAATACTTTCGGCAACAAATGGTTGCCAGCTTTCAAATAGTTAACAAATATTTATTACAAACTGTAAAATATCTTAGTTTAACCCGAGCTGTGCCAGCGTGACCATATGGTCACGCAAATAGAACTTCACAAAAACCTTCGTATATCATATATGGAATAAAATTTTTGGATTCAGCGACCCGAAAGAAATTCGAAAAAAATAATTCCAGCACCATTCGAGTTAAACGATAAATTACATCAAAAAATTAAAAAGCAATTTGTTGCATCAATTTTATAAATTTACTTTTTTCATATAGGTTCGTCATATTGATATTTGGAAGTTAAGAACTTATTGGCAATATTTAATCAAAGTTGGTATTTGTTTCAATACAACTTAAAGGACAGCTGGTTGATTTACGGCACTAACCGAAAACTACAAAAAGGTGCCTCATGCAAAAACAGCGAAAATATTCCGATAAAACCCTTACTTTATTGATCTACAAGTAAAAGAAACATTTAATTTTTTATGGATATAAGGTTAAAGGTGGAACAGAACAAAATTACATTTAAGAAAAAATAGTGATTGTTGACAAGATATTTGCGAAAAAGTATGCGTGTGAAAAAAATTTCAAATGTGTTGCAATTTTCTAAACACTACTGTCTAGTAATGTTTACTGCACTAAATGGTATGTTTCAGCCCTGGTTCGAATAGGAAAAATGAGAAGAGAATTCATGCCAAAAAAGACAACTCGAAGTTTCTACAAGAAAGCTGCCACCAGTCTGCGAATGTAAAAGTTATTTCTTATAGACGATCATGATACAACAAATAAAATAAATACTTATAATTGGGCACGATTACGATTTCCGTGGCCCCAAGATCTGAATATGCAGTTTTGAAGATCTCATTGAAAAAATAACATTCACCGAAGGATTTATGGATATATCGATTAGTTATCGAGTTATCGATTTTTAAAAAAAATTTTTACTAATAGAAGTCTTAATGTAAATTCGACTATATCTAAATATCTTCAAAATAATTTATAAAACAAAAATTGGTACGTAATCTAATTACACTACAGATGGTTTTTCGGCATGATATATATTTTTTTTTCATAATACCGTTATTTTCTTCAAAAAGTACGTAATAAAAGTAGGTAGAACATAACATATGGTAATTGCTGAAACATTAACCTTTAGTTTGGTGTATAATATGTTATACTTGTTTCCCCTATTTCTACCATTATTCTCATTTTTATATTGTTACTAGATTAAACAGAACAATCATACGGTTTTTATTTTGCTTTTTAAACGTACAATTTTGATGTACTGTTGATAAACATCAACAACTTTCATCTTCATCACGAAGCACAGAAGTGTTCTTTTTAAATAAGATATACGGATTCTCATTTTATTTCACAAAAAAAAAAAACAGAATAATTGTGCAATTTGTAAAAGGCAGAGCCACTTTTTTTTATAAAAAATTAGTAAAAATATCAATATGTACTTCAGAATACAACAAACAATCTTTAATAAAAATCTATCTGGCTCCTTTTACAGAAAAAGTACATTTTGTAAAAGGCAGAACCACTAAAAAAAAATTATTCAATAACTCACATTTTCCTATGCTAATGATTGTACTGATCAACCTCATAGTTGAATAAATAAGGTTGTCTCGTGGCTGATCGTACTCTCTTCTCAGTACCCATAATTGTCAAAATCAATGAAAAGCAACAACAACAACTTCAACGGCTTTTCATGCTATTCATTTTCATTTTAAGATTTTGTATGAGCTGTCAACTTTGATTTGACATTTATGGGAACTCGCTCTCACCCATGCGACAACCTTATTTATTCAACCATGGATCAACCTAAAATATAACATAACAGCGAAAATAGGTCAAAATAAAAGAAAAAGTATAACATGTTGTATACCAAACAAAATTTTAATATTTCAGCTTTCAACTAATTATATCTTTATTTAATCTCTATAACGCATTTTTAAGAGAAAGTAACGGTTTTATGCAAAAATAAAACATATTATGCAGAAAGACAGTCTGTAGCGTGGCCGATTTACGGTAAAATATTTTTTTTTTCATTTCATATTAAAAACATTTTAACTATCTATCGAATGACATCTAAATCATTCAGATCGGACGAATATTAGCAAAGATATAACCGAATTTAAATATTGGTTCCGTTGAGTAAACATTTTTTTGAAAAATCGATATCTCGATAACTAATCGATATATCGATAATTCCTTCGGTGAATATTATTTTCTCAAAGAGTACTTCAAAACTGCATACTCAAATCGAGGGGCCACGGAAATCGTAATCTCCCCTATAATTGGAATGCCTATAATTGACGTTAATTTTATAACCAATTTTAAATTAACGTTCTCTTATTTAACACGATAATAACACTCAGTGTAAAAATTGCGGTTATTAGTCCTTACATTTTGGACCTAATTGTAATCGTTTTTAAAATTTTAGTTTATTCTTGACAGATTGCTAAATAAAGTTCTATGCATAAAAAGAAAGGATTCTTTTATCTAAAGCTTTTGACATTTTTAACGATGGCAAACTATGGCTGAGTTCCAAAACGTGTTTATACAAAGCATCAGTGTGAATTTTCTTTGAATTGGTGCTTAGTAGATTCACCAAAACTGCACAACCAAAGCATGCTTAAAATAATAATCCAGTTGCGCAGTTTTAGTGAATCTACCAAGCAAAAATTCGAAGAAAAACCACACTGATGCTTTGTATAAACACGTTTTGGAACTCAGCCTATCTTGCACATAAGTTTTGGTTGATTAAATAATTTTTATTAAAAATTTAGTTAACACTAATTTTTTGTTTTGTGAAAATATTTATATCATTGCTTTAATCAATTGAAATATTTTGCAAGAAGTTCAAATGACAATTTATTTATTTGAGCTTATCCTGGAAAAGTAACATATATAGGGTGCGCCATCTTTTATAGGTAACTTCAAAAATAACTGATTTCCATATATGAGGTAAAAAAAAAGAAATAAATCACTCGCCATTTCAGCCCTTGAAAGGACTTTGATCTAGCTTCTTATGATCAATTGTGCTGTGCGTGTTATTAAGTTTGTAGACAATTGACCGAGAACCGGACCTACAAGTTTAACGCCGCCTTCGAACGGCGATGAACGAAATGTTCTTGCTCTCAAGAAGCTTTAGAGCCCGAACAGAACCAAAGCGGCTGTCGGTTGGCGGACCTCTCTCGGAGAAATCCGCTGAGAACACGTCCAGAATAGGAGCAGTTGTCGGTTGTCGGATCAGCGTTGCTTTTCGCTGCGCAAAAGGAACACATTCTGCACATACACTCACAAAACGAAATCTCAGCTCATGGAATGCAACACACACACACACAAAACCAAACGTCGGCTCATGGTAAAAACTAAGAAAATAGCACTGAACACATCCAATTTTAGCTAAAATATGGCAACACTTACGCCACTCAAAGAGAGATCCGCCAGCCGTCGGAGAAAAAATAGAATTGATTCTATTCTGGCGTTTTTCCGTCGCGGATTTCTACGGCCATTTAATTTTTGGCGGCTGCATAGATTTTCATGTATTTTGTTGCACAGCGCACACGACAACCGACAGCCGCTTTGGTTCTGTTCGGGCTCTTACATGGCATTGATCACTCTCTGAGGTTTGCCATTGTCTGCAGAGAGGTGGCGGCCGTACAGTAAAAATAATTTTAAGAGCCTAAACAGAATCAAAAATCGTTGCGACCAACGACCCTCTCTGGTCGTCGAACGCAGAGAATGTGTCCAGAATGAGAGCCTGAACAGAATCAAAAATCGTTGCGGCCTCCGATCTTTGTTGTTGGAAAATACATGCAAAATGTAGAAAAAAACGCAGCTCTTTTTCCGCAACGATAAATCGCACAATTAGAATCTTTTCTATTTCTTCTCTTGCGACCGACGATTCTCTCTCTTTAGTGGCATTAGTGCTGCCATATTTTTGCTAAGAATTGGCTGTGGAATTTGAAATTTGCTTAGTTTTGTTTTATCTTCTGACATTTCTTGTTTGTGTGTGTTGTATTCACACAATTGAAGAGACCAACACATTGAAATGAAATAGAAAAAATAAATAAAAAAATACTAAATAAAAGCAACTTTGAATCGTTAATCGCAATCGCATCATTCTGGACACATTCTCTGCGTTCGACGACCAGAGAGGGTTGTTGGTCGCAACGATTTTTGATTCTGTTCAACGATTCAAGGTTGCTTTTATTTAGTATTTTTTTATATATTTTTTCTATTTCATTTCAATGTGTTGGTCTCTTCAATTGTGTGAATACAACAACCACAAACAAGAAATGTCAGAAGATAACAAAAAACTAAGCAAATTTCATGAAACACAGCCAATTCTTAGCAAAAATATGGCAACACTAATGGCACTCAGAGAGAGAATCGTCGGTCGCAAGAGAAGAAATAGAATAGATTCTAATTGTGCGATTTAGAGCCCGAACAGAATCAAATATCGTTGCGACCGCCGATCCTCTCTGGTCGTCGATCGCAGAGAACACGTCCAGAATGATGCGATTGCGACTGACGACTGAAAGTTGCTTTTACTTAGTATTTTTTATTTATTTTTTCTTTTTCATTTCAATGTATTGGTCTCGTCAATTGTGTGAATACAACACACACAAACAAGAAATGGCAGAAGATAACAAACAACTAAGCAAATTTCATGAAACACAGCCAATTCTTAGCAAAAATATGGCAACACTAATGGCACTCAGAGAGAGAATCGTCGGTCGCAAGAGAAAAAATAGAATAGATTCTAATTGTGCGATATATCGTTGCGGCTGCTGACCTGCGATTTCATTCTGGACGTGTTCATACATTTGCATGCATTATATTGCTTTGCGATGTCGCAAATCGCAACGATATTTGATTCTGTTCGGGCTCTTATCGTTGCGGAAAAAGAGCTGCGTTTTTTTCTACATATTGCATGTATTTTCCAACAACAAAGATCGGCGGCCGCAACGATTTTTGATTCTGTTTAGGCTCTAATTCAAATAATTTTCTGTCGCTGCTGGGATTCGAACCCGGGTCTCCAGATTCGTTGACACAGAGGCCACGCACTTAAACCAACTATGCCACGGACGCCACAATTGGGGTATTATTATGAGGTTCGTTTACAATATATTAGGACTAGTTTGTTTTTATTATTCCATCTTCTCTATTAAAATTAATCAGCTGATAAATGTCAAAGTTATTCAATGTTTTCGTATGTATAAAATAAAATAAGTTGGCCATTTCAGCCCTAGAAAGCACTTTTATCGAGCTTCTTATCAAATTGTGTTGTGCGTGTTATTAAATGTTTGCACACATATGACCGAGAGTGGGATCTAGTTTTTATGCCGACTCCGATCGGCTAATGTGCATGTTTTCAAGAAGCTTTATATAAGCTATTACCCTTTCAGGTCTTCCATTACCTGCATAGAGATGACGATCGACCAGAAAAATTAATTTCAATTGAAAACAACTTTCTGTTGTTTCAGCTGTGGTTCAAACCTGGGGTCGCGTTGGCATCGAGTAGTCCACACACTGTTTATCGTACTCGACCAAGGCCGTCACATTTTTACGTACCGACATAAAATATAACGCGCCCTGTGCTTTCTAAATAAAAATTTTAAATTTTCCATTCTGATCTGAGATTTTCTTTGACTGCGTGCAATATCTATTTTTAAAATTTTAACAAAGTTAATTATAATTAAACCATATTCGAGCATTATTTTTTTTTATTTCCTTTCATAAGAATTTCATGATTTCTTAAATTTAATAAAGTTGTCAACACATATCTTAATAGGACTGAAAGCAGTGAAAATTAAAATAATGATTATCATTTTTCTATATACCCCTTGATTTGAAAAGTTCCGTCTGAAAAAACCTGACTTATAACCGCAGTATTGAGAAAAACAGGACATAATTAAGGTGAGTAGACCCACAAAATTGTGAATTATTTTTGCCAAAAGGGGCACCCATCTAGAAGAAGATTTTCTCGAAACAAATGCAAAGATACCGAGCATAATGTTGATAGTCCAAAATATGCAGGATGCAAGGCCTGAAAAGATTGAAAAATAGATACATCAATTTTAAAACTGAAATCAACGATGAGAACTGAAAGGGAAGTTAAAGATAAAAAACAAAATTTGCAAATGATTAAAGCGAAATCGGCATATATATTGCAGCTATATAACTTAAATTGGCAACTACATTTTATATCAAGAGTGTGCTTTGTGCCAATTTTGAAACAATTTTCGAGAACTAATCAATTTTTTGTTTAAAAGTTCTTCAATTTTTTCGATATTTAGTTTATATAAAAATTTAATGTTACCTACCGAATTTTCCATGGGTTGTATTAAAGTGGACACTTTTCAAAAGCATTTTGTGCACCGTACCAATCAGACCCAATATTCCACCACAAACCATTAAAATAATGTGAATCACATCCTTCGTACTCGGTTGCAAACTCTGCAAAATCAGATTGGACGGATAACGGACAATCATGCCCTCGGCCAGTAAGAAAACTAACTGCAACAAAATTTATTAAAAAAAATGTTATGAACGATGAACTCTTTTTGTTTAATAATTAACTTATTTGTCGTCCACAAGTCACATGCTACTTACCCCGAGTGTACACAAAAAGGCATGGAAAGCTGTTTTTTCGAATTTCAGTTTAAAGCATGTATAGCTTACACCCAGAAACGTAAGTATTAAGCTCAGTTGGTTTATGAGATTTAATGTGACTTCAATAAAACCAAAAACTGATATATGACCGAACTCGAGTTCCTCTTCATCTTGAGTTAACTGGAGAGCTTTCGGAATTCTTTCGTAATAGTCGGCCGCTATAACATTGTGTGCTTGGCAGGTATTGGACATTTGGAACGTTCTACTTCCTTTTCTATTTTGTTGATATATTTAAGCTGTATATTCGAAAAACAAAAAAACAGAATTATATCATTAAAAAAGCTATTATAAATAAAATAGAAGGTGTTCACCATATGGTGAATTTGGTGTTCTTTTGTGTATGTGTACTTATATAATTTAGAGTTGAATCGGAGAACGGGCTGAAATGAACTGGAAGCCAACCCACTGTTTTATCGCAATATTCTGTTTAGTGATTTTTGTGCTCATTATTGGCTAAATAGGCATGTCAATAAGCAAAATTGCAGCATTTGGACTGTAGAAAATCTACAAGAAATTCTCAGGGCACCGTGAATTTCAATCATTCACAAAAAAATCACTGTTTGGTGCGCTTTAAGATCTAGTGAAATCATTGCCCCTTACATCTTAAAAAATTATGAGCCATGATTGTCGATTATTTTCTAAACCAACTGAATGGAATGTTTATTTAAGACATGTTATCCGAACAGGACAGCGCCACAAGCCATACAGTTACATTTCAAACAATCGACTTACTGAAGGAAACATTTGGCGAATCCAAAATGCGCCACATTCGAACCAGCCGCAACGGTCACTTGTCCGAGATCTCATTTAAACAAAAACTAAAGGCGGCATAACTAAAATAAATGTACGAATGATTGTTGCATGTGAGGTCATACCAAAAACACATCGTGGAAACCTACCCTACATACCCAACAAAAAAGCTTTATTATTTCTTCATTATTTTCTTGAGCGATGATGGAGGATATCCCCAGTAAATTTTTGGCAATAAAATAGGCAGTGAAGTTCTTTGATTTCTTCGTTGCTTTCTTGATAAAGTTTTGTTGTTAAAATTCAATGTTGATTTGTTCTAGGAAGAATAACAAATCAAGTTCGAATATACCCCACTAAACAGGATGTATTCAATACACAACATAATGAATACCCCTTTAAGCTTAGTTTAACACAAATTACATCGAGTACATTCCATAACTAAGATTTTACAAAAGTTTAGGAAAAAAATAATAAAAAATATATCTTTGACTTCTGATGAGTCTGACTGCAAAAATCGCACTTTGAAGTTTGATTGTACCTGTTTGAATAAAACCGGCTAAGTATTTAAGTTAGTAAAAAATTAAACAAACAAACAAAAAAACAAAAAAAAAAAAAGACCAAATTATAAAAAAGAAACCAGACCATATTACAAATTTATTTCCAAACATAGCAATAAATTAAATGAGAGGTCATTACTTTCACTTAAATTGCTCAGCTGCAATATATCTTTGCTGATCTTAATGCAAACTTACCTTAAAAAAATCTTAATTATTCTAACTATATTACAGCGTTTTATCTTGAGAAAACAATTTAATGTAAGAATTTTGATAAACAATTTAAACAAAACAATTATTAAGCTCAAATTAGCTTTCTAATAATGCCCAACTCGCTGAAATCGAATCACGTATTTGTTCCTTAATGTTCGGAGCTTTAAGACCAACTAAATGCATTAAAATTTGCGATACTTCTTTGGATTAAGTTCGCCACAGATTTATATTTGCATCAAATAAAGCTCCAGTGTTGAAGCACTTGCAGTAGAACGTAAACACTCAATGTAAAAATATTAGTTATCTTATTAATTTTTTCATACCTTACATTTTTGTGATATTTTGATTTTGAGATTAATTTTAACAGTTGGATAACTATTGAATTTCACCTTTAAGCTTAAACAAATGTCTGAAAAGCTAAAAGCTTTAAGTTCTGTTTGTATGGGCTTATTAGATTTCGTATAAGAAATCAAAGCTTATGGCAAATATGAAATCAATAGAAATAATTTGTAGAATTTACAAAAATTCGCTATTTTGATGACGTCACTTTGTATGAGAGGTAGGCATATTTTTGCCAAACTGAGTGTACGTTTCTACCATAAGTTTTACGATCAAATTATGCACACAATCAAGTCTTAATAAAAGCTGATAATGTAAATTCAATTTCATTACGATATTGGAAAATTTTTTTGTTTTAGGCATTTTAATAACTTCTGATAGGTTTCTTTGGGAAATACCATATGAACCATTGATTTCAAATATGGCAAAGAATTTTTTTAAAAATTGAAAGCCGTTTTTGAGAAATTTTTGCAAAAATTAATTTTCCCGGTTTTTGGGAAAATGTTATCGCTCATGGGTGCGCTTCATACATACAATAAAACTCAAACAGTTAACTTCGATGGTATAAGTAAAAATATAGCTGGCATATCTGAAATTAATTAGGAAAAAGTTAAGAAATTGTGATTTGCGTTTGCATTCGTGTTGCTATAAAAAAATATATTTTAGTTTTTATATTTTACTAGATTTTTCCCGGCACGCTTTGCTGCATCTTATCTACATAAGTACCGGAAAATGTTGCAATGATGCCTTCAGCGTTGTTATTTCTAAACCATCTTGTACTTTGTGTTTTTGAAGCGAAGCTTTTTACGCCTCGTTCTGCGATTTGCTAGAGTGAAATCAGAAAAAACGACACTTTTTCCGACACCTTTTTTCTTAGAATTGATATTGTTTTTTGCTTGCATCAATTGAACCTGAAAATGTAAAATTAAAAATAATTTCTTGACCGCTGCTGCAGGAATTGAACCCACAACTTACAGTTCCATCGTTTGTTTGTACTTTCCTCTAACCATTACGCTAAACCCTTTCTTTCATAATTTTGTTGATTCAGTGATAAACATAAGCTAAAGCTATGTTTCAGCAGATCACTATAATCTATTATTTTAAGAAAGGATTGTGTGTTGACTATTCTAGGACTGTGTATTGGCTAGCCAACCGACAAAAGTAGCAAACAAAACGAACTAGAGCAAAGATAACTAAATTTACCGAGCTATGGTTTGAATCTTCGGTTTGGCCATGCGAACTAAAAGACCTAACGAACTAAAAGAACGAACGAACTAAAAGAAATATTCACTAAGGATTGTGTATTAGATGTTGTTTCTACTTCCTACTAAAGGTCGTTATAAATATCGTTAAAAATAAACAACCTGTAAGTTGATTAAATTGTAACAAAATTAATGATTTTTGTATATTTATTCCCTACAACTGAACAGGGGGCTTTAAGGGAGGGCCGAAGAGGGTTAATATATATGATATATGTATATACTTTGTTATTTTAAAGTTTTGAATTTAAAAATTATTTTAATCGAAAAAAACGCTATTAAATTATCAAATCTATGAATTTGCGAAAATGCTTCGCTTCTCTCGTGTGTCCAGTGACGCACCTGTGTTTTTTTTTTTAATGTGTGGTTTGAATTTATTTATTTTTGATGCACGATTTTATTTTAACTTTCCCATTTTCAATAAAATTGGTATGTGAAAACCTGTATCTGGTGCTAAATTAACAAATGGAATAAAAAAATGTTTCGAAAAATTGGCGCTGCGATAATTGGGCGCATAGGGGACGATATTTACTGCCCAAATTTGAGCTAAATCGGCATAGTAGTTTTGGAGTCAATAGCAGTGTCCTCTATCGTAAACTTTTTGTACTTTTCATTTCCCAGTACCAGGGTATTACCAAATAGTAATTCCATACTAACTTTTTATGTTCTGTGTCTTTTACTTCCATAGCTATTCTGTATCGTAAATTTGGGTAGTATAGGCGGAGGCACAACCCCTTATCCAATGCCTGTCCCCTTTTCTAGTAGAAGGGCATCACCAAATGGTATCTTCATTCTGAGTTTCAATGTTCTGCGACTTTTACTTCCATTGCTATTCTTTATCGTAAATTTAGCTTATATGCGTGGAGTCACGCCCTGTTTTCGAATGAACTGGCCCGTGCCAGCTTTTCAGTAGAAAGACCTGGTCAATTCGTAACTCCATACTGAGTTTCATTGTTATACGACATTCAGTTCCAAAGCAATTCGATATCATAAATTTGGTCTATGTGCCAAAACCATTTTTATTGATTTGTGGGTGGTAAAAGGGGGTGCGAAAAATTTTTAGTACGCCTACATTTTGTGCATAAGTGCAAACTCAAACCCATGACACCTGTGAAAAAGGATGAAACACCGATTTTTAGTGATTTTATGTGAGAAATCCTATGGGCGAAAGAGGATCCACTATTTTTGCAATATCTCGAGAGCCGCTCATCCGATGTTGCACAAATAAGTTTAAATCCCGTACCATGACAAGCCGAACACACTTCAAAAATGTGAACAACACCATTAGAGCGGTTCAACGAGCGATGCGACGTTTTAGTATAGGTGCTAAAAAAAAGGTTATGGTACGAAAAAAAGGTGAATTTGTTGACCTAACTGCAAAATTAAAAAAAAAAATAATGACGTCATTGGGACACGGAAGGAGCTGCATTAGCAATGGAACCGCAAATTAAATTACATAGAATTATAACTCGCTGAGTATAGGTGCAACGGTAAAAATAATTTTTCGCCAGCAAAGGCTAGATCTTAGCACTCACGACAAAAATAGACAACAAATTTATGACGTCATGAGGCCGCGGAGAGAGCCGCCCCAAGGTCTAAAAACACCAATTATGCAACAGCGTTGCATGGAATTATTACTCGGTGAGTATATGCACCACTGTCAATGTTTTAAAACAGAAATGAAGGATTTATATGTGTGCCTGCGACAAAAATAAAAAAAAAAGAATGACTTTGCCATGTCAGCTTATGCAACGGAGATAGCAGCTTATGCAAGATAAATGCAATATTAAATAAGTAAATAAGATAATTTTATTTTACGACAGCAAGGATATGTGTTTTGACCTCAAAATAAATCATAGGTGTCATCACAACCACGGTGGAAATCGCTTAATGCACTGAAAATACAACAACAGTGAAAAAACGTTGCATGGAATTATAACTCCGTGACTATTTGCGCTACGGCAAATTTTATGGATCGATAATAAAGGTAAGGTTTAGGAAAAGAATTATGGAAGTATATGAAAGTGTTAGATAAAATATAAAAAAGTATTTGAGGATAAGTACGTATTAGGAAAGTGTAAAGAAAAGATGGGGAAAGGACAATAAAATATATTAGGACGTATTTTAGGATAGGCATAAGGACACAGATTTGGAAGAGAAAAAGGATTTGGAAAAGAATAAGAACGAGGATTGGGGCAAAGATTTGGACAAAAATTGGGACAAGTATTTGGACAAAGATTTGGATTTGGATTATGAAAAGCATAACGAAAAATTTTAGAATAAGGATAAGGACCAAATTTGAAAAAAGAGATGACATAAGGAAAAGTCTGGAACTAAGATAAACTCAAGAAATACGTTTGAATCTAAAATTCGTTATGCATTGGTTGAGAAACATAGAGACATCTCCATCTTTTAATATCATCGTTCAGTTCTAAACAAAGGTTTATAAAAACACATAAGAACTGTAAGACGCCAAAAACATTGCTTTAATAATAAATATTTTATTTTTAATTCATATTAATACATAATTTATTTCTTTTTTTTATTTATTGAGCAGTCACCATTTTATTAATTCACTCCTATCCTCTCCTCTCCTCTCCTATCCTATAGATTTTGTCAGTTCGATACTTCCAACTGTGTCAATTCTTTATTAAAAGATTTTATTCAGTTTCACATTTTTAACAGTCAAACCTGATGAAGTTTAAATTTTGTAGTTTGGATTAGAGTACGAAATCGTCTGTTCGCGAAAATATTATTGAAAATTTTTGGTGAGATAAGATAATAAGATAATTTGATTTGAGGTGAGATCAGAGATAAGAGATAAGTAATAAGATCTCATTCCGTGTACCTACCAAAACAAACGCACTCACGGACGAGATCGCAAATAAGACTTTTTCTGTTCATGAAACAGTTTGTGAGGTGTACATGGCAATAAGGACAAGAATTAAAACATGGTGCAGTGGAGGATGGTTTAGCTCCTAAAATTGATTGGAAGTTTTATGTGGACTCTTATGAAAAGCATCGAAGATTCTATTTAAAAATGAATGAAAGCAAAAAGATTTCATCAGGATATTGTATCAATAAAGTTTAGTTATTGACACTATTAAAAGTTTTCTTACCTCCTTGCATAATTATCTAGATTCATATATAATTCCAAAGGAATCAATGCATCAAATAATTATCAATGTTTGTCCAAGAGGTCCACAATAACCAAAATAATTCAAAAGAATCATCTAGGTAGTTCGAGTGGATTCTTTTTGACACAGAATCTCAGATTTTTATGCAAGAAGTTTATAGAATACACTCCCTTTTTATTTTTGCTATTCATTGCCATAGGGGCAGTGCTCACGAACGGTCATACAAGTACGCAACAAATATTTATTAAGCGTTCTCGTACATGAGAAAATATGATTGCTTTTGAAATTTAGTTCTCGTACTTGGGTGGCGTCCGTGGCGTAGTTGGTTAAAGTGCGTGGCCGCTATGTCAAAGAACCTGGAGACCCGGGTTCGAACCCCAGCAGCGACAGAAAATTATTTGAATTAAAATAATTTTTCTTTTCGGCCGCCACCTCTCTGCAGACAATGGCAAACCTCAGAGAGTAATCAAAATGCCATGTAAAGCTTCTTGAGAATAAGAACATTACGTTCATCGCCGTTCGTAGTCGGCGTTAAACCTGTAGGTCCATTTCTCGGTCAATTGTGTACAAACTTAATAACACGCATAACACTTCTAATTGATCATAAGAAGCTAGGTCAAAGTCCTTTCAAGGGCTGAAATGGCCAGTTATTTTTTTTTTGAAGCGAAGCTTTTTTTTACGCCTCGTTCTGCGATTTGCTAGAGTGAAATCAGAAAAAACGACACTTTTTTCCGACACATTTTTTCTTAGAATTGATATTGTTTTTTGCTTGCATCAATTGAACCAGAAAATGTTAAATTAAAAATAATTTCCTGCCTGCTGCAGGAATTGAACCCACAACTTACAGTCCTATCGTTTGTTGGTACTTTTCTCTAACCATTACGCTAAAACCCTTTCTTTCGTTATTTTGTTGATTCAGTGATAAACATTAGCTAAAGCTATGTTTCAGCAGATCACTATAATCTATTACTTTAAGAAAGGATTGTATGTTGGCTATTCTAGGACTGTGTATTGGCTAGCCAACCGACAAAAGTAGCAAACAAAACGAACTAGAGCAAAGATAACTAAATTTACCGAGCTATGGTTTGAATCTTCGGTTTGTCCATGCGAACTAAAAGAACTAACGAACTAAAAAAACGAATGAACTAAAAAAACGAATGAACTAAAAGAAATATTCACTAAGGATTGTGTATTAGATGTTGTTTCTACTTCCTACTAAAGGTCGTTATAAATATCGTTAAAAATAAACAACCTGTAAGTTGATTAAATTGTAACAAAATTAATGATTTTTGTATATTTATTCCCTACAACTGAACAGGGGGCTTTAAGGGAGGGCCGAAGAGGGTAAATATATATGATATATATACTTTGTTATTTTAAAGTTTTGAATTTAAAAATTATTTTAATCGAAAAAACGCTATTAAATTATCGAATCTATGAATTTGCGAAAATGCTTCGCTTCTCTCGTGTGTCCAGTGACGCACCTGTGTTTTTTTGTATTTACGTGGGTGTGAGACATTTTAAAAGGTACACGGGCTGGCGTGCGTACATGAGCAGACCTTTCCGTACTTCGGTTCTAATAACAATACATTTATAGTTAAATAACCTTATGTTATTGCCAAAACGGAGTGGTACCTTCCACGCAATGAAAAATTCATTGAAAAATCGAAACCTCGGCAAGTTTGGTACCAAGGTGAATTTTATAAGTATCGTGAAAAATTAGGAGTGGGATTGGTAAACTTCGAATTCATTGTTTTTCATCAATGATTCATTTTTTTTTTTATGAATGATTGGGTTTTTAATATTTTTATTCCGTAATTTTTCTTAAATTCTCGAAAAACCGAAGAAAATCCTGGGATTCGGGGAGACTGAAATTGTCTGAGATTTACTTCCCTTAACTCAAAAAACCAAATTAAAAAGTTTTTCAATGGCAGAAGATGTTTTTTTTTTTTTTTTTGTTTTCTTTTTATTAATTTCAAAAGAGTTAAATAATTTTTCTTAAACAATCAGGATTAAATGTATGAACTCCCAGAAATTTTTATCTTAGAAAAATTGTTGTTTCTCTGGTTTGTTTTTACGGTACTGTCAGTGACTTGTTTTTTTTATACCACGTCAAAATTTAACAGCAATGGTTTTAAACATGGTTGAATAAATAAGGTTGTCGCATGGGTGAGAGCGAGTTCCCATAAATGTCAAATCGAAGTTGACAGCTCATACAAAATCTGAAAACGAAAATTGATAACATGAAAAGCCGATGAAGTTGTTGTTGTTGCTTTTCATTGATTTTGACAATTATGGGTACTGTGAAGAGAGTACGATCAGCCACGAGACAACCTTATTTATTCAACTATGGTTTTTAAAGAAATTTATTTTAAGATTGTCTTAATATTTTTCAGTTAGTGTTATCTGGGGGAAATCCACAAACATTAAACTTGAGTTAATTTAGTTCTTTACTAAAAGTTTTGATATTTGAAAGCTTCATTGATCAGCATGAAAATCAAGTAAGAAATTCGTATAAGTGTGATTCATTGGGCTGTCTACCAACCACAAGAATAACTATGTGACGCATGCACGTGACGTATTAATTCCAACGGGCCTAATGAGTTCAGGGTTTTGTTATTGCTATTGTTATTATTGTTAATATTATAACATATCTTTACACTTAAGTCTGCACTAATGTATGTAAAGGGTGTTTTTAGAGGCGTATGTTTTTGAGAGGCTTTGAAATTAAGAATTTCAAATTGAAATAAAACACAAGAAAATGTTTTTGAAATCCCTTAAGAAAACTTTATTTTAAAAATGATTTTTTTGATATTAATGTTAGAATATGAGTTCGGACAAGTGGTCGACCCGACTGACTGGCGTAGATGAGCGACTCTCCAAAGAAAATAATCTTATCGCGCCAAATCGCACGACGGGGTGGCCAGTTCACAGATCCATTTCGTGATATTACATGTTCGTCGAATGTTTCTTTCAGTAAATTAATTGGACCTATGGACCAATAATTCCGGCGGACCATAAAATGCACCTAACGATGAGTTTTTCTGGATGCAATTGTGTTTCGAGATTATTATTGCTCCAAATGCGGCAATTCCGTTTGTTGACGAAGCCATTTAACGAAAAGTGTACTTAAAAAACGCACGTTTCTCGCATTAAACATTGTTTTTTAAAATTAATTTCAACAATTTGCAAACGTTGCTCTGGCGTGAGTCTATTTAGGGTGAATTGTTAAACAAAACTAACCCAAAAACAACCGAGAAATGTGAAATCGGCTGTCACAGAAATCAATGTTGCCAATTTAAAGTTCTTCGCCTCTAAAAAAAGCATCCTATATTTGGTATTGCACATGTATGAAAGAATATTGTTTTTCAATTAACAAAACTTTATTATTAACCGTGTCAAATTGTTTATATTTTACGCTTAGCTAGTTCCCAAACGCAATTAACCAAAAAAAGGAAAAAAACATAAAAGTAAAAGTTTTTACTTTGGGCCGGTATCATTGCCAAATTATTTTGCTTCAAATATAAACAAAACATTTCAAATTTTAAGCAAGATTTCGTCGATACACTCAACTAAAAATGTTGCTGCAAATGTTGAGATTTATTCTTAACTATCTGATTAAAATAATTTCAAAAACTCAGACCGAAAATAGGCTTACAGAAAATATTTGTGCCGAAACGAGGAAGGTTATACAAGTTGGGGCAAAAGTAATCACACTATTGGAACACCCTATAACTTTTGCAAATGGCGCCAAATGTAAATTTGGTTTTGACATTTGTGAAGTAAACAAACGTAGAATACAAATCGACAAGCCATGAATCGATTTACTCCGCAAGAACGCGGAATTATTGTTTCCATTTTTTTGCGCAACGATTTGTCGGTTGTGTTGGCGCTGCGCGAATTTCGACGCAGATTACCTGGCCATCCGACACCATCCGAACATCGACCAGACAATTGGGCAATGCCACGCAATTGGGCATTAGCCGGTGGTCCCTACGCTTTTTTAATCGGAAATCTACGAAGCCCCCCAAATTTCTTGTAGGTTAACAATTTTTTGGGTTTTTTCGTTTCAGATCACTTGGCAGGGCTGTAGAGTGTACAGCGCTACGCCACGCACGGCTTTGATCAGCGAGACTTCAGCCGCCATTTTGAATTATTTTTCATCGAAAAAATTGTATAATGTTCTTGAAATATACATTAATAAGATTTTTTCAAAAAAGGGTTAACTTTCGCTCAAAAAAAAATTCCTGCAATTACGTTACGTTTCCACTAGAACCTCCCCTTAAGTCGTGACTACATATTGTATCTACTGATAGGCGTCAATGTTTTCACTTGGTGACGATTACAATATTCACTTCGATTAAGATCACAGATTGTGCTTAGTACAATTTTTAAAAAAATAACTTTATTTAGATTTAGGAACATTCCACGGTGTCGGGTGTTACATTTGCACGACTTAAAATATAACTATAGCATACATAAAAGTATTTAAAATTTTTGCAGTCATAAAAAATTGCTTTTATGCTTGTCTTAAAAATTTAAACAAATTTAAAACTAATCAAATTAATGGAGGCAATCACAGGATATGGTATCTTCAAATACTGCAATATTATGTTGTTTGGAATATGCTGCTGTTCCGTATACAATATTATTTCCCACAAGTGCATAAACTAATGACTTTTTGTATTTACGGAATAGGTTTTAAAGTTTCCCACCTCTTTAGAAGAACTTCCTTTATTATATTGACGTTTGCACTGTCTAATCCCTTTTAGGTTCTTGGCGAGGTAATCGAAGCAATCGAATATATTATTTAAATTTACTTTTTGAGTTTTCGTGATAATCTGCGGTTCGCTGTTGGGCCGATACCATCCATCGATGGGACCTTTTCCAGTACCCGTTGCGATGTATGCCTAATCAATGAAGTTATAGAGTAGTTCTCGGTAAAATCAACTTGGAATATAGCTGTAGTGTCTGTGGTTGTTTCTTTTTTGTGTTGCAAATCTTTGCTTGTTGAGAATTAACGAAACAGTAAAACTTAAACTTTTTGTATCGCAACAGCCTATTTTGGACGACCTTCACGAAATGCGTCCTGTAGCGAAGTTCGACCACGATAACATTTAAAAAACCAGCAAAACATGGTGTCTGATGGGGCTTCACCAAAATAGAATTCTATCGGCACAGTGCTATTGGTTTAATCCACATCGAAAGTCGTAGAAAATCATCGCACGAAAATGTTCACGATTCAATTCCATTTTTTTAACAATATGAATGTTCCAAGTATCTGTAAACAACACAAAAAGCACTCGTATGACAAAAATTTCTGAGTACGTTCAACATTAAAAATATTAAACTTTACTATGACAATGTCAAATTTGGTATATTCGCATTAGTGTTGGCATACCTCAAAACTTAAAAGTCAACCTACGTAACATTAATATGCGTAGGGAATGAAAGAAAAACAGACCTATGTATTCAAATATACACAAATTTTACCTAACTATCGAGGTGTAATAGTTATGTAAGAAAAAGAAATTTGTGACGAGTGTTACACAATTTTATCAAGTTAAATTGTCGCTCTTCAAAAACAATGAGAAAAAATAATATTGGAAATTAATAAGCTGCATTCATAACCTTACTTTTGTAAAGTTACACCTAAATTGGATTACAACTTTTCTATTGACATAACTATTTGTTGTTTTTTTGTGACGGCTGTTACAAATATCCTAGCAAGTTTAAATAATCTAAAATATCGGCTCCACTAATTTACTTAATTTGAATTACAACAACTAGCTGTTACCTTCGTCAATGTTTTTTTCATATTCCACTTTAATATTTTTACTGACAACTAAATGACACATAAGACGGTGCTTACAGTGCTGCTCTATTTAAAAAGCGAAAAATATTTTTCGTTATAAAGCTTAAATTTAAAGTGAAAAATATCTTAGATTACTATTAATTTTTAATTTTTTAAAATATGACACTTAACTTAGACTAAATCTCTCCCATAAATAATAGGTTTTAATCAAAAATAATAAATACAAGATTATGCCATGCGCATGTCTGCCTACGTCATGATCGACACATTGTCAAAATCAGCTGTTTTTCACTGAGCAAAACGTAAAAAACAACTGTAGCTAAAAAAAAAAACCGTACAGAACTATTTCGCACTATCTTTCGTCTTTTCTTGCACGAACAGAAAATCAGTGAGAAAAACAGAGAAAGAGTCTTTTCCTATCTAAGTCACGAAAGACCTAACGTCTTGCGCAGAACGGTGCAACTTTTTCTGCCTCTGATGGCGTAATCTGATTTCTGTTATTTTTGGGTTTTAATCCGATATCTTAAAATATAAAATGGTTGCCTTGGTAACGATTATCTTGGAATGCTCCTTTAGTTGCTTGTCATAATATTGAACAATAATGTTTTTGTTCAGGTAATTAATATAATTTATGATATATGTTTTATAAAATCAATATGAATAAATATGAATAAAAGTATCATTTATGAATACATGCTTTCAGCTTTATATGAGTTCATTTACCCCCTTTGCCTATAGTATATATAATATATTTTAAGACAGTCGTTTTGAAGGAGTAAACTCCAATCGCGCGTCGGTGCTGACCTGACCACTTTTATAAAATGCTTTCATTTAAAATTAAAATTGCACTGTTGCCATCTTAATTAAATATCATTAAAATTTGTGTTAAAAAAAAACAAAAGTCCAACAATTAAGTGTCGACTAAATAATGACTAACTTTATCATTCGTTATCACTTCTACGTGCGCCCAAGTGAGCGGTAAAAATGTTAATTCGTTCGAAAAAAAAAAAATTCAAAGCTCTTAACTATCTTAACAAGTGTTCTAAAGTTTATTTTTGAAATACTGTGGAGCAAATCTTTAGAATCCCACTGACTTAAATTTTCACATTTGTATTGATATCTACAACGGAACGGGTGTAAAGCGTGTTTCAGCAATAGGTGTAGGATTGCAAAAGCGTATTATTTAACAGTTGGTCGCTTGGCAGTTTTGAACTTTATTGTTTAATTTATTCTTTACATATTCTACATGTGTAAACTTTATAATCCAATTAAAATTTAAGTGGCACCCAAACAATTGTTTATTTTATTGAAAAATTAAATCCTACAGCTCTTGTTGTTAAACCCTATTCCAGGGATTAAGTGCGCTGTTTCGTAACCGTAGAAGTTATGAAACATGGCTACATGGATACAGCACAACTCACAAGAGATCAATGAACAGTCAAAGCAGTGGACTTTGCCGGGTGAACATGCACCAAAGAAAATCAAATTGGGCCTGTCAGTCAACAAGGTCATGTCGTAAAACAATAACCAGCAAATATTATTCACAGCTGTTGGACAGATTTTACATTGATTTGAAGCAAAAATAACCGCATTTGTCGAAGAAAAAAGTGCTCTTCCACCATGAAAACACACTGCCTCACAGGTATGTAGTCGCCATGACAAAAATTCTTAAATTGGGCTACGAACTGCTTCCCCATCCAGATTTCCAGATTTAGCCCCCTGCGACTATCTCCTATTTCCAAACCTTAAAAATGGCTCTGCGACCATCATTGAAACATACGCCTATTTTGAGGACCTTAATAAAACCTATTATAAGGAAGAAATATAAAATTGGAAAAATGTTGGACTAAATGTATCGATCTAAAAGGAGATTATGTTGAGAAATAACGCGTTTTATTCAAAAATTCACTGACATCAAATTGCCGTCGTACATTCGTACCTCTTACAACTTACTACTCTCAGACAAATTCGAATAAGATAAAATAACATTTTCCCTCTAGACGCCGATCCCTTAAAACTTGAAAAAAAAATTGGACAATTTTTTCTTGGTTGGTCATATTCGTGGTGAATTATGACCTATTAAACTCAAAAATATTATCCGAAAGCAATTTTCTTGTTTAGTTTAGAAGACAGCTGAAAAAGGTAAAGAGTGCCTTAGAGAACTCTTGCGGATTTAGGTGTACAAAAAAAAAAACGGGTAAACATTTGGACTTGTATGAAGTGTTTATTGAAATTATAACTAGAAGAAAAAATTATCACACTAAAGTGATCACAGTAAAAAAACGAAACCGCAAAATGCGATCAATCCTTCAAGAGAATTACGACAAGATACATAACCATTATGATCGTCACCAATTCAAATAAGAAAACATTTTATTTGCGCAGTAAAGCATATAAAATATAATCTTGTTTTTGTTATAAATGACCACTGTCTAACTTCCTATCTTTATTAGTTTTGAAAAATGTTGTCCACTTAGCAGTCAATCAATTAAAATCTAATATTAATATTAACATGATTACTTGTGAAAACGTGCAGAGTGCCACAATTTATATGAAATAATACCATACTTTAAATTTAGCGAATAGGTATTTGAAATTAATTTCTCAAGGTGTGAAAAATTTTCAATTTGAAAAATTTTAATACACTTAAAATAATTTGTGTATTAAAATGTACAAATGTACAATGGGGTCGAGATTCATGGAATTGATGCCAAGCAGTTAAATCTTTAGGACGTCTGTGTAATGCTAATATAATACAAAGCCCATCATACCTCTCCTGGGCGTCACTTCCATGACTCATGGTCGAGGGTCGAGGTTCATGGAATTGATGCCAAGCAGGTAAATCTTCAGGACGTCTGTGCCATGCTAATAAAATACAACGCCCATCATACTTTTCCTGGGCGTCACTTTCATGACTCCAGATGCAACCAACGCCCTCTCATATTAGTTTCAACACCGGTTACACACCATACTTAAGAATATATTTAAATTAATAAATATACTGTATGGATAGAAACCAATGCTGGAATGCAACAGTACCAATTATGGATGGTTAGTTGGGTCACCATCCACATTTATTGGTGGAAATCGAGACAAATCTAACAACATCTCTGACAATTTGAGGGCATTGCCACCCGGTTGATTAGCGCAACTCCACGCCGATAACAGACCTGTTCTCGACATTGAACTACCACAGCCAGCATGATACTCCCCGAAGGCCAGTCTTGCGATGGTCTCCCCGGTAAAAGGGATTTACCTCGACACACACCAACACACACCGACACACCTGCATTCATCACTCATGACTGTGATGGCAAAAGCCACCACTATTGGACGTGCTACAGCGTAGAACACATCACTTCTGACTGTATGTGACACATGGTCACCACTATTTCGCACCTTTTCAAACTGGCACTCCGAGGTTACACACCGGTTACACAGGCCAGAGACAGTGAAAGTGCGAAAGAATACGTGTACTGTTCTAATGATTCGAAAAATTTCGATCTTTTATGCTAGTAACAGGAGGTGCTACACATGAAAGTGAAAGTTCATTCAAAAAATTTCATCGACTATTGCAGTTAATTAATATTTTCCATTTGCTTTTAATTGTAAACAAACTATCAGTGTTGCTCCCTGTACGAAATCGAGGAAAACCCGAAATAAATCCACTAATAAATTAAAAACTACGCTGATATCCCCCTTTTTTGACATACACTGGCCACTGCTGTCAAAATCCACTGGCTCTGAAGTTTCGTTGCCAGTAGCGATGAAAGTGGCATGAAAGTGAATCCAGTGTTAGAGTATTTGTAGAAAAGTGTGAATGTATTGAGTTTTTCGAACTATAGAGCCAGTATACTGGCCTGTGCAGCATGCCTGTAACTAAGATATACTTTTCACCTCGGATTACCCAATTCTGACACCTCTTGTACATCAAATTGTCAGCATATAAACCATCGCTTTTAACCAGTCTTTATAAGACTATCCAGAGACCACAATGCCAATGTGCCGGTGAAAACTTTTATCGAGCGTAAAGAATATCCCCGTGCTAACAAATTTTAAGGATCTCCTTCGTAGGCATACGCTATCGTTGATCGAGTCAAACAGTCCACCTACTCCCCAGATTGGGCGACCAACTCAAGGATCTGGGTAGTCCCTCTACATTTACACAAGATAGGGCGAACACGTTGCCTGCGACCATCCTCCTTTATTCTGGCTTTGGACAGGCTGCTCGTGAGAACAGGCGGAGTTGTAGTGGGTAGAGTGCGTGGCCCATACGCCAGAAAATCCTGGTTTAATTTCCACCTGAAGTTTTTTCATTGAATTAATTTTTCTGTTCGGTCGTCACCGCTCTGCAGACAATGGCAAACCTCAAAGAGTAAATAATACCATGTTAAGCTTCTTGAGAGCATGCACATTAGCCGTTCGGAGTCGGCATAAAACTAGTAGGTCTCGATCAATTGTGTACAAACATTTAATAACGCGCACAACAAATTTGATCATAAGAAGTTCGGTAAAGTCCTTTCAAGGGCTGAAATGTCCAGTTTATTATTATAATTATTTTAATGTTTAATTGGAAATTTGTTATTATTTAAAATTTTAGATAAAAAAATTTTTTTATAAACTTACTTTTATCCATTAACGACTGACCTGCAATCCCTTGTCCGATTTTTTTAAGAAACAAAACAGACATTTTTAAGAGTATTTATACTGAAGTTATATTTTCACAATCCCCCCCCCCCCCCCCCCCCCTCCATCCAAATATTTTACTTGTGTTTTACGTGATTCGAGGATATTACTGGAATAAACTGAACATTGAAATATCCATGCCATGAAATCATACCAACAGCACAAGTAAATATGATCACAAATTATGTTAACTTTTATCCTATCGTCACTTATTCGTGAAAGCCAATTATCAATACCTCTCACCTTTAACTTCTGTAAGATTTGTATGCAATACCAATAGGTATATTTATTTCTCTGCCCACTCGCCATTTCTGAATGGGCAGAGAAAGAGAGAGAATGGATAAATATAAACATTAAAACAAAGATATTTAAAATGCTTTCCGTTTTAAACTCTGTTTATAGGGATCAAATCATGGTCAATAAAATCCAGTTTTCCTAAAAAAATTTAAGGGATTAAAGCTACTTAACGGGATTTAACCCATAAAGCCTTTATTTCCACAAAGACAAATTATTCAATAGATACCGAAATAGAGCTACCATCATTATATTATTTTCTTCTGAAGTTCAATTAAAAAAAAACGATGGCTTAAAGTTATTAGTTCAAATATTTAGATAAGAAAATATTTAGGCAATGAAAATAATCAACTTTTAAAGGTGAAACTTATGGATGGTCTTTAAAGCCTAGAGTAACCTTTTGCCAGTAGCTTTTTAGCCGATGCCAGTATCGTTACACATTGTTTGTTGATCGTACATTAAAGTTAGTTTTACGAAAATATCTCATTTTTTAAAAAAATCATCAAGAATGACTGCAGAAAAGTGTCATAAGGATAAGAATAAGCCTGACATTTTGCAACGTTTCGAATTCCTGCTCAATGTTGTGAATCATATTTGCATTGGATTTGTCACGATATACATGAGTTGGATATGTCTGCGCAAGGGTCTATCTGGGACCAGGCTGCACGCATGGCTATGCACTCTCGGTGTGGGTGTATATTTCATATTTCAAAATTGGCAGAAAAATACTATTTTTTTATTCTTAAAAGTTTCAATTTCTTATGGCTGAGGGCATTATGTGTCACTATTCGGGCAACGTTCTAACCTTCAACTACAGACGTTTTACAAAGACCACAATTCATTGGGTACTACAATTACTGGGTGGCGGCATCGGTATAGCAGGAGCATTAATTAAACTTATACGAGATGACTTCGACATGTATTCCACACATGGAAAACTAGGTGAGGCCTAGTGTTTGAATCGGAAAAACACTCTTAATTCTATTTCTTTTATTATTCTCAAGGTTTGGCTGCTTTCATAATCTGCGTGGTCAGCTTGGCGTCCGGCTTGAGTGCCTTATTTTCGAAGTGTATTCAACGTTTCTTAAATCCACTGCTTAATAAAACCTTTCACATTCTACTGGGTTTGGCAACTTTTGTGGTTGCCTTGACTACTCAATATTATGGCTATCAAATTGGTTTTTTTAGTCGTGAAGTAAGCGTGGATTTTCAAATATTAATGAAGTGTGTGACTTTGATATCCTTATTTTTAACCTGTATTGGCCCATTGAAGGCGTTGTATCACAAAGCAAACGGTATTGCTTGCCAATGTAGCTAACAATTTAAGATCCAAACTAAAATAAACAAATTAAGCGCTTCAAAGTTGTATGAGTTGTTTTAAAATTAATTAAAAAAATCACATTGTATTATAATTGTTTTGTTTTTTTTTGTTGAAAAATATCCTATCCTTTCTCTACTTTTGTATTTGTTATGTTATGTTAGTAAGCAAGGTTATAAAAGGACAAGGATTTGGACAACGCTTAGAACAAGAATTAGAATTGGATTAGGATAAATAATTGGGGCAAGAGGGTCTTAGGAAAGGGATTAAAACAAGAATTTGGACGACGACTACGAAAAGAAGTATTAAGGAATAAGGATATTCCTGGTCTCTAAACTTTTCCCATCAGTTTAGGGACCAGGGGGATATGTTACGGATAAGAATAAGGAAAAGTATAAATATGTGGATAGCAAAAAAGTGGACATTTTTTGAATACCTAAATAATGATTTTTTTAGTGTGTAAAGCAAGTATTTGTAAAGTGTGTGTTTTGTATGTTGTGTTGTTTGTATGTATTGGTGTTTGTATGTGGTGGTATTAAGTCATCACAAATAACGTTGCTAAGCCCAAGTCCCTAAGGGCATATCCATGACACAGCCAACTTTATTTTTTTTGTCGTGTTCTTCAAATAAAGAAGATTGTTCTTCTTCATTTTGCTTTAGTTCAATAATGCTGCATGATATTTGCCTGTAATTGTTTGTATTTTTTCAATATAGCCGATCAATAATAAAAAACTAAAAAATAAATAACTGGTAATTTCAGCCCTTGAAAGGACGGCGATGAACGGAATGTTCTTGTTCTCAAGAAGCTTTTCATGGAATTTTGATTATTCTCTGAGGTTTGTCATTGTCTGCAGAGAGGTGGAGGCCGTACAGAAAAATCATTTTAATTCAAATAATTTTCTGTCGCTGATGGGATTCGAACCCGGGTCTCCAGGTTCGTTGACATAAAGGCCACGCACTTTAACCAACTACACCACGGACGCCACTCAATATGCCGATCAATAATATGCCGTGAAAATCTCACGGCAACCTTTCCGACCGATTATTATGAATTTTGCCGCACTACCACTTGGGCTAACCCATAGTTTTGCTTGTTGTACAGATTCAGGTTTCTAATGGTGAATAAATGTTTCATCCCAGGTCAATCAACCCAAAAAATCTTTAGGATCTCCGTTAAACACGACTAAACATTGCTCAGAATCACGAACTTGTGGTGTTTTTTGATCGATTAACACACGCGGAAACCATCTTGGAACCAACTTTTTTCATACCCAAATTATCATACAAAATAGAAACCATCGAGCTACATAGTTGATACCTTTGTAGCTCCTACCTAGCATCAACTATCTCATGCAATTTCACTTTCAGATTGTTTAATTCGATATCAAGGACTATGTAGATCATTTCTGCAGTTGTTACCTCTTTTGGGCGACCTGAATGTTCATCATAAGAATTACTTGATTTCGATGGAGCAGATTCACCATAAGATATCCATTCCTTGGCTTACAATGCTTTATAAAAACTCAAAATACATATTTTTTCCATTGTTACAAGAAGAACAAAAGTTGCTTACCGTCACTCACAGAATGACCGTCACTCACAGACTACTGCATGAAGCTGAATCAAATTTTGACAGTTATAAAGTTTGAAAGATGCCGGTCTTAAATATAATATCGATTTGAGCCTAGCGATGCCATCTCTATGTAAGATCTACTTTATAAACTGTTTTGTACTTTTATGACACATAGTAATATTTAAAAAAAAAACCATAAGTTGCTGGTTGACACTTATGTCTGCTGAGGTGAGAAGCAATGCAGCAACTAACTTTATTTAAGAACAGTAGAACCCATCAAATTATAACATTGACGAATTTAATCATATTTCAATGTGCTAACTACACAGTTAAGGTCAATGTTTGCAAATATAATGTTCGAAAGTGTAAAACCGCAGAGTTATAAATGCAGGCGTACGCGGGATTTCCCATGACGTAGGTTCATATAATATAAAGTACATATGTATGTATTCAAACATGATATTTATTTATGCAATGTGCATGGTACGGTTTTTAATGCCATTTATATTTTGATCTCGTTTTCCAGGAAGAATCTTGGGAGTTTTCAACAAAGCTTGGCTTGTGTTTCACACGATTGTGCCGATTGAAATTTTGTTTTAGTTGTTTCCGTATTTCTTTTGCATGCAGCTTCGTCGAAAATAGCAATAATCAAATTCTAAATAAAGTTATTTTTATTCAGTCTTTGTTTGTATTCAAAAGTGGGCGGTTCCATTTATTGTGTCTGCTGTAACTCAGTATGGGGAATATTCAAAGTTTAATTGAAGCTTAAATTAAATTCACTTGTGCTTATCTTGTGTTTTCTATTAGTTGTGGGGAAACCCCAACTCTAAAAAAGTGAAAATATTGCAAATGTACTAAAAATATAAGAATCTTCAAAATTTCTTGAAGTCAAGTTTGACAACGAGCAATGTTGTCAAACTACTGATAGTTTAACTTAAGACTTTGGATGACTCATGCATAAAAAATTATCTTACACTGTAAAAGCTCAACAAACGCTGAACATATTCAAGTTGACTGAGTTTTTTAAACTTTATCTTCATTTTTTTTTAAATACTTATGTAAGTTAAATTCGAAGCAATTATAAAACGACTAAAAAGAGCTCTGAAAAAGAGATAATAATTTTAAAGGCGTCAATATATTTACACATCATAGCTGTCACTTATAGCTGTCAGAATATAACTCAAATAAGCTGAGCAAATAACAAGTTTATAAGCAACAATGTGAAAATTCTAGCATAGCAATATTTTTTAAATTCTATATTGAATGAAGTTTGACGAACTTAATTGAGCTGTACATGAATACTCTGGCTACACAGAGCATTCGGCATAACAGTTTTTTCCTTGAATATAAGATGAGAAATTTTTAATTTTCACGAGTTCACACTTTTGCGGACATAAACATGTTTCAAAAGTCAATAAAAAGAAAATCGAATAAAAGCTTTCTGACAAAACTTAAATTATTAACACCTACATATATGTATTATACGAGGGTTACTAAATAACGTCGCTCGTATGACTAACTGGTAGTTGCCCAAAATCGTAGGGCAACTTTAATTTTCAAGGCAATTTTCAAGTTCATCACAATTTTTTCGCTATCGAACATTGCTGTCGAACTGTCAAAAAACGTAACGTGTCTTAATAAATCTATTTTCTACAGAACTCTACGCTACGTCTCGCCACGTTATGATTTCGGTAACGAATTATACACATTTATCATTAAACAGATTTCAATTTGATTGTTGGCTACGTTACGCTATGTTACCTTACGTTTGGCTAAACTTGGCTATTTTGAAAAACAATAAAGGAAAAATCGTTCTCTATATTTGTTCCCTAAATATATGTTGTGACTTACATAGGTATAGTATTATAAGTATAGGTTTCGCCATCGAATGGTTCCTTTTTGAAAATGCTAAAAATAAAATATCTTTAAATATTTTCAATTATATTGAGGTTTGTAAGAATGAGTAAACCTTCCATTAATAAACATAACTTCATTCAAATGGGCGCCTCGGCCGGCCCCTTAGTAGCCCATCCTGCCAACCCCATTTGACAATATTTCCGATGGTTTCGGCTCTTATTTCAACAATAGTGCGAACAATACTTGTATTATGATTGTGGCTGAATTACTTTTAGATTGTCAACATAACATTGGTCTGACATGTCTTACAAAAATGGTTGTGGGCACAATTATTTCACTAAATGCGCAAAATACCGATTGTTAGATGACTTGTGAGAAACGTATCGCCATCTTGTTGAAATTAAAACTCGTCCATATACATTTCTTTAATGTGTTGCCATAATAAAATGGTTAACATGTCTCTGTGGCGTTCTCTGTCCACCGAAACGTTATTGCCGCCTTCATTTTGGAAGAAAAATGGGTCAATAATGCCGCCGTTCCAAAAATCACTTTAAACAGTCACAAGCTTAGGATGTATTAGCTTCTCTATGATTACTCGCAGGTTTTCCAAGCCCCAAATACAACAGATTTGCCTATTAACTCAACCGCCGAGATGAAAATATGCCTCATTCGATAAAACAGATTTTTTTGTAAATCAAAGGCATTTTAACGGAGCGGTCTAAGCGAATAAGCAAATAAGCCGAGATCTTTATGCAGAATTCTCCTCAGGCTTGTGTGACGCATATTCTCGATTGAGCTAAGAAACTAAAAATCGGTGTATAATCGACACCGGGTTAGAGTTACAGGCTTAGAAGTGCGCAGATCCGATGGAGGTGTTTTGAAAATTTCACACACAGATTCTTGTTTTACTCGACAAGACCTATAAGAAAAATGGTATCATTTCCCAGGAATTTTAGACTGTCGCACCGTCAAATCCATGTAATATAACATATTGCAATTAATAACAGCATTTTTAGAAAATTTCAAGATATTTCATTAAATTTTTTCACAATTTCAATATTTTTGCGCGAAAAAGAGCGTTTTTGATTGATAATAAAGTTTTATTATTTTCATAAAGAGACAAGGAAACAGATGAAATGAATCAAAACACATCACCACTGCTCTTGCAGTAGTATCACTTTTTACCTTACAACTATGTACCTGTCTAGGGAATGTACTTTACTTTTCTTACTTTACTTACTTTATTATATTTGCAATATATAAATGTTTAGAATGTTAAGATGCAATAATCCATCGTTTAGAAAGGCCCTTACAAAGAGCACTGGAAAACTTTCTTATAAGTTTTTTATTTTAACATTCCTCTCTTTATATCTTTTCGGATTATTACAGTTATTGCAAAAGTAAAAATTGTTTTTAGAATCGCTTTACTGTTAAAAATGCGCATTTTTCTATAAATATAAAACTCAAGTTATTTAATCAGCTAGAGTAAATATCTGTAGTTGACCTATGTCAAGGCCAGCAAGGTATTAAAAATGGATATTAAAAATGATAACGAAGCACACAAAATTCTGTCTAGGCCAGAAATTCTTTGCAAAACAAAAAAAAAATAAATTGATTCTAACATTGTTTATAAAACGGAGAGGTTATTAATTACCCTTTAAATACAAAACGATTGTTTATTTTTATTGAAATTTATTTTTGTTATCAATGCTAAACATGCACAGCTTTTTTTAATATAACAAACAAAGCAACATAAATATTTTCATTAAATATGTATGTAAAAGCTCTATTTTTGCTATTGCGCCCAAGAGTTACAAAAGATCAACAAATTCTTATTACAATAGCTTAACGCTAAATTCTAAAAATCTTCAGCTCTAATAGCATCCCACATCTAGAACGACGGCCTCAACAAGTCTACCACTTCCGACGTAGTTTTATTTTTTAAACCTACCGAACGTTTCACCTACTATTTACATCCACTGCTTGACACTTGTGTTTCCCTCTATCTCTCTTATCAGATCAAAACAGCAGCCTAAAGCTTAATAACTCTAAAACTTGCGATAAGAAATTCGAAATAAAATAAATCTATAATAATTTAAAAAAAAAAAAAAAAATATATACAAATATTAAGCACGTAAAATATGGCCTCTACCATGGCATCTGAGGAGGAACCCGGTCTCAGTAACGTCCGAACCGATTACGGCACAACAACGTACAAAAGTTCTGCCTCTATTGCTGCTGTCGATGAGCAAAACTTACACGCAGCTCTCAACATTCGCCTCGCATCGTCATCGTCGTCCTCGTCGTTGTCGGCACCACCAACGTCTAACCGCAACAGTGGTGGCTACCAAAGTAGTTACTACTCTTCGAAGGCGAATCTTTGTGCGCGCACTTCAAAATATTCGCGAGACTCGTATGTTTTTTTATCGTGTAAAATGAAGGTTGATACAATGCCAAATAGTGAAACGCGTCAAATCGTACAACGTGTGGAATACTTCTTTAATGTTATAAATCATGTGTGCATCGGATTTGTCAGCATTTATATGAGTTGGTTATGTCTACGCCTGGGACTTGCAGGCACCGCACTGCACGCTTGGCTGGTTACAATCGGTGTAAGTTTGATGAATATTAATAAGGACTTTATAAGGATGTCGACACAAAAGCAAAGTAACGAATTTACAAGAATTTAATTTTAAATTTTCCATTGCATCTGGCAGCTTGGTGAGTGTACAGGATGGGTCAAATACAAAATTTTTTTTTTAAATGCAATAAAATGAACAAAATTAAATTTTGTCCATGTATCATGACTTTATTAATAGGAGCCAGCATTTCCATTAATTATGGAACACAACGTCTTTCAAATGGCTGCCTTGACTGTTTTCACAGTAGCGCGTTCTGTCACTCTAATTTAATTTTCCAAGACATTGTTGATGGTTTCGGACTGTATCTCACAAAAAAAGTCCAAAGGGGTCAAATCGCAGCTCCGAGGCTGCCAATTGACATCGTCAAGACGGCTGATAATACGTTTTGGGAATTTGGTTCGCAAAAGATCGATTGTGGAATGGGCTGTGTTGTATGGCGCCATCCTGCATGAACCAGAGGTCGTCCAAATTCATGTCTCCAATTTCAGCAAAAAAAAAATCGGTTAACATGGCTCTGTAATGCCCACCGTTGACCGAAACGTTGTTCGCAGCCTGATTTTCAAAGAAAAATTGTCCAATGATGTCACCACCCCACAATCCGCACCAAACTGTTACTCTCTGTGGAGCCCCAATTGTGGCAATTTTGTTTGTTAACGTAGCCGCCGAGATGAAAATGCGCCTTGGCAGAAAAGATGATTTTTCGCCCAAATCGTCTTCTTTTCAAATAAAGCACTGTTTGGACTACACAGCACTCACTTTGGAAATAAGTTTCCAATATTTGCCTACTTTGTTCAAACGTCAAGCAACTCACTTCTTTCCGCGGAGGTATGATACTGACTTTATGTCAAGATTTCGAGTTGGACACAGCTGTCAGTGTTAAAATAATCTATGATTTAAAAAGAAACCACTAGATGGCCCACCCTGTACATGATGCCAAATTCAATTCATATAATTCACAAATTACTGTTGTAAAGAATCGAGTATACACGTTAATATTTATTTTTTTAATAAATGAATCGAGTGTGACATATTTCATACTTTCCAACACCAATATCAAAATGTCTGTAAAATTTGAAATTTGTTCCTGAAATTTTAAAATTATTTTTGAGCTAAGCAAATATTTTTTTAATTGCCTCAAAAATATTATTATTCATATACGATTGTTTGCTTTTGTACCGACGATATTGAAAAAAAAAGAATTCTCGAAAATCTGTTTTATTACCAAATGTATGTTAAGACCCCTTTTACTCCATAAACCAATTTAGAAGACCCTTTTGTGAATTGTTTCGTATTTATTCGGTTTTATTTAATTTAACAATATTGAGTTTTCATAGCATATTATTTTACATTTATTTTTCAAAGACAATACATTTCAAAAATAATTTTTGAAAATGAACGACCATTAGAATTTGGAAAAATTATATGAAGAAAACCTATATACATATATTCTGATTTTCACAATTTACGCCACTTGTGTTTTATACCTTTAAATTCACTGGAACCTAGAGAAGATTGTACAGAAGTAAAAAATCGAAACAACTAATTCAACTAGTGAAGAAACCAATCTCCAATCCTAGAGTTGGTCTGCAAAACCAAAAGTTTCTAGATATTTTTTTTACTTCGCATCATGAAATATATGATGTGAGTTTCCATTAAAGGGCTGCGCAGTCATAAGAAAAATGACTTGGAAGCCATCTGATATGTTTTCAAATCCTTTGTCTCTTTTGCAGTCTCATTTCAAAACAGATGATCAAAACAGAGAACTTTCGCCAACTTTCTTTTTCGGTTTTAATCAATGACTTTCTGTCGCGGAGTAAAATGCATTTGCTATTCATATTCTTTCAAAACACGCCCGAGCTCTTTGGAATTTGAGAGAAAGGTGCAAAATATAATTGACACAGGCTTGAATAAAATCTTCGAGTGATGGCTTACTAATAAAGTAGAATTTAATGCAAGCAAGGTCCAATGTTGCCTGTTAACTCACAAGCAAATAAATTGCTCCTGAGCTGCCCTCATTATGAACTGAGCTCCCCTCAGAAGATCTTGTGGAGTCAGATGCTCTTGACGTTCTAGGCATATCGATCCAATCTGATTTTCGTTGAAATGATCAAATTTTCTATGTGTCAAAAGAAGCGGCTAAGTACCTAGTTTTTGTTTTTAAACGGTGTAAGACATACTTCACAGCAACTGATCTTCGCATGATCTATAGCTCATATGTATATTAGGCCGTAAATGGAGTACTTACTTACTTATATATTTATTTATTTATTTATTTATTTATTTATTTTATTCATCAACGGAATATAAACTTCCTTACTGACTACTTGACTAAAATAATACATTTCTGAATTTTAAATTTATGGATAAACGTATGAATACTTAGGTGCTAGAAGTATTACTTATACTATGAAAATAGGAAATCAAGTAATTTTTAAATGCATTTCTGCTTAAGCCTGAATTAAAATCAACATTCATGCAGACTGTATTAGCCAGTTTTAAACAACGCGTTATGGGTTCATTGCAAGTATAATTTACTCTACAATATGGCACATGAAACAAATTCTGAGATCTGAGGTCCCGCGAAGGTACATGAAAGCCTATCTTAAGTAACAAATCAGGACAGTTAATGTTACTATATATAATGTCTCTGATGAACATGACAGCAAAATATTTACGACGCATTTTCAAAGTGAGGATGCCAAGGAGTAGACACCTAACGTTATATGCCGGCATTTCAATATTCCAATTTAGGCGCCCAATTGCTATTCTAGTGAAGCGTCTTTGAACTCGTTCAATTCGGTCAGATGACACTGAGTAAAAAGGATCCCATATAATACAACAATATTCTAATATTGATTTAACAAAAGCATTATATAGCGAAATGAGAGAAAACGGATCATTAAATTCTTTAGAGTTTCTAGTAATGAAACCCAGCATGGAGTTGGCTTTAGAGATCATATAATCAATATGTTTAGAGAAACTAAGCTTATGATCAAGAAAAACACCTAAGTCTTTCATCTCTGTTAATCTTGATAATGTTACTTCGCCGAGCTTATAGGGGTACAGTAATGGATTTAAATTTTTATGAAAAGTTAAACATTGACATTTTGCAATATTAAGTGGCAATAAATTATTACGACACCAAGTAGATAGTCTTTTTAAATCCAACTCAAGTTCTGAGCATTCGGAAGTTGATTTCAGACGAGAAAAAATTTTAATGTCATCAGCATACATTAAACACTGTGAAAACTTTAGAATTTTAGGTATTTCATTAACAAATAATAAGAACAGTAGAGGTCCTAAATGACTTCCTTGAGGGACGCCAGAAGTAACATAGATAACATCTGAAAGCTCATTGTTAATACGGACATATTGCGCCCGGCCGGTGAGATATGACTTGAGCCATCTCAAAATAATTGAATGAAAACCGATTCTTTCAAGTTTGTTTATTAATAAATTATGTTGAACTCTATCAAACGCTTTGGAAAAGTCAGTAAAAATTACATCACACTGATATCCTTTTTCAAAATTATTTAAAATATAGTTACTAAAAATCGTCAGATTAGTAACGGTTGACCTACCAGTCACGAAACCGTGTTGAAAAGGTGATATAGTCTCTTTTACAAGAAAAGTAAGCCTGTTGTACACCAATTTTTCAAAAAGCTTAGGAATTGCTGAAATTTTACAAATTGGTCTATAGTTGGAAACGTCGTTCTTGGAGCCAGATTTATGAATAGGAGTTATAAAAGATTTTTTCCATTCAGGAAGAAATTCACCACTATTAAGTGATTGATTAAAAATGGTGACAAGAGGAAGAGCTAGCGCATTAGCGCATTTTTTTAGGAGAATAGGTGGAAAACCATCAATTCCGGGCTGTTTATCTACGTTTAATTGACTCAAACCTTCCACAACCTCGAGCACACTAAGTTGTAAATAACCTATGTTAATGGAATTATCAATTAATTCTAAGTTTAATTCAGGTGGATTAGAATCTGGACATGCATATACTGATTTGAAAAATTTAGCAAAAAGATTGCAGATCATGGGAAGATCAGATGTAGCAGTATCAAGGTATCGAATTGTATTTGGAATCCCAGCAGATTTTTTTTTACTACTTATGTAGTGCCAAAAGCTTTTACTATTATTTGTTTTTAATTTAGATTCTTCCTGAAATATATAATTTTTGTATACTTATCTGGCGCTTACAACCGAAGGTCGGTTTTAGCCTCGTATAAGAAATTGCGCCATCCATTTCTGTTTTGCGCTTGCTGGCGCCAGTTGGAAACACCAAGCGTAGTCAGGTTATCCAATACCTGATCCTTCCAACGAAGATGTGGGCGTCCTCTTCTGCGTTGACCACCACCGGGCACCGAATCGAATATTTTTTTCGCTAGAGCGTCGTTTTCCATTCGCTCAACATGATTTAGCTAGCGGAGCCGCTCGATTTTAATACGCTTAACTATGTCGATGTCAACGTACAGCTCATACAGCTCGTGGTTCCATCGAATTCGGTACTCGCCATTGTTGAAGATTGGACCGAAAATCTTACGAAGGATCTTTCTCTAGAAGGCTCCCAAATTCTTTTCACCAGAACTGCTCAACGTCCAGGCTTGTGCTGCATATAATAGGACGGACATTAGTGACTTATAGTGAGTTTTGTTCGTCGAGAGAGGGTTTTGCTTCTCAATTGCCTACTCAGCCCAAAGTAACACCTGTTGGCAAGAGTTATCCTTCGTTTTATCTCAATACTGACATCGTTGAAAGAGTTTACGCTGGATCCCAGGTAGACGAAGTCCTTAAAAACCTCGAAGGAGATGTTGTCAACACTGACGTTGTTTCCAAGACACTGGGACTGTTTATTTGTTGACACTAGGTATTTCGTCTTATCTGCGTTCGCTGCAAGACCCATTCGACTCGACTCTTTCGCTAATCTGGAGAATGCTGCACTGACTTCACGCGTATTATGGCCAATGATATCGATATCATCAGCATACGCCAGCAGCATAATACTTTTGTAGAATATAGTGCCACTGCGTCTCAAATCAGCAGCTCGGATGATCTTCTCCATCATTAGGTTGAAAAAGTCGCACGATAAGGAATCACCTTGTCTGAAACCTCGTTTGGTATCGAATGGAGGAGTGAGATCCTTCCCGATCTTAACTGTGCTGCTGGTGTTGCTCAGTGTCATTCTGCAAAGACGGATGAGCTTTGCAGGAATACCAAATTCAGACATGGTGGAGTATAGATGATTCCTTATTGAACTATCGAAGGCGGCTTTATAATCGACAAAAAGATGGTGTGTGTCGATTTGTTTTTCTAGGGTCTTCTCCAAGATTTGTCCTAGCGTAAATATCTGGTCTATGGTGGATTTGCCAGGTCTGAAGCCACACTGATAAGGTCCAATCAGCTGGTTTACGATGGGCTTCAGTCTTTCACATAATACGCTCGACAGGACCTTATATGCGATATTAAGAAGGCTTATCGCACGGTAATTGGCGCAAATGGTGGGATCGCCTTTATTGTGGATTGGGCAGAGCACACTGAGGTTTCAATCATTTGGGATGCATTGTTCCGACCATATTCTGCATAGAAACTTATGAATGCATTCAAATAGAGCTTCGCCTCCATTCTTGAATCGGTTCCTGCGGTTTTGTTATTTTTAAGCCGAGCTATAGCTTTCAAGACTTCACTATGGTCGGGCAACGGAACTTCAACGCTGTCGTCCACAATTTGGGTTTCCGGGATATCATCTCTATTGGCGGGATTGTTGTCGTCGTCACCATTCAGTAGCCTAGAGAAGTGTTCCCTCCACATCATCAGTGTACTCTGGATATCTGTCACTAGATTGTGACAGGTACTCCGTAAATGGAGTACAATTCCTATATTTTGGCAGAGGCTTCAAGATCTTATTTGGAGCTTCTGGATCGATTTCAAGATGGGCAATATATCTGATAGGGGATGAAAACATTTCATCTTTTCTTATCTTTCTTGGGCGCCTTCACAATGTTGGTTGCCTAACCCTTCATTGCAGGTACTACCATGGGAAGTGTTCAAGGGAGATACATGAGCTAACGCCATCAGCTCCTGTGTTTCCTAGGTTCACTTTGGCAGCTCACCCATCGTAATACCTTGATGCCCAATATAATCTCGCATTATGCAGATAATTTGTTCTTCAGCCGTACAGTAAAATTGTCGAACTCTCTACCTATGAGCGTGTTCTCAGGCTATTTTGTGCTGAAGAAAATTAATAAACCTTCGCCGACATTACTCCATCTTTCCAACCTCCAACTATCAACCTTCTGCCCAATCAACACAACCATGTCGCTTTTATAGAGGACATCCCCTGAACTTTGGTTTAGTTTCAAAAACATCTGTGACGTTTGTGACCGAAATCGATTTTTAAAAAACATTATATTTAGGATCGACATCGGTGTAAAAAACTGGAATCGTACGAAAACTAATCAGATTGTACCGACCGATTTCAACTTACTTTACACCTGTTCTCTTTATAAAATAATCTCTAATACATTTTCGTTTTTTTCTTTCATGATCCTTAGTTCTGCTTACTTATGGCCCAGGCTGTTATGTGTCACTACACTGGCAACGTTTTAACCTTTAACTACAAACGAACAACGAAAACCACAATTCACTGGATACTTCAGGTGTTGGGCGGCAGCTGTGGTGTTGCTGGGGTGATAATTAAAATCACACAGAAAGGTTTATCACTGCACTCCATACACTCAAAACTAGGTGAGTAGAGTTTTCAATGTTATATACAAACAATTTATAATGTTTTTAATCTCCATAGGTTTTGCTGCCTTTATACTCTGTCTCATTAGCATGCTTTCCGGCCTGAGCGCTCTATTCTCAATGCGATTGAAACATAGAGTGAATCCATTGTTGAATAAAACTTTTCATATTCTCTTGGGTCTGGCGACGTTTGTCCTTGCGTTGGCAGCACAGTGCTATGGTTATCAGACTGGTTTTTTCAGTCGTAAAGTTAGTGATGATTTTCAGCTAACGATAAAGTGCATTACGCTGATTTCACTGTTCTTAACCTGTGCAGGACCGCTACAGGCCTTGTATCATAAGATACGTAACTTGATACGTCATTTTGATTAGTTGAGTTTAACGAACCGCATTTTAAAGTTAGCTTAAGTACAATTAATTTTTTATATACATTTTTTAAATAAAGTTTAACATGTGATTCGATTTGATTTTCTCTGAAAATTTGGACAAACAGTTTTCATAAGTTTAAAGTAAGGCCCAGAAAAGGAACCAAAGTCGAAAGTTTATGTAAAATCCGCTACTGAATATAGTACGCTTATCAAAAGCTTTCACCTAAGAAAAAAGATAAAATATCTAACGGTTCATCATCACCGAGAGCCGTCGAATAAACCTTCAAGTAGGTAACGCTCGCTCTTAAATTGCATATCTTGGCTGATATAAAAAAACTAATCAATGAATAATGTACAGAAAATCAACATGAAGCAAAAACTCCACGATGTTTAATCAAGCGACAGACAGCTAGCAGAGTCACACGCGTCCGACGCCCACGTCTCAATTGACGTTCGAACTTACAAGTAAAAAGTTTAAATTCTTCCGAGCTCTACTGCGCTCGGAGATATTTCAACTATAAGAAGCACCAATATAAGACATGGCTAAAAAGGGAAAATTTGTTGTGAACAAAGTGAGAGTTCTTGAAATTCCTACAGAAAGCCTGCCTAGGACAAAAACTCAAATAACATTGGTGCAACGTTTGGAGTTTGTTATATCACTGCTCAACCGTTTATTTATTGGCTTTATAACGATCTACATTCTCTGGCTGTGTTTGAGACAGAGTTCCGTTGACATACCTTGGCATGCTTGCCTCTGTACGCTGGGGGTAGGTTAGCACGTACTTATGTATGTGTGTTTGTGAGTTCGTTAGTGGTTGCTAATCATGATTCAAAAACAGCTTTATTCCCAACCGCCTTAACATAATTTCAGTTCACCTGCCTTATGGCGGAGGGTCTGATGGCACACTATCGCGGCAATGCTGGTACTCAGATCTGTCCACGACCAGAAAAAACACGCACCCATTGGATACTGCAGTTAATGGGTTCGTTTTTCGGTCTTGCGGGGATAATTGTCAAGATATCGCTCGAGGAGCTGCATTTCACAACGTTGCATGGAAAGCTGGGTAAGTTGGCTGTATCGTTACTCATATTAATTTCTTTACTCAAAAATTCCTCAGACACGCTGCTTTAAAATTGTGTGAAACAAATAATATTGACCATTTATTGTAAAAAAATTAGGGCTCGTTTCTTATTCGTCGAATTTGTCCACTCACCAAAAATGTTGGTTCAATCGCTTCAATCACTTGTCCTAATTCCTGTTCCAATGGTAGTTATAGTTAATTGAGTTACGTATAGAAACTCAAAACAAAACAAACACAAAAATATACATTATAAAAAAACATGATAGAATAAAAGCCTTTCCAATGACTTCTACTTTTGTTTTGTGAAAAATGTACAAACTGGTTGTAGAAAATTGAAAAAAGGAGCTAAAAAATGTTTTATGTACTATGTACGTGTACGAGGGGTACTATTTATATTTCAGGAATAGCAAATAATAACAAACATTTTTTAATGAAAATATCTTTATTGTTTTTCAAAATATTCCCCTTGATGATCAATACACTTTTGCATTCGTTCAAACCATTTGTCATAGCAGTTTTTCCATTCCTCTTGAGACACCTCCAAAACATGATTTTTGAACGCTTCACGGAACGCTCAAGCGGAACAGTGGCCACATGACCCATTTGGTGGAAGAAACAGGCGACCATTTGCTTCGCAATGTTTCGTGCGCGAACAACTTTTGTTGGATTTGCTTCGTCTTGGAATACCCACACGGTCGATTGCTGTTTTGTTTCCGGCTCATACGCATATATCCATGATTCGTCACCTGTCACTATTTTATACACGTCTCTTTAAGCATCACTATTGAACTTTTTGATCATTTCCTTACACCAATCGACGCGAGACTTTTTTTGAGCGATTGATAAATTATGGGGTATCCAACGAGAGCAAATTATTTTTACAGATAAGTGTTCATGCAAAATAGAATGTATTGAAGTGGAACTAATTTGCAAGGATGCCTCTATCTCACGATATGTCACATGACGATCTTTCATTATTAGTTCACGTACTGCATCGATGTTTTGTGGCACAACAACCGATTTTGGACGACCTTCTTGGAATTCGTCGCCGACTGAACTACGACCACGATTGAATGCACTTAAGCAGCGATAGACTGTGGTTTTTTATGGTGCTTGATCGTCATACAAAGAACTGAGTTCATCGACACATTCTTGTTGAGATAACCCACGTCGAAAGTTGTGAAAAATAATCCAACGAAAACCTTCTCCTGAAATTTCCATTTTCTTAACAAATTGATTTTTTTAACTCACTGTTAACAAAACAAATTTGTACATCAAAACGTTGTGAGTAAATTTATGCTAACAAATGTCAAACTTCATTATGGTGATGCCAGATTTTAGCTATTGACATTACTGTTGCCAGTTCCCGAAATAAAAACAGTACCCCTCGTATTAGTGTTAGGATTAAACATATTATAGACCAATAAATGCCTGTTCTAAGCCCTCACTACAAAATTAGACAAACAATTTTAGACGCCATGGGGACAGCCGCTCAAAGATCAACAATGCAAAAATAGACGGCGTCGTGAGGTCCCTCAGGGAACCGCGTAGTGTGATGCATATGCATCACTTTTGCTGGATTAACTTCATGCAGTTAAGACAAAGTTAATCCACCAAGAAAAAGCACAACCAATGGAGCAAATAAAAAAACGCAAAAGCAAAGCAACAACAACAACAACAAAAACAACACCTACATCAACATCAACATCAAAATCAACATCAACCAACAGCACCAGCACCAACATCAACATCAACATCAAAATCAACATCAGCATCAACATCAACATCATTATTATTACGAAATTCGATATTTAAGCTTTTATCTAAAAAAATAAAGATCAAGTTCGAAAATGAGCCAAATCGGATGAAACCACGCCTATCTATCATACAAAGTGACTTTACCAAAAAGGTAAAATCTCTTTTAGTTCCACAAAAATTAAAATATGCACTTGAAATTTTGCAAATGAGATTTAATATTTAATATGTACTCTAAGTTTGAAATCCAACGAAATCGAGTGGAAAGCACGCCTACCTCCCTAACTAAGTGACTTCACCAAAAAACAAAAGCAAATATTTTTCTTTAAGACTATAACGAAAAATGTTTTTACAGATAAACATTTTATTGGCTGCTTAAGACTTTGAATATACTTTGGTTCGGTCGTGGGGTATTTTAACTTCGGCCCAGTCGAAGATAATTTCTTACTAGTTATTTTAATTTCATCATAAAAGCAATTTTTTTTCGAAAAAGCAATTTATTTTGCATTATTCTACACAGGAAAGTATAGGAGCCCCAAGTGCTCTTTGAATCCGACAGTAAGAAAGCAATTATTTAATTAAATATAACTTTTCTTATTAATCACTTATTATTATTACGTATTATTATTACTTATTATTATTACTTATTATTATTACTTATTATTATTACTTATTATTATTACTTATTATTATTACTTATTATTATTACTTATTATTATTACTTATTATTATTACTTATTATTATTACTTATGAATTACTTATTATTATTACTTAATAATTGCTTATTGATTAAATCTTTTAATTAAAATAAAAAAAGGAACCATAATTTTCTCTTATGAAAACCATTTCTATCCTCAACACATTCCCAGGAGTTTTCAATGCTAAAACACATAGATACACATATTAAATAGTCAGGATACTTTCAGTTATATCCTGAATTCCGATTAGAATATTTCCCCAATGCAAAATGTTCGTTCCCTCGAATAGTACTACATTTCTATTGTATATTCCGCCCTAACGAAATTTAATTTCAAATAATCTATGAATTTTCGAACATAAAATAGCTGATCATACAGCGTGGGCTCTAATAACTGTCGCACCTAATTATTTTATTTAAAATAAAAAACAAACCACGTATTTTGAGCCAAAAACATATTTTCTTTATTTGTTGCAATGTCGGCTTTAATTTTTTAACAAGCTTCAAACGTTTTGGCAAACTTGAACAGGCAGCACGGATGACTTCTTCTGGTATTTGGTCCCAAATTCTCTCTTAAAAGCGTTTGTATTGTTCCATTTTTATGTTCTCTAAATTTGTCAGTTTGTCCAACATATATCCCCAAATGAAAAAATCCAGCGGATTCATATCCAGAGAAGATGGAGGCAATTTATTCGCCGGAATAAAAAAGGAAATATTTTCTTTGAAGCAGTTCTGAACAGTTCTTGTTTTGTGAGCCGGTGCAGAATCTTGCTGGAAGCAATATGGGTCATTATGGCTGATCAGCATTTCATCCAAATATTTTGCATTCATTTTAACGCCTTTATCAATAAAAAGGAGTTGAAGCTTGCCTTTCGCGGATATGGCTCCACAAACCATGTCGGTGATGATATGTTTTGGTATCTTTCAATGCCATTTTTATCTGCTGGAATATCTCGTAGCACATAGCACATGAGGCCATAAATTATTTTTTTATGGCCTTACAGAGAAAGGTTCCATCTCTAAATTTATTTTTGAGAATGTTTAAAATGTTTTTTTTTTCGTTTTCTTCCAGAAACAGCAGAATATCTCCTTATTCGTTCACGAACATTCTTCACCAGATTAATAATTCTCACGCTGCATTTTCGACCAAATTTTTTAGATATTTTTACACTGCCAGTTAGTTGCCTTTAATTGCATCCAGGTTGTGCAGCGACTTAACAATCTCACTTGTTTTTTTTTAACCTGCATTTGTAATTTCTGTACAAGTTCTCTTTTTACTTCCATAGCTCAATTTTTTATTTAAAGAATATTGAAAAAACAAAACACTCCTCCAATTTCACAATTGATGTTAGAATGACAATTTGTAACGGAAAAAGTTTACACTTGCTTAGCTTTACACAACAATTATTAGGGCCAACGCTATTGTATTGAAAAGTGAAATACGGAAAGTGTTATCGGAGTTCGAATTTATTTCAAACCATGGTCCTACGCTTAAATTTTTCTTTATTTCTTTTCTCAATTCTAATTAACTGAAATTAAAAATGCAACAAGTCGTACGACTCCAAATGTGTAGTTGATGGTAGAGAAGATTGTGGAGAGAATCACTTAGTAACTTGAATTGATTAAGGTCATCACTCTCCTTTATGCTTCGATCGATCGCTAAGCTCTCATTGTGATAAGTACACTTTTGATTTTATTTTTTCTTTTGTAGGTCTTGCAGCGTTCATCTTATGCTTGACGAGTCTTTTTAGCGGCTTGAGTTCAATCTATGCAACCGAATTGAAGAAACATATTCAACCACTGCTCAACAAAACTACACACATTTTGCTCGGCTTGGCAACGTTTACGTTGGCCATGCTCAGCACATTAACGGCTTTCGAGACAGAACTCTTTATTGAATACTCTCTGGATGCAGCGCAATATCAAGACTTTCGGCTAATCTTAAAAATAGTAACGATTTTAATATGGTTGCTCAGCAGTTACGGACCTTTATGGTGTTTGATATACAGTAAATTGTGGAAAAGATGAACAGCGTAACTTATTAACAATAGGAAAATGGAATAAAACAAGATTTTCTATCTGCATTAAGCAATGTGCTTTTTAATTATAATTTATTTTTTTTTTAATTTTTTAAGTTTTTTTTTTAATACTTTGTGGATGCTTTTAAACATAAATATAAATATGTATAAATAAATAAATATCACTTAAACTAATACAATTTAAAATTAAAGTGTGTCTGTGTGTGTTGTAGTAGTAGTGGTGTAAAAAGCAGGTGTATATAAAAAGTATTTTTATAATAAATAATTATTTCATACACATTAATAAAACATACATAGTTGTAAAGCATTTGACGGCATTTCTATTTTTCATTATTCTTTAGTTTAATTAAAGTCGATATTCGGCACAGCTCAAGATTGAGGACGTGTTTGGAGTATTTCAATACGAGTAGGTTATAATTTTATTATTCTAAGATTACTGCCATTTCCTAATTCATCGCATCTTTATTTAATGAGTTTAATACGACATTCAAGTAATTTTAAGAATACATTTCTGTTGCAATATTTGCAGCTCTCGATTGGGAGCCCGCACAATTTCATTGAGTTTTTGTTGCTCGTTGTTGAGCGAGTGCTCAAGGTCTCGTTAGCGGGAGTTGCAAATAATAAAAAGCAAGCTTAAGCTCGGCAACCGTAAAGGATACTCTCATAAGCGAGTTGTCATATTTATTTCCAAAAAACCGGAGTTGCGGTTACTGCAGCGATCAGTGCATGCTTAAATTTAGCTATTTTGTAAATTTTGTCAAATTAAATTTAAACACATTTTGAGTTTTGAGATTTTGAGTTTCACAATTCAAAATCAATCAAAAGTAAGAGAGAAATTTGAAATGAACTTCTCAAAGGGCTTGGATATGATCAAATATAACGAGATCGAGTAAGATTCTTGATCATAATACTTTTAGAAAAAATTTAGAAAAACAATCACACATAAGTTCAAATAGCTGATTCTTGCTTATGAATTGCTTTTAATGAGAATTTGAATTACATTCAATTGACTGTTTGATCGTGTTTTCTTGCACTCCCAGAAAGAAAAATTTTCCTGGGTAATGTTAATTTTCTCCTCTTTGGAAGATGAATTTTTGGAAAAAAGTATATATTCGCTTATTCTATTTCTATATAGAAAATTGTGAATAAGAAAATTTCAATAACTGAAACTGTCGCAGTGATTAATAAAAAAAAATAATAAAAACAAATTTAAACGTGAAATCCTGTTTAACAGGTATTTCGTGGTTTTGTTTGAATTTTCAATCCTATTCCCATTTACATGGTTCCTGGTAAATTTATAATGGGAGAATTTACGGAGAGTTTTCATGTTTCGGTCGATTAAATAGTCAAATTTAGCGGCATAAAACAAAATTTTTTGTGACCCATAATCTTATTAGTTAGTCAAGCCTTCATTAATGACTAAATTTTAAAACTTTCCACTCATCTGTCCTTTCAGAAATTTTAATTTTGGGCTTGAACGCAGTAAACAAAAAACTTTAAAAATATTGAAATTCATTTAAAAAAAATTGATTTAAATTTTCTTATAGCCTTCTAATTGTTCAAAAGAGCAAATTCTTTTTAATCAAAGATGGTCTGCAATTGGATTTTTATCGATATCGAAACGACATGTTCTGAAGTAAATTTGAAGTAAGATTACTATTTCGAAAATTCCAAGTTGTTGGTATTGTGGAATTCTCTATCTAATTAGGTTTATTTTTGCAACTTGGTCTGTGTTGTTGCAAATTTTATAAAACTTCGAAAAAAGGTAAAAAGATAAAAAAATAAATAAATAATTAATAAACAAATTAAATTAAAATCAAAACATTTAACATTAAAACTGTTTTTATGCATAAGGTGCTTTGAATAATAACAATGATCTTTCAAGAATGTTCATCCTTATTCTCTTGTTGGTAAGCTTTTCAAAAATCTTAAAAAATTTATTGCAATAAATTTTACTGAATACAATGTAATGCACACAAATAAGCTTTTTCGAACATATTTCATATTAATATATATATTTTGAATCTATTGCGCCTATATCTATTATACCTAGTTAAATTTGTTAAAATGTACGAGTTGCAGAACACTTTTCAATTCGGCACTTATTTTGGTATTTTCTTCAATTTCAACGCATGTTTAATCGAACTGCAGAACATGCCCGAATTTTCTTCACTTTCGGAATTTACGAAATTGAAACATAATTGATAAATTTAAGGAAATGAGTCGTACTTTGTCTTATAGTTGATTGTATTTTTTTATTTTTTTTTTTTCATCTGTTATTATTCTACATCTTCGCAGTACGCTTGACTGCGTATGTCATTGGCATAGCCTCGAAAGTTTGTTGTCTAGCAAAACCTGCGCCAGCGAAAGTTCCAACACCAGCCACAAAACGACGACGCCACCACTTTTCCGACGGCAATCCTGCATCATCATTATCATTCTGCTGATCCGTATCGGATGTGCAACACTTTTCGGTGCAATAACAACATCGTGTAGTGGTTGCGGAGCCATTGGTAGCCATATCGGCAGATACAAACTTGGATGATTTCTGATCGTAGCGCAAATACAGCGTAAGACAGACAAAAAGCATAAAGAGCAAAGCCAATGTGGCACCACTTGCAATGCTGGCTTTCTCCAACATGGGACGTGGACGCTTGGGCAAATAGGAGCCGTCGAGTTCCTTGTATTCGCAACGTGGTCCCATAAAACCACTGGCGCATTCACAATTGTACATGACGGAATCACCAATTTTCACCGAGAAACAGGTGGCCTCATTTAGGCAATACCAGGCATCATATGTTGCAGGACATTTATAGGTAGGAAAGGTGATATTGGGTCTTGCGGTTGTTGTTGTGGTAGTGGGTGCCGTAGTTGTTGGAGCTGCTGTTGTAGTAGACGGCAACGTTTTGGTGGCTATAGAAGAGGATGAAGTGGTAGATGGGCGTGGTTTAGGCACTGAACGGCTAGAGCAGGCTTCAGCAATTGATGTTTGGTGAAAGTAGGGTATAATAAGTGAATAAATGAGGGCCAGTAGCAACGTGATGGTCAATGATTGTGAAAACATTTTGGAATAATAAAGTTTACGTCCTTTTTTGGAATGAAATATTTTTAAATACTGTGCAAGGTTTGAAACGTTTTCTATGTTCTATACTTTATAATTTATATATTAGTAATTTTATAAAAAGCTCTATTTGTTGTTAAATTTTTGGTAAATTTGTGAGATAAAAGCTTTTCATAATTAGATTACGGTTTTCCACTTTTAGCGAGTTTTAGAGTTTACAAAATATTTTCTTCTTTTAGTTTCAACAAGAGTTTTTAAATATTTGTTTTCTTTTCAGTTTTATTAAATAAAATAAGCTTTTCTTTGATCTTTGTTTGTGCTTTTAAAGGTTCTTATTTCCAGCTACGATTAAGTTGTTTTGGTAAAAAAGTTTTACAATTTTTGGTATTTAGTACTTAGCGTTTTATAAAATTATAAATATAACATTTAAAGCAAAAAGCTCTCTTAAGAAGCTTGTAGTTAAAACAAAAATCAATAATTCTTTAAAACTTTTCATAGAATTTCAACTTAAAAACACTATTTTTGAAATTTATAAAAATACTTATTTAAAGATAGAGTTTATTTAACAATGTTAAACCCTCAGATCTTTGAATTTTAGCGTTTCTTGCTTCTGGCAACGATTTGAGTTGCGCGACTCCTTGAGTTTTGTGATGTGACTATTTGAAAGTTTTATCTTGATCCACTGTCAGTGGCTTGCGGCGAGCGATTTTTGGCTGAAGATGCGGATTTTTTCGATCTCTCGCTTTTCTTTTAAAGCCTCCTTAAAAAAGTCCCTGGGAATTCCAGCTTTCTGCGATTTTCGTTCTCTAAGGCAGATTATGTCATTGGAACAAAAACTAATCGAAATGTCTGTGTGCCTAAGAAGAAATGTAAATATTAATTATTATCATTAAGCAGAAATTTACATAACACAAAAAATATTTCTAATATAAATAAATGTGCTATCTCTGATTTAAGAAAGAGCGTGGTGATTGATTTTATCAGATACAAGCGCATTTAAGTGAGATATCAAGAAATAAAAAAAAAAAATATATATATATATATACAGTGGCTCCATCGCAAAATCGGACAAGAGTTTATCTAATATAAATGTAATTTTAACTTTAAAAAAGTGTTTTAAGTTTTTTGTTTTTTCTCTTTTATTTATACCCCACATACTCACCTCTCTGAACAATAAAAAAAACAACAACTTTTCAGATGGTAACTGTTTATTCACACCAAAAACAAAAATAACTCAATTTCTGGCGCTCAACGCAAAATCGGACAAAGTTAAGTAGCAATGGTAAAAATGCCGTTATTCTGAAAATGCCTACTTCGAAACTGAGTTTTTTTGTCACATTCGTTTGTAAATTGTATTTAGAGGCAGTCGGTATTAATGCTAACTAAAAATATTTTTAAAATGGCTCCAAATTGAAAACAAACTACTGTCGAAATAAGGCAATTAATAGTAAAATTAAATTTGGAAGGTAAAGCTGTAAGAGATATTGCTGAATTGGTTGGAAAATATAATTCTACTGTCCACGACATCATCAAGAGGTTCCGTGATGAGTTTAGACTGGCCAATAAAAGCAAAGAAGGTTATGGCAAGATATTAAATGAGTGAGAAGAGCGATCAATATTGAAAGAAATTAAACAAGATCCTTTTAAAACCGCAAAAGAACTCAAAATATCTCTAAAAACTCGCACTGGAAAAGATGTTTGCCTAAATACTGTTCGCAGTACTTTACATAAATTCGATTATTATGGGCGAGTTGTCAGAAAAAAGACTTTTATAAGCCTTAAAAATAAAAATAATAGGATTAAATATGCTAAGGATTATTTACTAAAAACAGAAAATTTTTGGAATCAGGTAATTTAATGGTAAATCATCTTATTGTACATTGATGATTTGATTATTTTAAAGTTTTGTTCACTGACGAAAGCAAATTTAATTTGCATGCATCACCAAAATACAAAAGCCACAGTTAAACATGGAGGAGGCTCTGTTATGGTTTGGGGCTGTATGTTGAGTGCCGGGGTAGCCAATTTGCATTTTATTGATAGTAAAATGGATAAATTTGTCTACCTCAAATTTTTGAAAAAAAATGTAAAGCCAAGTGCAGAGAAATTGGGTATCGCAAACAACTTTGCCTTTTACCAACACAACGATCCCAAACACACATCAGGCGTTGCAAAACTTTGGTTGATCCTTAACTGCCCCAAACTTATACAAACACCTGCACAGAGCCCAGACCTTAATGTAATTGAACATCTTTGGGAGGAATTAGCAAATTTAATTTAATACATTACAATTTAATACATTAGTTCAGGTAAAAGAGGCTTTATTAGAAGAATGGAACTCCATAGGAAGTATGCCAAAACTTGCTAAAATCAATTCCAAAGCGCTTACAGGCCGTTTTGAACAACAAAGGATACGCAACTAAATATTAATTGTTAGGTATTTCCATTTTTAGCATTGCTTCTTTACTGTGTCCGATTTTGCGATGAGCGCAAGAAATTGAGTTATTTTTGTTTTTTGGTTTTAATAAACTGTTATCGTTGGAAAAGTTGTTGTTGTTTTTTTTTATTCAGAGAGGTAAGTATGTGAAGTGCTAATATAAGCAAAAAAACAAAAAAATTTAGAACATTATTTAAAAGTTTAGAGCTCATTAATATCAGACAAGCTCTTGTCCGATTTTGCGATGGAGCCACTGTATATATATATTTATAATCCGAGTTAAAAATATAAAAACTATAAGAAATACTTTACAAATAAAAAAAACAAGTTATTTAAACAAAAATAGTTTGAGCGAGTTAATTTTTGATGTTTGTTCTTTTTTTTATTATTTATCAGATTTAAATCCCTAACATACAAATTTCTAGGCTGATGTGCAATTCACGCTTAACTGTCACCTTAACGGTTCGATCACCTCATATCAGAACTTTTGCAATCAAAACTATTTCGAAGTCTCTTTACGAAGCTCCAGCTTTCCGACATTAAATGATAATAGTCATGTGCAACAGCTGGTCGCTTGGCAGTTGTAAAATGTTAACTTTTGTAACTAATACACGCGGAAAATTTACTTTATAATGCTACACATTAACCCTGCAGTAGTCGCGCGGATTACATATGTAATCCAGTCATGCAAAATTATGAATTTCACAATTGTCTGCAATTGATATTCATTGATTTTACGTACTATAAGAATTATGTTTATGTTGTTTTTTTAAATAAATATAATATAAAATAAAGTAATAATAAAAACTAAAACAAATAACTAAGCATTTTCAAATTGCCATCTCTTATTTTAAACTTTAAAAAACGGATTACATATGTAATCCGCGCGACCACTCTCGTCACATTTAGGTACGCGACTACTGCAGGGTTAAAAGAAAGAAAATAATTCGTTTATTTACGTCATTCGTTTTATTACGAAAATTCACGTTTAATCGTAATTACGATGCGCCAAAATTTTCCTCGTAATCATTTGGAACCTCCGAGACGTGTGTGCGAACATAATAAAAAAAAATCTAAGAGACAGGCTCAGTGCAATATGGGAAGACATCGAACCAACTTCGACCCAGACGTTCGACCGAAAATGTCGACGCAGTAAAGGAAAACGTTGAGAACTCAATATCTTCACGCTCTACATGCGTTCAAGGTTTAATTGATTCAAGAACTGCGGTCGGCGGTCCACCAGCAGCGCTGTACGTACTCTGATTGGGTCTTGGAAAGTGTGAATGGTGGCGGGTTATATAAATAATCGGGTTTTCTGACGAAGCTCATTTCACTTTGGCGGCTACGTTAATAAGCAAAATTTATACATTTGGGCATCCAAAAACCCTTGAGTGATTCAGATGCCAATGCACGAGTGACTGGTTGGTGCAGATTGTGGGCCGGACGCGACAAACAACTGTACTTTTTCGAAAATTACTACGGAAGAGCCGTTAGTCAATGGCGTGCGCTTAAGGGACATGATAAGCAATTTTTTGTGACTGTAGATGTATAATATGGACACAGATGATCTCTTCTTTCAGGAAAACGAGTTTTCCTGGTCGCGTAATTTCACGTTTCATACAGAAACCAAGATTTGACACCAAAATCTTGTAGTTTAAAACCATTAAACTTCTTGGTTAGGGGTTTTGTTAAGAGTAAGATTACGCTAACCATTCGCAAGCAATTTCATTGCCATCGCCAAAGTAGAGCTTTAACTATGCGAAAGAGTGATAATAAATTCCGAAAAAGGATTAGGATCTGCAACCTGAACCAAGACAGCCACTTAAAAGATATTGTGTTGCATATATAACCTCAATGTCCAAAAATTTTATAGACTTTCAAACAATTGTTCTTTTAATTCAAAAAACAAACTACACTAGCTCGAAGTAGCGTTGACTGCCGTCACATTGGTCTCCACAGTTTCTTCTAAGGTTTTAGGTCTTGTTATATATTTTTTTTTTTTTAAATTTGAGTAACTTTTTTTTCTTGTTCTCACATGGAATTGTTGTCCTCCGTTGATTATCCTAGCTCATCAAAGCTGGCTGTGATATGCGTTGAATATCCATATCACAACCACTTGATGAGGCTTAGATAAGCAACATTTTATGTAATAAATATCTGCACTGAGGAAAAAACTATTGTTCTGCGCGATATCGTTTTTTAATCATTCTTCTTGTTGAACATTTACTCAGCTGAGCTCATCAAAGCTGGCTGTGATATGTGCAAAAATATTGAAATATCATTTCACAACCACTTTGAGAGGACCAGACAAGCAAAGAAAAGTGGTTGTACAACTCGGAACGGGAAAAAATAAATTGGAACCCAATTTAAACGAACATGATTTTTTTATTAATTTTGTTTTGTTTTAAGTTTTTCAATTTAATTTAAAACTTTTTTATTTTTTGTTTATATTTTTTTTTATTTAATTGTTTATTTGTTAATAATATTTATATTCTGTGATGATTTTTTTTAGTTTTAAAGTTTTAAATTTTTTATATAATTTTATTTTTATTTAAGGGGACATATGGGTTACAAATTAAAAAAAAAACTTTTTTCAGGAATTTTTTTGTTCATAGAAGGAATAGATAACATTTAAAGAATACAACAAAAATCGCCTGAACTAGGATAATTTTTATCCGCCGAAGAAAAAGAAAATGGCGACCGATTTTGTAACCTCGAAAATCGATTTTTTTTTCAAATGGCCGCCATTTTGTTTTTTTTCGGCGGATTAATTTGTTTTTTTTATTTTTTCCTCAGATGTTCCAGACTGGTGATATCCTGCACACTGTCAATTTTTTGGCATTTTTTTTAAAAAAAAATCAAATAACATCAAAAACCGCTTCAAAAATTCTGAAATTTTAAGAATTTTTTGTATTCTTTAAATGTTAATAAATATATGTGCAAAATTTGAAAACGATATCTTTATTCCTTCTATGAAAAAAATTCCCGAAACATTTTTTAAAATTTGTAACCGTTATGTCCTCTTAATTTCATATGAATTCTCTGCTTCTATTCTATACTTATTTGTTCTTTTATTGAATTATTTGTAAATTTTTTTTTTCATTAATACAATATGAAATTAATTTTTCAATTGTAGAATTTTAATACTTATTTTGTTTGATACGGATTATATTTTTTTTTTTACAACAGATAGATAATTTTATTATTATTTTACGTTATATTTTACGTTACGTTACGTTATATTTAAGAGGTTTAAAAAAAATTCTTTGTACAATCTTCATTATCATATAAAAGAAGCGTTTCTTAACATTTATTTTTAAACATTATTTTTTTAACTGCGGCGGCTTACAAGGTCCAAACTGATGTTCGAATTTTCAATGAGGCGTGTGAGTATTTCTAGTGTAATTTGGCGAATGACACAAATAATGTGAGCATAAAGCATATCGAAAACAGGACAAACGAGAACTTCTTCAAAGCGAGCATATAAAGTAAAATTGAAATGTGTTGAAATGTGTTGATATGCTCGGTGCTAGACACCGATTTAAAATTAATGAAAAAAAAACAGCAACTTGCACACAAATAATGTGTATTGTTATTGTTTTGTGTTTAATTAAAGCTTTTTCTGTTTCATATCAGACCAAAGAAAAGAACATCGAATGTTGTTATTTCTCTATAGCATGTTTGTTTTACTCGGTGTGCTCGTTGTTTTTTGCATTGATTTGATTGTCTCGATTTGATCGTATCGAATATATAAAGCATTTTAAAATAATGAGAAAGAACATATCTTGGTGAGAGGCTAAAAAATGCTGTAGAGTGAGTACTTTTTGTAAGAGAATGCTGTATTATGTTTGCTTATACTTTAAAGAATAAAGTAAATAGAGAACAAGACAATCAAATGCTCGATGCACTTTATTGTATCGAATATATTCATGCAGCTCTTTATTATTTATGTAGATTTTGAACTTTACGTTGCCTAGAGGTGTGGTGTCACATGCTCTATGCCACCAATTCACCGGTCTGAAGCGTCAAATTAACTGTTTAGAGACAATAGTTCTCGCAAAAGAGCTTTGCTTTCCTTGTTTACGAGATTACGGGCTTCAATTTGAGGCAACAAAAAACCCTTTATCATGGCACAATTATGGGTGCCATTTAGGGTTATGTTCCGGATCGATAATTCCAAAACACACATAAACCACACTAAACGCAGCCATCTGAAAAAAGTACCTCTTAATGCATCTCTCTTTTATTTGTATATATATATATGTGACCCGGTCTACGAAAAGGGACCTTTGGTGTAAAAACAAGTTTTCGAGAAAACAGCTGTTTGTAAACGTTTAATTATTTTATTTAATCGAATCGCCAAAAAAGTGAAAAATGATATTTTCACACCGAAGGTCCCTTTTCGTAGACCGGGTCACATATGGTGTTTTTTTGAGGTTCCATTTTCCGATAAGGATTAAACTGTCATAAGGTGGTCAGATATGGTAACTCTTTCATCATTTGTGCTGTTTGATTTGGCCCTATTATAATTAATAGACTAACGCCAGAACATCGCATGCAGATTGTTCAAATTTATTTCGGTAATCGTGGTTCGGTTCGGGAATGTTATGGCGAGCTATGTCCATTTCACAACATATTTATGTCGTGTATAGTATGTTGACGTCAAGTATGCGTTTTCGCAACACCATTATGCATACGCATAATTTTTCGCACCATACGCAGCCGCAAAGAAACCAACCAGAAAGAAATAATTACTGCTGTAGGGCGTAGTATTGAGGAGTGGATTCGCCAAAATTTTTACGTCAAAAATTGGATTTCCAGAATGTGCCACATCCGAGCAATCCACATGTCAAAAATTTTTTAATATTTTATAATTTTTTTAACTTGTAATTGTTTTTGTATTTATGTATTTATTTTTCAATATTTTATTTAGTTTTAAGTAAAGTTCATATTTTTTATAATTTGTATTTTATTTACTTGAATATTTTATATTTAGTTTTTTTTATATTAATTTAATTTTTAATGTAAGACAAACAATGTAAGATTTATCGATACGCATTTTGGTGCATGTGGTGAACAGTTTTTATTAGTTTGAATTAAATTGAGCGCTCTATAGGTGCTCTTGATGTAAACTATGTCATGCAAGCGATTGTTTATTTCTCATTATTTCCGAGGCACTAAAATTTTACAAAGTTCAGCAAAAACTGTTAAGTTGTTTCATTAATTACACAAAAATTTACAAGTTTGCAACATTTCTATAGTTATATATAGTATATCTAGTATATTTAATTTTTTGCAATAATTTGTTACATTTTCAATTCTATTTTAAACCTTTAAAGTCATCTTCAAATCACACAATGGCTTAGAAAAAACAAAGCCGTGTTAAAGCCGAATAGTGCCGCACAACAATATTAATGAAATTATACTGATTCCGTAAAGAAGCGTAACGCTCCTCAAAGCTGGCTGTGATATGAATTTCGAATTTTAACATTTCGCAGCCACTTTGAAGAATGACACAATTCTTTTAAAAAAATATATAAATTGAAGAGGAGGAAGAAAAAAAAACATAAAGTCGACACCGATCAACAACGATTTCACTCACTGAAATACTTTAAGTAAATAAATAAAATAGTACAAAAACATGCAAATATTTTACCAATGTCAGTACAAAAAAAAACGACAAAAATAATATGGAAATCAAATAAATAGCTAATTAATTTGAGCTGATAATATTTTTGTTGTGAAACTGAAATGAATTGATTTGTGGAGGAGCCAGTAAGATTTGTATAGAATTCAATGACCAGCAAACGACGATGACACAGAGCAATAACAATAACAACAAACGCAAGAACGCATTAAAATTTCATCCAACTTTTAAGTAAGTAATTTCAAGATACGTAACTAAAAAATATTAAATTATATGACGAGTGACGATGGTGACGCCGATCAGTGTTGTTAAAACGTGTTAAGCATACAAAAAAAATTTTAATTACAGCAAAAAAAAAAAAAAAAAAATTGTTATACTCTTGAACATAAAAACCTTAACATATAAGCGGAGGTACACAACCGCTAAAAAAGCTGGAGCAGGATGTTCTTAAAAGATTTGTTTGGAAAAACATTTGATAGAATAATAATATATGACAACGCTGCGATCGAGTAACGATATTAAAGCACCACAGCTCAATGAACGCTGCTCGTCACCTTAGTTGTCTTGGGACACAACATATTTTGTAATTTTTGTTTTATTTTTTTTTTTAATTTTTATGATTGCTGATAATAAATCCGAAAATTGCTTGTCTTTATGGTTGTTTTCATAAAATCATGAAAAATAAATTAAATTATTTGTAAAAAAGCAACTTTAATCTAAAGCGGTGCGCCGATTGTATTTGAATTTATCAATGGCAGTTGACGCCATGGCGTCAAGAATTATCATGCCGTTATCACATGGAATTAATATTTTTATTCTTGAATAACATAATCTGCCAATATTTAATGCCAAATTAATTTGTAGACAAAGTTCAATTTCAAACACTGTCGAATATGGCTGAGCAAGCGAGAGAGAGAAAATTCCCAAGTTGAATAACCAAATAATTCTTAAATGATCTCGTGCGCCTAGGTCAAGATCAGGCTCTTTATTCTCGGAATTGTTGAAAATTTCATTGAGCCGTGCGATATTGGCGTCAGTGTTTTTTGTTGTTTTTGTTTTGTCAATGGTGAAATTTGATTAACTTAAAACATACGGATTGATTTGCGCGTGAATGTTGAAACGTGTGGTGGATATAGAAAGATTCAGCGCTAAAGGTGGTAATAGATTGATAACATGATGATAGATGATAGAGGTGAATTTTTAAAAGGAACAATTCAACAAAACAAAAAAAAAAAAAAAAGGAAAAGGGAGAACGAATGTGTTGCTTCTTTTTCACAGACTTCAAACTTAAAATTGTGATTTTATATAAAGTGTGAACTTAAGACTCTTCTTTTTTTTTTACAAGCAATAAACATTACACTTAATTCGAAGAAGGTAATGCTTCGTCAATTTTACAAATTACACAAACTTTTTGGTTTACACTAATATTCCAATATTTCTCAAACTTTTTTTAGATTATCCAGCATCTTATAAAAAACACTTTTTTAGATCACTAACAAACGATCTATTGATCGCTTAAGCAGGGAATGAATTGATGATATTTTAGTCTTAATAAAACGTTTCCGGGCTTCCTTAAATGGAAGTGTTTAATTGGTTAGCAATATTTAGTTTTTCTTTTGTTTTTTTCTTTTTTTTCACTTATTTTCTTGTTTTTCTGGTTTTGATCCTCCCATAACGACAAATGAACAAAAGGACATATTTTAAACAAATTTTTAAAAGTATTATTGTAGAATAAGAATGTTAAGAAACTTTCAAAAGAATAATTCAATGTCGACAACTGCTAAAACAGCATTTTTAAATCGAACATCGAGGCAAAATATCGACGTGGCAGTATGTTATAAAAATTAATAAAACAAGAAAAACCTTATCAAAATAATATATAGATTGTATGAAAAACAAACTAAAAAGTAATGTTTCGTCAGAATTATCACCTGTCAGAAATTACATTTTAACATTCAGTGCCTCAAATGGCACACAAATTTTCACCAAATTGTCGCACACATTGAAGTTTTCGATGTTAAAACATGCCGCCACAAGATACGACGAGGCGTATATTCAAGATAATCTGAACTTTTCGTAGTTTATTTAATTATCACCAACATAAAAATCAATTAGAAAAAATGATGACAGAAATTCCACAACGAAGACATACGTGGTGAGTACCTTTTTCAAACAATTCGAATATTCGGTTCGGAAATCAAATTAAAGATTAATAAATTTTTTTTAAATCCAAATTTTCACAAATTAAATCCAACTTTAGCACATTAATGGAATATTATTAAAGATTTTCACTGTGGTGAATTGCTTTGCTGGAATGCGGTTTTCGCGGTACATCATTTCATTCACTAATAATAAAAAAAGACAAACGGAAATGACAACGCATTTTGTATGGGCACAGCAACAACAATCACTAAAATTCTACACACGTTGTTGTAACAGAATTTCACTATTTAAAATGACGGCAAGACGCGCGGCGGCTTGTGAAAAAAGAAGGTAAATATAAAAACGAGCACAGCGCGAGCGCGTTGAAGCAGTGAGTGGAATTAATGAATGAATATTTGAATGAACGGGTTTAAAGTTGCTTTTATTTTTTTTTTTTTTTTTGTTTTTTGAAACAACAAATGTAGTATAAAAAATAGAAGCAAAGATCACACAATATTGAGATTAAAAAAATTAAAGAAATAAAAAATCAGTAGATAGAAAAGCAAACAGATAAGAGGGGCCAAAACAGATGGACCACCAACAAAACTATCACACCACAATAAAAATAACACAAAAACAAACAAGCATGAACTTAAATAAATAAATCAAATCACATAAAAAGGGGAGACGCTAAACAAAATTATACATAAAATTTTGTATATTAAAAGCGATCAGAGGAAAAAAGCTAAACTAAAAGCTATACTCAAACTACAGGCTGTGCGGAACGTTGATGATGCTGTGGATGGTGATGTTGATGAGGTGAATGTTGTCGATGTTGATTAGAACCTTGATGGTAATTATTATGATGATGATATGATACATAGAAGCGATATGATACATGCACGAAAAATAAAATTTCACCACACCCATGCAAATACACCACACTGATTCATAGTGAACATTATGGGCTTGTTTGGTTTGAACGCTGCTCAATTTTACACACCTTACTCTCAAACACACACACACTCTCAGACACATTCACTGCTCGCTCACATCTAGTTGGGTGATTATGAAGAATTATGATTTGTAGCTGGAAAGAAAAATACTATGAATAAAGTTCAAGAAATTATGAAACAATAAAACGTTTTTAACTACAAAAACAAATAAAAAAAAACGTTGAAAGAAACGTCATGAAGAAGAGCGCATAAGAGTTAAGTGTTGCTGAGTTAAGAAAGGAAAAAAAAAATAAATCTTACTATACGCTTTTCAAAGTTTCCAAGCGGCAGACAGACAGCAACAGTTGGCCGCATTCCACAAAGTTGCTGCTAGTTAAGCGTTGTTTTTGTTGTTGTTGTGTTGGTTAAGAGGTAGCTTTGCAAGAAGACTATTATGGTTGCTGTTTTGTTTGTTGTTGTACCTATTGTGACATTGACACATTCATGGTTTTCTAGCAATCATTGAATGTTGGATATCGTCTGCTAGTCGTGCAAATACCTGATGTAAGGCTGTAATAAAAAGAGAAAAGCACTTATTAAAAAAATACAATAAATTGGCAAGAGAAATAAAGCAAAAACAATGTAAAATATAAGGTGAAAAATATAATGGTAAATTAGGGTGAATTTAAAAATTTTAATCAAGCATTTGACAAGTATTGAAGGCTGGCGAATTCATCAGCATTCACCGAAGCATTTTCAGAATCAACATAGTGAGTAAATTTCGTGGGGGGAAACTCTCTCTGTAAGCATAACATTAGATAGCGAGTTCTAGACACATAATATTCAGCCCTATTATGAAAAATTTCCTCCCGGGAATTGTAAAAGGGAGTTTCCTCTTTTAAGGTAGCAGATAAAGACATTGCTTTTTTTATTTTACACTCATGAATATTAATGTTTGATGCAACAAATTTGCATTAAAAATTTCCAAAAAGTTTTCGAGCTTTATCTTAAAAACGGAAACTTCCTTTGGTTGATTATGAAAGGGTTGTTGTATTCGTTATATTTTCAACAAGTTTTTGGTTTATCAACTTTCGATAAACCAAAGATGATCATAAGATCTTGAACCTTGAGACAAAGAAAATCTTTATTTTTCGCGAAATGCATCTAGTATTTTTTAAACCGAAGGACAAAGTGATCAAGACCCATTCAGAATTTTGTTCAGAAACGTTTAAGCTTTAGTTTACAATTCAAGTAAACATACTAGAATAATATTAGATCATATTATTATGCAGGGTGGCTCATGATAGATTGACTGTTGTAAATCAAAAGTAACTTGTAGGTCCATAGTTGGCCCAGCAGTGTGGGCACTGACTCCATCCTGTTAGAACCATACTTCCTCATTATCTTGAACAGCTGGGCGTAAAAAATTTTAAAGTATTGTCTTTAACAGCGCTGTTCATTGTTTCTGAGTGACCATCCTCAGTGGCCAACCGCACAGTGCATTTTTTGGGATGTAATGATTGTTGACGCAATTCTCTGGAATTTTTAGGACCACAAAATCTATAGCTTTGTTTGTTTGTTGACGTACCCGTTTAAATGAAAATGAGCCATTAATTGAAATGTTGCCTACATTTTTTTCTGAGTTTCAAAAATGGATCTTTGTCTTGAATAGAAACACTCAATGAGTTTGACTCTATGCTGGACATAGTATGTAGCCATTTTAATCTCGACGTTTTAAAATCAGTCAGTTTTTCATGGGCCACTCTGTATCATATACTTTAGATCATATTGTTATACTCTGTTAAACATTAGATTTGATTTTTTTTCTTCAAGCGCTTTCGATTACTTCAGTACCTTTTTGAATCGTACACTTACAAAGGTACGCGAGCGGACGTATCCTTACTCTGTTAATTTCATTATTTCAGAAATTTTTTAGCGTTTTAACATTAAACTATAAAGGTGTGAAGAAAACCCTGGTGAAACTTTAGAGACATGCAAATTAAAAAATTCCTAGACACAATTGTAAAAAAAATCATTAGAAAAGTAAATGATTCAAATTTTCAACCACTTGTGTTGCTTGTATAAAAAGTGAAACAAAATAGCACGTTCTTCTCATAATTACAAAAATTTAAGGTTATTCAAAAAATAATGAATAACAATGGATTTTAAGATTGATGTAATTTTACATCACAATGAAAATGAATGCAATAACATTTAAGTCCGCGAATGTGTTAAAAGCGTTGCGAGGTGAAAATCAAGCAAACAAAATCATTAAATTACTATAAAATTAAGGATTTAGGTATAGATAAGACAGCAAAAAAACAATAATGGCGCAAGTGAAAGAAAAAACTAAATCAAATTAAAATTTAAGTCAAGCAGGAAAAAGGGGAGCCAGCCACAAGAACGGCAAAAACTATTTTTGTTTTACCGCAGAGACGCATAAAAGCAGGGGGCGAAAAAAAAACAATCAAAACAAGATGATTACAAAAACAAATACAACAACAAGATTTTCAAAAGATGGGTATAAGGGACAGTTCAAGAAGTTGAGGCAACATGCAATACACTGCAGTACAAAAACGAGTTTTCAACTTAGACACCGCAGCTAAGCGTTAAAGGTTTAATGGAAGATAATACAAATGGGGGAAGAGACCCTTTAAAAACAAACTAATTAAATTGAACGCGCGCATTTTAATTTCATTGCATTTTAATAGTTTTTTTTTGCAATTATGTAGCAAAGCAATAAGAGAAATTATAAGAAGAGGGCGCAGACAAGCAGAACTACTACAAGTTGATAATAGTCAAAAGGTAGTACAACAAACACAGCAAAATAACATGATGTGGGAAGGGCCACTAAATGATTCAAATTAAAATAGAAAAAACTACTGTGTATTAATAAAAAATAAAAAAGTCAAAACTGCGTTTTCTAGCTGCTCCCCTTTTGCAATTTTTACAATTAACAAGCCGGCGTGGTTAGACAACAACAAAAGTAATATACCAAGCAGTACATTCACCCTATAATGTAAACAGTACAGTACATCCAACAGTGGCTGTCAAACTATTTGATCAGACCAAGTAAAATCGTTATTTTGTGTTTGAGATACTCAAAAAATTTGTGTGATATTCTTAAATTTAAATTAAAAAATCTCCTTAATTAAAAACTTTTTCCCGAAATGCTTAGACACGGACATTTCCATTGGCTTCAGCGCCATTGATTAGTAATAACCAATAATAGTTTACACCAACTTTAACGACATTTCATCATCTAACATAAATGTAGAATTTTATTTAAATTTACCGGTTTTGATTCTATTGAATCATTTTATTAAAACAATTTTCTACATACATATATACATTTTTTTTCATAACGTTCGGTTCTATGGTGATTGGTTAAGTATCAATTGTTGTCAATTTATATTCACCACACAAAACAGGTAGAAAACTTTTTTAAAGGTGTGCGGCGTCATCGTGTAGCGTCGTTCGTGCGTGCTTTTAAAGCGAGTGAGCAGTTAGCGAGCGAACGCGCGCATTCGCATTGGAATGTAGTCAAGAATTCCGAGAATTTGAAAAAAGATGCAATGCTGAGTGTGGTGGATGACGGTCTTCCATAGTCCAACAAGTTTGGCCTTAAAATGTTGCTTTTATTGTAGTTGTTTTTGTTGTTGTGGTGCTGATGTTGATGCTGATGTTGATGTTGATGCTGATGTTGATGCTGATGCTGATGCTAATGCTGAGTTAAATTCGCCAGCAGCCGCAGCCAAAACATTTTCGATTCGTACTTTGATTATTTCTTTTATTTTTATTTATTTGCAAATTGCTTGAAAATATGCAATGAATTTTTGTGGCCAAGACATTCTTAGATAGGCGTTATGGTGAAAATGGATTCAGTAAAGAAATTTGCAAAGATATAACATATGAAAAAGGTTTCTTCAGTTTTTTTTTCTTTAGTTTTCGATATAATTCAATTTTTGTGAAAATTGATTTAGAGAAAATAGATTTAATAGTAAATTGATTTTAGAGAAAATAGATTTAAGAGTAAATTGATTTTAGAGAAAATTGATTTTAGAGAACTATTTTTTTGTTAAATAAATTCTTAAGAGGAAATAGGTTTAGATGACAGGAGAATATTTTGAATAAAAACACCGAAAAATAAACAGAAATGGTTTTAATTATTTTTCTAAAAACATTCTGAGATATTATTTGACACACTGTGTAAATGAAAAGACAATTAGTAAACGGGCTGTTGCATAATAAAGGGTAAAGAAAGGAAATCACATATTTTCTGTCGTGTCGACACACTTTGACAAACACATCAAAGTGCTTACAATTTTGGCCAATACCATACTTGTGCATTTAATGTAACAACAAATAATCAGATAATATTTCACATTTTGTATAATCGTGAAAATTAAGAACTCCACTCTTTTTCCAGGTGAGTAATCTACATGGCATGTGTATCTCTAAAAATGCCACAATATTTAACACAAGTAGAAATAAAAAATCACGAACAAACTCCCGATTGAAAGAATGTTTCTTATATTGGATGTCACAATTTTTAACAAAACCTAATGAACTAAAAGCCTTAACCATGGTGAAGAATTTGAAATATCTTTCCAATCATTTTAAATATAGAAATTCTTGATTTCTAAGATGAAATTCTTTGAGTTATACTTGTACTCTATACTATGGTCAAATAAGAGGACCACACCAAAACTTATAAAAAGAATCTTTACTATGGTCAAATAAGAGGACCACACCAAAACTTATAAAAAGAATCTTTAATTAAAAGTGCGTGAGATATTGTAGATTGCAAAATAGTGTACAACGCACATCTTCCGAATGATGATTTTTGATTGCAAAACGGGAACTCTTTTATAAGCTCTAAATTATCAAAATTTTAAAAAAGGCATAAAAGTGGTTTGTCCTCGAAAACATGTAATTACGAGTATTTTAGGTTAAGGAAAACAAATGCAGAAACGAGTGGCAGATTGTGTAGTTACCCTAATTTAGGTTTCTTCCCTAAAAAATTTTAAAAAATGCATAAAAGTGGTTTGTCCTCGAAAACATGTACTTACGAGTATTTTAGGTTAAGGAAAACAAATGCAGAAACGAGTGGCAGATTGTGTAGTTACCCTAATTTAGGTTTCTTCCCTAGTTAGTTTCGTAGTCAATTCTCCTAGAACTACTCTTAATTCTATGTATATTGCTAATATGTACTTAAGAAGTTTCTGATTCTAATGATCAGAATATTTCTGTTGATCATCAATATATTTCTGAATATTTGAATATTTAAAAATGTCACATCAGTTCTTTTTTTCACTTAATTTTATTTCACTCTATTAGTTTAAAGATGTGTACACGTGCTTTCTTTTATACATGGTATTGTTTTTCAATACTCAGCGACAGCAACATGTGGCAAAGTTTGTTTATAAACTAATGATATAAACAAAAAGTAGGTGAACGATAGGTTTTTTTAATCTCATTGACATATTTTTCAGTAAGGCATTCAAATAAAAAATCTTAAAAGTGATATAAAAAGATTTTGCTCAATTTAAGAGAAGATAAGTTCTTACTTCCACTCAGCCTGTACACATTTATTAACTCCAACTATTCCTTATTTAACTATAACACTCCATTTCTTTTGTTTCAAAATGCACCGCATGATATGAATTGTTAGTGTTATGGTTCTAGTATGGAATCTCTTGTTGAACTTTATTCTTTTTTTTTTATCTAATTAAACATTATCAAACTATTGTGACTATAATTATCGCCTTTAACCGAAAAAATAAATTTTTCCAATTTTTTTTCAGGGTATTTTTTAAAATGGAAAAATTTTTAATATTTTTTCATCACATTTCGATTTATTTGCATCTCAAAATTATAAAAAAAAAGATACACATTGATGAAAGCAACTGAACACAAGGGCTTGCAACGCGCAACTGCAACATGCACAAATGTTTCAGCAACTATTTCGAAGAGGAGCGAGCGAATGACCAGCATGGCCAAAAAAGTTGCAAGCTCATATGAGAAAGCAGAAAACAAGCAATAAAACGAGAGGCTAAAGGAAGCAGCAGTGGGAGCTACAACATAAAACGGAGGAACATCCGCTCCACTTCTCGCACAAACAACATCACAAATTACACTCTTCACGCACAATGAACTTAACAACATGTTGTTGACTCTTGAGTCTGGAACAAAAAATAAAACAATTTCCAGACTCGCGAGACAACATTGTGCGCTCCTAAGTATGCGTGAGTATAGGATTAACACCAATTCAGCTAAGATTTTATATTGCAGCAAAATGATGATAACTGACATTTGCCAACAACATCAGCGATAAACAAGTTCTTTTTTTTTAAATTAAGATGAATAAAAATATAATAAAACAAAAAAATAAGAATAGCTGATATTTCCCGCCAAAAATCAAAAATAAAAAAAAAATCATCAAAACAAGCACACAAGCCTTGTCCAGAGATAAACAAACAGAACGAAACAAAAACAAAACAAAAGTATATAGCAACAAATAAATATTCCATGACATTACAAGAAAGTCAGAGCCGCGACAGAAAATACGTACAGCGAATGCGATGCCACGATTAAAAAACTATTGATCAAAAAAGAAAAAAACATCAAAACATCAAAACAATAAAACAACATCAAAACAACAAAACCAAAAATAACAACGTCCGTGATATTCTCCACAATGATCAATGGTGGAGAAGTGCAGTTTGAGCTAGGACTTGAATTAAACAAAGATAAAAATAAATATTCGCGCTCATTTTTGTTTAGATGACTCGCTGTTGAGAGGGAAGAGGAGATGGGCGGTTATTTAGAAGTCAAGTAAGTTTTTGAGTTTGTAAACAAATGACAATTAAAAGAAAATGCCGAAAAGAAGGAGACAGGCAGGATAGTAAAGTAAGAATGGCGATTGGACATTAACAGGACTGAAATACTTGTAAAAGCAATATTGTAATACCCCTTTTACATTGGTCAAGACTTGAATTCAATCTTTGCTGTTCCCTTTTAAACTTACCCTCTCTCACGTTGATGTCCGCGTCTTTCATCAACAAACTCACAGACTTGACCAATGTAAAAGGGGTCTAACTGATAACAACGGGTTTACATTTTTATAGCGGCCATAGCTGAAGGTATTCATGCCTACGAACCGAGAGGTCTGAGTTCAATTCCAACTGCTTTCCAAAAAGAAACTGAACTTTTTTGGATTTTTTTTATACATACATTTTTAATAATTTCTATCAATTGAAATGAAAAAATTAACTTTTACACAATTTGAAACAAAAAAGCAATTGGAATTAAAGCCTAACAGAGCAAATTATGCCATGTACATCACCTATAAAAAATAACTTGATCGGGGTAAGCATTTAATATTTGATTTTTTCTGTGCAAATATATTAAATACAATTCAACAGGATGCTTTATAAGCTCGGACAAAGTCCATTCTAGAACTCTAGAATAGCAGACTCTTTCTTTATTCATTTTTTAATCTGTGGTTTTTATTAGATAAGAACATTGAGAAATGATATAACGAAAACTAACCCGGAGAAGTTGCAATCGGGTCACTCAAGCATTAAACGTATTCGAAGTATTAAAAAATTAAAAACCACGTTTAAATATATTTAAATAATTGTATAATGAATTATTTTATTTATATTCAATTATTTTATTTATATTCAATTATTTTTTGTCTATATCAATAATTTCTGAGATAATACTGCATTAATTAACGCATTGAACTTTATAATAAAAATACATAATAATATATATATCTACATTATTTATTTTTTATTATATTTTTTCTTTTATTAATCTTTATTATTATTCTGTTTTTTTGTTTATTTGTCTTTATTTTTGTTTATTTATTTATTTATTTGTCTTTATTTTTGTTTATTTATTTATTTGCTTTTCTTAATTTTTCATTTATTTTTGTATATTTATTTTTAAGTTTTATTTTAATTTATTTAAGTTGAAGCAAATAAAATGTTTATTTATTTTTTATTGACTTTAATTCATTTGTATTTTTTCTTTATTTATTTTTAGTTTTTCTTTCTTAATTATAATTTATTATTCTTGATTTTCATTGAATTATTTATTTTTAGTTTTAACCTTATTTTTATTTATTTTTTAAAAGTTTTTAGTGATTATTTTGATTTTTGTTTTTTTAATTTATTTGTTTTCAGTTTTATTTATTTATTTTTATTTTTTTCATTTTTTATTTTTGTTAATTTTTTATTTTCATTTTTTTATTTTTTTATTTTTATTATTATTTTATTTTTTTATTTATTATTTTTATTTTTTATTTTTATTTATTATTTTTGTTTATTATTTTTATTTATTATTTTTATTTATTATTTTTATTTATTATTTTTATTTATTATTTTTATTTATTATGTTTATTACTTATTATTTTTATTAATTTTTATTTTCACGCATTATTATTTGTTTTTATTTTTTATACGCATAAAAATTCAATACGATGATTTTTTTTTATGAAAATAATTTATTGACTAATTTTTAATCGTTAATGATTTTTTATTTTCTGCATATTTTTGTCAAAATTGTTACTCACTCTAGCTTCCAAATATTAATTCCTTAACTTGGAGGTCTTCAGGTACCCAGAGCCCACGTACAAGAAGTCACTCCCTTTTGACCACTCATTCTTCGATATAGTATCTATATTGCCCTTCAATTTTCTTGAGTGGACAAATTGATGTAACAGTTTCACCCACCAACTTAAACTTTGAGGACCAGCTCAAATTTTACCATAAATCACCGTATCAAATTCGATTTGTAAATGTTCTGCTCTTTGAAGTTAACCAACATTAAATAATAAAAAAATATTCCTGTTGCAAGCCACAAAAATGTGTCGAAAAATATTATATTGTTATAATGGGCGAGTCAATACAATATATTTATAAATAAACAATTTAAAACAAGTGGCTGCTGTTGAAATACTTGTCAACAACATTGAGCATGAATCAAATCAAGGTATATTCAACAAGGTAGTCTCGTCTCGGAGTGGTGGGTACAGTAGCTGTCAAACAGAAGAGTTTCATTTAGTTTAGTCTCTCTTTTCATTTTTTCCTAGACTAAACTAGTTTCCTAGTTTTCATTTTTGTGCGTGCTGAATGTTTATTTTTAGTATTTATCGTGAAGGTAAAATAACACTAAGGAAAGCACTGCTCCTGGCTGCAGCCGGAGTGGACCGCAACTATTCCCCGGAAGATTTATAAAATCCGTTTTATAAAAATGATTTTCGCAGACCCGCGCTGATTGGGAAAATGTTGTGGAACAAGCAACGTTCCAGCGATTGCGTCTTGCTTCATTAGGAGGCACACTAAAAGACGAGCCATTTTCATTTTGAAAAGGCTTCTTACAAATTGCACAACTTCTGGGCATTAAATCGCTTAAATAATTTTCATCAACAACACAAGTCTAATTGGAAAATTTTGTTATTTGTTTTGCTTTTATTCGTTCAATAGCCGATTTTGACAGGTGCTGTACCCACCACAAGAGAGAATTTCAACTACTAACTCTACCTTCCTTAATATACCTTGAATCAAATCAAATAGAATATGTTTCAAATTATTGCAATCTTCAAAAACTGGGAAAAAGAATACACGCAATAACATAAAAATAAAATAGCCAACAGAGCAAAAGTCAAGGAGAATAAGAAAAACAAACAGTGACAGACACAGGCGTCAGTAGCCAACAACACGCTGGCGATGCAGAGACGATGCTGATTCTAGGGCGTTGAACCAAACAAAGTTATGGGGTGGTTTTTTTTTTTTTTGTGAATATAAAAAAAGAAGAAAAACGTAAATGCAGATGGAAGCAGAATAAACAAAGTCAATAGGACGACACTGCAACAAAGCAACCACAAAACAGAGACACATTCAACAATTTAAATTATGTTGCTAGAATGTTGCAACAAGAACAACAAAACGAGAAGAACGAGAGCCAGAGAACGAGCAACATTAAAGAACCTTGAGTGCGAAACAGCACAAGTAATTAGAATCAAAAGAGCAAGGACGCCATCAAGCAAGAAATAAGCTCACAAGTGGGCGTAGGAGGGGGACTGGACCACTGCTTGAATTGGCCACAACAGTAGAATATATGAACAAAAAATAGACCTCAAAGAAGCAAAAAAATATTAGCAGCTTAGCTGATGCTGTTGCTGCATCAACATTCTACAACTTTTGCAACATTCCTTAAAGCGATATTTTCTGTTGTAAGCATTGTATAGATTAAAGTTGCAGCAGCGGTTTGCTGAAACAAAAGACATCAAGAAATTTGATGCGGCTTTTGTGGGGTGGTAAAAGAAGGATATTGAAAAATGGTATGACATTCATTTAAAAGTAAATCAAAATATGACAAAAAATAAAAAAAATTTATAAAAAATATTGCTTAAAAATTACGGCTAAAAGCTCTGTTAAATCTTTGGATGTTTAAGGAACAACAACTTAACTTATCTTTTATTTAAAAATTAGGTAACGTCTGCAAATAGTTTGATAGAATTTTATTTTAAATACGAATACGTTCAGTGCTATTAGCCATTAATTCACTTGATGTAAGAGGAGTAAAACTGTTTTAAATGCGACACCTCTATTTTCTAATCTTTAGCGCTGAACCAAGGATTTCAGGTGTTAAACCTTTTTAGTCAAGTCTACCTTGAATCGATGAATGGGAAGAAAAGACTTATCTAGTGTAACATGTTAAGGATGTAATGGCTAAGTGCGGAGGAAAGCCGTAGGAACATGTGAATTTGAATCTGAGGCAAGCAAGTGTGATCTCTAACACCAACTTTGAGTTGTCAGTAGTGATGAATTTTTAATTGCTTTTAATTAGAAATGAAAAAGGAAAATGAGAAATATTTAAACATAAGAAATGGTACCTAGTCGGGATTCGAATGCGGGCCCTCTAGAATGGCAGTCGAACGCGCTACCACTCAACTGCGGAGGCCGCAAAGTAACCAGTTTTTGAGTAACCAGTGTTTGATTCTTTATTGCTTGGTTTTTTTCTCTTCTTTATAAACTTCAGAAAATCTCATTACTGTGAAATTATATTTTTTAAGAGAACAGTTATCTAAAAATTAAATTTTTTAATTTTTACTATCGGTCAATTAATACGGAACTTTCAATAAGGACGGTCGATTTTTAAATCTTAATAAAATGAGTTATGTGAGGTATTCATTCAATTTTTTTTTTATTTGAAAGAATATTTTGACTAAATAATCGAAAATAAAATTGAACCAAAATATGAAATATGACCCTACTTAACATATCCATATCAAAAAATGGGCTTCGCCGCTAAAAAACATTTTTATTAGGCATAATTTCAGTTAACTGCAGACTGCTCTAATGCATAAAATTCCTGGGTCAGTTTAATTTTATGCGGGTACAGACCCAAGTCTCGTAAAACTTGGCAAGTCGAAGTCACAAGACCTTTGTGGCAAGGATAAAAATTACGTTGTGCGCGGAACACTTCTCATAAAATAAAATTATAATAACGTAGACATATCTGCCTTGAGGGCTTTATGCTACGGTGCTTCAAAGACGGGACCTGAGGATTCAAAAAATATTCTCAAATAACAACTCCTCAAATGAATCAGACTATTTTACAGATGAATAATTAAAATAATCATTCATCTGTTACGGCTTCTAGTAAACACATGACATGCCAATTTCTTCAACCTAATGCCTGTCTTCACAGAGATGCGTCGGCAGAACTGTGTTTAGTGTGACATATCTTTGTTTACTTTTGTGTTCTCGTATTTTTTTTGGCACATCCACCACTGTGACGTCAATTCCACTTGAGGACAAGGCTGCAGACAATTCGAATACACATGCGAATTCATCCCTGTGCTCCGCAATTTGGAGTTTTTATCGGCTAATGCTTATATGAACACCTCATTGTCTACACTTGCCCAAGTTATTTTCTTCGCTTTTTTGTTTATTTTTGCAAATATAAATTGCACAATTTTAAAACAGCTGTTTTTGACATTTCTAACAACAAAATTGTACAAGTTGCATCTGAACGTGACTTGTTATAAGAACATTAGCATACTTTTAGGGATTTCTCAAATTGAGTTTTGATAAACACGGAAATAAACTTCCTGCAAAATTGTACTGGAAAACTCAAGAGTTTATTTTGCGTTCAGTTGCGAAACTCAACTTTGTACTGGAAACTCAAACTAAGCTCTCTGTGTACGCATGGTATAACAATGTGCTTCCTGGATGCAACCGAATTGCTCATGTGGAACTCTTCATTTGCTACAATTATGCTCATGACACTTAAATCTCGAAGGTCATTATAAATGGGACTCGAACAAGACATGTGACCAATCTTCAAGGACTGATCTACAATCACATCCTTCAGTCGTACTGAGATTTATTTTATTTAAAACTGCATTAACCCTGGCGAGTTACAAGGTAGCGCAAGAGAACAAAAAGTCTGAACCAGCTTCCAAACGACTGTCGCGTGTAAACCGATAGGTGATTACCATTCTGGATTTTTACTTCATCTAGATTGCCATCTAGATTTAACGCGATTTTTTAGCATAACCTTCCACTCTGTGGTACATACTCATGCTCCTAGCAAGCTTATGTTCCAAAATCGAATTGGTCGCTAACTGGTGAAGAATCTACCGAATCTGATATTCAATGCTTTTACCAATAGATCTAGCGGAGATGCCCCCATCAGCAAGAAAAAATCTTCCGGTAGCCTACAGCAAAACTGACCACATCGTCACACACTGGTGAGCCATAAATCCATAAATGTTGTTCAACAACATAACCTTCCATGAAGATTGGCTTTAAAACACTAAAAATTACTTTGATAGATGTTGCTTCAACAGCATGTCCGTCGTTTTAACCTAACAAATTTCGAATTTTCTTTGCGATTTGAATATCAACTGGTAAGTTAGTCCGCAAGAAAAGTTACCACAAAAAGTATTTTAAAGTTACTACTTATTCACTTTGAACACAGCCGTTTCATTATGATTTAATATTCTTTATTTTTCTATTATTTCTCCAAAACCGATTTAGTAACGTTTAATTAAGGTTTTAAATTGTATCAACAACGTAAAGAGCACAAAGCTCTATTGATCGATATTAAAATGGGTTGTTGAACTCTTGCTGCGGCAGATATTTTTGATATATTATTATTTTTGGGCTCCATCCAACAAGGCAGGCTACACACAAAAAAAAAAAAGAAAAGAAAACAGAAGTAAAAATAACTAGAGAAGAATAAATAATCTATCTTTATGTCATTGACTGCTGCGCACCACACCATTCATTGGGTTCATTCTCGATTGAAGACAGCCAAAAGCATGCTTAAACCTTCCAGGCACTAAATCAATTTTATTTTAATAGTTCATGTTTATTCGCTCAATCTTTGCTCTGTTATTTCTACGCCTTTCGCTCTTGACTCTCCCCCCCCCCCCACTCCTTCCCTCCCTAGAGTAATAAGCTTAGTTATAATTCTCTGCGCTGCGCTACGCTGCAACAATATCGACCCCAACCCTGGCAACAGCACACCCCTTCTTACCCTTTGCCTCTTACCATCTAAAGCCACCGACAACAGTGCTAGTTTTCTTATATGTACTTCATCTTCTTTTATTCTATTTTGTCTGTATAAAGTCTGGAAATTGATTTTTTTTTTTTGTTTCCACTCCTCAAATTGGCGCCTCTTTTTGAGTGTGCTACTTGTTCTTTAAGAAGCATCCCCTTTTTCTTGAGGTATTTGCTGCTCAGAAGAAGGGCGTGGTAGATAAGAGTTTGTTGTAAGTTTCTTGTGAAAGTTTACCACTTATAATTCGTTAGTGGTTCCATAATTAGATTTAAGTGTTTTTATAACGATTTTACTTGATTTTAATTACAATATAATAGATGTGTATTTATAAGGCAAAAATCTTCGCCAAACCAGTTAACTTTACTATCACATCTTGGCAAAAAATATGAGGTTCATATTGGTTTGGGATGTGACTTGTTCCTGGATGTTGACGTGCATAGTGCACTGGAATAATACCTTAAAAAGAGCCGGCAGACCCAACCAGTGCGATTGAAGAAAAGAAGTAGGTCGTTTGTTTTTGAAGTTGCAAGTTCCTCAAGAATTTCAAAGAAAAATTATCCTACAGTTCTTAATCTTCATTTTTCCAGTGCTGGGCAGGCACCTATAAACTGCACTAAAGTCTCCTGATCATTAGTATCATTGCAGCTACAATGGGGGTTGAAGATAATACCAATACTTTCAGCGTGAATGCACTAATGTCAAGTAGTAATAGCCGTGATCCTTACTATGTCAACTCGGGATCTTGATCTATGCGAACTCGGGTTCGCGAATTCTTCGTAGATCATATGCCGGCCACATATACTCTGCCTATCTTACAGGTTGTTAGACTTATTCACCTACAACTAGCTACATATGGTTAAGTCATGCGAGCACAATCCTCTCCACACCTTTTTCAATAGAACTAGGATTGGTTCCGCCCTTTAAATATTTAGAGAAGCCAAGCCAAGCCAAACTAGCTCATCCGCTTTTTCATAACCACAAATCTTGATTACAATTATATATGTACGGTAGGAGTGACAGTTTTTTCGTCTTGCACCAACTGTCAAAAATAGTATAAATTAGAACGAAAAACTAAATAAGAACTAGTAAGAAATGATCTTCGACTGGGCCGAAGTTACAATACCCCCACGTCCGAACCGAAGTATATTCAAAGTCTTAAGCAGTCAATAAAATGTTTATTTGTAAAAACATTTTCGTCATATTTTTAACAGAAAACATTCGCTTTTGTTTTTTGACATATCACTTTGTATGGGAGGTGGGTTTGGTTTTCACTCGATTTGGTTGAATTTCATACACAGAGTACATGTTATATATCAAAGTTCATATGCAAAATTTCAAGACCATATATTAATTTTTGTGTAATTCTAAGAGATTTTACCGTTTTGATAAAGGCACTTTGTATGGGAGGAAGGCGTGGTTTTCATCCGATTTGGCTCATTTTCGAACTTGGCCTTTATTTTTTAGATAAAAGCTTAAATATTGAATTTCGTGATCACAGACGGACAGACAGACGGACATGGCTAAATCGACTCGGTGGTGATGCTGATCAATAATATATATACTTTTCTATACCTGCCACGCCTCCTTATGGGCGTTACAAACGGAGTGACAAAATTAATATGCCCCCATTTACGTTTTTTAAACGTGGGGGTATAAAAATATACAGGCAGTTTTACGATCGGTGCAAGACACTGGTGAGGAAAAAGACGGTTGTCACTCCTACCTTGTATAATTGTATCATGAGTATAACTAAGGTGACCACTTATGAAACATTTTTAATGTCATCATTGTATAATAATAATAATGTGTTGGTGAGTTTTTGACAACACCATGAATTTCTTTCTTTCTGTCAAAAAATTGTGAGGGAAAGAGCGGAACCGTTGATCTATTATTTGTTTGAGTTGCTAGATGATGATGATGTATGTATTATAGTTTTTATAGTTTATTTTGCGAATTAACTATAAATAAATATTTAATGCAATTAATTGTGCTGTGTTGTATTGACGAAAAGTTATTGCAGCTGTCTTCGCCCATTTACCAAGTTCGCCATTGAATGGGTTTGCCATTTTATCAAAAATGTGTGCTGGAAGCTGCCACCAACATGAAGCTTTGGCCAGCATGCAAATTGTCTTGCATTCGCATTGTCTATATCGAACATATCGAATGTCATGAAAGAATGTTCAATTTCTCAACTGATAATAGTCATCGTATTTTGTATTGTTTTCCATAACACTTTATTAAACCACAATCTCACTACATATCTTGTTTAATTGCACAAAAAACACGAATTTAACAAAATTTACTTTCATTCCAAGTCACCATCAGCTGTTTTGACAAGAGTGGGGAAACATAAATTTATAATTTTGAGAGATAAGTATTAAACTCACTAATACCATATTATTATTACACCCTGATTTTCATCCAACATGTCGGACCGACCGTCGATTTGGCTAACGCATGATACTACTTGTCGTCCAAAATGCCATGCCTATCCAACATGTTGGACCATACGAAACCACCTAATGAAATTCAGACATAAAAATCGAATTTAGCGGGTAAGAACACATTAGGATAACAGTGTCTGAACTTTGGATTTTAACTTTTTTATATCGGCCTGTGTATTCGTTACACAAAAATAAGATCAGGGTTAAAGAGAGAGCATTGACAAGTGAGCAAAGCAAATGTTAAATAACATTAATTTTTGTTCTCAGGTTAATAAAACAATAACAACAATATAAGAAGCAACAGCGAAGCAGAGTTAAAACAAAACAAAAAGGCGGCAGCGAACTTCGACGAAGACGACGACTACTACACAATAGTAAAATTTTTGCAACTGTACAGATAATAAACAGAAGGAAGCAAAAAGGGAGGAAAGAAGAAATGTACGGCCGCATCACGGGCAGACCGGAATAAAGAATTCTAGCATATGTGTGCATGGGAGTGTATTTGTGCACGGCATTCCGTAAGCATGGGAAAACGAAAGAGATAAAAAAAATTTTACGAGTGTGCACGAAGCATAAACGAAGCACACTTAGAGTACAGTCGGCAACAAACTATGCGGCGGAGAAAACAAGAAAAGAAAACAAAAACACTATAATCGGCCACAAGGAAAACGTGCAACACTAAAATGGTTCCGTTAGAGAGAGAGTTGCCATTCAACCACAAAAGTAGTAGTACTGTACGAATAGTAACTTCCTTTTTTATAATTCTTTTAATATTTTTACTAGATGATATACCCGGATTTACTAAGGCGAAAAAATGTAAAATTTTTATATTTATTTGACAAGATGGTTTTTTTTTGTTAAATTTTATTATTTTGTATTTTTGTAACTTTGTTTGCATAAAAAGTAATGGTGTAGTGAAAGAATCGTGACAATTTCTCAAATCGTTTCTGAGTTATGCTCTCAAATACCCCTTTAAACACTGCCATTGCAACAGCGCCACCTACGGGGTCAAACTTTAGACCTAAATCATCTACAGACCCAGCCGCACACTAAATTTTATCAAAGTCGGTCCAGCCGTTTAGGAGGTGTTCAGTGACAAGATATGAACAAATCTGTTAGGGAAAAATGTTTTTGTATCAAGAAAGTAATATTCACCCAAGAATTCCAAAGTTAATATAAAATGTCAATTAAAAAATAAAAAAGGATAAAAAAATCATTGAGATTTAAGAGTTCGGTGTAATATTTGAGTGAAAGTTTCATTTTGTGAGTAAGCTCAATCACATAAAACCCAAAAAATATACTACATTCGTCGAAAGAGTTCAAACTTTACTGATCCTCAGATATTTAAATCCCTCTGCGCCTCTGTTCAATGCTAGCCTTGATTTGGAATACTTTCTATACATTTCTATGTGTTCAGTAATCAACGAGTTCAGTAATCGTATTCTTTTAAATTTGAAGAGTTCTGCAGTGAGAAGAGTATTTTCTTTAATTATTTTCGGTATATTTTTAGAAAAACCCGAATTTATTTTTTTAGTCTATATTTCATTTATATACTTTTTTTTTTTTTTTTTTTTTTGTTAGAGTATATTTGATTCATAGTTTCACCTATAATTTTCTAATTAATATTGATTAATATAAATACATATAATTAAAAAATAGAGATCCTTCTTTACAATAACAATATTTTATGTAGGAATTCTAAGTGGCAAAAACTATGATATAACTGACAGTAAAAATTAAAAAATTTAAAATGTAATTTAAAATACTCATATTTAATTGGCCTAATCCTTCTGTTTGAATTCATATTTACTTAAAAATGCAACAGGTGGAGTTGCTCCTTATATGAAAAACTTAAATATCAAGGCACTGAAGACAACCCTGGTTGAAACAAACAATATAACGAAAGGCGGTTTATTATTAAAAAAAAAAAAAAAAAAATACAGAAACTTGACTCCATCTTCACAACAACCATATAGCTTACGACTGGCAATAACAACAAAGCTGCACTGCAAGACATGCATGGAATATTGCTATTAAGCAACGATAAACACTTTGAGCATGAAGAGGGGAAGCCTTGTGATGAACTGGTCTGCCTAGAGGGGACCAACAAACCAACCAAGCGACCGACCCGACCAGACCAGCAAAGAATGTGAACAAAAATGCGGCCAATGACGGTTTTAGAGACAAAAACAAAAAGAAAGAAAATAAAAATAAAAAATAGTGAAAAGACATCACTCGTTTTTGTTTTTGTTAAATGCTATAGCAGCTGCAACAACAAAACCAGCAACAACAAAAACAACAACTGGTTGCAATAACAGCACAAAATCATGGAATATAGACACGCAATGAAAAGTTAACTACTACAAATGGCAATAAATAAAATAGTACTAGTAGTAGTAGAAGTAGAAATAGTAAAAAGAATTTCTTAGCTATGCCAGCCTAAAAGCATATACAGTAGAAGAAAAAGAAAAACAAAAAAAAACTAATAGCTAGCTGGACATGTGGTGTGGTCGATGGCATCGTTAGTCGGGTCGTCAACATTTTTGTTTTGTATTCTATAATTTTATAGTTCGTGGAATTTACCGACAGAGTTGATGTTATCGATATACAGTCAGTAGTCAGATTGGATTTTTGCGTTTGTTTGTTTTTGAGGTTATTTTTTAAACCGAACAAGTGAATGACGCGCCACCGTTTGTTTTTATTTCGTGGAATTCTAAAGGAGTCTGTGAATAGGGGCTTTCACATGGACGTACATGTCAGCCGACATTGTACGACGACAAACTAACGGGAATATTTTTTTTAGCTTTCAAACGATCGGACATGTACGACGACTTCATTTTTTGCAGACTCTCGAGAGTAACACATCGGTAAAAAAACGAAGTAAAAACCTTTTTTGCTTTGCCTAAGCCGATGTTTACTCAATGAAAACTTTATAGAAATGATAAATGCAGCGAGTCGGACCGACATGCTTTCACACGTCGGACATGTCGGACCGACCGGCAGAAAAATCAAAAATTTTTGATTTTCTTCCGACATGTCGGTCCGACCGTCTCATTTGCTTTCGAATGATCGTACATGTCGTCGGACATGCCCAAGTCGGATGACATGTACGTCCATGTGAAAGCCCCTAATAATGCAAGAGTGCAAAATAAGAGAAAAAAAAACTTGGGTTTATATTTTTTTTTTGCGGATATAAAGTTGACCTGTTTTCCATGATATCTAAAACTTAGAATTGATAGGAAATATATTAGATTTGCATATTATAGATTTTGCTGGCCAAACATAATTGGAACCAAAAATTTAAATATCAACCCAAACAGTAAAACCATCATATAAAAAATATAATAAGTTTGTTAAATCTTGTTTTAAAGTTTGGGTTAAATTTGTTTTACATTTTTAGGTTCTTATTTAAAATCGAGCATAACGAAGGAAACTGTTTTAAAAACAAAAGGGAAACCGAACACGTTGAAAGAGATTTTTCGAAGTATTTATAAAAATTTAAAGTATGAAAAAAATATATTTACATTGGAGCAAAATACTTGATACATCAAATTAAAAAAAAAATATATAAAAAGGGGAGTAAAAATAGTACTAACGTAAAAAAGTGCCTATTTTAATAATGCAAATTCCAACTAAAACCATTTTGAGCAAAGCCCAAAAAACAAAACAAAAATAAGGACAGGCGGCAACGGACGCGCAGCAGACATGCGCTACGCTGCGCAAAATTCACGAACAAGTAGCTGAGGCAGCGGTCAACACAGCAGCAGCAGCATCTGGCGAAAAATTCCTTTCAACGACCTTTTTCTCTTCCAACATTTTTTTAGATTCTTCGTCGGTTCGTCTTGCAGACTACAGAAAACCAAAAACAATTCTGCCAATAGTCGTTGTTGTTGTTGTACACGATGTTTGTTTTTCTCGGAAATGAGAAATGAATGAAATTTGTTTTGTTGCTGCTTAAACTCAATTGAACTCAATGCAATTAGAGCGAAAGAGAAAGTTGTTTTTTTCTAATTTTACCTCATTTTGAAGCCGCTAGAGTGCTATCTTGAAGATAGCATATTACGTACAGAGAATTGTAGTCATCAATGAGTGAGTTTAGAGTGAGAAAGGCAACTCAAATATTCCGCAGCAAGTGTTCTGCTATTAGGCTGCAAACAGAGTGCGCGCTGTTGCTATCAGGCGGGCAGTTACCTGCTGAGAAAAAATCTTTTCGGAGTAAATGCGATGTCAAGATTGTTTGATATCCAACTTCCCAATTAGTGTTAGTGGTCTTATTAAAATATTTGTATATATATTTTCTATCTATTAATTCTGCCGTCGGACTTATTCAGTAAAAAAATCACAACGAATCGTACGTACTCGACGTCCTGCCGGGAGTGGGTAGGTCTCCACACAGAAAGAAATAAAGGTTTTTTCATTAAGGACTTTACAACTTTTTTTTTTAAATAAAATGCAAACCATTTGAGATATTTCAAAAAATTTATTCTCGGCTTGAAATACTATCAAAACATTTATGAATGGAACTCGACTTCGTTCATATGGCCACCGCGGGCACGTATGCTGCGGTCGATTCGTTGGACCCAATTTTCGACGACTCGGCCACACATTTCGTCCAAAACGGCCGCTATTTCGCGTTCAATGTTGGCTCTGAGCTCTTCCAACGTAGTCGGCTTGGCTTGTTGGCATAGACCAATGACTTGACTTAGCCCCAAAGAAAATAGAGGCGTTAAATCGCACGAATGAGGCGGACAATCGACTGGCCCATTTCTTAACATAACACTCTCATCAAACTTACTCTTCAATAAATCTATTGTAACGTGTGCTGTGTGGCTTGTGGCACCGTCCTGTTGGAACCACATGTCGTCCAAGTCCATATCTTCCAATTCGGGCAAAAAATAATCGGTAATCATTGCGCGATAACGATGGCCATTCACAGTAATGTTAACGATCGTCGATAAAAAAATATGGTCCAATGACGCCGCCGGCATGCAAACCGCCCCAAACAGTTATTTTTTTGTGGATGAAGTAGTAATTCATGAAGCACATGAGGATTTTCACCCGACCAATGACGCATATTTTGCTTATTGACGAATCCATTGAGCCAAAAATTAGCTTCGTCACCAAGATGATTTTGCGATGAAATTCATCATTTTGGCACATCTTTTCCAGAGCCCAATTTGCAGACGTTGTTCGTTTTTGTACTTAACCATGATGAAAATGTTGAGTTTACTGAATAAATTGACAGTGACAGTTCGATGATTAGTGAAAGGGTGCGTTTAGAAATTTAATTCAAAGTTGTCAAGTCTCTATTACAAAACCCTGTAGTAGCAAAATGAGATAATTTCTAAAAGTAATAATTAAAACAAAATTATCCGGAACATTTTAAATTTTAGTTGTGATATGGAACATTTCAAATTTTAGTTTTAACAAATATGTTTCTATTGTGTTTTCTATTATATTGCGTTTATTTTTTTAAAGAATATTTTAGTGATATTAATGCATTTAAAGTAGCACCGCCAAGCCTGGATTTTGTTATAAATGTAGCCGGCTGACAAAAAGCACTTCACCACTAGTCGTTTGAATACAGGACAAATATCTGAAGCACTTATCTAAGATATTATACACTTAATAAGACAACCTTATTGCCACCATTTAAAACAGTTCTTTAATTATTATTTCGTGTAATACAAGTTCTTTTTTTGGCAAATTCTTTGCGCTGCATTTTAATAATCTTTAAATTATGACAAAAGCTTTTGACAACTATGACCGGTTTTAAAGATTTCAGTGCTTCACATGTAAAAGGACAAATTATGCACATGAGCACTGAATTATATAGTTACACAATAAAAATAAAAAACTAGTAAGAAATTATCTTCGACTGGGCCGAAGTTGGTATTTTAACGCCCCACGGCCGAACCAAAGTATATTCAAAGCCTTAAGCAATCAATAAAGTGTTTATTTGTAAAAAAATGTTCGTTATAGTTTTAACAGAAAATATTCGCTTTTGTTTTTTGATAAAGTCACTTTGTATGGGAGGTAGGCGTGGTTTTGATTTGGTTGAATTTCATACTCAGAGTGTATATTTAATATCAAAACTCAAATTCAAAATTTCAAGTCCATACATTAATGATTGTGGAATTCTAAGAGATTTTACCGTTTTGATAAAGTCATTTTTAAGGGAGGTAGGCGTGGTTTTCATCCGATTTGGCGCATTTTCGAACTTGACCTTTGACCTTAGTTTTTTAGATAAAAGCTTAAATATAGAATTTCGTGAAAATAGCTTGAACATTACGGCTGTAATCGTGATCACAGACAGACGGAAAGACGGACATGGCTAAATCGACTCGGGTGGTGATGCTGATAAAGAATATATATATTTTTCCATACCTACCACGCCTCCTTATGGGCGTTACAAACGGAGTGACAAAATTAAAATACCCCCATTTACGTTTTTTAAACGTGGGGGTATAAATATACAATTGACGTCCAATACAACAAATTGCCTTTTCGTTAAAGGCTGGACAATTCGTTATATCGAATGAATATTTTAAACAAAGAAATATATTTTTTAGTAGTTGTTTTTATTTATATATTAAAAAAATGTTTGGAAATATTGTCCTTTTTTTAATTAATTTTTGAAAAAACTTAACAAACTCGTTTGTTTCTTGACGCTTTCCATTGATTTTTTGTGAGCTTCCTCTTGAAGCTCTTGTAGAATATTGATTTTAGTGCTGTTTACATTATTTTCTGATGCCCATTGTATAGAAGCCCTTAAGTGTTCGTTAAATCGAATCACAACAAAAAAAATTTGAATTCGTTAATATAGAATAGTCAATCAAGAGATCTTGCCGTTCGTTATATTTGACATTTGTTAAATCGGGTATTCGTCAAGAATGATAGAAAAATAGATTACGCATTGCGCAGCTCCGTTATGTTGTTTACTTTTCATTTTGACATTTCTAGCTTCGAACAAAGTATTTTTTACGATCATGACGTCACGCTAGACCATGTTTGTTTCTTGAATCTTTTGCCATTTGTTCACATTCTGAACACGACTTGACAGAAAGCCATATCGTAAGCTCATATCGTAAGCCTATCGTAAGCCTATCGTGACGTAGATGCGCAGATCGTTGAAAGTTATTTTTACAATCTGCGCTATTTATCTATTATATTATATATCTATTTTTCTATCATTCTTGGGTATTCGTTATATTGGACGTGTACTGTCCAATTTTTTGGGGAGAATTTTAGGACAAAAAATTATTTCAACATTATTCCGAATGATTTTTATAATTTTTTTTTTTTTTAAATATTTTCAATTTTAAGTTCCAAAAAGGAGAACCAAATTACCTTACAAGCTCTGGAAGAGCTTTGCGAACGATTTCATTTATATTGAGTCATTTTTCATAAACTTGGTTCCATTCTTAGGCTGCGAACATAGTAGACGCGAGTTGCTGATCCGAGCCGATTGAAACTCAAAAACGCATTTGGGTAAAAGAGATGCATGACTTGCGTACTGTATTGCTCTAATATGTTTTTCGGCTCGGCTCAGCAACTCGCGTTCACTATGTTCGCAGCCTTATGCATTCCAACCATGCATTTTCCGATATATGTACACTTTATTTCAAACATATAAAAGTGGTAATATTGCAATAAGATTGATTTATATCACTTAATTCTGCAATGTGACAGTGATGTCTAAACCTTTTAACTTGATCTGTTAAACTGTTATCAAGCAAAAAAGAACAAATTTTTGTGAGGTTTGGTAGCTCAAGTTCGCTTTAATTGGCAGGTAAAAACAATCACCTTGTTTATTACACCACTAAATTTTCCCACAAAAATTAATATAGCTAAGTCAATCTTCGATTATTATTTGTTCCTTAAATAAAATGTCAGTGGGTGGTCTAATGACCTAAATTAATTCAACTGCGCCATGATTTCTTAACATAATTTTCATAGAAACGGAAACACATGTGTGGTCAAAATGCATTTCCGTTCTTTTAATTAAAGCATGCTCGACGTTGAGCAACACTAACCTACGTTAATAAAACAGTTACTGAGCGAATTCCGTCCACATGTTTATACAAAATATAAGGTTGGCAACACTTGGCAGAGAGAAATATCACACTTTTGAGTGCAAAAACATTTCTTCACAATTGAGCACAAGTCCACAAAAAAAAAGCCAACAACCGCTGCTACTGCGGCTCAACGCGACAAACAAAAAGAAATAAACAAAACACATCAAAACAAAGACTAAAAAATAACGACGCAGTGAAAACAACAAAAATTACGAAAATAAATAAAGCAAAGGGGAATAACACAACAACAACAACGTAGCAGAAAGTCAGACTGACTAAATGACAGACGGACATTTCGAAAAACTATGCAGAGTGGCAGCGCAGACACAAAAATTAAACAAAAATAGGAAATGAGTGTGTTTTTTAATTTAAGGAATGGAATGACGGACGCAGGGAACAAATTGAGGCAAACTTGTGCGGCGCATTTCATCTGTGTGTGTGTGTGTCTGCCTTATGGCAAGCAGGTAGTGAAGGATAGTTGGAAGGGAAACAGAGAAATAAGGAAGGCGGCTGAAATTTACGGCAAACGGACAGACGCACGAATTAATTATAATTAAGGAGCGAACGTACAGAACAAACATTTTAATTAATTTATTAAAAAGGAAAAATCTTCAATCTCTCCCATACAAGAAATATGCACAAAATATTTGCCTGTGTATGAGCTAAAAATTATTTTCGTGTGTAGTTTTGAGTAGATTGATAAGAATAATTTAAATTTTCTGTACTTACAATGCCTTCTAGTAGTTTGCTGGAACGTCTTCCACTTGCTTATTGTTTTCACGAATTTGTAGATATTCAGTTCATTGATAATTTTATTTCAACACATTTTATTTCCACAAAACAACGTATTTTTTTTATTTTGCCTTTTATTCAGGGCTGCAACGGAAATTGCGTAGCAGTGTTTGCATTTTTTTTTTTCTTTTAAATTGATTTTAATGTCTCATTTCCGTTTTACATTTGCTGCATTTTTAGTTATTTCCACGAAATCTAAAACGAAAATTTATAAAATTACATTTCATAAATTATTGTTTTTATTATTTATTAGCACTGTTTAGTTATGTTCGAGATCTGAGAATAACAAAAACAGAAAACACCTAATACCAAAAACAACACACAAGTCATAGTTACAACAACACCAACAGCGAACGTGCAGATGTATCGAACGCACAAACCAAACGAACTGAAAGCCGAACGCAGTCAGCGAATAACAGCGCAGATGTTGTCTGCGTCGGTGTTTGAGTGAAATTAAAATGCTGCAGCTTTAAAGAGCGAGAGAGAGAAAAATACCAAAAAATTCGTGTGTATTGCAGAAGGTTCGGGTTTGTGTACTAGATAAAATTGAAGGCACAAACACAGGGGACCTTGCAGCCTAAGCAGCTACGACAGTGTTGCCAGTAACGAAATTGTTATTAGTTAAATTTTTTGGGTGCAAAGCCCCTTTTGTCCACGAAGGTTTAACGACAAGTTTCGAGTGGGCGGATGATTTCAAGTGAAGATTAAATAAATTTATCCCATTTGCGTTGTCAAGGATTTCACAAAACCAAAAATGTGAAATCAATAACTTTCAAAGAGATATAAGATTTATATCACAGATTTTTTTATTTTTTGCCGCAACACGCTTAAGAATCAAATGTAAATTATTAATAACTCGTTTGTGTGCAAAGAAGATTAATTTTTAAAGGGTATCTACAAAAGTCATTTTTGATGGTTAAGGAAAATTGCGCCCTGAAATATCGGCCAAAATAAAAAAGAAATGGCCGAAATTTTTAGTCATATTCCATTATAAAATATGTATTGCCTCAATTTGTATAGAAAATTTTGGAGCTTTGTTTTTTTTTTATTCTGGGGGTTAATTCATTGGTCGTTATTTCACTGATGATTGATTTCACTGACAATGATTTCAAAAAATGAATCTGAACTCAGTACTAAACTTAGTTATTTTAAAACTAAGTTTTTAAAACCATGGAAAATAGCTTCATCAATAATTACATTGCTTTTTGATGAGAAAAAAAAACAACTGGTTTAATAATAGTCATAAGAACTTCGATGTTGCTCATCACACTGATGTCAAAAATTCAAGAATATCATTGAATGCCAAAGCGACCATAACATGATGGTCATATTTTTCATGAAGATTTGGGTATGAAAACACTTTACTTGCGATACTTAACTTTGCTTGATGCAAAATTAACAACTTTTTGATGACTTTGAGGGCTGTTTGTTTATATTTAAGGGAAAACACGGAATATACTTCGTCGATTAGTCACATCACTACTATACATTCGAAAAACTGCAATTAACGGAGCGGAAAAATGTGAAAGATGTCTCAAGCAACCAACCAACGTAAAGCAACGATAAAGAGCCGTTATCGGGAGCTCGTATTTCCTTATAACACAAATAATGAAAAAAAGAATATGAAATACAATTCTTAGCGGCTAAATCACTAAACAACAGGGAACATAACTGTTAAACTTTTTTAAAAAAAATTAAAAAATAAATAATAGTTATTTTATGACCGATTTTTTTTTTTTTTTTTTTTTTGTCAAAATAAAAGTTAAAGTTTGAGTTTAATTTTTTGGTAAAAAATAACGGTTGAAATTTGACTTTTATTTATTCGGTAAAAAAATAATAGTTTTAATTTGACTTTTATTTTTTCGGTTGAAAATATAAGTAAAAATTTGACTTTTTTTAAAAATCAAATATATAAAAAGTTTTTGAGATTGTTATTCCTTAGCTACCAAGCATCGCACGGCTTTATTCAAATATCGAATAGACAAATTTTTTCCGCCTGACTTTTCGGGTTTAAATTTTGAAAATAACGGTTATTTTCGGTCCCTGCTTTGGCTGATCATCGTGTAAAACCATATGTTCTTTTGAAGCTCGTCGAAAAGTGCAAAAAAACTGATTGAATGCCGCATTTTTAACTTTTGTTTTTATAATTTTTGGTTTTGTTTTACATGAATTGTTGTAAAAACAGTTTTTTTGGTGCATACACTTTCAAGAATAAATGGTGAAATTTGTATTAATTTTTGTTGTATAATAAAGAATTGACAATCTGATGAAGGCAGATTTTCGAAATATCCACTCAGTCTTGATTGAATTCCCTCCAAAGAGATATTGAGATAAATGTATTGTGTAATACATTTTACAAAGTACATAAAAAATAATTCAAATATGAAGCATTTGAAAATCTGTAAAAGTAGACAACAGCGAGACAAGTAATTAAAGAAAAACAATTGAAAATAAAAGAACGATCAACAGACGATAAAAATCAACTTCGTCAGATAACAATATAACATACATTAAATTCAGCGAGAAAAAACGAGGGCATCGTTCATGGCTTATGAGAAATGGACGCCACTTTCATGATTCAATCGTTTTTTTTTTTCTTTTTTTAATTTTATTGCAATGCGTTTTCGTCTGAGTTTCATTAGTTTATTTATAATTTTGCATTTTATGTGCACTCAGTGAACCCAACTTTTTTTTCATTTTATACAACACTTGCCGTCTCGTCTTGACTGTCACTCTGTGTTGACACAGTCGGTCTGCAGTGTCTGAAAGCATGTGTCTGTCCGTCAGTCTATCGGTCTGTGCGTCAAGTAAACTATTTTTTCATCAATTAAAATTTTGTTCTATACAAAGTGAGCATAAAGAAAACAACTAACAATGAATGAATTTCTTCTTTGGCTGACTCGCTTGCGTTGGATTTATTTGGTGTGCGTGGCTAAGTTTAAAAGGCTAGCGGAAGTTCCACTTTTAGGCTGTAGGCAGCCGGCATGCTGTATAAATACTATGACTTGTTATGGTGGTATGGCATGTCATACAATCAAGTTTGCTGGGAATTAAGAGCATTCAAAATATGCACCGCTAAAAATTAATATTCCGTTTTTAGGAAAAAAACTTTAACTAATGATTATGTAACAGTGAATAGACTGTATACAAAATTAAATTTAAGATTGAAGGTGTCTGAAGAATATAAAAAAGAAACTCTTTCTACTTAGTTCAAATTAATGTAGAACAATCGGATGCAAAAAATCCATTCGGAGGATTTAAGAATTAACTTATATTCTTATGATCAACAAAAACATTTTTGAAATAACGATTTACATAACGATTTATGTTTTTGTTAAGCAACCATTTTATTTTACCAACAAATTATATAATTTTATATAATAAAACTTCGCTCAACTTGAACTTTCAGACTAACAATTGATTTCCAAGTCTATTTTAATTGAAAATCTCTGAGCAACACTGGAATTTAGGTTTTACATAAACTTCATTAATAATCTAGTACTTTTTTCAACTCTTATTTCTTTGGAAGCTGTCAAATAACAGCTGACTTTGTTAACTAATTTTAATGAATTTTAGTGATTTTAATGGGAGGTTGGGTTTTAAAATTTTTTCCCTATATATAGGGCTTAAGTTGAAATTCAATTTTCAAACCTGTGACCCAACAATGGTGGTACGAAATATTGAATTGAATTTTTTTAATCATTATATAAATAAAACCTTTATATGTTTGAAGCAAAAACAGAATAGATATGAGGTTAATTTTTTAGCATTAATTTATTTAGAAAAAAGCATAAAATTTTACCTTTGCAACAAAGTCAGGCCAGCCACAAAGTTCCATGGCCACAATCATTTAAAGCGCCAAAAGTGCGCTCAGGTACTGCTCAAGCACAGCCTGTGCCAGTTGTGAACCATTTTCCACCGCCAACGAATAGGCTGTCTCGCCATTCTCATTAGATACTGTCATATCCGGATCTTTGGATAGCAGTTCGTTGCACGTGTGTGGATGATTGCCTGCTGCGGCATACATTAGTGCCGTATTTCCAACAATGTCCATGTGAGTGGAACAGGCACCACGTTCGAGTAGCAGACGCACAACTTCATGATGACCGCCAGATGCGGCGAGTAAAAGTGGAGTGACCAACTCTGGTGCTTGTGCATTAACATCTGCACCAGAATCCAAGAGAAGTTCAGCTGTGGCCTGTTGACCATAATAAGCGGCCCAATGAAGACCCGTAAAGCCATGTGCATCTTTGAAATCAATAGTATTCGCTGTAGGATTACTATCGTCATTATTGATCTCAAGTTTGCGTTGGCGTTCTAGTTGTTGACGCACTTGTTCCGGCGTTAGTTCACCTTGACCAGCGCGTTCGTGAAATGAGAGTGTGACATCGGCAGGACAAAAAGTAGCTTCTGTATTGCCACGTTGCAGATTAGTGAGCACGGTAGCATGAGGACGGTAAGGTAGAAAGGCGCTCTTGCGCTTAACACTAGAGCTGCCGTCAAGCAGAATTGCCGAGTTCAAAGATGAGGGGGTGGATAGTGGTGTGGGCGTTGTTGTGTTTGTGTTGGGCGATGGTGTAAAATGGCGATTTGAGGACCACTTTGAGCTGAAAATTTAATAAATGAGCAGATTTACAGACATACTTTGAAGTTTTTTGTAAACATTGAACTGTAAGCCGTAAGAAAATTATAGCAACATATATTATATATATATAACTAACAGGGAGAACCCGGCATTGTACAGGGATTCGTGTTAACTTTTGTCTGCCGATTCTTGTCACCGATTTTTCTTTAGATGCCATGACAAAAAGCTTATCACACCGATAAAAGTTATTAAAAGTTAATTTTTACAGTTATTTTCTGATATTTATAACATATTTTTGCGCATCTTTTTAGTGTTAAAAAATGCGAACTTTTTCATGTTAACTTGAGCTTGTTAATAGATTTCAGAATATTAAAATATTGCTTCAAAGAGAGAAAAGCGAGAGGGATTATTAAGTTTTAATGAGACAATTAATCATATTAATATTAATTTGACATTTCTACAATGGTTTATCCAAGAAAAGCAGTAAATTAAATTCAACAATATTTAAAATAAAAAAGCTTAGTTTAGGTTATCAATTAAATACAGCCATAGTTTTGACTTCATATTTTCACTTGCTAAAATAGTTCATGTATTTTTTGATAAATGTATTCGTGTAATTTTTTCCAACATTCTGTTACTTAAACCGTCACAATTTACGAAAATTTCTATCTATCAAGATGTAACAACGCTCATGTCCTTTCAAGTCAAATCGATATCATTCGAAATATTTAAACAAATTGGTGTATTAGTTTTAGAGTTCATTAAGAACATATACAAAATAAACAAAATAAAGCAAACTTTTCCACTTATGATGATAAAAAAAATATTTTCTAAGCAAATAGTTTTTTTAAGAAAGCCTTACAAAACGAAAAATGTTTTCTAACCATTCATATATAAAATTATAACTAAAAGTCATTTTATTCCGTTTTATAAGATGATCCTTAAAAAAACTTTTTACTTAAAATTCATAAATTATTTATTACTTAGTGAGGGTAGTATTGGGTTGAATTTGTTTCGTGATGAATTTTCATTATAAAACAATTTCCTACATTTCAAGAAAAAGGGCTATATTCAACTTTCATTATAAAGTGTAGTGGGCTTTCATAAAGTGATAATCTCAATTTAAGTTTTAGCGTTGATTGGAATAAGACACGCCCCCTTAATATTAATTTTACGCTGCTATAAATATTAGAAATTGCTACTTAGATGCACCCTTCGTATGGGAGGTGCGTCTCTCTCTCTTGACTTATAAGGTTGATCGTGTTGTGAACTTCATTAAGTTCATATTATATTGATCGGATATAAACATGTTTGAAAAATTTTAAATTAATAGGATAAAATCATTATCAAGATTTAGCTTTTACACGATGGAACGCTGAATAAAACTTCTTGCAAACAAGATATTTCAATAAGTTTGTGCCCATGTGGAGTGTTGATGTGGATTTTTGAAAATTGTTCAGAACAAAAGTAAGCTTAGTAAATTTGTATATTTTAAGGTTATAAGATTATTAAGTTAAAGAATGGAAAATTATGAATATAATTAATGATAATTAATTTTCTTATTAAACAAAAATCTTGTTTTTAAATTGTTTAATAAGACCTAATTTTCTGTTCTAGGTAAGGTTTAAGAGTAGTTATATTTAAGATTTTAATAATAAGCTGCCTTAATGTTGAACACAGACTGACAACCACTATATATTGCAAAATGTATATCAATTCTGAGCTCACAAATTTTTTTAAGTGAAAAATTAGAAACACTCAGGAACTTTGATTTTGTTTTAAAATTTCAAAACAAAATGCTTTTCTAAACTTGTATCCATTGGATATAAATGGATTCCTAAATTAGAGCAATGCCCCTTAATAAAGCAGTTTTTAAAGTATTAACTCTCATCTAAGCATAGATATTGTCAAAAATATCTCCAAATATTTCAAACCATAGAATAAACAAGGTAATTTTGCTCATTAGGCTGAATTTTGCTGTTGTTTGGTATCTTTTAAAATATTTGACTCGAGGCTCTCAGTCATGTAGCCGTTTTTACTCACAGTTTCATGTCAAAACATTTCAGAATATTGCCATAAAAAAAGAACTGCTAAAAAAACAAATTTAAGGAATAAAAATAAAAGAGAAAAATAATAGAGCTAACTAATGCGCTGAGCATAAAGTTGTTTAAAAACTTAAATGTTTTCATATCCAAATGTCACAAAACTGTGACAAACAGAAAAATATTAGATTTATCAAATTCACCGGGACTTTTCCCATCCCAAATCGAAAGTATTTAGTCCACGAACTTAACCCAAACTTTATAAAAAAGCAACTGCATGTTTGTTAATAAAAACAAAAGCATGTTTATCGAAAGATTTAAACATTTTTTTACATTACATTAGCGAAATAAATTTTGGCTTTTTAAAACCATGTTATGATAATTGTCACTACAAAAAACGTCTAAAATATTTTTTTTATTGCTTTCTATTTATCCTCTAATTTGAGATACTTTATAAAATATTTAAAAAAAAAAGCGAGTTTCATGGTGGACATTTGTTTATACGCATACAATAAAATAGAAACATATAACTGAAATAAAAGATATTGCCATTTTAGTATTTTGTGTGGCCTCCTTTATTTTGAATAAAGGAAAAAAGTCGATTTGGCATAGAGTTAACTAGCCTTTATAAAATTTCCGACCCGGTTTCACCCCAAAATTGGCGCATCGCATTTTTGAGTTCGTTCACGCTGTTGTACTATTTCTCCTTTGAGTACACTTTACCAGCAAGTGGGCCCCAAAGGTTCTCGATGTGAAGAAAACCACTATCGATTGCCTTGAAACATGTATTGACGCATTGTCTTGCTGGAAGATGAACTCTCTCTCAGGATCATTTTCATAATAAGAAACCAAAACATTTCTAATAATTCCGTGTATGTTTCGGAATTGATTTTCGGTGTGATGAAGTAAATTGGTGTCGCTCCAACGTACGAAAAAGCTCCCCAAACCATTACCGTTCGTCCACCGAATTTTCGTTTTGAACAATCTACGTTGTTTGCTCAAATCATGCCAATAACAACTGTAACAGCCAAGCCCATCCAGATTAAACTTTTTTTCATCTGAAAAAATTACGTTTCGTCATTCTTTACTCCAGGGGCCCTACTCTGTATTGCGATGCAAAAAAAAAATCGCAAATTGGCGTTATCGGTACTCCGTAATGCGATAATCATGTGCGATTTGCTATTTGAATGCGACGACATTTTCGCAACGCATTAATTTACGCATCGCAATACGGAGTAGGGCCCCAGGACATGTATTTGCGGCCAAACTCCAATCACTTGGTCTTATGAGAATCAGTTAAGCGTGGTTATCCCTTTAGTTTTGACCATTTTATCATAGTTATGGTGCTTAAAACTCATGCGACATGTCGGGGAGTGACGGGTAGATCCAATTTTTTCTGAATTTCTCGAGAAGATAATCGATACTGGGTTGCTTCGTGGCGAATTTGTCCTTTTTGGGGCAAAGTTAGCTTCGTGTTTCCTCTAGTTGGAGCTTTAACGCCATCATTTTGCACCTTTTTAAAAAAATTTCTTATTACTCCCTCACTCCTGCCTATTCTGTTCACAATTTGCCTCTTGGAATAATTCTCGGCTCTCAAAATTTTAATTATTTCCTGTTCAAAATCAGTTAGCTTTGCAATTTTACCCATGGCTATAAATTCAATCAATAAATAAACAAAAAACACAATTGTTAAGAAAAAGTTGTCACACTACTCACTTTTAATTTACATAAAAATAACAATTTTCTCTTTTTTCAAGTAAAATAACATTAAATTACTCATTAAAACTCAAATGCGCATAAACGAATATCGCGTCAAAAATGTGTGCTCGTTCTGCTGATCAGTTGCCTCAATAACAAAAGTCCCGTTATCACCAATATATTTGATCAATACAATCCTCATACCGAAACAACACAAAGCTATGTGACAAAATTAAATTTTTTAAAAACGATCATGTCCTACTCTGTTTATTAAAAAAAAAAATGATTACGTATATACGAATGTCTACCACTGTATAACACATAATGAAAGAAGTCATTAATTCTATTGGTTTTAATATCTGTAAAAATCGCAACTTGGCAACTCTAATCGCAGCGCATAGGCGCGTCTCGTAATTTCCTCAACTCGACTGCCATAACACACGAGTTCGTCTTCAGCGACCTCGGGAGACGAAACAAAAAAGTTTATAAATGAAATTTGGCGTAAAATTCTACTCAATGGATTTCATTCATTGCGCGCCCTCGACAATCACTCCAGCAGCAGTTTATTTTCATAAATCTATTTTTATTTATTTGCAACATTTTTCGCTTTGCCGAAGCATATCGCTTCCTCTTTTTTTCTCGCATGCTATAATTTTTGCACTTACCAACGGCTTTGATCGTCGTCGGAATTTGTTGTTGGCGAATTTGCCGGCGAAGACATCTTATTGCTGTTTCATTCGATCTTTTTGTACCTTCCCTGAGTACACTTCGTGTTGCGAACAATGTTGACGTCGCTGCGCTGCGTTGATTTACGCAGACTTTTTACGTTTCGCTGCCGCTCTTGACTGCGCTGCAATGTCGTTGGATGCAGCAGACGAATGCGAAGGGGCTCCTGCCGTAAAATGTGAATGAACTGCAATGAAAAAATACGCTATTAACCACAAAAGCGAAGCAGGCGAACAAAGCAGAATTGCGCATATTTTTATGCCGCCGTTCGTTGTGTAAACAAAAATAAAAAATGGCGGCCAACGTCATGCAAGTCCAAGTAGAACAAAAATTTATTTCTTTTCCGTCCCAAAAAGGGCGGCGATATTTTATGAAAACTGAAAATTCAACATTTTTGTGAAATTCTTTGATTTTAAACTTACTTACTTCTGTTTCTTAGCGTCTGCACACTTTTTATTTTTGTCACTTTACTAAATTTCCAGCTTAAAATCCAAAATTTATTTTTGCACGTAAATTTGTGAATTTTTGTGCTGAGCTACTCGCACGGAAGAGAAAAAATAACATTCCAATTGTTTGTTGTTGTTGGGGAAGAAAAATGTGGATTTGAGCAATTTGAGTTAAATTCGGAAACGGTGAAATTCGAAAAAATGGCAGTCACTCGAAAGGAGAAGTGGGGAGAGTTCAAATCGAAGAGAGCGCAGAGTGTTAACAGAAAAAAACTACTCTAATAATTCGAAATCGAATAAAAACACTCGTGATGTTAATGTACAGTGGCAGAGACGTATATGTTTGTGTTATGTAAAAACACTTTTATATGCATTCAACAAAATTTCAAGATTTTAAAAATTTGTAAAATTGAGAATAAATTATTTATTTATTTTATATGAAAATTTTTGCTAAATGTTTGTTTTCTGTTAATACTTCATTGTATGCGTTCAACAAACATATGTTTGTATTTGTTATTGAATGTGAAATATTTATTTGTTTTAAATGAAAAATTTTTTTTTTTATATTTTAGTGGAAAAAAGTAAGTAAAGCAACAACAATAAAACCTAGTTGGTCTAGCTAGCGATTGTTGCGTGGCAAACAGACCAATATGACTTAATGTAAAATGAATAATGATGTTTAATGTTTAATGTTTAATGGGTTAATTTCAATCCAATCAGAATTAAAAACTGTTACAGCGATTTTCTTATAGCTCCATTGAGATAGACAAAATCGCATAAATATAACTTCTGACGATCATGGATTGGAAAAAAAAACAATTTTTGATGTTATTTTAAAGGTGATAAAATAATCTCTAATTTTGTACTTGGATGCATTTAAAAAAAATTTAATAATCAAGCCTGTTTGTCGGCTTAGGATTGCAATGAAAACAAATATAAACATGGCTTCACAACTTTGTTGATAAGGTTTTTGTAGTTCACAACTTCGTTTATAAGATTTTGTAGAGTCTATCAACAAATTCTAGCAACATGAGTACATCGTCAGCCATGCTCGTGTTTGCGGGGTAATCTCTGTGCATAATTGAGTGAGTGTTTCTGATGCAGTCTATAGAATCTGTTATCTCTTTACATAGTCTCTGGTCTCTGCTAAAAATAACACCAGACTGCCAATGAGTCGGTAACGTGGTAAACGCAACGGACCTGTTTGCTTGAAATTATTTAATAGAACTGTTTTGTTTATGAAAAATCATCTTCGTTGAAAAAGATGATTTAAGCCATAATGCCTTTTAGCAGATGTTAATTAAAAAATATCGATCAAATATGCTGATATTAAGTTATTTCAACTGCCGATAATGCAGTACAAAAATTTTTGGAAAGTTACCCTGCAGTAAACGGAACTAGTGCTGAACTAGCGAATTCACTAGTGCGTAGGCTACCACCACTAGTTTCACTTCCATCTACTTTCCATGCGTTCAACTGGCGAATTTTATATGGACATGTCATAGGAAGGGGTGAATTGCTACCTTTTAAACTATTATTCTCCAGTCACTTCACTAGTGCTAAAGTATTTACTACTCCTATAGTGCTCAAGGGTCAACTAAAAAAAAGCAACTACATAGCTAGTGCTTTTGGAGTTAATTCCTTTACTATTGTAAAAGAACTAGCTAGCTCCTTAGTTCATTTTTTTTTTTATAAAAAAACAACCATTTCCGTTTTCGGTTTTTTTATTAAAACACTTCAAACATAATATTATATTATAATACATAATTAGAAAAAAATTATATAACATTAAAATATAAATTAACAATAACTTGAACTTCAGTACATATTATATGTTATTTAAGCAAATAATAGTAAAAAAAATTAGTTATAAAACAAATAATAATAATTAAACACAATTAAATTCAGGAACATTAACATCACTTGATGTAAACTAGTAAAAATAAACTGTATGAATAAACTGTAAAATATGGATTTTACGTTGGGTTCGATCCTTTGGTTGATGATTTTGCTTCGAAAAATCGTTTTTCTGCAGCTGTATTGCTCTGCGTAATTTTTGTTTTATAACATTTTATATTTTATTCACACTTTTTTCTTGTTTCACGTCACTTTAAAATTCTTATATAACACTGAATTTAATTATAGCACTGAACTGCGTAAAAGTTAAAATTTTTGAACATAAAAGCAGCAACATACATATGCCGCAAAGTCTGCTCTGCTTTTTCAGTTTTCTAAGCAGTGTGAGCATAAAATTCATGAACTGACCCCTTTATGCATTACCTAGGGTGAAAAAAGTAACTAGTGGCAGTATGCACTAGTGAAGTATCTAGGAATATAGTAGTAATTGTATACTTTTAATACTACAGGGTATTAACATTTGTGCACATGTGTGAGTGGATTGGTGTGTTATATTCTTGAGTGCTTGTGTTGTTCTCTTTCGCAATTGTTATGAGTTTTTTCCACTATTTCGAATTGTGTCTCGAATAAATTGCGAAAAAGGCGTTGGTTACGTCCGAAAGGTTGCTTTACTTCCGTGAGTACAGTACGATACAAATATTTGTAAGCGACGGAGTGCAACAACGCATGCAATATTTTTAATTTGTATTGTAGTTTTATTTAATAGTTAATTTATTCTTAATTCTTCAAGTTAAAACAAATATTAGAGGGACATACAATTCCTTCCTTTTCAAACCACGTAATTTAAGCCATTTTAAATTGAAATAATACTGCAAGTAAAATTTTGAAATCTAATTGTTTTGCAAAGGAAAAAAAAAAATGTTCGCCCCCATTTTCGTAATATATGTAGCTTAAGAATAGGAGAGCAAAATTTAAGATCTCAAATATACTGATTTTTTAAAATATATTGCAATTTTATTTCATTTGCGTGCATAAATTATTAAAGCGGAAATAAAAAAAAAAATCTTAAGGGGTATTCATGCAAAGCAGTATTTTTATTATTTGGGTAATTAGTTATTTTTATCAGGCAGGTTCCATGAACAGCCCTTAAAGTTGATTGTGCATTTGCAGCATATATCTGTGTTAATAAACAATAAAAGCTTAAGTCGGATTTCAATGTTTTGAGAAATCTTACTTCAAAGATTTAATGGCCATATAGGTTCTATAGCCTTAATGTTGTGTCATACTTTTTGTTGGGTTCACGCTAGAAGCTACAGATTTTGTGTGTATATGACGATATGTTTAAGGATTATAGAAATATAAATAGCTCAGTTCTGACTTAAGTCGACTTAAGCGATTATAGCTTGTGGACATAGATATGTCAGCTGTTGCTGTCAATAATTTCTATTTATCAAAATGCCGAACCTAAGAGAAAATAGTAAATTTATAAAATTGATGCAACAAATTTTTTTGAATAAATTGTGACTGTTAGAAATTATTGGAAAACTTGACGGTAGTTGTGCTTGTATTTACTGTGGATTTTTCAATCAATAATTTTTTACAATAAGCGACACTGAACTGTTGGCTCCGAATTGTCAACCTTCCGTTTTCTGTTGCATTCATTTCAATGTCGAGAAGTTCTTCGAAATTCAAAATGCTGCTTTCATCCACTTCAACAAAATCAGGCGAAGAAGTTTCTCACATTATCCTTGGATTAACTCCAGTGCAGCCGTTTTCACTTCAATTGAAGTGATTCACTTCTTCTTCGAGGCTCATGCTTCGACACTTCCTCTTTGGCATAAACACTTCTATTTTGTACAAAGTGCAATTTCTTTTTCAAAATTATTTAAATTATGTTTCGGCATTGCATTAAAGTACTCTGGTTCCACTTATCCAATTTTTCCTTTTAATCAAATAAAAGAGTTAATTTAATAATTTATGTTTAAATTAATTTTGCAAAATGAAATAAATTTCGAAAAATTTTGGATATCTGTTTTCAAATTTAAAATTGGTCTCGGAAATTTGCTGTATTCAGAGCTTACACAATTTGTTGGATCTTTATTGTGCTTGCCCCATAGCAGCACTACAACAGAATGGGTAGTTTCGCAGATGAAACTTATAAAAAGTAAAATGCGGAATAAACTAAATGTTAATACAGTAAATTCTCTTATGCTAATTAAAGAAGACATATCAGAGGATACACTTCTTAAGTGGTATCCACCTGAACAAGTTCTTAAAAAATATAACAAAAGCTTGCCGGAATAAATTTCTACTATCTTATATTAAGCTTTCTATGTTTATTTATTAATTGATTTATTATTATTAATGTTGTATATGATTTTGATATGCATGTATCTATATTTTATTTATATGTTTGTATTGAATTGTTTTGTGTATTGTTTTAACTTTATTTTTTTCTTGTTAAAAATAAAGATGTGTATTTTAACCGTTGAAATTAATTTCTGTGTTTACTATCTGAAAATTCCTCGCTTCGCTCCACACTCCCTTTTTAAATAAATTTCACTTCGCTTCACTTCGTTTTTTTTTTAATTTCACTTCGCTCAAAAATTTTGAAACGGCAACACTAATTAACTCCCGTACTTGTGCCAAAAATTAGTTTAAGCAGATTCCAATGAGGCCAAATTTTTTTGCAAATATAGAGTAAGGCTTTTTTTCGTTGCCCGCGTCTTTAAAGTTAGCACCCATTTTGTGCTTCCAGCCCACTGCAGACGCAAACGATGTTCTCAAATGCTGCATCTTGCACTTCATTGCCACCCATTGAATGATATGAAGTAACGATTAAGAAGTATTTTTATACCCCCACGTTTAAAAAACGTAAATGGGGGTATATTAATTTTATCACTCCGTTTGTAACGCCCATAAGGAGGCGTGGTAGGTATAGAAAAGTATATATATTATTGATCAGCATCACCACCCGAGTCAATTTAGCCATGTCCGTCTGTCGTCACGATTACAGCCGTAATTTTCAAGCTCTCATCACGAAATTCAATATTTAAGCTTTTATCTAAAAAATAAAGGTCAAGTTCGAAAATGAGCCAAATCGGATAAAAACCACGCCTACCTCCCATACAAAGTGCCTTTATCAAAACGGTAAAATCTCTAAGAATTCCACAAAAAATAATATATGGACTTGAAATTTTGCACATGAGCTCTGATATTTAAAGTGCACTCTAAGGGCCGTTTTCTCATCTTACCTATAAAGTTCACTTTAGTTACCGACCAGATAAATTTATCCTCTCGGTAAAGCAAATTTGGTTTTCTCATGTTACCTTTAAATTATTATTTGATATGTATGAAAATACGGCAAGGCCTTACAAAAAATGACAGCATCGAAAAGTTTTTGGTAGCACTAGCACAAAAAAGCTGATTATTTGTTCCGTTACGTTAAAAATAAAATTCAAATAAAAAAAGAAAAATGCAAGGGGATGAAACAAAGAGAAGAAGAGGTAAAAATTTTACGGTCGAAGAAGAGGTGGCGCTAGTGGAGTTAGTGGAGGAATGCAGAGACATAATAGAAAATAAGAAATCTGATACTGTTACCTGGAAGTAGAAAGAGCAGACGTGGAACAAGATTGCCGAGCTCTTCGCAGCCACAACAGGATCCCCACGAGAAAGCAAGGCCTTGCGAGACAAATACGACTGCCTTTAAAGGAAAGCGAAAGTGGAGTTGGCCGCTGAAAAGATCCAAACTTATCGTACTGGTGGTGGACCTGCAAAAAATGTGATCAGCAACATTTCGCAACGAATTGCATCCTTAATCGGCGATTCGGCCACCGGTATGAAAAATATGTTCGACAGCGATGACGGTATAAATAGATTTTCAATGGTTGTGTTCAAAACTCAAACGTTATTAAAATTTTTACAGTGGAATGTGAATATCTGGATGCGATGCTGAGAAGAGGAAGCTGCAACTGACGCAGTAAATATAATTGACATTGGTAGCGAACATGAGGAGGTAATAGCATAATAAATTGAGACTTTTGGCTTGTTAAAATATTAACCACTATTTTATTACAACAATGACCAAGCCAAGCCTTCTACTAGCCAAAAACAACATCACCAAGACAAACCTTCTACTAGCCGAAAACAACATGACTGGGAAACTTGGAAACCATCAAGTTTGCAGCAGCCAAAATCCAAACGCTTATGTGTAAGTGTTAAGCGAAGAAGCCTGGAAGATGCCAAAATTGAGCTCATTATAAGCCAAAGAAAATTTTATGAAGAGGAAAATCGGCGAGCAGAGGAGAAGCATTTGGAAGAGCTTACTCAGATTAGACTCAGAAATGAGTTACTAAGATTAGAGTTAGAAAAAAAAAGAAATGATCAAAATTATTAATAAAAAAATTTTAATTAAATCTCTATCTCTATCTCTATCTCTATTTCTAAGTGGAACAACTCGTGTTCCAAAGAACGAACAAATGTACAAACAAACAAATTTTAATTTTTATATATTAGATTTAATTTCATATATACTTTTTAAATTAGGTCGTAGAAAACTTAATGGGATACATTAAGTTACCAATTGTGCAACAAGTCGTCCGATCCGAAAGTCGTCTATACGTTACAACCTAAAATATAAATTATGTTTTTTATATGAAAAACACAACAATCAATAAATCTTACCTAGAAAAATAATTATGTATCAATAATGTCCTTGCCGTGCAATTTTGATTACTTGTAACTTCATTGGTAGTAGCTTCAACATTTTCAAATAATTCATTTGGCATCAATACTGAATCATCAATTGGAGGAAGTGGTTCTTTTTCAAGTATTGCAATATTGTGCAAAACACCGCAGGCTACAATAATCGCCATTATAGTATCCATTGATAAACGCATGCCTAATGATAAGACTGGAAAACGCCGTTTCCATACTCCAAAGCATCGCTCTATCGTATTCCGAGTTCGAATTTGGGACTCGTTGTAAAGTTTTTCAACTTCTGTTTGTGGATTAAGCAGTGGAGTCATCAAGTAGTTACACTGCTTGTATCCGCTGTCACCTAGAATGATGCCGTTCCCAAGCTGCTTATTCTCTAAACGAAATTTTATGCGGGAGAAACCATTGAAACGTCTTTTACGACGCGACTTGCAGTAGCAACGCTCACACCTGCAAAGTCACCAACTACTATTAAAAAATTTCCACTAGCATAAAAACGGAGAGTTATGAGAAGCTTGGTTTCTGCTGTGACAGTATTTTTCCTAAAAAATTATTTTTGATTATATATATGTTTTTTTATTGTCTCATGCATCGCAAACCTTCTGCAATCGCTTGTGATGTCTTTAGCGATTTTATCCAAAACAATTGCAAATGTTGCTTTTTTTAATCGAAATCTCCTTACAAATTCAATGTCGTTATATTTCCGAAAGAAGTCCTTACGCTTTTGAAATATTCTTGGCCTATTATTCTGCACTTCCGTATCTTCAAACATGGCTTCTATGGCACTGATTTGAAACACACGCCTATTATTCATTACGAATATTTATTTTGTTTATTTATTGGAATACTAGCTGATACCCGACGCGTTGCTGTCGTAGCGGAAATGATTTCTATCTCTATCTCTATCTCTATCTCTATCTCTATCTCTATCTCTATCTCTATCTCTATCTCTATCTCTATCTCTATCTCTATCTCTATCTCTATCTCTATCTCTATCTCTATCTCTATCTCTATCTCTATCTCTATCTCTATCTCTATCTCTATCTCTATCTCTATCTCTATCTCTATCTCTATCTCTATCTCTATCTCTATCTCTATCTCTATCTCTGTCTCTATCTCTATCTCTATCTCTATCTCTATCTCTATCTCTATCTCTATCTCTATCTCTATCTCTATCTCTATCTCTATCTCTATCTCTATCTCTATCTCTATCTCTATCTCTATCTCTGTCTCTATCTCTATCTCTATCCTCTATCTCTATCTCTAACTCTATCTCTATTAGAGAGCTGCATGAATGTGTTTGAAATGCGTATCAAAACATTCACTTGCTTTTCAAATCCTTACTCTCGTCTTCTCTAAGGCAGTGAAACAAATTAATGAGAGCATTCATCATTTGCACCAAGAGCAAAATGAAAACAAAAGAGAATGAATACATTTGTGTGCTGTCTACCTATCAGAGCGTGCACACTTATAGAAAGTATTTGAAAATTGAGTGCAATGCAGTGAGTTCACTGAATGAAATGAAAAGCTTTGAATATAATTTATATATTTGAAACTGTAATGGTTTCATTCATGGAATTGATAATGCAGTTTTCATACTGCAATTTTTAACTTATTAATTTAGTAATTAATAAATACTTAATAAATTAATAATTAAATGAATTATTAAAGCAAAATATTACTACATAACGGTTAACCCAACAAAAATAAAAAAAGTGCATAAGAACAATTGACTATTACAGTTTACAAATTTAAGGCATGTTCCTTCTTGGCGCGCTCGGTATTGGAGTGAAAATTAAAATTTTTTTTACAGGAAAACAGTAAGAGAAAATGATAAAATTGTTTGGGGTTAATTAGTACACTAAAAAAATAAAAAATTTTTATATTAATTTTTTTTACATTTTTTATGCATGAAACTTTAATTTGATGTTTTTTTACATTTTTCTACCTAGTTACCATCGTTACACAAAATTACCTTGTCCGATTATCTCCAAATTTTAACCGCATACTTTCCACATGTGTAGTTTTCGTATGAACTAAAATATTGCAAAAATTTTTATTTTTTCTATAGTTTTTTGCACAAAATCCAGAAAAACTTGCGTTTTTTACGATTCTTTTTTTCAAATCTTCATAATTTTTTTTTTTTTTTGCCAAACTTAAAAATTTTAGATCACACGATAACCATTCTATATTATTTATGAATTCTTTTTCTAGTTGCTGCCAAACTTAAGTTATTATGGTAACCATCAGCTCTTTCTGATATCGACACGTTAACTTCAAATTAAAGTTTCATACATAACAAATGCTAAATATTAATAAAAAAAATTGTTTGTAAATAATTTTTTAGTGTATTTATTCACCCTAAATAAAATTTTCTCTAACTCTTAACGTTTTCCCGTAAAAAAACTTTAAATTTTCGCTCGAATATCGAGCACGCCTAGTAGCAACATGCCTTAAGGGGAGATACGCAGTCAGACTTATTTTTTAAGCCCTACGTCTCAAAAATGAGTGGTGAAAATTTCAAGTCGATATCTCAAAAAACAACAAAGTTATAGCCTAGTGAGTGAACCGCCTTCTAGAGCGCGCAGTGCTGTTGCATATTTTGAAACGCGTTTTTCTCGAAACCATGTTTTCAAAGTCGGTGACCAAGATTTCTCGAAGCTCAGTGAACCGATCGTTTTGATTTTTTTGCAGGCTTATTGTACACATAATAATCTCGTACTTGTCATAGGATTTTTTTTTTTTTTAGCTTCGTTCATTTTTTATAAGCAAAATAATGACGAATTTTTGGTCGAAAATCGTTTTTTTACGTTCGAAAGTCCGCCATTTCGTGAAAAATCAATATTTTCAAAAACGGCTATGACAAGTACGAGTTTTAAGTATCTACTTTAATAATATATTTCATTTTTTTGTTTCAGATGAACTTAGGAGGAGCAATCTTGGTCACCGCATTTCACTTTTTTTTCAGAGTGCTCTACAAAAACTGCTGTATCGACCTTAATATTGATTTTTTTTTAATAAAAAAAAAACTAAAAATACTCTTGAATGTGTATATTTTTAGGTATGAAAACCTTCATTTAAAAATATCCCATAGGTTTCCTTAAAAAATTCACAAACATGACCTTTTTTTTTGGCTTCTGGCTGCGTTGCTCCCCTTAAGACAATGACTTAATAATTATTTATAAACAAGAAATTAGTTTGCACTTCATTCTAATTTTCCATGAACCAGTGTTAAATTCTTGCAAGTATATGTACTCGAAATATCTTTTTGAATTAACTTACTTCATTCTCTGCTATTTTTACACTTCAATAAGTTATTTATTCAACACATGATACAATTATACAAGGTAGGAGTGACAGTTTTTTCATCTTGCGCTAACTGTCAAAAATAGTATAAATTGGAGAACGAAAAAAGAAGAAAAGAAAATAGAAAACAAAATATACAGGCAAATGACAGTCGCTGCAAGGTACTGGTGAGAAAAAAGCAAGTTGTCACTCCTACCCAGTGTTGCCAGATTGAGGTAAATTTCCCTAATTGAGGTAATTTTTGACTATTTTTTTGGGCAGAGGTAAAAGAGGTAATTTTTGACCAAAAGTGGTAAATTTTGCGAAAACGATAATTTTTTTAGACTTGTTAATTTTACGAGTTATTGGCAGCACTGTTTACTCTCTGAACGTACTCATACTCACAAGCAGCTTAAGAGTCCGAACAGAACCAAAGCAACTGTCGGTTGGCGACCCTCTTTCGGAGAAATCCGCTAAGGACACGTCAAGAATTGGAGCGGTTGTCGGATCAGCGTACCTTTTCGGTGTGTGAATGGCACAAATGTTATTTTTTCATGTTTTTGTTGTTTCTTTCTAAATATTTGTATACTAAAAAAAAAATTATAACGGTAGTTAATCATTTAAAAATTTGTTGATTTTTTTTTTTATTTTGGAAAAAGGTAAATTTTCTCCGAAAGTGGTAAATTTTTTCCCAAATAGTGGTAAATTTCAGTTCGTCTCTCTGGCAACACTGCTCCTACCTTGTATAATTGTATCATGATTCAACACAGCAGAAACACTATAAAGCTGCGCAGGGCGCTCCATAGCTCACTGAGCTCTCTGTGAGCGTAACTTTTCACATGTACATAAAGCTCACAACAGAAGAGAATATAATTCAGTCGTTCGCTGACGGTGATGCTGTAAGGATCTATGTCGTTTTGCGCTACAAATTATGTGTACACTCATGAAAAATCAACTTATTGTAGATTCATTATACTTATGCACATTTTTTTTTAATTTTTATGTTCGTATGTATTAAGGTGATTTTTTTATTACTAGCTTACTCATTTTATTTAATTCCTTATTATTTACTTACATATCTTTTGTTATTAATTTTAATTATTCATGTATATTAAAATTTTATAATATTAAAATAATTATTCGTATAAATTAAGGTTTCATATACACCCAACTCTTTGTTAACACGGTTTCTTTTTACACGGATTTGAAGTTACACGGTTGAAAAAAAATTTTTTTTTTTTTAATTTTTAATCTAGTACGGTTTCAAAATCACTGTCTTGTAATTATGTTTGTTTTTACCACACTTGGCACTGTTCTTTATTCTGGATTAACAGATTTCTTTTGTTTTTTGCTTGCTATACCAATTTTTCACCTGTATGAATTATGTATTTTAAGTTTTAATGCTCAATAAAATGCCATATGAACATACAATTTGTATGCATATCTGAAATTTTATAGTTTTCAACATTTTTTACACGGTTTTTCGAAGTTAATATAGTTCTTTATTCTACAGGGTTCTAAATTTAATCTTTATTCTTTTTTTAAACGGTTTTCTTTACACGGATTTCTGAGGAACGTATCTACCGTGTAAAAAAAGAGTTGGGTGTACTTCATTCGTATTATCTATTCAGATTCTTTACATTATTCATTCATATTACTTGTATTAATTACTTTCATAGAAGAAATAATGAACAATACGATGACTAAAAATAAAAACATAAAATAAAAAAGAAAAACTTACTAATCTAGATAATTGTGACAACTATTTCGCTCAGTGTGCTCAATTCGAGAGAGCACCAACACTAACAAGACAAAATAAAATGTGACTGTGTTAGAATGCCCAGCCCTGCTATAAAGTAAAGAAAGTATTCACTGCACTCACTGAACCCATGAAATTTAAGACACCTAAAGCTGCACATGCTACGATTTATTCGAAAGCACAAAACATGAGAGAAAGCAAATAGAGTGCAACACACTAAGAGAAGAATAGAGTGTTATACTCTTGCTCTCTTAAAACTCTTGATGTTTTATTACACAGAACTCTAGTCTGCATGAATGATTTGAATAAAATAAACTTCAGTACTGCACCCACTGAAGAGAGATGAAATGAATGAATTCATGCAGCTCTCTAATCTCTATCTCTATCTCTAAGTGGAACGACTCGTGTAAATTGATAACCAAATTTCGAGGCTATGCTACTTATAATTCCAAAGTTATTCGATATCGCAAATTTAGCTTGTATGGGCGGAGCCACACCCCCTTGTTCAATGACGTCTCAGTTTTCTAGTAGAAGAATATCACCCAATAGTAATTCCATACTGAATTTCGTTGTTAAACGACGTTTAGTTCCAAAGCTATCTGATATCAAAAATTTTAAGTGTATGGGCGTAGCCACACCCCCTTTTCCAAAGCCCATCCCAGTTTTATAGTATAAATATATCACCAAGTGGAAACTCCATACTGAATTTCATTATTATACGGCATTTAGTTCCAAAGCTATTCGATATCATAAATTTGAACTGTATGGGCGGTGCCACACCCCTTTGGCCTATACTTGATAAATTTTGCTAGTCGAAGGACGCGACTAAATAGTACGCTCCTACCAAGTTTCATTGATGTGTGACTTATAGCTTGAAAGTTATACCGAAAATTTGGTCTGCTGAAAAAGTGCCACGCCCCACATTCAACGCCCATAAAATTTTACCTGTGGAACGGCTCTTGTAAATTAAGGTAGAACACCGAATTCCGATGCTATGCGAACTATAACTTCAGAGCTATTCGCTACTGTAGATTTGGGTTGTATGGGAGGTGCCACGCCCCCTTGTCATTTTCAAACAATTTTTTTTTAAAACCATCTAGAGAACGTACCCTACAAAATGGTATCGGCAGATTTTTTTTTTACCCAGCCGAACTCTCAAACACTCGTCACAAACAGATTTGACAACATTTTTTTATATATATAGATTATTGAATTTATTTTGAAGTTGTCAAACAGCTGTTTTGTGTTTACAAAATGGGCAGCACTTAAAATTTTATCTGTGTTATAAAATTTACAACCAGCTTGAACCTCCCGTTAAATTTATCATATCGGTAACACTAAAGGCAACATGAGAAAACGAAAAACAGCTAAAGGTAACTTTAAAGTGAACTTCAACTAAAGTGAACTTTATAGGTAAGATGAGAAAACGGCCCTAAGTATGAAATTTAACCAAATCGGATGAAAACCACGCCTACCTCCCATACAAAGTGACTTGACTGAAAAAGGTACAATCTCTGTAAATTCCACAAAAAATAATATATGGACTTGAAATTTTGCATATTAGCTTTGATATATAACATGCACTTTGTGTATGAAATTCAATCAAATCGAGTGAAAACCACACCCACCTCCCATACAAAGGGATTTTATAAGAAATGAAAGCGAATATTTTCTGTTAAAACTATGTATGTATGTACATATAACGAAAATTTTTTTACAAATAAACATTTTATTGATGGCTTAAGACTTTGAATATACTTCGGTTCGGACGTGGGGGTATTTTAACTTCGGCCCAATCGAAGATCATTTCTTACTAAAATAAAAAAAAAAAAAAGGTTTGCGGTATAGGTTTCTGAAATAATTATATATAGTATTTAGTAGTATGTTTTTAAGTTAATATTAAACACATTTTAGATTAAATAAATTTATAAAAATGCACCCCAAACGATTCTACATATCGCCTTTTATTTCGATCACAACCAAGTGCAACAAGCCAACAGTTTGCATCTCAGTCCAGTTTCTTTTAAACGGGGGCACTTTGTTGATAGATTGCTTGGTTTTTGAAATTTTTAGAATTAAATATTTGTTGATTTCGCTTTCAATTCACAAATTCTTACTTTTTTAATTGAAATTCATTGCTTCTTTGCCAATTTGAAATAACTTAACTTTCAAAAAACGCAAACAGCTGGTTGATCATATAAGTTAACCACTTCATTTGCTCACCTAAATCGAAGAGCAAATATATCTCGTTTGTGCAAAAGCACAACGAATTTGGACAGTTTATTTATTATTCTGATAAACTTATACAGCTTATATAATTTATAAGGGCATTGCCCATTTGCATGAAAACCTTTATTATGAATTTTATAAACATATAAATCAGAAATAGAAATCGTTTCCAGGAATAGAAGGTAGGCTATCAGAAGCTTTCAAAACTTTCAATACTCGTAGAAGGCGCTGTAATAATATTTCTTTGGCTCAATAACGCCTGAACGACTTTACCGATTGTGAACAAATTTGGTATAAAAACGAAGATGCACCAAAGACTAACGAACAAAACCGAAGAAAAACTTCACCGAAATTTTGATTCGCTGTAACTTTTTTCCCTTTATACAAAAGTTCAATAATTTTGTATGAAATTTTATTTCCTTATTAAAAAAAAAAAAATTAAAGTCTTTTATTGAGGAAATAAGCCAACAAATTTAAATATCTAGTCAAAGATAGAATCTGAGGTGAATTTTTACCAACAAGACCATTTTCGGCAGATTTTGCGCCCACCTACCAAAAAAAATTATGTGATTAAAACCCTGTCAACATCAACTTTCAAATATGGGGTGGACTCGGCAAGCTTTTTTTATTCCATAGGGGGTGTCCCACCTTATTGAGCTTTTTATGATCACTTGTGCTGTGCAGGTTTTTGAATTTTTGTACACAAAAAGATGATAACTGGACCTACCAGTTGAATGCCCAGATGGGATTTGAACCAAGATCTTCCACGGTGAGTAAGCGAAGAATGGTTCAAGCACGCTAACCCGTTCAGCAAAGACCGCCACGTTTGAAAACGATTACCGTTTAGTTATATTAATTTAGAAGAAATATGCTTCAAAATCACGAATATAAATTTCTTCGGATTCTTGGGAAGAAATAGGTAGTTTTTCTAAAATTAAATATTAAAAATTTTCCTAATTACATATTCAGTATTAAGAATAAGAATAGTCGAAAAATATCAAGATAAAATTAATAGAAAAATTCCTAACGTAGGTTGTGAACACGACTAGAAATATAGGCACACAATACTTAGATGGCTTCCTTATTATTCCATTTAAATTAAATTAAAAAGTTATAAGTAGTAAAATCTTTTAATTTTTTACAAATACAAAAATATAGGAATTCTGAATGGATAATTGTGTAATCAAAAGAAGAATTCGCATGGGAGTAACATCTTTTTCAAGAGAGTTTTGCGAAATATGAATGTAGCTACTCCATGCAAGCTCAGAGAAGCTTAAAAAACTACATAATTTTGTCAGGACTAAATGAAGGATTACACAGCTACCAAAACCAATATTTGGTAGAAAATAATAATTTTTATTTAAGAGAACTGAAACGGCAACAAAAATGTTACTATAATTATTTGCGGGATAAATTTGCGAATTTATTTAAAGTGGGTAGTTTTTTCTCTGGTAACACTTTTTGAAGAATTATATCGCAAGATACGGAGCCTAACCATTATGCTCAATTTCTGCAAAAAATTTGAAGATAATTTAATGCAATACCTTTGAAAAAATTGTGTTTTTAATCAAAACTAATTTTTGCATGCACAAATAGTTTTAAAAGATCGGACATGTCATCCGACAATGTCCAATGAGAAATTAATCGGAATTTTTTGCTAAGATTTCGAACAATCCGACATGTTCGAAACTTTCTTTCTTTATGTATCATAACTTTATTTTTATGTAGACTCTTAGAAAGAACACATCGACGGAACATAGGTAAACAATTTTTGGCTGCTCTTTTATTTTTATTAAACACAATTTTACAATGGAAAATTTTATTAAAATGAGGAATACACCTTGTTTAACCGACATGTTCTCATAAGATCGGACATGTCAGCCAGACCGACTGAAAAATCAAAAATGTTTGATTTTCATCCGGGCAACATGACATATTGCTCCGAAATGTGCGATCTTCAGGCGAAGATGCCTACACTGCCTACACTCTAAATAATATTGGGGTGTGAATTGCAAAAGGGATATAATTTTTAACTCCATTCGTGCTGTTCTTTTATTCATCAAATGGATTATTTAATTATAATATCTATATAATTAACTCTATTTAAGGATATCTAAGGATATAAGTTTAATTTTCACCTAGTCTCAAAACGAAAAAAATCAAGGAATACTTGATGTACATTTTTATGCTTAAATTTTAATAAATAATTAGACTTAACCAACGCTCAGGGGATGCCCTCTATAAATGCGAAAGTATTGTGTTGATTCGGAAGAAGGGTGATAGTTAGTTGGAGGGTGGAAAGATGGAGTAGTGTCGCTGAAGATTTGTTTTAAATTCACACAGCGCAAAACTGCCGGGGAACATGCCCGCAGGGAGATTGTTTCATAATTTAACTGTGCGTCTGAAGAAAGAGTTATCTCGGTAGTGCGAGGTTCTATTGGGCATCAAGCCAATGGTAGAGGGATGGGCTTGATGCGCTGCCCAAGTGAACCTGGGAAACACCTGAGCTGATGGCGTCAGGTCATGTATCTCCCTTGAACACTTCCCATGGTAGTACGTGTACAAAAGGCTTAGGCAACCAACCTTGCGTCGATGCCCAAGAGAGTTGAAAAAAGATGTAATGTTTTCATCTCCTATCAGATTTATCGCACGTCGTTGAATTTGGTCCAGAAGCTCCAAGTAAGATCTTGAAGCTATTGCCCAAATTGCGAATTAGTATGCATTGGTGTGCACTTATATGAAAATGTAACATTTACACATAGGAAATAAAAATATTGCTGCTACCCACCGTGGACGCCATTGAAAACAGCTGTTTCTCGTACTGTGTATAAATAAATTATAATAATAATAATAAACTGGCCATTTTAGCCCTTGAGAGGATTTTAACCGAACTTCTTATGATCAAATTGCGTTGAGCTTGTTATTAAATATTTATTTAAATGTGTCAGGTGTAAATTGTACCAGTGTTCTCTGGAGTGTGTACCACGGCCGCCGTATTTTAAAAATAAAACTCTTAAGTCATAAAAATGTCATTAATTAATATGTATCGACAACTATTAATATAATATTAAAATGGAATAAGCAAAATAAATACATAATAAACTAATTGTGCTACAAAGTCTTATCATAAATTTATATATCATAAAACAACATTTGCAGTTTTTTCATTTGTCTAAAAAAGTTTGTAATTAACATCACTCTGATAATATAAAAATGCGTTTACGGAGAAAAAGATTCACATTGTTTTTGAGTTATCACATTTTATCCAATTGGATAATTTACACTGCTTCATGTGTTTGTTTACTACTTTTTAAGTATTCATATAATATTTATTTGGAGCAACACAAATGGATAAAATAAAATTAACAACATAGTTTCTTCAGGGGTAAATTTTTTTGATACAATAAGTCTATTTACGGGGAGATTACGATTTCCGGGGTGCCGCGATTTGACAATGGATTCAAAGAGTACTCTCAATAAAAATAAGAATATCGGAAGGAAAAATCGATTTATCGATTTGTTTTCGAGTTATCGATTTTTTAAATTTTTTTTGTTATAAGGTCTATGAAGAAAATTGGCTGTATTATTCTAAATATGTAACCAATATTAATGATTGAGGTGTCAAATTGCATATAATACAATAAGCTTTCAGAAAAATTTTAAATTAATGAAATCCGTAAAGTCTTTCAGATTTTATAAGTGTTTGTATCTAAAAGTGAATTTTTTTTACATAAAACCGTTATTTTCTTTAAAATTACCGTTATTACTATGGATTATAGATAATATATTATTTAAGCTTGGAAATTTATCTTTCATTTAGTGTATAAAATTTAAGATTTACTTTAACTTTTATCGTGTTTTTTCTATGATATAATCATCTGCTCTTGTACGGAATGCTATAAAAAATAGGGCAGATTATGATTTCTGGCACACCACGATTCGACACTGGATTTGAGAAGTTATTTTAATAAAAATAAGAATGGCTGAAGGAAAAAATGGATTTATCGATTTGTTTCCAAGTTATCGATTTTTAAAGATATTTTTTTTATAATATGTTTTAAGAAAACTAACTATAGTTTTATTAGTACACAAGCGATATTAATATTTAAGGTACAATTTTAAAGAAAATATAATATACTTTCAGAGCAATTTTAAATTAACAAAATCCATTGAGTGTTTCATATTTTACAGCTGTTTTTATGTAAAAGTAAAATATTTTCTTAAATAAAACTGTTATTTTCTTTAAAACAAACGTTATTACTATGAATTAAAGAGAATAAATTAATAAAAGTTTTTTATGATAAAATGATTTTCCCTTGTACGAAATGTTGTTATTTCAAGCATTAACATTTCGTACAAGGTTAATTAAAAAAAAAAAAACTATAAACTTTTGTATGAAAGGCAAAACTTTAGGCTTTTAAAAAAATATATATTTTTAGCACCTTAATAATGCAAATTTTTGAGAAAATAGTTGTTTTGTTGGTAATAAAAAGTAAACATAATATAAAATTGCTTATAAAATTCAACATAAGTTTAAATATAATTTATTCTATATAAATCAGTACTTTTTCTGAAAGATATTTTAATTATTTTTCAAATGACATGTCAATCTTTTCGATCCATTGGATAATGGCGAAGATATAGATGTTTTTTGGAGAGACCTTTAGCAAGAAAAAAATTTTAAAAATCAAAAACTCGATAACTAGTTTTTGTTCGGCAAATCATATTTTTTGCTGTTCTGAACAAAAAAACACTTTCAAATTGCGGCGCCCAAGAAATCGTAATCGTGCCCTATTTACTAAATATTCAATAACTATAAAATGACAACGAAATAGTGTAAATTAGAGAAAAATAGAACCATTTTTAGAGGCTACAGAAGCATTAACATTTTTGTACAGTGCGTTTCAAAATTTTGATCTGAACAGCCCTTGTTTGCAATCAGCAATTCAGCACATACATATCATTAAACATGGCTTTTTATAACATAAAAAGAAGCTTGTCATTTTGACAGTTAACATCTGAGAAGACATTTATTAGGAAGAGATTTAGAAAAATTTTCGAAGCACTTGGGTAAACTTAAAGAAAATGTCTGTTCCAACAGGAATTGTAACGCATGCTCAAAGAGTGTGCAGCCTCTACAAAAGATCGCTGCGCAATTTGGAATCCTGGTTCTTTCAAAGGTAAGTTCCCTGGTGTGTCTGGTGCAAAATATTGTTGTGCTTGTTATGTAATTTGTTGTGAAAATGCCTGCAAAAATGTACTATTTTTCTTACAAATTTTATTTCCAGGGACGTGTATCGCTATCGTGCGGTGAAAATGCGCCAACGCTTTGAAAAGAATCGCTGCGTGACTGATATGGCGAAGGCAGTTCAACTCTTGGCTGCGGGTGAACAGGAACTATTCAAAAATCGTCATTACCAGCCTAGGAAGTGTGCGTTGGTTGGAGATTTAGTCTATATAAGAATAAAAAAATAATTTTATTGTAGTTGCCAGTAGCCCAGGGGGCTGCGCATACGAACGTGAGGTTATACCCCCGGACTGGGTTCTGGACTATTGGCATCCACTAGAGAAGGCACAGTATCCGGAATACTTCGCAAAGCGCGAACAACGCAAGAAAGAGTTTGTTACCTGGTGGGAGAAGCAGTATGGCAAACCAGACCCCAAGGATCTGGAACATTGAACATCAAATGGTCATCGAAACTGCTTAAAATTAATTAAAATTTGTGAGAATAATTTATAAAAAATTCTTGGAAGATTCTAAAAGTGTAAAATGAATTATTCTTGTAAGTCTAGCTGGTTCGTATGGACAGTGTTAGCCGTGCTGTTTGATAGAGTAACGCAAGATTCTTTTAATATTTAATTGATTAGTAAAAGCAAAATTCGGTAACTACGATGACTTTTATTTGAGTATTTTTGGAAATGTTAAGCAATTTTTGCCAAACATCCAGAAAGTTTTGGAAGCGAAAAGAATCTAGTGCTGCTGATTTTATAATGGTTCTGCCTTCTCATTTAAGGTGAAAAAAGTAAAAAAATGCTAAATACTCGAAAAGCATTTTGAGAAGGTATCTCGGTCAGTTATTAAGATTTCAGGAATGATGAAAAATTAAAGTTTTGTTTTAATTTAAATTTTTATTATAAATATTTCATCTCTTCATTTCCACTGTTACAAAATACAAAAAAGAAAAAAAAAATCCGCTGCTAGCAGTTATTAAAAGCTTATTTAAATAACCAACTTTACTTGGAAAAACAAACATAAAGCTTGTATGTGTGTATGTGAAGTTAATAAATTGTTACAAAGGATTCAAAAGATTGTTACAGAAACACTTCGCGGAGATAAAAAATTCAAGCATAATAAATTCGAATGAAAAGAAAAAAAAAAAATAAAAAATACAAAAAAATTTTTTTGCGTACGTGAATTAAATATAACGCAGTTGTGCTAATAAAGCTTTTCCTGCTGCATTGCTTTCTTCAGATTTAGCGACTCCACTCCATAACATTTGGTTTTTTCTTCTTACTGCTTCATTCAATTCATTTCAATTGGTTCCAAGCGTGGCCGCTTTTTACAGCTATTCGGCGTTGCTCCATTGGTGCCTGCAGCAGCGCCACTATCTGCTCCAGTGTGATCACGTTTTCTTGGCAACGTCTTTTTGTCCCACTGCTGCGTTAGATAGCGCAGTAGTACACAGCGTTTATCCATTACTATATGTTGTTCCGAGGGGTAGTCCTCAGTGGGCAGATAGACTGACGGGCGTTTCTGTGACGTGCGTAAACCTTGTTCCGTGTTGAATTGCGAAAAATTTTGCACATTATGACAGGGTAGCCCCTTGAGGAAATCGGAGACGGACATATTGTGTGGTGTGGTGTGGTTTGTGCTCGTGTTGGCAGGAAGCGGGTTCAAGTCTATCGGTCTGTACTAGGTAGTCTCGGGGTTGGTAGTGCTTGTTTTTATTGTTTTCTTGTTTTACTTGTTGTTGGTTGACACTGATTGTGTGTGTAGGTGCTGCGCTGCGGTTGAATTGTAGGTATTTAGTCACTGTTCAACTCTTTGTTTTTGCTTTTCAGCTTTAACACCTGCACCAGTGAAAATGATTTATTCTTTATAGTCGTGTTTCAATTGCAAACTGGTTAATTGATTACAATAATTGTCGAAATTTATTTTTGCGACTTTTTAGACTTTGAGAAATTTTGTCTGATTGCTTTTGACGTTTTGATCCTCTTTAAATCTTGCTTCTCCTTCGATATTACTAGCGTTTTTGTTGTTGTTCGCGTTTCTGCTTTGAAGTCTGCACGGTTGCAAATTTAAACCAGTTTGATTTGGGAGCACTCAGTTATGGTACACCTACACCGATTAGAAAAATTGAATTATCTAGTAATATAACTGCACATGTGCTCTCATTAATATAGTTATGCCTGTTCATTATACACAAAAAAAAACAAAAAAGAAGACAAAGATTTCTGTGGTTATTGAACATGAACATAATTGTTTTAATAATTAAGGTTGATTGATATATTAACGGTTTAGGTTCCACAAATTTAGTTTTTAAAAAACAAAAGAGTTTTTTCTTTTCTTTTATTTAAACAATTTCGGTCGCTAGATACTAGCCTTTAAAAAATAAAAATTCATAACATAAATGAAAAGTGACCTTTAATAAATAAAATTATAAAAAAGAAGTTAGCCATGTCGTGGAAACATTCAAAAGCTTTGACGTACCAGCGTATCTCTATCAATGCTCCCAACTTGTCCTCATCCTTATCGTTATTCTTATACTATTAAATGAGCAATATTTGTATATACATTTATTTTTTATAAATTATATAAAAATGAAACTTGAAATATTGCCTTTTTGGCGTTGATGAAAGTAAACTCAAGAACGGCTAAACGGATTTAAATGAAATTTTCACTATTCAAATCATAATTAATTGTAGATTAACACTGTATACTTAAAGTTTTGAAATATTTCAATGCTTAGAAGTTATTGGCTAAGAAACTGGCAAAATTCGGTATTTTTGGAAAAATTTGGCGCTTTTTTCCATTTTCTGCTTAAACCGTAAAAGATAAGTGAATATGATATATGGACAAATGAATGATCTTGCCGAATCCAACAAAAAAGTCCATGGTTACGTGTATCTAAGATCAATAGTTTGGTCGTAAAATTCATATTTTATTGAAAAATTAAATCATTTTCTTGCAAGCATTGATTTGTTCATTGGCTTCGACGCTGTCATTGCTTGCAGCTAGCAGAATGTTGCTTTGGTTTCGCTATAAAATGCTGCTCAATGCTCAGAAAAGAGATTCTCTGCATTGAAGCGGAGAGAGATAGCTCTTTGTTCGCGAACAGCAGAATGCAAAATTTAAAGCATTTTCTCCAAGCGCATCGTTTGTTGCTGCTGCTTCAATGTTTCATTATTCAGAGAGAGTTTTTCTATACAAAATGTTGAATAGCTGCGTGCAGAATTCTTAAGCTGCAAAATAGAAGTGCATGAAATTTATGGTAACAATTAAAGCTCAAATTGAAACGCCGTGCGATGCAAATTACATCGCTTTGAAGCTGCGCATTGGTATGTGTTGAATTGGTTTTTTAGCATGTTTTTACGGCATTGCGTAGCGTAAGTGTATAATTTCGTCACTGAAATAAGACCTATGAAAATATTTGAACTTAATTTGATTTTATTTATTGAAAGTGATAAGAAAGTATTTTTAATTCATTCCATAAACATAAATTTATATTTGAAAAGGTAAGGACTTATTAAAACCAATATCTTTCCAAAACAATTCACGTTATCGAATACGAGCCTTATATAATTGAGCTACAAATTGTGTTAATTAGCCGAAGTACAATGTATTTTCATACCATTTAATAATATGGTTAAATAAGTAGGGGAATGTCTCCGGTTAAGAGCCATGTTTCCTTAAATCGACATAAAATTGGCTGTGCTTAATATTTTTCCATGGTTTTTATGTCAAACGAATTTTAATTATTTAAGCTTAATTTTCCCCAAAAAAAACCCTATCGATTTAGTTATAAGCAAACAAATTATGAACGATTGCCTAAAACTTTATTTTTTGCTTAAAAAAATTTGAGCCCGGTTATGAGCCACCCCAGAAAATCAGTTGGAAATCAAAAAACTTGATGTGCGATCGACACAAATGTTAAGACTATGAATGAATTTTATTTTTTTGCGAGATAGCTGCTTTTCCCATGGGCAATTAAATGTTGGTCTTTCTAAGATAGGAAATCCATCAAACTAATTTATTCTTACGTATAACACAAACACATCAAAAAAACATTTTTAATACAGAAATTCTTACATGATTGCAATTAATATGTCATGAAAAAAAATAAACCTATTAAAACGATAATAAGACAATATTTTACAAAAAATGCGTTAATTTATTTCAAGATACATCGCGGGCAAAGCTGCGGAGAGTTGCTAGTACATTTATAAATGAGTTCTCGAAAACGGCCCAACCAATTTCGATGAAAACTTAAATTTATAGATTTATGGGGGTGAAAAATCGATCTAGTTAGGTGTCCGTTCTGAAAAAATGAGTTTCTCCGTGTGTTTTACTTGTGCGTGCTATAAAAAATCTCCAATTCACAATGTGTGTTGCATGAGCAACAAGTCGGTGACCAAGACTTCTCGCAACTCTGTGAACCGATCGTTTTGATTTTTTTGCAGGCTTATTTTATTCATAATAATCTCGTACTTGTCATAGGATTTTTTTTTTCATAGCTTCGTTCATTTCTTATAGGCAAAATAATGACGAATTTTTGGTCGAAAATCGTTAATTTACGTTCGGAAGTCCGCTATTTTGTGAAAAATCAATATTTTCAAAATTGGCTATGACAAGTACGATTTTTAAGTATCTTTTTTAATAATATTTTTCATTTTTTCGTTTCATTTGAATTTAGGAGGAGCAATCTTGGTCACCGCATTTTCAGAGCGTTCTACAAAAAAAGCTGTATCTACCATAATATTAAATTTTTTTTAATAAAAAATACTTAGCATACTCTTGAATGTATATATTTTAAGATATAAAAACCCTCATTTAAAAATATCCATTAGGTTTCATTAAAAAAATGCACAAATATGACCATTTTTTTTCGGCCTCTGGGTATATTTCCCCCCTTAAAACTAGACACGATCCAATGAAAACAACAAATAGGCACCGTTTGTTTTTATGCACAAGCCAAAGAACTTTACTTGCCTCCGTAATATGTTCATTAATTTCTCAATAGGCAATGGCTACGGTGTAAATCTACAACGGAGTTCTTGATTTCGATTTTACTTCTATTTGAGTCAATTGCAAAAAAAAAAAAACGTACACAAAGAGGGTTTCATGTTTTGTTTTTAAAGTTTTTTAAATTTTCCCGTTTGAGTAGTCAAATTAAGTGAAAATTAATGGAGAATTCAAAGTTGTTTTTAGGCCCTGCAAAAATTCATTTTTTCTATGGTTTTTATACGATTTCTGTATTGAACGTCACACAGCAGATATACGGGAAAAATCACGAATAGTTTGAAAAATGTTGAAAATTAAAGCTTACTGTGATGCTTGTTAAGTTATTTAATAAGTTAAATCAGCTTTTGCAAAAATCGCCATTTCAGTTACAGAAACAATAATTTTTTACCAATAATACCTACACATTTAACAATTTTAACGGGAAAAAATAAAAATTTTTCTCCAAAAAGACATCAACATAGAGGTTATTTTCAAAGTAGTAGACTTGCAGCAATAAATAATAAAAAACTGTTAAAAAATAAGTAATTTCAGAAAAAACAACAGGGTGACGTTCAATACATTTTGTGACGTTCAATACATTTTGTTGCGCTTAACCAAATAATGTAAATCAGTTTGGGAGTTTAACAAAAATCAGGTTAAGTTAAAAAAAAAAAAACCAAAAGTAAATATAAAGTATATAATTCAGCTTAGATATAATTTACATCAAACTTTTTTTCTTTATTTTTTTACAAAAAATTAAAAAAGTCAATAGCTAGTTGAATTGTTATTGAAAATTTATTAAGATTTCACGTTTTACAATATAACTTCTGAACCCTTTAAAACCACATCTTCCTTTTATATCATTGGAAAGGTATAACCTAACGTAAAAACTTAAAAAAATTAAAATTATAAAAAAGACAAAAATTGTAGCACGTGTTGCTGGCATGGCATTAAACTTAAACAAATTAAGAATGAGTCAAATTATTGCAATATTTCAAAAATTTTGTACTTTTCCTCAAGCTACGTTGTCTCAAAATAGACCCTATTTTGGCCGCGAAAAATTATTGTAAAAATTCATACCTTCGAATTTGGTTTTCAAATCAATAAACCAATACAAGAAAAATATTTGAGCCAAATCGGAGATGATCAGCGCAACTGATCACTTCAATGTGAAATGGGCGATATCAATTAGTAAAAACAAAAATAAGATCAAAGTCAAATATAGGTACCATTCTTTTGCTATCGTTTATATTCTTCATTTCGTTGTTTATCTTTCTATCATTCTTTTGCTATCGTTTATATTCTTCATTTCGTTGTTTATCTAGCTTTATTTTTATCTTCGTGCTCTTTCAGCAGGCGTTAACTTTGCTTTTTTACTCTTAAATATACAAAAACGAAATACAAAATGAATACTTCAGCCGGTGGTGTGACATATCTTAAAAGTGACGATCAATACATTTGCCACTTTTTAGTTTTGAAGCGAAGCTTTTTACGCCTCGTTCTGCGATTTGCTGGAGTGAAATCAGAAAAAATGACACTTTTTTCCGACACCTTTTTTCTTAGAATTGATATTGTTTTTGCTTGCGTCTATTGCAACAAGAAAATGTTAAATTAAAAATAATCTCTTGTCCGCTACTGGAATTGAACTCATGCCCGTCGACTGATAGTTAACGGTTTAACCATCAAACCAAAAGCCTTCGTTGCTAAAGGTCGCTGATTCAATATTAAGAATTAACTAAAGCTATGTTGCAGTCATGGTATAATAATACATGGTAGCATTGACAACTGCTTATTTTCTCTTCAACAGGAAAACATAAACTGTCAAAAACAGCTTTTTGTGGAAATACATCAGCAGCTGCTGTGGTTGTTGTTTTTTTTCACTTCAACGTTTTCAACATTGCTTGTGTTTTCAATGGCGGATTTTGAGCGCTCTCTTTTTGAGTATATTTTTTGACAGTATATGATTTCCCAAGCAACTGTCAATGCTACCTTGTATTATTATACCATGTGTTGCAGTTGATTACAATAATCCATGGTTGAATAAATAAGGTTGTCGCATGGGTGAGAACGAGTTCCCATAAATGTCAAATCGAAGTTGACAACTCATACAAAATCTGAAAACGAAAATTAATAACATGAAAAGCCGTTGAAGTTGTTGTTGTTGCTTTTCATTGATTTTGACAATTATGGGTACTGAAAAGAGAGTACGATCAGCCACGAGACAACCTTATTTATTCAACTATGCAATAATCTATTTATAGAATTGTGTATGTATTGGCTACGATCCTTCATATCTGACAATAACTATTAGCCAATACACAATATTCACTAAGGATTGTGTATTGGATGTTGTTTCTACTTACTACTAGATGTCGTTGGGAACAGTGTGATTTAAGGGAGGGTCGGAGAGGGTAAATATTTATGATCAACCCACATTATTTTTGCAAAAGGAACATTTTGTTAATTACTTACATATGTTGTTGGGACATGGTGTTGTTTTTTTTTGTTTTTGCATAGCATGAAGGAAATTAACAATTGACCAAAAGTGCGTTGACAAGTGCGTTTTCTAAGTGACAGAAAAAAAATTATTAAGATATATAATAAAACTTACTGGTGTGAAAAAAACGTGTGTGTTTTTTAGTTTACTTTGTTATTTTAAAATATTAAATTTAAAAATTATTTTAATCGAAAAAAGCCCTTAAATTATCAAATCTATGATATTGCGAAAATGCTTCGCTTCTCTCGTGTCCAGTGACGCACCTGTGTTTTTTCTTAGGATTCTTATTTTGCAAATACACTAAAACAAAGAAATTAATCAAAACCTATGAAACAATGATTTTAAACTTGGATTTTTTTGATTTACTATTTTTGCTTTAATAAAATTCCGCGTGACGTTCAATACATTTTTACACGTACTAATCATGATGAACTGAGAACACACAAAAAAAATTAACTTTACTATTATTTAATCGTTTTAATTTTTAGAATTTCGTGAGAACTAATCTCTGCACTTTCTTAATATAACTTTCTTGTCATTTATACCACACCTAAATTAAAACTAACGAAGCGTAAAAAAAGTGACGTTCAATACAATGCTTGGGGACTAAATGCAAATCGAAAGCCAAATTCGCGATGACAATGTTTTAAGAATAACAACGAAATAAAACATAAGAAATAAATGCTATTATTACAAAACAGTAATTATTTTTTATATTTTTGCATTGTTTTCACCTTTTTTTCACGTTTTTCATAAAAAAGTGTAACTGGGGACACATGTTTTTATATTAAACGAGTTCGAGAGAACAATATAATAGTCTTCAAAACAAATATGCAAACAATTTTAGGATTCTGAAAAATATGTTTTGTCAATAAATATTCTTCAGTGATCGCTTTCTCATTTTTTATTTGTTTTTTCTTTTTGTTTTTACCTAAAACAGAGACTATATATTCTATAGACTTTGCATCAGAAACACTCGAGAGATTCCACTCAGAGATTCGGATGTCAAGATGGGCACGGCGAAAAAACGGTGGCCAGGCGAACTAAAGCGCATGGCGTCGAGAAAGTTATGTTGCTAGGGTTCGTTTATAGACTCTAGAACTACAAAACTTTATTAACAAAATTGTCGTAAAGCCATGTCTATATTTGTATTCATAGGAATTCTATGCCGACGGACGGCTTGTTTGTTTACATTTTTTTTGCATGGTTTTTGTTGTTGCTCTTCTTTCTTTGTTTTTCAGCAGGTTTTTGTTTCGCTAGGATTTTTAGCTTAATATTTGGCGATCGTCAGAAATTTTATATTTTTGCGATTTTGTCTATCTCGATGAAGCTATAGGAAAATCGTTGTAACTTTTTTAATTCAGTTTGAATTGAAATGCACCCAAGGATAAAATTGTAGATAATTTTACCACCTTTAAAATGACATCAAAAATTATTTTTTTGCTAAATTTATTAATTTTTTTTTAACTTATCTTAACTTAATATATCTTTATATCTAAATCCACCCTTTCTGAAGCAATATAATAAATATAATTTATTTCATAATATATTGGCCTTGTTGCCACGCAGGACAATCGCCAGCTAGAACATTGTATTGTTGCTGCTGTAATTGCCTTGTTTCCACTAAAATATGCAATATATATTTAAATAAATTAAATATTTAAATAAAATAAATAAATTAAATATATATACTATTTTATTTAAATTTGGGCTGTTTTGGTCGTGATATTTTTTTAAATGCAAATAAATAATCTATATTTCATTTTTTTCCTCCGACGTTTCGCTGGGTATTTTTCAGCATCTTCAGGGATACATTTTTATTGAATCTTCAAAAAAATACAAATTAGTTTTACAATTTAACATGAACTTTTCTTTTTCTTACTATTTTAGTTTCACATTTAAAAATTTATGACGGTACTTTTTACGGCACAAACACAAACTTATTAATTAAATATAAAAATATCACAGAAAAGAATTAAATTTGTCAAAATCGTTAAAAATATTGCACATTTGAATTTTAGATTGCTACTGTGTAGATTAGATTTATGTTATCTTTGTCTTCTTTTGTGTTCATTGTTGTCTTAAGCTTTTTTTGTATTCTCAAGCTCTCTAATGTGTACCTTTTGTTTGTTCTCTTCTCTTTATCCAGAATTTTTATGTTGTCAAAGTCAGCTGTGTGGCCCGTTTCCAGTATATGTTGAGCCAGTCCCGTCGATGCTTTTTCTCTTCTGATGTCCGCTTTGTGTTCTCCCATTCTAATTCCAAGTGTTCTCTTTGTTGTTCCTATGTAGACCAGATTGCAGTTATCATCTACTCTCCCTTTGCAGCTGATCTCATAAACAATGTTGTTTTTTTCTAATTTGTTTATTTTGTCTTTGGTGTTAGTGAATAACTTTTCAAGTGTTTCATTTGATTTGTGTGCGAATGTTGTATTTTCTCTCTTTATTGTTGTGTGTAGGTGTTTGCTTTCTGTTAGTTTGGGAATGTAGCTTATGCTAAAGAATTGTTTAGGGTGGCCAGATTGCTCTTCTGTGGGTTGTATGTTTTTTTTATTTCTTAAACTGTGTATTTTATTGTTTATTAGGTTATTAATTAGGTAGTTTGGGTAGTTATTCATTTTTAATGTGGATCTCACTTTCAACATGTTTTCTGCCTTAAATTTATTGTGACTTATTTCTAACACCTTATTAATGAGATTGTTAGCTGCATTGATTTTTTGTTTTAGTGGTTGTGTGGAGTTGAAATTTATCATTCGTCCTGATGATAATGGTTTTGTGTACCAGTTTAAGATGATTTTGTCTTCAATTCTATGTAATTCTGTGTCTAGGTATGGTAGTTTCTTTTTGGTCTCTAATTCTATCGTAAATTTTAATTTGTCGTGAAACTTATTTAATTTTTCTAATATAATGTCTTTATCAACTTCTTTTATTACTGCGAAGATGTCGTCTACATATTTGACTAAGCATTTAATTTCGATGTTTAGTTTTTTTAAATCGTCTAGTGTGTTGTCTAAAAGTTTGTCAAGTATAATGTCTGCTATGGTCGGTGATAGTGGGTTGCCCATTGGCATTCCAAAAATTTGTTTATATATTTTGTCGTTAAACATAAAATAGTTATTTTCTGTTAGACAGAAATTCAGTATTCTTGTAAATTGTTGTTTGGGAATTTTTGTGTGTTGTTCTATCTTTGTCCATGAGTTTAATATTTGTTTGATTGCGTGATAAATTGGTATATTTGTAAATAAAGACACTACGTCAAAAGACACTAATATGTCTCCTTTCACCAATTTTATGTCTTTTATTCTTTCTTTTAGTTCAAACGCGTTCTTAATGTTGTATTTGTCTGATATAATGTTTTTTAAAATTCCACCTATGTGTTTGGATAGTTCGTAGCATGGAACGTTAATCGATGATGAGATTGGTCTTAGTGGTGTATTGACTTTGTGTATTTTTGGGAGTCCGTAAAGTCTTGGTGCTGTTGCTGCAGAGCACATAAGTTTTCTTTTTTGTCCTATTTCTATATCTCCGTTTTTTTGTAGTTGGTTAATGATCGTGTTGTTAGTTTTTTGTAATTTTGCTGTTGGATCCATCCTTATTGTTTTATATGTATTCTTATCTTCTAATAGTTGTTGCATTTTTTCTTTATATTCTTCTCTGTACATTATAACAGTTTTGTTACCCTTGTCTGCATTTGTAATTATGATCTCGTCTTTGTGTTGTCTTATAAACTTTTGGGTATTTTTGTATATTTTAAGTATGAATTTTTCTTTTGTTGTGTTTTTAATTTTCCTTTTATATGTTGCTATTTGGTTTGTAATTTTTGATCTGGTCACCTCTTTTTCCCTATCTTCTTCAATTGTTTGAATGCATTGTTCTATGTCTGCAATTATGTGTATTGGGGAGAAATTATCTTTGTTAATTGGGAGAGCAAACTTTTTTCCCAGAGAGAGCAGCCATTTGCTCTCCTCAGGGAACTGTATATTAGTCTTGTTGATAAACCAGCTGTCGTTGAATGTGAATCCTAAGTTGTGTAGGTATTCTTCTCTTAGATTTTGCATCTTAGTAGAATGTGTCTGTTGTGTTTGTGATGATATGTGTTTGTATGACATCGTTTGTTTTTTTGTAAAGGTTGTATATTCTTCGTCGTTGAGTGTAGCTTTCATGTTTAGTTCAGCATGATAAATATTTTTTCTTAAACATTTTAATTGGATATTTGTTTGTGTTATTTCCAAGTTTAGAATTTTCGACAGAAATTTGTGTTGTGTTTTTTCAAAGTCGTGTTTAATAGTATCCGCAGTAAACATACAACGTATGTTTGTTGTTGTGTTTGTTAAATGTTTGGGAATGATTCCATATTCCCTGCATGTTAGCAAGAACTTTAGTCGTTCAGTTTGTTTAGCCAGTCTTTTCCTTTGTCTGCAGTAGTTTTTCAGTATGATGCATGTTTTCAATGTTGTATTTAATTTTAACGTGATTGAAAAAGTTTTTCATCGTATTTATGTTTTTCTGAATTCAATAAATAATTAATAAGTGATTTCGGCAGGCCCTCCGAAGAATTTCTTTGACAATATGTAATTTGACCAATTTAGTTTTTTACTATTTTATTTAAATTTGGGGCTGTTTTGGTCGTGATATTTTTTTAAATGCAAATAAATAATCTATATTTCATTTTTTTCCTCCGACGTTTCGCTGGGTATTTTTCAGCATCTTCAGGGATACATTTTTATTGAATCTTCAAAAAAATACAAATTAGTTTTACAATTTAACATGAACTTTTCTTTTTCTTACTATTTTAGTTTCACATTTAAAAATTTATGACGGTACTTTTTACGGCACAAACACAAACTTATTAATTAAATATAAAAATATCACAGAAAAGAATTAAATTTGTCAAAATCGTTAAAAATATTGCACATTTGAATTTTAGATTGCTACTGTGTAGATTAGATTTATGTTATCTTTGTCTTCTTTTGTGTTCATTGTTGTCTTAAGCTTTTTTTTGT